>CM070610.1:24784249-25384249 GCA_036346395.1 Hsuehochloa calcarea | reverse complement strand
GGTCGGACCGGCCAATTTCAGAATGTGGTGTTTTGAGCTGGGCTAAAAATAGAGGTAGCAGGCAAGAGAGGGGATTCTATTGCACTTGGTCTCATAATTTTTGGAGCCTCCAGTCAAAAGTTATATTCGTTTGAAAATTCCAGTAGGTTTCGGTTTTCCAGAGAGGAAATTCGGCTAAGTCCCAACTGGCGATCTGACCGGCCAATAGGTGGCGGTCATACCGGCCAGGGTGGGCGGTCAGACCGGCCATGGGGGTGGTCTGACCGATTTTCACTTGGATCGTCGGTCTTCGTGGCGGCGATGTTCGGTTGTTAGGTCAAAGTCATGAGTTTCAGGGCATATATGTTGCATGATGCATGTTTTAACTAACACGGGTCAACTTGTGAAGAACTTATTCCCAAATTCGGTTTGCTTGTCTATTGTTGTGCAGGTTGCTTGGTGGTCAATGACGGTCAACGGCGAGGATAATCAGGACTAGGCTTGAAGAGCTGAGGTCCAAAATGATCGACGATGCCGGGTGAGGTCAATGAACTCAAGCGTGGTGCAAGATGGACAAGGGTGACCTATTGGTCAATCCGTGGCGCAAGATGGCGCAAGAAGAAGCTAATTAGGTCAAGAGGCGATAAAGACGGTGCATTAAAATGCGTGCGTGTGTGACCCGTTTATTTTAGGCCTTAACGGGAGCTCAATTGAGTCAAACTTCTATAAGGTCTAAGCCTTCACTATAAATAGAGGAGGGTGGTGGCTACCCCCCTCTCTCGTTTCTTTTCATTTGTTTGAAACCCTAATTTGTTAGGGAGAGCTTAGAGACCAGGGTTTTTGAGAGTTTGATGTGATTTTTGTGCTCTTAGATTGAGCATTGTCCTCCGTTGGTGGAGTGGCTGTAAGCCCAAATCATAACAAATCAATCTAAGGAAAGTTTGATCAATGTCTTGTCTCTTTGCGTTCTTTCTCTCTATTTGATTATTTTGAGTCTTTCTTTGATCCGCGAGTTTTTGCTTGAATTTTTCACGTGATCTAGCTTGCTGTGACATGTGGGAACATATCTAGGATCATCTTGATCATCAATCATCCACGAGCAAGATTTTAGATCTAGTTTTCGTTTTGAGTCGGTTTTGAACCTTCCTCGTCTCAAACGGAAAATGACCGTAATTCTTCCAAGAATTTTTATAATCTTCGATTGGAATAGGTTCTTGACATCATAGAGAAGGTGTGTTCCAAGTTTCATCCAGTTTGGAGTTGTAGATCAAAAGTTTCATCTATTTGCAACTTCGTCATCGGGGCTGTTTGATCGGTTCTCAGTACGTGATCGACCGAGTCCATCGGTCGATCGCTGGGTCACGATCGACCGTCATTGACCAATGGTCCGACCGCCCAAAGACCGATTTGCTTTAGCTTGTGTTGATTTTTTTCGTATTGCTTAGGGGGTTAAATTGGATTCAATAGTAGTCTTCTGCTGTACTTGTATATTGATCTTCATAGCTTCCATAGCTAGTGGAGTAAAATATTATTGAATCAATTATTTGTGAAAAAGTGAGTGTGCTCCTATTCACCCCCTCTAGTTGCCTTTTCGATCCAACAGCAACATACTTAAAATTTATTCTATTTAAAAGTATATTAAAAATAAAAACCAACAAAATTGGTTTCATTCAATTTGGAGCTAATTTGAATTGGTTATGCATTTTCTAAGTTTATTGAATTTTTAGTGTAAAAGAAATCTAATTCTAAAAACACTAAATACTTTTGATACCGACCCTCAGCTAGCCACGATCACTATTCGGTGGGACCCGAGGCGAGGGCGTTGACTGGGTCAGCTTTGACCCAGTCCCGGTTGAGGTGACGTCGAAGGTGCGTTCCAAGAAGACGTCTTCGGTTTTTCTAAAACGTATTTTAGTAAAAGTAATCTAGAAATTACGATATCCAAACTTAGGAAACGTATTTCACATTTTGCACAATTACTTAACTAACCGTGAGGGCCCACATGTAATAGACTTAGGGTCTCAATTAAAATCCTAATCACATTTATTAACGGTGGGACCCACTCGTCATCCAGTCATTAATGAACGTACTTAAAGTTAATGACTGCCATTACCCTATTCACCGGCGGTTCGCCAGAGCGCGCGTGCGCGAGTGCGGTAGCGAGGATGGTGATTCGATGAAGGAGAGGCGCTTTGGAATCGGAAGCGACACCACTAGATGCGGGAGGATGGCGCGAACTCATCCCAGGTGGTGCGAAGTCCGATGGTTGCCGGAGCTGGGTTCATGACGGCCGGAGGCGGAGATGAAGAAGCAGCGCTCGAGGGAATGACACTACGGTGGTCGAGAAGCTTTGGGAAGGTGTGCGTCAGCGTCGCCTCGGCTTCAGGAACGCAGCACACCAGACATCGTCGGCGATGGAGGTCGGTGGCGGCCGAAATTACGACAACGGTGTCACACTGTTGTCGGAGAAGAATGGCCGGCACGACCTCGAGGCAACACCAAAATCAAATTAACTTAGCCCAAGGACTCAGTAGAGCGTTGCGATCATACAGGACAAGATGGCACAGAAAATGGCGGCCGGAGGCGGGAACGACGAAGTCGTACTCGTCGACTCAGTGGACAAACAGGGGTCGTACAGGCAAAAATGGGTGTGGCTTCAAAAGTAGAACCCACTAGTGGTCTTGCAGGCTCGAGGGCGGTAACAATGCGGCGGCACTTCTCTTGTCGACTTCCATGGCCTAGACAAAGAGTCGAGCGGAGAAGGCGAGAGAGGGCAAAAGGAAGGAAATGGCTTGGCGCCAGAGCTTTAAGGAGCCACGGCGATGCTTCACAGATGGACATGAGGTAGTGATCGAGGGCTCGATGGAGAGCATGCAGAGCGACACAAGACGCGTCAAGAAGGGAGGTAGAAGGCGGCCGTGGGGGGCCGGACGTCGTGAGCGGAGGGGTCTCGGTCGGACGGACGATCAAGTGGCACGGTTGGCTATAGAGAGATGGCGTGGTCCAGCCAAGCCAAGAGACTCGAGTCGCTACAGTGAAAACAGGTTCGGTCCGGTCGGACGTTTGACTGAAATCAAAATACAAACTTCCAACTTTGACTGAGGTTTAAACCTATCAAATAAATTTATAAAAATCTGACATTTTTCAGAGGGGTTCCTGGGACAATTTAGAACCCATGTAATTTTTTCTAAAATACTATTCATTACTTAATCACTTATTTAAAATTTATTACAGAAGCTATTTAAGGAGCGAGTTTGCATTTTCCCAAGGTCAATTTAAATTCCAAAATTTTAAAAAAAAATCGTATTTATTCATGATAATTAGTCTAGTATTTGAATAAATTATTTCCTTAAGATCATTATGAATATTTTTTCGTATTTATTTTAGGATTGAATTTTAACCCTAATGTTTATTCTTTAATTAGAAAGTTTTAAATTTCAATAATTTATGATGATGCTCCAACAATGATATGAAATGTTCATGAGCTGCATCTAAAACCCATTAATAATTTTTTGGACTGTGACAACACTTAGTTAAACCAGGCGTTTGGCTTAAGTGACACCGAACCGAATAACAAATTTATGGTGTTTATCTTCATTCAGGGGCACTTAACAGGAAGGCGCGCATATGTGTGTGTGTATATATATACACACACGCATGCGATATATATATATATATATATATATATATATATATATATATATATATATATATATATGTTTGTTTGTGTGTGTGAGCGCGCGCGCCAGCTTAGAGCACACTGCATCATATATATGTATATTATCACAGAATATGAATACTATTCATCACAAAAACTCCGAAGGGAACATACATGACACACCCAATACATGCTATTTGTGACATTATGTCACACTTATAGCAGAGAGAATCCCATACAAACAAGGTTGGTATACTCTAATACCCCTTTTTATGTGCAGAAGCCCCTGAATCAGATTAGATATTATGATATACGGCACGAGTGTGCACAATATCAAGAACGAAGTAGAAGAATCTCGTATATTGAACTGAAATAATGGCAAGGAAACAATCTCAACAAGAGAGAAGAGATTTGGCAAAAATCGGCCACAAATTTCTTAAATTCAACCTCAAAAAATTACAAAAGATTATTGTTCTCTCACAATCTCGAACCTTTTAAGATCTGCGGATACTTACTCTATAAAAGAATCTAGTGCTAAAAATTTGTGCGCATCTTGTTTTGGATGAGTTTCTCTTGCTTAGCTTTTAGCTTTTGGCTTGGGTTCTCTGTGGCCACACCTCATAAATACAATCCTGTAACATTCCCATTTTCAAACGACGAATAGTGTTTATCATTCGTCTTTCGTTTTCAACTCTCATTTGCAATTTCAAGTATTTTCAAATAATTTTCAAACTCCCTTTAGCTCAGGTGTGTGTTTCAAACCTTCTCATGTTTTCAAATTTTCAAATTCAAATTCTTGGCCTCCTTTTCGGTTTTGGAGCTTCTGCCAGTTTTGGCAATCTCTCTTCTCTTCCCTGGGCTCAGCCCACTCCCTTCTTCCCCCTCTCTTGGTCCATCCCGGTTTCCCCTCTCCCTTTCTGCCCGCCCGCTTCTCCTCCCCGGCTTTGGCTCATTGTCTCCCCGAACCAGCTCGGCCCAGCACCATCTCTCCCCCTCCTGATCCTTCTTCCTCCCCCCCTCTCTCTCTCTCAGCGCCGCCCCCACTTGCTCTCTCTCCCCCGTGCTCCGGTTGACGCCAGCATCCGTCACTCCCTGCCACCACTAGCTCCGCTGCACCACCAACCCCTGCCGCCATCCCGCGCCCATGCCTCTGCACCCCGAGCCCCCTCTCTGCCCGGTCCTTGCGACGCCACGGTGTAGCCCCCCCTCCGTCCGGTCCAAACTAGATTGCGCACGTCAGCTCCTGCCCGCCGTCGCTCGCCCTGCGTCAGCAGAAACCCCTAGAGTCGTTGTCGCCCATGTCGTCTCTCACCTGCTCCTCCGCGCGCGCAAGAGCCCATGCCGAGCTCTCGGAACTCGGTGCCACCCGAGCTCCTCCAGCGCCTACCCCTCCTTTCCGCCGCCTATAAAAGCCCAAGAAGCCCTCTTGCCTCCCCCACTTCACTCCCCCCTCTCTCTCAGGTAAGTGCCACCGAATTGGACTAAACACTGAAGCTCTCCAATCGACCAAATCCGCCTCCACCGCCGATCTCCCCCTTCGGCGATCTCCCGGCGCCACCACCCCCATCACCGTGAGCCACCATCGCCCAGGAGCCTCTCCCTCCAGCCCCGCCGCCTCCGGACCACCGCAGCACCGGAACGGGCCCATCTTCCTCGCTTCCGATTGGCTTCTCCCTCGCCGCCGATCTCCCTCACCCGGCTGTTCCCTGTCACCATTACCGACCTGGTAAGTTTCGGAGGCACCTAGCAACCCCGTGCACCCCCAATTTTCTGGAACACCGCGCTCGATCGCTTTCCCAACCTCCGGCCGAGCTCCCACTGCCGCCTCCTCCCATGGCCACGCCGCCTCTCCGGCCAAACCCCGGAGCCACCGCCACCGCCACTAGGACCGCCTCACCGAGGGGAACCCATTTTAGGTAACCCCTGGCGCCGTCGCCCCTCCCTCCGCCGGCGACGAGCCACGCCGCCCTGGCTCTCTCCCTCGGCCGCTCGTTGTCGAACGAATTTTGCTGGAATTACTGTTCATGTTAAGGGCTAATCTCGGTTTAATCAGGCGCTAATCCCCCTCTGTCTCACCGACGCGTGGGCCCAGCTGCACAGTAAAGCATCGAGTTAATGAGGGTTTTCTCCCGCTGAGACTGACGAGTGGACTCGCGTTACTATTCCATGGACTGGTACACCCGTGGACCGAGGCTATGCATGTTGGCCTTCGGCCCACGTAACAGTACTCATGGACCGGCGCCCCTGTGCGAGGCTGACATGTGTCAACTCCAGATTAATCTGCTTTTTCTGATTTTCCATGCAATTGAAAATCTTGTTAAAAACTTCAAAAATCCATAACTTCCTCACTATAGCTCCAGAAATTATGAATCTATTTCCTAAAATTTTCTAAAATCAAGATCTTGCTAATGGCACTAGTCTTGTTTAAATTGGAGTTCATTTGCTTGGTGATTTGTATTTATTTGCTCTATTTTTCTATTGTGTATTTTTCCGGTTCGTCCGTCCGATTAGGGTTCGAAGACACGGAAGGCCCCCACCTCGGACAAGCTCAAGAAGACCTAGACCCTCCAACCTATAACCAAGGCGAGTCAACATTTTGATCATATTGATCCTACATTTTATGCAAATTATATTCTTTTAAAGTATCAAATTGCATGCTTTAATTTCTATGGAAATGTATGTCAAACAGCCTAAGGTAGTTAAAATGCCTATTTGATGATTAAATAATAATTATACCATGTCCTTGATAATTGAACTCCCAAAAACACTTGTCACCATAGTAAATATATGGTAACCTACTAGTTATAGGTCGTACTTAAACACCATGCTAGACTTGTTTAAGTACCGGGGTATTACTTACCCTAAATCATCATTCCTTAAAACCATATCATGTGATTTGGGCAGTTATTGGGGAGAATGACTGAATTGGCTAGATAATTTATTTTATACTTCTCCAAAACCCTAAAAACTTGCTAATACCCATCTGGGTGGATGGTATGACTGGAGGGTGAATGGTTGGGTACTCATGTAGCCCAAGGCATGTTGTGGATGGTATGTGGTAAGAACCTAATCCTGTGATGACCTCCAATTGTAAAACAGTACAACCACAAGTCTATAATGGTGTCGACCTGGCTAACTAATTGGTGACCACCGGTATGCGCTGCACCATTGGGGGACTCCCCTTCACCGTGAGTCCAAGAGGCTACGGGTTGGGGTATGCGACTTGCGGGACCCTAGGCGTAAGTCGTATGGCGCAAGAAGGGGTCTGGGTAAGTGGTCGTCGGGTCCTAGCAACCGAGACCCTACTCAGGTGAAACCTTAGCGGGTGTAGCAAATACCGATGGATGTCTTGTAAAGGCCTTGTGATAATCTCCCCTTGATTCACATGTCAAAGGTAACATATGTATATATCAAGACGATTGTCTCTCGTGGGTAAAGATGTACAATCTCTGCAGAGAATAAAACTGTTCGAACAGCCGTGCCCACGGTCACGGATGGGCATGAGGAGCTTACAAGAGTTAGTTCTATTTCAAGAACCTTTGTGGGTGGGTTGAAAAATGTGCAGGGCTCACCTAACCCTTGACTTGGATTTTCCCTAGGTATTCTTACCCAGTGTTGGTAATAGGTGGGTGTGACCACCATAAAAAAGAAGCATGGGACAGAGTTTCTGACGGTGGGTAATATTTGTATTTATAAATGTTGCTTTACGCAAATAAAAGAACCCAGCTGTCCTTATTAACTGTGCATGTATATTATTGGATCTGTTGTGTTGGCTCGCGAGCACGGTAGTTGTACTCACTCTCGCTCTTCCCAAACCCTCCAGATGATTTGGACCAGGGAGACTACGCCTATTATGAGGATCCCGGAGCTGACGGACCAGGATGCGATGAAGAATAGTGTAGCTCTGTAGTATAGGTCTCGCCTCAGTCTAGTAGACTTGTCGGTGCTTGCGTACAACCGATATTACCCAAGCCCTTGGATAATATTAGTCGTACACAAGACACCCCGATCGCTGCCTGTGGAGAGACGAGCCCCATCCCCTTTTGCTTCCGCTGTAGCCATGAGCTTTTGTGATGTAATATATTTGACCTGACGGTCCTGCTGTAAAACCTGACTCGACGTGGTCTATGTTACTTTGTTGGCTGTAATATATGTGTTGGTCTTATTTTACGCATGTATGAGATGAACCAGTAATGTGTCTGTGGGTACTACCTACTGATCCAAGAAGTAGCACAGTACTTCACAGAGGATTCGGGTTTACGAAATCCGGGTCCAACAAATCCCTTGGCACCGCTTATTCTCCTTCAACACTACAGGATGACCCATTTTCCTAGCTGCGATCGAGACTGCTTGCAATAGTGGGTATCAGTAGCAACAGCACCGCTAGGAATTCTAATAGCTACGGCCAGCTAATATAAGATGATGCTGGGAAAAGTTTTCCTAGTGGTAGTTAGTAGCGAAAAAGAATTCCTAGCGATATCAAACTTTTCCAAGCGGTACCTCTGGTAGCGAAAAAGAATTCCTAGCGATATCAAACTTTTCCAAGCGGTAGAGGTGCTTCAAATATAATTGTAAACTGTAGTCCTACTTGTAATTACTATACTCGGGATTTAATATTAAAGCATTTATAGCAGTATAACTACTGGCAATAGCAAACATACAACTTTCATTTCTACTTGTTGTCGATCCAAATTTCATTTGTAAATCATGCAACAATGACAGCAATTATGACATCACACATATATTCTAAATAAAATGTGTATAACAAACAGATAATGCTCATAGACACATACATATTCAGTTAGAAGTTTGTATTCCGCATACATATTGTAACATCCGTTTTCGGTGATTGAGTAGTAATTTAAAATTTTAGTTTTTTATTTCAAAAGCTTCCCAAAAATTATTTTATTTGATGTAAAATTTAATTTAAGTTGGTGATTTATTTTGAAGCTTTAAAAATAAAAATAATCATTTGGATTTTATTGGTTTAATTTAAAGCTTAAAAATAGAATTTCTGAATGAAAATATTTTAATTGGCTAAAATAAACTTAAAAAAACACAAAACTATTTTATTTGATATATTCAAGTTCCAAAGTATTTTCTAAAATTTTTGGATTTTCCCAGATTTTATTTCCCCTCCTTTTCTTTCTGTCTCCTCCTCTCACTGTTCTTCTTCCCAACTTGCTTTCCTCCCATGCATTTCCCCCTCCGAGCCTTGTGCCCTGCCTCCCCGTCCCATCCCTGCTGCCTCAAGCTGTGAGCTCTCTCACCAGTGCTTCGAACCCTTCCCCCGCCATAGATTCATGCGCCCCATCCTCTCTCCCAGCTCCCCTGCCGTGACCCGTGAGCGCCAGCCCCATGGAGCCCGTCTTTGCCGCCATCGCCGCCTCATGCTGGCGCCCCATGCCCTGCTTCCCAGATTCCCACCGCCTGCTTTCTTGCTCACGCTCGAGCCCTTCCAAGCTGCAAAGATCGCTCTCTCCTCCTCTATAAGACGGCTTTCCCACCGCCGAGCACACCTCCTCTCCTCACCGAGCTCTCTCCCCTCTTCTCCATGCCGCCCGACTGCGGTGCTCCCATGGCATCTCCTCCTCCGGTTCTTGGCTCGGCCTCCGGCGCCACCTCCATCTCTCCCCGCCGCCATGGTCACCCGTGCGGCTTCTAGCGAAGCTCCCCGAGTGTGCCTTGGCCGACCACCAACTCGAGCCCTCGCCATCGCCCGACTCCATGTCGCATGCCCTTGCCGATCCCCAGCAGCCTCCCCGTCGTCACCCCTTGTTGGTGGCCATGCACTGCTTTTCCCATCTTGCCGCTCCATCCTTTCCTCCCCATGCCGATATCCGGTTTCCACGGTGCGCTCTGCTCACGCCGCCTTGCTCCCTGCTAGCTCCTTCTTCTCTCTCCAAAGTCGGAAGACCTTGACCATTGCGGCTCCCGTCTTCTTCCAAGAGTGTTTTCGCTACACTAGAAATTCTACCAAATTTTGTTGAATTTTGCGAAATTTCTACTAAATTTCAGATCGAATGCAAATAGACATATTATTAGAATAAAAGAAATATAATCTCAAGTGCTCTACTTTCATGATCTCAAACAGCCGGCTATTACAAATAATAAACAAAATAACTAACAACCTCCGGCTCCCATCACCAAGTTATTAGTTTATTACATGGTAAGCAAAGACACATGAAGTTATTATCTCAAAATAACCGCCCATCAACGCACTCCTCCAAAGCCAAGACTCACCGGTGATCTATAATGCCCCTTCATAGAGCAAGAAGTTGAAGCAGCAAGCACCTCAGCTAACACGGTTTCAAGTACCGTCACAGGCACTAAACAAGAAAGTATCAAGGCACAGATATGTCAATCAGAAATGTTAAGATGACTACTAGGTAATGACAACAGGTAAGTAATAGGAGTCCCTTAAGAAAATAAAAAATGATTGGAAATAACAACATTCCTAAAAAAAATAACGGGACAGTATTACCATAAATGCTACTACTTAATAAGAGAGAAATACCCATCGCAAGGTGTCATCTAGGTTAACTGACGAGTAGCAAAATATAATGATATGAAACAGCATGACACTTGAGCAATGAGACATGCGATTTGAACTTGCAGGCATCAAGGTGAGGCCATACACTTGCATTTCCTACAGCAACACTAGAGTTTCAGATAAAACACACGCAACACACGTAAGAGTATTCATCTACACTAGAGAATGAGGCTAGCTAGATTGATGAAAGATCCTCGATACACAGACTTGATCCTGTGTCTCTGAGACCCACGGATGCATCTCAATGCAATGCCCAACACCTCCTTCATGCCTTTCACACTGTGGGTTCTCGAACGAAGCCATGGCGGATCAAAGCGATCCGATCCCTACCTTCCGCCACCTCAAACGGACCCAATCGGTCAGTCAATGCCACCCTCGGACCGAGACTACATCCCCAAAGACACCCATCGGTCAGAGCTCCAGCAAAGACAACACCAAGGCGTAGATGTCGGACTTGAACGAAGGCGATGGCTTCTTGGATGTCGCCACCCGGGCGCAGAGCCCAAAGACACCCAAGTCAAGGATCGCTCAACAACACCTACCGGGTCATCAGCAGCAGCAGATAGTCGGCGACACGAGCATTGAGGTCAAGACCATCCAGCAAGAAAAGACTACTCTCTCCTATCAGACTACCGGGATCATTTCACTGTTGACAAAAAATCTAGTGATATAAGTTTCACATGGACAAACTAATGGTCAAATTTTAGTTAGCTGACTATACAAAGGAACAGAGGAGAGGAACATCAATCTATTATATTATAAAAATGAGAGAAAACGAAGCTATCAAGCTATTATAGCAAACCTAATGGCTAGTACAGGCTACTGAGATCCTTCTTCTTAGCAACCCTCGATGGACGAGAACCATGATCTGCGTCCTGTGTTGCATGTGTGAAGTGATCCTCTTGATAAATCAAGTGGCGGAGTTAACAAATGCAAATGTGAAACAGGAGTGCATTAGCATTTTGTTGAACTCAGTTGGAAAGACTCACAACAGTAACACAAGTACCTTGAGACTCAGTTGCTTGGACATATTGTTGTCCTCCTCTTTCTCCTCCCTTGCCATCTGGCTCGTTGTCGTTGTCATCATTACCATCATCATCATCAGGAGAACTGCTGTCTTGAGACTCAGCATAATCAAGGCTATTGGGAGGAGTATCTGTGTCATCACTACTTCCCACACTATCCTCTTCGTCCAGCACCGCCTTCTTTCCTTTCTTCGTCTTTTCCTTCCTTGAACAATTTGGATGTTTCCTCTTTGAAGCCCACAGGTTGATGGGCTTGTCAAGAATGCCATCACTTGATTTGTCATTCACCACCTTAGTGTGTTTTGGGGGAAGAACTCCTTCATCCACTGCAGGCTCGTGCTCACTAATGGATTTATTCAACCAATCCATAATTGGGTTTTCGCTATCAAAGAGTGCGGCCTCCATCAATATTCCACAAGCATCTAGCTCTGTCTCTTCCCGGTCCTCCTCCATTTGTTGGAGGCGAAGCTTCAAATTGTAGTGGACATAGACTAATTTGTGCAGCTTGGCATAACTAAGACGGTTTCTCACTTTCGTATGAATCAACGCAAACGTGCTCCAATTACGCTCGCACCCACTTGAAGACACACATTGCGACACAATCCGCAATGCATATTTCGCAAAACTTTCACGCCTCCTCCATAGGTCCTCCACCACGATTCGCAACAAATAGCATGTTTGTAGTTCAAAATCATTGAAGCACACTAGAAGTAAGGCGAATTAGTGCTCACTTACTTGAGTCATGCGTGTTGCCGCAATTCGAGCCGCACCACCATCAAACATCCTCTATGGGCACGAAACATCTCAAATTCAGCAAGTGCCTCAACTGCTTCTTCCGGGGAGTCGGCAATCCTCTCTACTGTCAACGTGAGTTCCTTCATATATGTTGGGTAGTCACTTAATCCATATTTGTAGTTGCTCTCGGGATCGAGAAGGCAGGCTGCATCAATCAATGAAATCAGCAAGCATAGTTTGTAATAATAAAACTTCATGACAAAGGAGTGTATGTTATGTTACCTGCATAAATGAGTGTGTCTTTGCAAAGATATTGGACCCTCCTCTTGACCACACTCGTGAACCTCATCAAAACTCCTGGACTCTCCTCAAAATGAGCTTCCAACTCTTTCATAGTGTTGATAATGGTTGGCATAAAACCAGAGATTGTTCCTTTCTTTTGTTGATCGGCGAATCGCAACGCACGATAGAGAGGCTTCACCGAATCTATCACCCACTTGAGCTCATTCCACCAAGTCCTGCTTGTTAGACAGTCGCCCGCATAGTCATAGTCTGGATCGTCCACCCATTCACTGTTCTTCCAGTCCTCCGACACAACCCATTGTCGGAACTTGTCTTTCCTGTCCTAGAAACTCTCCAAGAAGATGAATACAGTCCCAAACCTCGTGGCATTGGGTCGGACCAACTCTCCACCAATCTTCACTTTCATCTCCGCATGCAACCTGCCATGATTGTAGATGAATCTACAAATCCTCTTGGCGCTAACGACCACGTTGTTAATTTCATCGAAACAACAAATCTCATTGAGCATAAGGTTCACGGTGTGGGCAGCACATGGCTGCCACACAATGTGGGGGTACTCCTTTGTGATACGCAAGTATGCTTTTTTGTAGTTAGAACCATTGTCTGTGATTACCTGGACAACAGACTTATGGCCAATCTCGTCTACAATCACCTCTTTGATCCCATCATACAAGAAATCAGCATTCTGAGTTTGACTGGTTGCATTGATAGACTTGTGGAAGAACATGCGCCCATTGCAGTAAACCATAAAGTTGATGATGCTCATTGAGGTAGGTCCTGTCCAAGAATCACACATGACAGTAACACCATATGTGACCCACTCTTTTTTGAATTGCTCTACGTACTTTTCTAGCTCATCAAAGTTGTCTTGCAGGTAGCGTCCATCAATTTCGGACCCTTTAGGGATGTGAGCACCTTTACCGAGCTACTGAGTTAACTTCATTGCACCTCTGAAGTACGAACAGTTGGCTTTCTTTCCAGGAATGTCATTGGCATGAAACCACTTTGCCCAAGCTTTGCCAATGTCCTCGTGAGCTGTCTTGTTGAACATTGTGTCCACGCGAGCCTGCACGGATGCTCTACTACGTGACACATCTGCATCAAAGACTCTACCGGTAGCACTTGCATTGCGAAACATCAAACCAATTCCACTATTACAAAGACAACTAGCAAAGACCATCGCCACTACCACTACCGCTACCACTTCCACTGCCTTGCCCAACTATGCCACTCCTCCCCTGGCGAAATTGTAGCTCCCTCATTGAAGCAGCCAATGCCATTTGCATTTCCTCATCATCGTCATCGTCAACTCGTTCGCGCCGATCCACCCCTTGCGTAAGCTCATCCTCGATTCTGAATTTACGCTCCTTTGCATCTCTTCTCTTTTGTTTGCCTATCCTTATGGCTCTCCTCATTGCATCTCGAACATCAGGCGGCACGACATTGCATGACATGACATTCCCTGATATGCCACCTAGGTGCTCCCTCAGCCGAGTCGCACCTCCACCTTTCTTCATCCAATAGCAATATCGACATTTGAACCCAGCACCAACTCTTAGCCCATGATTCCAGACATTCTCAATATTTCCATCATCTACAATTCCTGCAATAAAAAACTATCAGTGAGTAATCCACCAGGCGGCAATCAACAACAATCATAAGCCAAATCAAAAGCGAAAATTTCAGATCGATTTCTTGTATCACATCGAAACAATAGTCATCTGCATCTAGTCTCATAGCACATTCCCACATCTCTTGGTAATAAAAAACAATACTGAGTAAGAATGCCTACTGTACTAGCTTCTTTCTTGATTCCATTAACTCAGTTGTTGCAATGCACTACTCAAGCTATATAACCTCATTTAGTAGATAAACTCAACGCAAACAGAGACGAAAATAAAACCAAATCTACAGAATATAACCTACTGTACTAGCTTCTTTCTGGCCTGCGCATATTAACTCAGCTTCTTTCTTGAGTCCATTACTAGCTCCGGCAGCTTGCCCTACTGCCTATCGACGCTAATGTCCTAAGTCTCCTACTCATATACCCAATGTCCTAGTATTTTCAAAATGAAACCTCTTGGCAGCGACTCTGCAAAGTTGTTCTTCAGCAGAGTTTTTGGCTCGGAACATCAATGCCCTGATCAATTCAAAGAAGTTTCACTTTCACATAGAATCATCAGAAAATGTGCTGGTTTACAACTGGCAACCATCAGTATAGCCAGTCTTTTAGCAAGCCAGCCAAACAACATAGAGCTATGGGACAATGAACAACAATCAAATGCCAAATCCACTGGACTTACCTAAGTCCTCTGCTGCGGCAGTGCTCTTTGCAGCAACCCCTGTGCCCCGACCTCTGCCGCTTTCGCCACCACCGTCTGGGATGCTGCCACGGCCATCTGTGCCCCGACCCCTGCCGCTCCCTCTGCCGCTTGCACCACCAGCGTTTGGGATGCTGCCACGGCCATCTGTGCCCCGACCCCTGCCGCTTCCTCTGCCGCTTGCACCACCAGCGTCTGGGATGCTACCGCGGCCATCTGTGCCCCGACCCGTGCTGCAGACTCGGGAGGTCGGGACGGACTCAGGAGCCCCGTCCATGCCCAATGCCCCTAGCCAGCGGAGAAGAGATCAAGAAGATCAGAGATAGGGAGAGCAAAGGGAGGGGAGGAGGCGGGACCTGGGATTCGGGAACTTAGGAGTAGGGACGCACCGACGCAGGAGCAGAGAAGCTCACCTGGCGCCGCCGACTGAGCCCGCCATTGGCTTTGGCCGCCACGCCGAGTGCCGACAGAGCTCGTCAGGCCCAGGGACGGGGGACCTCACGGATGGGGCAAACACGCAGGTGAGGAGAGCCGTTGGCCGGAGAGGGACCTCACGACTCGACGGCTCGTCCTCGCTCGCTCGCCTCACCGCCAAATCATTGCCTCGCTCGATCAACTGGGAGTTAGGGCTGCTGAGCGAAAGGGAAAGGAAGAAGGAAGGTTGCAGTCGGATGGGCCGGAGGCCGATTTCAAAATGGGCCGAATTTTTTGCCCGACATCAGGCGCTCTGGGAGGCACCGTAATACCGATTTTGCGATTCTGCGAGATTTCACAAATCGTTTTCCACGGTCTGCTGCGTCTCCTCAAGACCATCGCTGAAAGCAGCAACCAGTAGCCCCACCGCATGTGTCCCCGGTCCACCGAGTGCGTTCATTTCCTTCATGCATGTGTGCGTATGAATAGCTATGAGAAGCCTAGTAGCTCGTGCATAAGCACCCATGCACGTACAAGCACCCATGCATACACTTCACATATTCATGCTGCAAGTTTCTCTCCCTTGGTTCTCCCCCTCGGTCACTCATTTCTTGAACCGACTGCGTCGCCGTGTGCCCCGTGATTTCCTCTTCCCATCCCTAGAATTCGCCGCACTCTTTTCGTCGCAACCAAAAATTTTCCGTCGACGGCCAAACCGCCTTCTGTCATCATCTTCGGCGCCGTCTTTGATTCCACGGTGGTGTCATCACTGCCGTTAGCATCGCCTCATGATACTCTACGTTGTGCTACCTTCCGTTTCTCCCAAGCATCGTCGGTTCACCGATGTTACTATTCTCCGTGCACTGTTTTGCACGCGGTCGTCAGGCTAAACCTCTGCCGGCGACGCAACCACCACCATTGGGTCCATCTCGCTCCCGGGAATTCCATTTTGCTAGTTCGCCGGCCGTCCATCTTTTTCTCTTGCAGGAACTATCATTTTTACCCGAGCTAGCACTATTTATGTCTGGATTTTCTATATTTTATGTAAAGGCAGCTTCCGGATATTCGTTCTCCTTCATACGAAATCCGATTCCGTCGATTCTTGGCTCTAAATTCATCTAAATTTAGCCCCTTTCTTTCTCTACTAATTTCGTAATTTTTGGATTTTTATTGGATTTGTTGTATTTATTTGATTCTTTTTGCGCGTGTAGATTTCGGCTTCTCCGGAGAATTATTGGAACCGTCTGCCGAATCGCTTTAAACCTTCAACGAAGGCGAGTCAACACTTTGATCATGTTGAAGCTACATTTTATGCAAAATTATATTCTTTTAAAATAGCAAACTGCATGTTTTAATTTTTATGCAAATGTATGTTAAATAGTCTTAAGGTAGCTAAATGCCAATTTGATTATTAAGTAATTATTATACCTTGTCCTTGATAATTGAATTCCCTGATCCTTATCACCCTAGTAATTATATGATAACTTACTAGTTATAGTCTGTACTCAAGTGCCATGCTAGCCTTACTTGAGTACCGGGGTATTAACTACCCCAATCGTCAATCTTTAAACATGAAAATTGTTTTGGGCAGTCATTGTGGGTAAATGACCGAATTGGTTGAGATAATTCGTTTTACTCTCCTCAAAACCCTGAAAACTGCTCTTGCCCCATCTGGGCGGATGGAATGGTGGAGGGTGCCGTCGGGCACGAGAATGATTGGTATGTGATTTGAACCGCCCAGATGATCTTAAGGACTGAATCCTGTGATGATCTCCTATTGTAAAACCATACAACCACAAGTCTATAATGATGTCGACCTGGCTAAATAATTTGTGTACATCAATACGCGTTACACCAGATAGATGTCCCGCAACGCTGTAGGCCTCCGAGCCTATGGGTTGGGGAGTTCTTGACGCAAGGGGGGTTTGGGAGCATGGTTGACGCGGGTGCGAGAGCGTAACCACTCTCAGGCGAAACCTCAGCGGGTGTAACAAATACTGAGGGATGCATTGTAAAGGCCTTGTGGTAATCTCCTTTGATTCACATGTCTAAGGAAACGTGTATGCATATCAAGAAGATTGCCTCTTGTGGGTAAAGATGTACAATCTCTGCAGAGAATAAAACTGTTCGAACAGCCGTGCCCACGGTCACAGGTGGGCATAGGAACTTACAAGATATAGTTCTATTTCAAAAACTTTTGTGGATGGGTTAAAAAATGTGCAGGGCTCATCTAGCCCTTGTTTGGATTTCCCTGGGTAGTCTTACCCAGTGTGGATAATAGGTCGGTGTAGCCACCATAAAAAAAAGCATGAAGGTGGAGGTAGCCTCTGCTGCTATTATTTACTGCACAATTAATCTCTTTAAAAATGCAATTTGGTTAAAATGCTAAGTGATAGGATTTTGTAATATCTGTATTTATAAATGTTGCTTTACACAAATAAAAGAACTCGAGCCATCATTATTAAGCCTTGCATGTATATTATTGCATCTGTTGTGTTGACTCGCGAGCACGGTAGTTGTGCTCATCCTCGCTCTTTCCCCCAACCCTCAGAAGCAGGAACTTTGGAGCTTTCGACTACTGTGAGGATCCAGAAGTCTGAAGACCCATGAGTGATTGAAGCGTAGTTTAGTCCTTATCTGTTCTAAATCTCACCCCAGTCTAGCTGACTCCGTCGGTTCTTGTGTGCCTCCTATTTGTTCGAGGTTTTCGGATAATATCGGGCGTACACGGGTTCCCCAGTCACTTACCTGTGGAGAGATGTGTCATCACCTCTTTGCTTCCGTTGTTGCTTCCGCTATCTTTTGTAATGTATTCATTTGGCATGTTCGACCTTTATTGTAAAAATTGGCCCGAAGCGGTCTATGTAAACTCTGATGTGTAAATTAATGAATGGTATGGTTATACGTCATGTATGATTTGATTCAGCAATGTGTCTGTGAAGTGCTATCTACTGATTCAGAGAATAGCACAGTGATTTCACAGAGGATTCCGGATTGAGAAATTCCGGGTCCGACACATATATATCAGCCATACCATATATGCCAACATTGTAAGGCATCATTAATTAGGATCAGCAAAAGCGAACACAAGTATATGATGGTCTACTCATCTGCCATACCAACAATATCTTGTAGATACATTAACATCAAAAGTATGACAAATCCTAACGGGGAAATCAACTCCCAGCTAATTAACGTGCCATATAGCGAATTAATTAGTAATGATCCAAAAGGTCCCATTAAGCATAAGCACGATCAAACTTGTTAGTTCAGCTCCAACGCATCCTAATCGTCGTACGTGCTAATCACCTACAAGTGAGGAGCAATGAGAACTAGATTATAAAAAGTCAAGCAAAGAGAGACGTTTTTTATATGTTCCAATATAAGAAGAAAAAAAATGCAGCAATACACAACAATAGATAAATCAGGATGTGTAAATAATATGTGAAGACATTCTAGAGTAAGATCTTTAATTTTGTGAATTGATAGACTTAGATTTCTGGATTTCATTTCTATCATCTATCCAGCAAGAATCACCCCAAACTTGATGTAATCTCTACGTACGCACATGCAATTGCATATTCTTACATGCAGCTACAGATCAGAAACATACAACAACATCCAAGAAACCATCTTCTGATCAATAGATACACACAAACCATCCATCGTATCTCAGACTTCTAACAGAAGGTAGAATCTAGTGCATACATCTCAGAATCCAGAAGTCCTTCAAAGGAAAAAATAAAATAAAATAAAATAAAATATAGACATCCATGTGTAGAGAATAATTCAATTAATTACCAAAAGGAGTAGTTAGCCCTGCATGAGTTGGGCCAGCACCACTTGTGGCTTGACCATTAATTTCGATTTGCAAGTTCAAAGCTCTCTTACTAAGCTGGTAATTCCTTGGTCAGTAAGAATGAAACAATAGAGAAGATATACTACTTTTGAAATTGGCCATGCAATGGACTCTCCAACTGCATCTATCATTTTCGTGATATACTTAGATGGGCGAAGCAGTTGAACATCCTTTTTAAATACATATTTGACAGCCACCTCATAACAACTCAGACCCAAGAGGTACTCCAGAAGTTTTTTGGACAGTACCCTGAGCTACCGGAACATATGGACTCGCAATTGCAATAAAAAATGTGGCGAACTAAATATATATGGATATATCAGTGAGTGTATATGTCAGTTTAGTAATTTATTCATGCTTATTAAGTTCCACGGAATCAAGTAGTAATGGACCGACTCTCATCAACATGCTTATTACTGATTGGTAATCAGCCTTGTAATTGACTAGCAGCTAGCAAGCATTTGACTAGGAACTTTAATTGTCCTTGCCTCACCTTATATGAACAAGCCAGGTGATTGCAACAAAAAAAAGTGATATAGCGTAACAGTAGTTACTCATGCATACTTGTACAGTTGCCTTCCCCTGCATTGATCAGCATTCTGAATTTGACTGGTTGCATTGGACTTGTGGAAGAACATGCGCCCATTGCAGTAAACCATAAAGTTAATGATGTTAATTGAGGTAGGTCCTGTCCAAGAATCACACATAATAGTAACACCAAATTTGGCCCAATCCTTTTTGAATTGCTTCACATACTTTTCCAGCTCATCAAAGTTGCCTTGTAGGTAGCATCCATCAATTTCGGGCCCTTTAGGGATGTGAGCACCTTTACCGAGCTGCTGAGTTAACTTCACTGTACCTCTAAAGTACGGACAGTCGGCTTTCTTTCCAAGAATGTCATTGGCATGAAACCACTTTGCCCAAGCTCTTCCAATGTCCTCGTTAGCTGTCTTGTTGAACATTGTGTCCACACGAGTGTGCACGGCTGTTCTACTACGTGACAATTCTGGATCATAGACTCTACCGGTAGCCCTTGCATTGCGAAACATCATACCAATTCGGCCACTATTACTAGCACAACTAGCAGTACCACTATCGCTGCCACTACCGCTTGCATTGCCATGATTTACTGTGCCACTCCTCCCCTCCAGTCCCTAGCGAAAGTGTAGATCCCTCATTGAAGTAGCCAATGCCATTTGCAATTCGTCATCATCAACTGGTGCATGCTGATCCACCCCATGCTTAAGCTCATCCTCGATTCCGAGTTTACACACCTTTGCATCTCTTCTCTTTTGCTTGCCTTTCCTTATGGCTGCCCTCATTGCATCTCAAACATCTGGCGACACAACATTGCATGATATAACATTCCCTGATATGCCGCCTAAGTGCTCCCTCAGCCGAGCCGCACATCCACCTTTCTTCATCCAATAGCAGTATATACACTTGAACCCAGCACCAACTCTCAGGCCATGATTCCAGACATTCTCAATGTTTCCATCAACTACAATTCCTGCAATAAAAAAAACTATCAATGAGGATGAACCTTGTAGTAAAATGCACTAAAAAGTTAAATGAATCATTGCAGAGTATATAGTAAGGATGAACATTGTAGTTCTTTTTTTATTGGATGCAAATTAATTTTCAGAGATACAATTTTAGTACTAAGACATTGTTCAGGTTCCTCTTTGTCCTCTTTCCCTACTTGTACACCATCCTATGGCCAAGTCTGATCGAGAACATGAAGCAAGGACTAGTGATTGGTTCTCCTCAAATTATGTTCACAAAGAGTTCATTTTGATGATTGAATGCTTCAAACACTTGGTGTTGTGTCATGAAGCTATCAACAATAGTATTTTCTTTAAGTACTTACTATATATATTACAGACTAAAATCAAACTGATCCTGGAAAATATCCACATGGAATGGTGAATTTTATGATGGAGGCTGCACTGTCAATGTTGAATTCATGGGAATACAAGTGTGACAGTCTATACATTTCGAAACTGGCATGATTTTTTCCAAAACAATATGTGCAAGTACTTGATCAGATTCAAAGCAAACAACGAATATTATATTACTCAAATCTGTAATATTCATAAAAACATACATAGAATCTATTTCCACTGGATTAAAGATAAAGCATACTCATTGTCTCAGTCTCCAATTTCATGTTCACACTTCAAACTTGGGAATAATCAATCAACAGAAGTTTCAGTACCTCGATTTACCTAAATCATCTGCTACGACAGTGTTTGTCTTCGTTGCGGCACCCCCATCAGTGCCACCCCACCTGCCACCACCCCCATCAGTGCCACTGCCACCCCGCCTGCCACCATCCCCAGCATTCCCACCAGCGACCGGGTTGCTGCCGCGGCCGTTCATGCCTGAGCCCAACTGGAGAAGAGAGGAGCCCCGTGAGAGGAAGAAGATGACAGATAGGTACTAGGGAGAGGAGGCATGGAGATGGAGGTCACCTCATGGAGGCCGGAGTCACCGCCGACGCCGCTGCTGCCGAAGCCCCTCGCGTCCTCGCCTCAGGAGCTCAGAATCTCGGATGATCGTGAGCCGCCGAAAACGCCGCTGCCGAAGCCCCTCGCATCCTCGCCTCAGGAGGCAGGTGCTCGGAATCTTGGATGAGCGAGCGTGAGCCGCCGAAAACGCCTCAGCGGCTGCGCGATTGGGAATTAGGGCGAGCGAGCGAAGGAGAAAGGAGCTTGGATGCAGTGCTCGGGTGGGCCGGGCTGAGTTTTCAAATTGGGCCAAAAAATTCGGCCGGTACTGTTTCTTACCGGCCCCAACCCGTAAGCCCGAATTTCGGCGGTAACCGCCGAAATTTCGGCGAATTTTTTTCACTGGCTACAACTCAAACCAAATGTTGTTTGCAAGAATGACCATTCATAGATTTTACAGAGCAGTATATCCAACTTATACATGGACAAATCCCATAAACCTTATATAATATACTCCAAGCGGCCCAGCAGCTAATGATAAGTGCCTTCCCAACCGGCATATCAGCTTAGGAACCCAAATATTATTCTTTTCGGTTGTACAACTAGCCAATAAAAATAAAATCCCTAGCGGTGGTGTAGCAAAAGAAGGTGTGTTGTGTTGTAGTGCAAAGTGAGAGTAGGAATCAACGTAGCACATCTCTCCAAATCCTAATGGGATTAGGATATGAGTATGATTTTGTCTCCCTATCTCAACTAAGGAGCCCAAGCTCATTTGGGGCAAAACATGCGCCCAAATCGATCAGGCACGGAGGTGGAAACGATGTTTCGAGTAGCGACAGTGGCGCCCAAATCAAATCGGATCAATAGTCATAGCGACGTACGTTAGCCATGAGCGTGAGCTGCTTCGGTTGATATATGCATACGGAGGGAGTATGTACGTACAAGGCAATTACAACCATTTGAAAAATCCATCACCTAATTGCATGCGGAGGTGTTATGCCACTAGCTACCTGCCTTAATTTGGAGCTTTTGTATTAAACATGCACGCGCAAAGGTAAAGGAAAGATCAACCCGTTTGAGCACTTGTGACTCGTCTGCCATGAATTCTCGCTCTTTTAGCTACATGGATTCCATTGCTATTACAAGCTTTAATTTGCCTCTTCGTCCCAGGCGCTTTCTGCTTCGCCACCGGCAAGCTGCTCGAAGAAATTCCCGCTCGTTCATGAACATCTCTTCCTTGTGCAGCATGCGGTGGCACATGACTTCGATTATGTCCTTCTTGGCCAACTCTTAGCCCTCCCTTTTGAGCCTCCATAGACAACACCTGCAGCAGCACAGAACCTCGGTCACGACAAGTAAGCAAAAATTATCTCAAGCGTACTCTTAACACTAGATATCTTGTATCATAAACATAGTCAAGAAGTTGCATGAATGCATCTTGGTCATGTTTGGAAAATACTAGCAACACATGGTTAATGTTTCCATTGTCGTATATAGCCACATCCATAAAGATGAATTGATGATTGTACTAATGAAGCTTAGTTGAGTGCTATACTACTGTAAGAAGCAATTTTTTTCTACAAATGTCAAGAAAAGCACATTATTCAGATTGTGCCTAAAATTGGTATTCTGATCATTCAATGTGTAATTTCACTCTGCTTGTTATTGGAATGTTTAACAAGATACTTTGGCTATAATATGTCCAAAATATCTGAATTTGTAAGTGTGACTACTTCGCCTCTAATTTGTGTGATGTCAAGAATCAACCAATAGGACAAGCAGCCGCACAAACTACTTGACAGAATAGGAATGCTACCATTAACAAAATGATGCACATATTTTCTAAAGAACTAGCACTACTACAGAAAAGGTCATCACAGACGGTTCGTAACAGTCATCACTGACGGTTTTTGAACTGTCTGAAATTTTATGTCTGAGATTCCAACCACGAACCGTCCGTGATACTACAGAATCACAGACGGTTCGTTGTTGGAACCATCTGAGATACTGAATAATCACAGACGGTTCCAACCACGAACCGTCTGTGACTCTGTAATATCACAGACGGTTCGTTGTTGGAACCATCTGAGATACTGAATAATCACAGACGGTTCCAACCACGAACCGTCTGTGACTCTGTAGTATCACAGACGGTTCGTGGTTGGAACCGTCTGTGATAAGTCCTTAAACCTAATTAATTTTTATCGTATTTTCAGCTAGGCTCAGGAATTGCTAGCCATGCCCTCTGAAAACTAGCAAGTAGAAACATGTCACAGATAATTGTTGACAACTCAAAGTGATCATTTAACTCAAAATCAATTACAAAAGAATTTTTCAAGTATATATTGTCGCTAGAGTTACAAATTGAATTACAACCAGTCAAAGTCAATTACAATATTGAATCAATTGTTTCGAGGTCGTTCATCGGTGTCGACGGCGTGAAACTCTCCGTTGGTGTTAACTATGTCTGCCTTGATGAAGCCACAGAGCTCCCCTCGAATGTGCGTGACCTGGTCCATCTCGAGTGCATTTAACTCTATGTTCAAGCCCTGTCGCTAGCAGGAGTAAAGTAGTAAGCATATATATTTAAATTTATAATTAGGAGATAATTATTACGAGATTGACAAACCTGGGGATCGTTCGTCCTAGAAGCAATCAATAGCTGCATATGATGGCATACGTAGAATGCGCATAGGTGATCTCGTTTTTTTGTCAAGCAGATCGCAAAAATAGAATTACATATATATGTACAGTCAGTTCGAGACGCAATATTACGGAGTATGATATATGATTATTGTGTTGTAGCGCGTACCGGAAATCGCATCCTGTGAGTCAGTGTGGCGCTCGATCCCTTGTATAAACCTCCCTCGACAACATAGCCGATGAACGCCCTACATGATTCAAAAAAGTTATCATTGTCCATTTCAAACGAAGGAAGACTACAATAGAGTTATGTGCGGAGGAAATGAACATACCTGTCAAGTATTCCTTTAAGAATGGTGAAGTCGTGATTTTTGTTGAGTAGAGAATCAAGGTACAATACCATGTTCCTCTTTGGCACAAGAATCATAAGAATCCAGTGGAACCTACTCGTGTATGTCGCTATAGTCATAAACCTATGTTGAAACGTAATTTGTATAGCAAATATTGAAGCACTTACTTCTGGTTGTAGGGCACCATTATGTAGTCCCTGTCGTCCAGAGCAAGCAATCCCATTTTTATATAATTCTCGACGTAGGATGCGTCTTGGTTGATTGTTTGCTCAGAGACCACGTGTGGGTCGAGGAAACCCACCGGTTCTTTGATTCGATAGGCACGTTTCATAATGTATCTGTACATAAGTAATGAGTTATGATATTTATCGGTATCACGTGAGTGTAGAAATTGATTGCACACACTTACAAATGTCCAAAGATCGTAGAAGTGAGGCGCCGAGGCGCTTAGGTTGTATAGGTCAAATAAGTCTTCGAAGCCCACGACGAAGTGGCCAGGCTCGTGGAGAAAATGCTCCCTCCCGTATCTGACGGTGATTCCAGTATGACCCCCCTTCTCTCGGGTCTTGCGCAAGTACCAATGATGCAAAGCTTGACAAGCTACTCCTGAGCTCTTTAGTTCTGCGCCGGAGACCAACGGACTTCCGAGTGAGTATTTGGCGGGGTTGGGAGGTGCCTTAATGTTCTTCGATTTCGATTTCTCCTTAACGAGGTGGCTGAGGGACGTCTTCCCTTGAGACGCCTCAGGGTCCGATATGGTGACACACTTTTCTTGTCCCTTCGCCGTCTTCTCGACGGGAAGCGATGTGACAGCCTTCTGAAGCTTTGGTTGAGGCGGACTCATCGAGGGTCCTATTGGAGAGGCAGAGTCCTCTTGATATCGCGTCGCTGAAGGGTCCAGTGCGATGTCCTTCTTGGGCCACTGGATAAAAGTGTGTGTGGCATCCCCTAGTGTTCTGATTTCTTCGTTCGAGGGAATCTCCAGCGAGATGGCCATGAAATTGTCATGGACCATGTCCACCTGCACCCTAGCGTAACCCTGCGCCAACTGGGCACCCGTCGACCGCCCCTTCCGGTATGTATACACCGTACTCGCCAAATTTCAATAGGAATCGACCCTACTATCCTCACTTGGAGCTTGCAGGGCGTCGGCTCCTATAAAAGGGTACACAATTAGCTAAGGCGTCCTATAGGTCTATCTTTGGAGCATTCCAGAGATGTACATTACCTCGATGCCGTCGATCGGTAATTGCACGTCGTCATGTCCAGAATTATGTGTGGACGCGACGCCATTCGATGTCGGCGGGACTTGCTCCCAAATTAACAGGGGCGCCTTGCGCTGCATGAGTTGATTTACTTGGTTCTGTAAGTTTGTTATTTGTTCTTGAAATTTTGCAATAATCACATGTTCCAACCGAGCGTCGTGCTGGTTCTTGGATCTCTTCCTACTCCTATACGTGTCGGAGTTGTGTGGGAATCCATCCCTCCAAGGTACGTAAACCCCAACGCCTCGCGTGCGACTGGTGCTCCTTGTTTCCTGTGGTCGAGATGCGATACATCCTTCTCCCGCCTACTTGAAGGAACCTTGGGAACATGCGGAAGTCAATGCTTCCTGCAAGAGAACATCATGTTATTGTAGACACCATGAAGTTATGGACTTATTAACAATTAAGTGGTTCGAGAAATTTACCAGACGTTGAGACACTGCCTCGTTTGCCGGGTTTGTCAAAGAGATGTTGCCCAAGACGTGGCCGATGCCCTCGCTCTTAACTGTGCTCGAGCGCTTCGTCGAGATCTCAAGAACGGTCGTGCGGCAGCCTCGTCCTCCGCCGCCGCTGCGTGGCTTTACCCGCATACCAGCGGTGACGAGTGCGTGGGGTGAGTGTTTTGTGCTCGATAGCTCAGGCGCGCACTTTGCTCTTGAAATTCGGCATCGTCTTCATCTCGCACGGCGCCCCATGTATCCCGCGACAAAAATTGATACGCCGTGAAGGGCGTCCGACCGTGTTCACGCATCGCGTGACAAGCGTGCTCTTGAAGGTTCTCCACGCTGGGACATCGCCCAGCAGCGTGCCATCGCACATGTGCTCGGGTCCGCCGGGGAAAGTGAACGAGGCGAAAGTTCACCACAACCGGTCTCTCAGACATCCGCCGAGACTTCGTGTTGGGGTGGTGATGGGGACCCGTTCCCTTGCAAGTACCCCGCTGACGGTCCGAAATCTCACAGCTGCTTTCTTGGGACTCAGCGGGATCCCGACATCACTGACCTCCGTGATCGACATGCGGCCCGAGGGTAATTTGGAGATTCCTCTACCTTCTCGCCTGCGTACCACCTTGATCGGAGATCCAGACGCATTTGGCGACGTCGCTGATGGCGGCGAAGACGGTGCCTCTGCCATCTCGCTTACTTGCTATCTATATAAGTTACGTATGCAATTATTACATAGTATATAATATATGGGAAATTGCACAAAAAATATAAACAAATAGAATCAACGTTTGTCATCTCAGCCCTGTTTTGTAATAGTGCCATACCATAAAGAAACAAAGAGAAGCAATAATCAGAGTAAAATAAAATAAATTGCCGTCAGTGTACCATAAGAATAATCACGGTTCCCAGGTTTACCTAGATTAGTCGGCACCCTAAGTATCGAGACTACCCACACCAACCTAGGTTAACTGGCATCTTGATTTTTCAAGTCACCTAGGCTAACCTGCATTAGTCGACCGGATACCCATGATACCTAGGCCAACCTAGTAAATCGGCACCGCCTTATTTCCATAGGTTTTCATCATTTGGCATTATTACAATTCAGCACCCACTTTCGCAATTGCCGTAATTGCGCCAAATCCTACAAAGGCACATCCCAATAAATCCCAAACCCTCGGTGAGACATCATTAGGTGCATCCAACTAATGCCCCAACACGGCAAAGATCTTTGAACTAACCAATCCACCTGAAAGAAGGCGTCATAGCTTTTTTTCACTTGCACTCCTACAGAAAAACAGCGAAAACCAATACTAGAGCATACTGTTGGTACAAGACTTCATCTTCAGCCTTTCGAGTATAGAGGATGTCAGCCTCATCCAACTGTGTTCATATAACTGCGACACAAATGACTCACCTACATATGGATTCAGTCAATTATGTGCGTGTAAAACTCAATCCAACTGAACTCATGATCCAGCTCAGAATGATGCTCTCAAGTTACACAAAGAATCAGACCGTAGTTCCAGATCATATTAAGCTCCAACTGAGCAATAGATTGGAGACAATCCACTATGTGGAACTTTGTGTAGTTCATATCCATTAACTTCAAACCTACATATATATTATAGCAACAACTTTGAGCACAGATGGCCAATATTTAACAAAAATTTTGTAAGCTAACAATATACCACATTTTTGCCGGTTCATCCCCCTGGCCGAGCAAGCACACAGAGCCTCACCCCATTTCAAACAAAAGCACAGCAGAGTAAAACATCTAAAGGGGTAAAAATGCGACATAAACCCTCGGGTGCTCGGCAGGGGCGGGGGCGGCATCGAGGTAAACCCTCGGGCTCTCACGGCAGAGAAGGGGGGTAGCGCGGGGAAACTCACTGGGTGCTCGGCAGGGGCGGGTGGGGGGCTCTCACGACAGAGAAGGGAGGCGGCGCTGGGAAACTCACCGGGTGCTCGGCAAGGGCGGGCACCGACAAAGGCAGAGGACGAAGGAGGCGGCTGGCCTGAGGCGGACGAAGGAGGAGGCGTGGTAAACCCTTGGCTCTCACGGCAGAGAAGGGTGGAAAAAGACTAAGGCAGAGTGTGCACAACCGTTCGATAATAGTACAGACTTATATAGCTGGATATCACAGACGGTTCTATGATAGAATCGTCTGTGATAATACATCACAGACGGTTCCATAAACAAACCGTCTGTGATGTTAACTATCACAGACGGTTCTATTATGGAACCATTTGTGATAACTTAACAGAAAAACCCTAATTTTAATATCACAGACGGTTCCATAACTGAATTGTCTGTCATATGTTGATATCACAGACGGTTCTATTAATGAACCGTCTGTGATATTAAGTATCACAGACGGTTCTGTTATAGAACCGTCTGTGATGTGAACAGACACACACATATGTAGAACCGTCGATCTTTAGATGGAAGGCCCAGATTCGCGTTGTCCCGTGGACTTGGGCCGTTGGATCCAAGATCAACGATCCAAGTTCACCCACGTCGATTTAATTTTGGATTTTTCCAAGAAGGATTATTTGTTAACTGAAAAATGTAATTAAATTCAAAAATGCATAACTTTTTGCTGTAAACTATTTTTGAGTGAATCCAATTTTGTTGGATTCCTCTATTAATGAGCTTACTGTGAAAATTAGTTTTGAACATGTTACTGTTTCCAGAAAAGTTTACTTATGCATTTTACTTTTGCTCATTTCAAGGCTTTGAAAAATTGTAGAAAGTGCATCATAGCTCCAAATGAGATGAATCCAATTGGGTTGTTCATCTCATGAGGTGCTTGATTCACTGTATCATAGCTCCAAATGAGGTGTTTTCCTCATATCTTTTGCATTACAAGTCTGATAAACCGGGGTCTCACACGACCGACCGAGGCAAATTGACCGATTTAGCACTGTCCATAACACGTGACGCGTTTCCAGGTTAACATCAAATTAATTACAATGGAATATATACATGCTTAATTGAAATATAGTCCTTCATGATGATCGACGCGCATATAGCTAGCTTCCTCATTGGGTTCTTCCTCCAGTCTGATGCCGTCTCCGAAAGGAGGCAACTCGTCAAATTGATTGTACTCTTCCTCATCCACGACATTCTCAACTCCGACAATCCTTCTTTTCCCATGAAGAACTACGTGACGGTTCTTATTTGCTGGGTCCATTACATAAAAAGCTTGAACAACTTGCTTAGCGAGTACGAATGGTTTGTCCTTGTATCCGACACGTTTGAGGTCTACAGTAGTGACGTCGTACTTGTCGACCTTCACGCCCTGCGGAAGTTTAACCCAGTGACATCGAAACAGGGGGATCTTTAAAAGTACATAGTCAAGCTCCCAAATCTCCTCTACGAACCCATAGTATGAGTTCAACCCGCGTGCCCCGCGGTATTGAACCCCTCTTGAAATGCATCTATCACGGACACCATTTGTTCTAGATCAGTGCTCTTCCTATCACGAGTGCCAGATAAAATGTGTACCCATTTATGTCGATCCTTGCCATGTCACAATTGTAAATTTTGGTCCTTTGGCCAACCATAGCAATGCTTTCATCACTTGATGGCCTCCCGGTGAATCGCATCTTTAACCATTCGTTGAACCGACGGTTGTGTTTCTCTCGTTATCCAAACCTCCGACCGGTGCGGATTACATTGGCGCACCATGTCTTTGTGCTCGCCGACGACGGGGACACTTGGGTCATGTGTTGCAAGACCGTGAAATGGGCCTGCGCGTATGTATCTAGATTGGGAGTGATTGCTTTCCTCCCGATGGTCCCGATACCCTCCAGTCTACCCTTGTGACGAGATAGAGGTACGCCTATCGGTTCCACCTGAGCCATGTAGTCCACACAGAACTCAATGACCTCTTCGGTTACATAACCTTCGATGATACTGCCCTCCGGCAGAGATCGATTCCGTACGTAGGACTTCAGAATTCCCATGTATCTCTCGAAAGGGTACATATGACGTAGGAACACAGGGCCGCATATCTTTATCTCTTTCACAAGGTGAACAATGAGATGGACCATGATATCAAAAAAAGACGGAGGGAAATACATCTCAAGATGACATAGAGTCGTCACCACCTCGGCCTGCAGAGCGTCGAGTCCTTCGGGATCGATGACCTTCTGAGCAATTGAGTTAAAGAAATAACACAGCCTAAATATTGCCACTCAGACCTTGTTTGACAAGATACTCCTAATTGCAACAGGAAGCATCTGTGTCATCAGCACATGACAATCATGAGACTTCATACCAATTAATTTCAAATCTTTCATGGAAACAAGTTTCTTAATATTGGCGGAGTAACCGGACGGAACTTTCACACTATGCAAACTTTGACACAGTTCATTTCTCTCGGCCTTGGACAAAGTGTAGCAAGCTGGGGGAAGGTACGTTCGTCCTTTATCGGTCTCGTTCGGTGCTAACTCGGTTCTTATGTTCATATTAACCAAGTCACGCTGTGCGTTAACGTCGTCTTTTGTTTTGCCAGTAATGTTCAGTAAGAGACCAATCAAGCTATCACATACATTCTTCTCCACATGCATGACGTCGATGCAGTGGCGAACTTCTAAGTGCTCCCAATAAGACAAGTCCCAAAAAATTGACCGCTTCTAACAGATGTTTTTCTGAGGGGTCCTTAATTTACATCCCTTTCCAAGCACAACACCGATATCCTTAACCATATCATAGACCTCTTTCCCTCTAAAAGTCCTTGGAGCTGAACCGTCCTCCTTATTTCCGTCGAATTGTCTCTTCATCTTGCGGTATGGGTGAATCCTGGGAAGGAACCTACGGTGACGCATATACACAGTTTTGCGTGAGTTGTTCGGCCATACACTCTCGGTACCATCTAAGCAAAGGCGATGTGCTTTGGCTCCTTTTGTATCGAACCCGACAGTTACCAAGGACGGAAAATCATTGATGGTGCGTAATAACGTGGCGCGTAAAGTGAAGTTCTCTCGCTTGTACGCATCCCATACTTGTACCCTTCGCTCCAAAGTGTCACAAGATCTTCCAAAGAATGGTGCTAAGTACACATCAATATCGCTCCTGTGTTGCTTCGCCCTTGGATAAGTAGTGACATCAAAATGTATTTCCGCTTCATACACAAAGAAAGGAGGAAGGTTGTACATACATAGATTCACGGGCCAGAGCTATGTCTACCGCTTCATGTTACCAAAAGGATTCATTCCATCCGTACTCAACCCTAACCTTATGATGAGTCACGGCGCCCGATCTTCCGATAGGTTCGATTTGGTTCGTCGTGAGGACGTTGACGCTTTGAGGCTTCCGACCAGCGGATCGTCACCTCGCATTCGCTACACCGCGACGCTGTCGTTATCGACCACGCTTGCACGTGATCGACCTTACCACGAAGGTTATTGTTCACGCAAGCAATCAAGCAACTCACAAGAACAAGGTAGATGCAATCAATTGTATTGCGGATATGGATGAAGTTTACAAGTGGGGTTCTCAAACCGATAATCGTAAACCGCAATTGATGTAATAATCTAAGAAAACCCACCCTAAACTATGACACCATCGTATATATATAGGGAAGCGTGAGGAGGTCGACCTAGGGTTGTGCGGTAGTGGGATGAAGCGTACACAACACGGACTCGACCTCGCCACGCTTACAAAGTCTTATTAGTTTCCAAAACGGTGACGCAAAGACCTTGTGTCGCGTATTTCGGTCGAAGATCCGGTCGTAGGATCGGTCCTAGGGTGGTCTTGAGGAGTCCATGCTATCTTTGGTCGTAGATTGTGTCCAACGAGTCATCGTGCTCGCTTTTACGGTCGAGATTGCTCCAATCGAATCAACTAGTCGTAGGTCTTCTTGTAGTGGTCGAGACCCGCAGAATCGGTCGTGGACCTTCTTGAACCGGTCGTAATCCTAGATTCCCGAGTACAAGTAAATCATCTCTATTAGGCAAAGATCATAGAGTTCTCAAATAATACACTCGACCCTAGAAACGACTTTACGATCGATTAAGTGATGTGCTCTAGCTCTTGTCATAGGACCGTAGTTCAAAGACCCGGATCCGAGGGTCTTGTGTAGTGCGTGTATCCGAAGGAGGGATGTCCTCATCATACTCCCCCTCTTGAATTGGAGTCGTCCTCGACTCAAGCTCATCTTCTTCTCCCACGTATGGTTTCAAATCTGAAATGTTAAATGTGGGGCTAACCCCAAAATCTGCAGGTAATTCTAATTGATATGCATTATCATTTATCTTCTTAATTATCTTAAACGGTCCTTCAGCTCTAGGCATCAACTTTGATTTTCTTAATTCCGGAAACCTATCCTTTCTCAAATGAACCCAAATTAAATCACCGGGTTCAAATTTGACAACTTTCCTACCTTTACTTCCAACAACCTTATACCTTTCAGTCATATGCTCTATATTCTCTTTAGTGGTTTCATGTAACTTGAGAATAAATGCAGCACGCTTCTTAGCATCTAGATTAATTTTTTCAGAGGTCGGTAAAGGTAGTAAATCAATAGGAGCACAGGGGTTAAAACCATACACTACCTGAAATGGACTTACCTTGGTGGTGAAGTGTACTGACCTATTGTAAGCAAACTCAATATGCGGTAAACACTCTTCCCACATCTTCAAGTTCTTCTTTAAAACAGCCTGCAACATGGTGGATAACGTGCGGTTGACAATCTCCGTTTGTCCATCAGTTTGGGGATGGCATGTAGTAGAGAACAGCAGCTTTGTCCCCAATTTATTCCAAAGTGATCTCCAAAAGTGGCTCAATAACATATGGGAATGACTCAATAAATTCTACCCAGTTTATTCCAAAGTGATCTCCAAAGTCCTTACCTTTCTTATGCTTTATAACATATGGGAATGACTCAATAAATTCTACCCAGTTAGCATGTCGTTTATTCAGTTTAGCTTGACTTCTAATATGTTTTAGCGATTCATGATCCGAATGTATAACAAATTCTTTGGGCCATAGATAATGCTACCAAGTTTGAAGCACTCGAACTAAAGCATACAATTCCTTATCATAGGTGGAATAATTCAAACTAGGCCCATTTAGTTTTTCACTGAAATATGCAACTGGTTTACCTTCTTGAATCAATACACCACCTATCCCAATCCCACTCGCATCACATTCAATTTCAAAAGTCTTACCAAAATCAGGGAGTTGGAGTAGGGGTGCTTGGGTGAGCTTCTCTTTCAACAAGTTGAATGCCTTCTCTTGTGTAGGTCCCCATTGGAAAGGCACTCCTTTCTTTGTCAATTCATTCAATGGTGCGGCAATGGTGCTGAAATCCCGCACAAAGCTACCGATAGAATCCAAAGAAGGCCATGGAAGCTCCGCACTTGTGACACAGTAGTAGGCGTCGGCCAGCTTTGGATGGCTACAATCTTTGTCTCATCCACCTCAATGCCCTGTGGTGTCACAACATAACCAAGAAATGCAACTCGATTGGTGCAAAAGGTGCACTTATCGAGGTTACCAAACAAACGTGCGTCTCTCAAAGCATTAAAAACAGCACATGTATGATTTAAGTGTTGCTCATGTGACTTGCTATAAATCAAGATATCATCAAAGTAAACCACCACAAATTTTTCAATGAAAGGACGTAAAACCTCGTTCATCAAACGCATAAAAGTACTATGTGCATTAGTTAGATCGAAAGGCATCACTAACCACTCATATAATCTGAACTTAGTTTTAAAAGCAGTTTTCCATTCATCTCCTAATTTCATTCTAACTGTGGTAACCACTCGCAAGTCAATCTTTGTGAAAATAATAGAACCACTCAATTCATCTAGCATGTCGTCTAGCCTTGGGATAGGACGACGATACCTTATAGTAATGTTATTAATGGCTCTGCAATCAACACACATACGCCAACTACCGTCTTTCTTAGGAACCAAAAGAACTGGAACAACACAAGGACTAAGGCTTTCTATTACGCACTCCACGGTCCAAAAGATCTTGGACTTGTCGCTGAATTTCCTTAGTCTCCTCTCGATTGGTCCTATATGCAAGACGGTTTGGCAAAGTCGCCCTGGGATCAAATCAATTTGATGCTCAATTCCTCGAATAGGTGGTAATCCGGGGTACCTCGCTTGAAATACATCCACATACTCGCAAAAGGTTAGCAACAATAGGAGGCAAAGAGCTAGCTATGTCCTCAAGCTTAATATAAGGCATTTTTGCATATCAAAGCATAGCATGGCACTCATTATTACAAATTTCGCAAGTTCAGATTTAATGGCAATTATAACACATCCCTTCAATTTAATTCCCTGACTTAGGACTAGACGCCACTTTCTCCCTTTTGGGTGGGAAAACACGCTTTGCTACTTGCGATTTTCGTAATCATGCTTATCGGTGTTTCTTTCATTTTTAGCGCTCTTCTTCATCTTTCGTAATCTCACCGTGTCAAAGGCAACAACTTAATCTTCTTACCCTTATGTGAAAATGAGTAGGTATTAGCTCTACCATGGTGCAAAACATCATTGTCATATATCCAAGGTCTACCGAGCAACAAAGAGCATGCTTGCATAGGCACGATATCAAAGTCAGAACTATCTTTGTAATTACCTGCTAAAAATTACACTTTCACAACTTTGTGTACCTTTAATTTACCACACGAATTGAACCATTGGATGTAGTAGGGACGTGCGTGTGGTTGTGTGGTCAAGCCAAGCTTCTTGACCATCTCGGAGTTTGCAAGGTTGTTGTAGCTCCCTCCATCAATGATGACTCTGTAGGCTCTGTCCTTCACGAAATGGTCCAAACAAGTTGTGCCGCTGATTTTGCTCCGCTCTCTCCACTTGTGCGCTCAACACTCGTTGCGCAACAAGGCTCACATGATACTCGGTGTCAACAGCAGCTACTTGTTCCTCTACATCATCAGCATCACTGTCTATCTCATCTCCTCCACTTGCAATGTTAGCTGCAAGTACATATTCGTCCTCAATATCACTAGTACTTACATAACCACCGTCTTTGGTGGCAAGGTATGCTCGCTGACTGGGGCAGTCCCTCATGACGTGTCACATTCCCTTGCAACGGTGGCACACAATCCCAGTGGTACGACCAGTGGAAGCAACCGACGAAGAACTCTTGGCTGGTGCCTGCATACTAGTAACTTTACTTACCTTGGGTGCATGTGATGTGGTCGGAGGTGCTGCTGAACGCGCCCTACCCGTGGAGGGGGCAGCAGACCGTGTAGCTGAAGGTGGGGCTGTTTTGGCTTGCTCCGGCACTGGTCGTGGTGTAGACATGCTCCCAAAGTTGTTCCTTGGCCTCTGTTGTCGTCCCTGCAATTCCTTTTCTGCCAAACATGCAAGTTGGAACAATCTAGGGACGCTATCGTATTCATTGTAATCCACTATGTCCTGAATTTCACATCTTAATCCTCCATAAAAATGTGCCATTGCAGCTTCTTCATCCTCAATAATATCACAATGCAACATGCTAATTTGTAGCTCCTGATAATATTCTTCTACGGATCTATTACCTTGGTTTAAGCGCTGCAACTTATTACGCAAATCACGTTTAAAAGAAGGTGGGACAAATCTGTTACGCATAGCAACCTTTAAACCATCCCACGTAGTAGGCATTAATCCTTCGGTGCATACCCTATTCCACCAAATGATGGCAAATTTTTTAAATTCACTTGTGGCTTGCCTAACTCTATGCACTTCAGGAACTAAGTGAGCATTCAATTTACATTCACCGTCATCTCCCAATCTAGATATATTTCAGCATCATAAGCACCCGTAAAAGATGGTATAGATAACTTAACTTTAGCATATGGATCATCATTAACACGTGCATTATGTTGCTGAACATTATTACCTCTCATACCTTGACGGTTGAAGTTCGGTCGATTCCGTTGTCGTGCATCAAAGGCGTCGTGGTCGTGCATCTCATTATCATTATCAAACTCATGGTCATGGGTCGCACTCGAGGTTCCACACGACCAACGCTTGGTGGTCGGTTCACCATTCTTTCGAGGCGTGTAGTGAGCGCCGCAATACTATCGTTGATTGAGCGTTGTAATGTGATCGTGGTAGCTTGAAGCTTCCTGTCGATGTCCTCATTAACGGTAGTGCGTTGTTCATCTAATAGCGTCATGAGCTCTTCCCTCAAAACACACTCTTGCGCGTCCAATCCTTCACCTGACATGGTTAGTAGGAGACAAAAGACAACACAAATGTATTATCCCTATCACTATTAGGTGGTCAGAGGGTGGAATCACACACTCTCAAGCCGCCTTACCAAGCTCTTATGAGTTTCTTACCAAATTGCGGCAGTGGTCTAATCGGCGAAGGTGGGATGTACGATCACTACGGAGGCGAATGCGATGATCCAACTGAGGGTCGAAAGTATGTGGAGCTCTGACAGCAATGTTTAGTAGCAAGGAATAGCAATAATAAAATCAGATTAGCAAAGCTGAACCAAAGCCCACAGTACTCGTCACAGTTGCTGGTCTAAAAGTGCCCCTAGCCCTAAGCACAATACTAATCAAACAAGGACTCGATACAAAGGAGTCCAAAGGATGCAAGGTCGAATCGGTCGAGACCAACTAGGGTGGTCGAATTGCTTCTTTTCTTTTCTTTTGCACTTTTTGCTTCTTTTCTTTTCTTTTGCACTTTTTGCTTCTTTTCTTTTCTTTTGCACTTTTTGCTTCCTCTTTTTTTTTTGCAAACGTGACCCAAACCCAAAATTCTTCTGTTACCTTTTCTTGATCCGATGAGGTGATTGGGTCACAAACTTTTTCTGGAGAGCAGGGGTAAATAGGTAATTAAAAGATACTCTCTCTCTCTCTCTCTGAACTTGGGCTAGTTCTCATTGCGGCTACGAATCCGACCAGGATCGAATCCACCTGTGGTAGTTCCCGAGTGGATGGTAGAATGGGCGTTGCTCAAGAGGTGGTCGGATCCGAGTAGATGTTCGATTCCACCGGATGGTACATCCCGCGCGGTGGTCGAATGGGTGTCGCTCAAAAGGAGGTCGTGCGTCCCAGATGGATGGTGGCACGGCGGGCGGCGGCAGTCGACTAGAGACCAAGAATGCTACTCTAAACCAGCAACAAAGACACCGACGATGGACTCGAACTCAACAATGCGAAAAACTGAAAACAAAATTGCGAAAGGCACAAAGTGGTTTGGACAGCGGAATAATTACGATCTAAAACTTTTTGTAGGGCAGTTTTTCTGGACTCTAGGTGAGGGAACACAACTAACAAAAGGGGATAAACGAAATTACCTAACGGGCAACCTTTGCTCTGATACCACTTGATGAGTCACGGCGGCCCGATCTTTCGATAGGTTCGATTTGGTTCGTCGTGAGGACGTTGACGCTTTGAGGCTTCCGACTAACAGATCGTCACCTCGCAATTCGCTACACTCGCACGCCTGTCGTTATCGACCACACTTGCACGTGATCGACCTTACCACGAAGGTTATTGTTCCTGCAAGCAATCGAAGCAACTCACAAGAACAAGGTAGATGCAATCTGAATTGTATTGCGGATATGGATGAAGTTTACAAGTGGGGTTCTCAAACCGATAATCGCGTAAACCGCAATTGGCGTAATAATCTAAGAAGAACCCACCCTAAACTATGACAACATCGATATATATAGGAAACGTGAGGAGGTCGACCTAGGTTGTGCGGCCATGGGATGAAGCGCACACAACCTCGACTCCGACCTCGCCACGCTTACAAAGTCTTATTAGTTTCAACGGTGACGCAACACCTTGTGTTGCGATTTCGTCAAAGATCCGGTCGTAGGACTGGTCCTAGGGTGGTCTTGAGGAGTCCATGCTATCTTTGGTCGTAGATTGTGTCCAACGAGTACTGTGCTCGCTTTTCTGGTCGTAGATTGCCCCAATCGAATCAACTAGTCGTGGACCTTCTTGAACTGGTCGTAATCCTAGATTCCTGAGTACAAGTAAATCATCTCTATTAGGCAGCATCATAGAGTTCTCAAATAATACACTCAGCCCTAGAAACGACTTTACCTGATCGATTAAGTGACGTGCTCTAGCTCTTGTCATAGGACCGTGTAGTTCAGCACCCAGATCTGGAGGGTCTTGTGTAGTCCGTGTATCCGAAGGAGGGATGTCCTCATCACCTTATGTTCCTCGGTTCCGCACCGAACTCTTCGAAGCTCCGATCAAAGTTTCTCCACTGGTCAGAATCAGTAGGGTGTCTGAGCTTCCCATCTTTCTTACGCTCCTCCGAGTGCCAACGCATCAATCTTGCCTCCTTTCGGTTCGCAAATAAACACTTCAAACGTGGGATCATAGGCAGATACCACAACATCTTAGCAGGAGGTCCTTGCTTCGCCTTAGCAGTATTCTTACGCTTGTATCGGGATGCTCTGCACACGGGACATGCATGCATGTCTGCATACTCTTTACGGTAGAGGATACAATCGTTCGAACATGCATATATTCTTTCTACTTCCATTCCCAATGGATAAAGAACCTTCTTAACTTGGTAGGTCGTGCTGGGCAACACGTTTCCCTCTGGAAGGATGTTAGCTAAGAGACCTAACAACGTCGTAAAACTCTTGTCGGACCAACCATTGCTTGCCTTCAATTTCAGCAGTTCAAGCACGGTTGACAACCTTGTGTATTCCGGCTTGCAGCCAGGGAACAAAGGTTTCCCCGAGTCCTCCATTAAGCCCTCGAATTTACAAAACTCTCTCTCACCGTAGTTCCCTTCTGCATCGCGTAGCATCTGATCTAGATTGTCATCATGCGACCTATCCTCATCAAAAGCACATTCCATACCCTGTATATCGTTGACTTCCTCGGCGATGTCGTCATTCATCGACTTCCCAGATAATCGCTCTTCACCGTGACTGCTCCAACATGTATATCCTTTTTTGAAACCCCTTCGTACTAAGTGAGCTTCGATCTGCGCCGGGTTGTTAAATATTTTCATATTACCGTAATCAATGCATGGACAGTACATAAATTTTATCCCCTTCTTCAACATATCCTGCTCGGCGGCTCTTCTAAAAGCAAACACGCCATTAATATACTCTTCACTCACACGGTTCTCAATTTACATCCAATTTCGGTCCATCTACACGTATACGCACGTAACAAATTAATTAGTGTTAAATTATATATTAATAAACCGCAAGTACCCTTCATAATGACCAAACACATTAGTGATTACTCTATAGCAAATATAAAGGGTTACAGATCGTTACACATTAGTGATTAGTCTAGAGTAAAAATAAAGGGTTACAGATCGATCGTTACCCTTCTCTCCAAGGTGGCGCAATGTGGGAGGAGGCAGCAGAGGTGCCGCAATTGGCCGGGGGAGGAGGAGGCAGGGGTAACAGCTCAAAATGGGGGAGGAGGCAGCAGCAGCAGGGTGGCGGCGGCTCAAATGGAATTAATGGAAAGGGGGACTGTCGGCAGCATCTACTTATAATGCTAATATAGGTGTCTAGTATAGCATATTTTGTAGTAGTGTAGTCTGCTAGTTACAGGTGCATTTCACTACAAGTAAAGCATATATGACTTCGTTCAACCGAGTCCAACTAGTCTGCTAGTTACAATGCCATTTTATCTACAAGTAAAGCAGAAGGAAATTACTTGAAGTTATCAATTAAAGGATGCCACCAAATTATCCTGATGTCATCACATGCAACCTGATGACATAAGAAGCAATTGTCATTAGTTACTATGATGAGCTATCTACACATTGTTTTATGATATTGACAAATAACAATTGAATATGCTATTTAAGGTATGAAGTCCTATCAAACTAGGCCCAGGAAACTGCACTTTATAACTTTACATTGCAATTTGTATCAACTTTGACAATGCAATACTAAGCCAGAAACTGATCATATCAGTACCAACTATTGACAAACACCTACCACACTAATCATATATTATTTTCAGCTAGCTGCTTGCACTACTACAGAACAGACCTTTGGTCGAACTGCCAAATGGGCAATAATCTCGAAGAAAATTGCGTCCGGGACCAAAAAGATCTTTAGTCCCGGTTGGTAACACCAACCGGGACTAAAAGTCCCCGCCTAACGGCTCGGTGGCGTTTTTTCAGAGGACTTTTAGTCGGTTGGTGTTACCAACCGGGACTAAATGCCAACCTTTAGTCCAGGTTGGTACTACAATCCGGGACTAAAGATTTAGTCCGGATTGTAGTACCAACTCGACTAGGTTGGCATTTAGTCGGTTGGTAACACCAACCGACTAAATGTCCTTCTATTTAAACGCCTGCTTCTGCGTTAAATCACAGAGCCGGAACGCCGCTGCCGCCATGGCCGACACGCCGCGCATCATTGCCACCACCGCCGAGTCGCTCATTCACTCAACCGTATTCACCGGCGTGTTCGCGGTAAGCTCTCGATGCTAACCCCGCCGCCCATTATGAAAAATATGAAATGTGAAATTTGAATAATTTTTATATGTTATAAAAATTGCCAATTAATTCATAAATGGAACTTTCATGATTTTTGTAGGCCACAATAAATTTCCAAAAATCATGAAATTTGTTTTTCCACTAAGTTACACTGTGAACAGTCCATATAAAAATTTTAAGACTATTTGGACAAAGTTGAATTTATACCTATTCTATGCTTATTTATTTAATTATTATTCCATGAATTTTGTAGGCTAAATTAATGATCCAAAAATTTTGAAAATTGTTTTGCCATCTAATTATGCTATGAACTATCTGTACAAAAAATTTGGGATCAATCTGAAGACTTTTATTTTTCACCTTATTTAATAATTATTTAAATAAATGAAAAATGACTTTTACATGTGTTAGTTAGGTTAAGCTTTGAGGGGTGTTTGATGAGATAAGTCTTATCTTATCAGATCCAACCTCTTGGGTAAAAATAATAAATATTAATTTTGTTTTAATAAATAAGTTTAATATTTAATTATTAAGTAATTAGTTAATCTCTTAATTAGCTTAATCACTTAGTTATTGTTTGCCTTTTGGATTGATTGTTGACCTAGGGTCATTCACCCTTAATGACTTTGGGCAATTTAGTTAATTATTAATTATCATTTAACTTGATGTCCCTTCTCCTTAAGCTTGTTGTTTGCTGTTCATCACAGAGCGGAACACTCACGTACGGCAAGGCTAAGCTCTAGTGCTGTATTTGTTAAATAGTGATGATTCTTTGAAAATTCAAAATAAATTCATCTTAATTTCAAAAATTATAAAAAAAATTCGGTAGCCTCTCTATCATGTGTACTATCTGGGAAAAATTTGAAACTTGAAATTTAATTATGTGATATGTCATATAATGCAGACGATGACACGCCATTGGATGTACAATGCCGATCGCCGCTCCAAAGAGTTCATTGATGGCGTGCATTATTTCTTAAGAGTGGCAGAGGCAAACAAGCGGGATGGTTTCATGTGCTGTCCATGTGCCCTGTGTCAGAATTTGAAGAAATATTCTAGCTCAAGGAGTCTTCACTCACACTTGTTGAAGTCGGGTTTCATGCCAAACTATATTTGTTGGACCAAGCACGGAGAAACCAGGGTTATAATGGAAGAAGGTGAAGAAGAACAATTGGACCCTAACGATATTATTGCTCAATACGGTGACTTCGATGATACCGCAATGGGCTAAGTCAAGAAGAGGCAAAGCGTAAGACACACTCCAAGATGATGCTCTTGGTGATGTCATTCGTGATGCACAAAGAGATTGCGAAAGTGAAAAGGAGAAGGCTAAGTTTGACCGCATGCTAGAGGATCACAAGAAATTACTATACCCGTCCGCCAAGATGGGCAAAAAGTTGGGTACAACACCGAGTTGCTACAATGGAAGGCATGTAATGGTGTATCCGACAAGGCATTTGGGCAATTATCAAGATCCAAAAAGATGCTTAGAAGCCAAACGAATTGCTCGCCACTACGCACGAAGCAAAACAGTCGTCGCCTTTGGGATTAGAAATCCGTAAGATACATGCATGTCCTAATGATCGCATCTCGTATCGTGGCAAGGACTACGAGAATTTGGATGAATACCCGTATGCAAAGCGTCGCGGTATAAGATCAAAGCGAGATGACCTGGCGATGTTGAGGGCGAAGAACGCCCCAGAAGAAAATCCTCGCCAAGGTTATGTGGTATGCTCCTATAATACCACGCTCAAACGTCTGCTCATAAACAAGGACCATGCAAAGTTGTCGCGATGGCACAAAGAAGACCGTAAGGTAGACAACATGTTGAGACACCTGGCGATGGGTCCCAAAGTGGAGAGCAATAGCAGAGAATTCCTGAGTTTGCAGATGACGCAAGAAACCTAAGGTTCGCTTTAAATACGGATGGTATGAATCCTTTTGGGGACCGAGCACTAGTCATAGCACTTGGCCTGTTACTCTATGTATCTACAACCTTCCTCCATGGTTATGCATGAAGCGAAGTTCATTATGATGCCGGTGCTCATCCAAGGCCCGAGGCAACCCGGCAACGACATCGATGTCTACCGAGGCCATTAGTTGAGGAACTCCCGCTTATGGAGCAAACCATGTGTACGTGTGTGGGATGAGTACAAACAGAACACTTCGACCTGCGAGCATTGTTGTTCGTAATAATCAATGATTGCCCGCTCTAAGTAATCTTTCAGATGAGATAAACAAGGGATACAATGCATGCACACAATGTTTTGATGACATTGCGGATATATTTGAAAAATGTCGAAAGGTCGTGTACCTTGGTCATCGCTGTTTTCTTCCTATGAATCACCAACTAAGAAAGAAAGGCAAGCATTTTAACGGTAAGGCGTAACACGAACCAAGCCTCGCAACCGAATCGGGAGGATGTACTTGATATGGTCAAGGATGTGCAAGTAGTCTTTGAAAGGGACAAGGAAGCTAACCTGTTCGAAGATGCTAAGGGACACGCACCCATGTGGAAGGAGAAGTCCATATTTTGGGAGCTACCCTATTGGCAAGTCCTAGAGGTCCGCAACGCGATCGACGTGATGCACCGACAAAGAATCTTTGTGTGAACTCGCTAGGATTCATGGATGTGTATGGAAAGTCTAAGGATTCACTCAAGCACGACAGACTTGCGGCGCATGAAAGAACGAGACAACTCGCATCCAGAGAAGGCAGACGATGGACGCCATTACTTAAGACACGCTAGCTTCACTCTTAGCAAAGAAGAGAAGGAAAGCATGTTTGAATGCCTAAACAAAGATCAAGGTCCCATCTGGATTCTCCTCCAATATAAAGCGATAATAAATGTGCCGAGAAGAAATTCCTACACTTAAAGTTCCATGATCGCCACGTGCTTATGACGCAATTGCTTAGGTTGCTTTAAGAGGAATTCTACCTCCACATGTACGTCGCCACCATGAAGCTATGTGCATTCCTCAATGCAATTTCTCGAAGGCAATCAATCCAATGGAACTAGCTACTCTGAGTAATGATGTGGTTCAATGTCTTGTCGACTTTGAGTTGGTGTTCCTCCATCCTTCTTTAATATCATGACACACCTCCTAGTTCACCGGTCAAGGAGATTAATATTATCGGTCTGTGTTCCTACACAACATGTTCCCTTTGAGAGGTTCATGGAGTCCTCAAGAAATATGTTCACCAGCGTGCTCGGCCGTAAGGAAGCATCGCCAAGGGCTACGGGACGAGAGGAGGTCATTGAGTTGTGTGTTGACTTCATTCCCGACCTTGACCCGATTGGTGTTCCCGAATCGCGACACGAGGGGAGACTTAGTGGAAAGGGAACACTAGGGAAGAAAACATATATCGCACGGGGACGATTATTTCAATAAAGCGCACTACAGCTTCTTCAAAACTCCTCCGTGGTGGAGCCGTATGTCGAGGTACACAAGGAGTTCCTACGATCCCAGCCTGTGGAAGAATGAAGCTTGGATTAGGCGCCATCACATGGAAACTTTCAGCGGTTGGTTGCGAAAAGAATGTCGTGGTGATGACAATATTGATGAGCAATCAGATTTGTTGGCTAGGCAACCATCGTGGCACATCCTCATGTACAAAGGGTACGAGATAAATGGAAATACATTTTACCGTAGCCCAAGATAAAAGGAGCACGAACCAAAACAAAGTGGTGTCCGCGTAGATGCCATGCACCCAAATGGAAAGAGGCAAACATATTATGGCCGCATAGAGGAGATTTGGGAACTAGACTACGCACCTAATTTTAAAGTCCCTTTGTTCCGGTGCTAATGGGTGAAGATGACCGAGGCGGGGTAACAATGACAAGGAGTATGGAATGACAACGGTGGACCTCAACAATATTGGGTACAAAGACGAACCATTCGTCCCTTGCACGATGTGAATCGGTGTTCTATGTGAAAGACATGTCTACAAAACCCAAGAGAGGGAAAACGACGACAAATCAACCAATGAGCTAAAACGCCACATAGTTCTTTCGGGAAAAGAAACATCGTGGGAATTGAGGACAAGTCGACAAGTCAAGATTATGAAAGGGATGACCGAATCCCGCCCTTCAATGTGACCAAAGACCCAAGCATCTCGCTAAATGCCGAGGACACTCCATGGTTACTGCATGATCATAACCAAGGGTCATACGTCAAGAAGAAGTTCACCATCGTGCCCGCTTGATATATAGTGATGTTTAATAAATAGTGTGTATTAGAGATTTTATGTAATAATTGTAACCGGATGTTTCTATCATATTTTTCTTGTTTTTATCGCTTCAAATGAAATTCCTATTCGATAAAAGGACACATGTACCTCTGTGAAGCATGTCTTCTCCACCGTGTAAAAATGACTTGAAATTTTTTAACAAGTATTTATGCCTTCAAATGAAATTCTACTTGTGGTTTGAGCCCTTCATTTTGTTTATAGTTGGCTCTTCACTTCCCGACTTGTGGTCACTATAAAAGTCGCTTGAAATGTCAATAAGATAAAAGGAAATGCAACTATTATTTTTTAAAATTTATGCCTAGTATTTAATTTACTATGCATTTAACAAGAATTAGCATATTTATACAAATAAACTTAATACAAAACCCAAGCTGTGTGGCGTGGCGGAATCGAATAGTGGGGACCTTTAGTCCCGGTCAGTGACACTTGGGACTAAAGGAACCCAAACTGTGAAAACTGTGGCGGGAACTGAATAGGTGGGACCTTTAGTCCCGGTCCGTATTAACGCCCGGGACTAAAGGTCACACAGCCCGGGACTAAAGGTTCTCTGGAAAATATGTCCACAAGAAGACCTTTAGTCCCGGCCGTGGCACCACCGGGACTAAAGGTCCAGACCTTTAGTCCGGTCCAGACACACCGGGACTAAAGGTCTTTAGTCCCGCTAGTAATACCGCCTGGGACTAAAGGTCCCCTCAAGACTTAAGCAACAAAGTGGCTTCTTCCCTTCTTCCACCCCTTCCGTCTCCCTCGCCGTCTCCTCGCGCGCGCTTAATTCGTCGGCTCCAGCTTCGTCGCGCCCCGGCCTCCTCCTTCCTCCCGTGGCGCCCCACTCCCGCCACCACCTCCACTCGGCTCCTCCCTCCGCCGCTCCAGCTCGCCCCGGCTCTCCAGCTCGCCCCGGCTCCTCCCTCCGCCGCTCCAGCTCGCCTGCTCCTCCCTCCTTCGGCCGGATCCGGCGCCGGCTCCGCTTTAAGAAGCGGCTCGCCACCAGCTGCCCGAGCCGCACTCCTCCACGCCGGTGAGCTCCCTCATCTCTTGTCGCATTTGCAGGAGCAGAAAAGGAGATCGAGAGAGAGAAAATATACGGGTTCACAGAGGAGGCAAACGAGATTAGCTAGCCTCATCGTTGTCGGTGCCTCGGTGGCAATGTGGTATAGATGATGATAGCTCCTCTCGTGTTGCATCTCGGTGTGTGAGCATATGGCGTTGAGTAGGATGAAGTAGCTATTGGATGTCCCTAATTAGCCAAGGCCATTAGTGGGTTAGATAAGTTGTTGATGTTCAATTGCGTGTTATGTTTTCATATAGTAACCTTCAGAGATAGATCTGCATTTTCTGCAGGAGACGCGACGACAAAGACACTAACCCCGTGGCGAGCCCTCTTTTGTGACCGCCATCGAGCCGAGAAATCATTTTTGCAGAGTCGCGAATTGAATGTATATGTTGTTTTTCTTTTGTCGATGCATGTCACGAACCGCACGCCACTTGATGCGAAATCATAACCCGATCACGAACCGCTCTAACGCCCTACACATATATTTGCGTAAATGGCGACCGAATGACAACATGGACGATGCCATGATGGATATTATCAACAATGACGCCTTACAAGGTGCCCAATTCAAGGTGATGACAACAATCAAGAAGTAGATGACGGAGTCGAAGATTTTGCCGATTATGAAGATGAGCAAGACAATGTCAAGAGGTCTATCTACAATCTCTTATGTATACATGAAATTCGAATAATTTCATTTGTCGATAAATATATTTATTTAAATATTTGTGTTTCTACATTCGTAGCCCTCCGGATCGACGACAACAACGGGAAGAGTAGAAATGTACGAGGCCCAAGAAGCCGTTGGAGGGTCGGTTCATTCTCTCGAATTCGAGGAGGATACAGCAAAGTACTTGGACCACATGCACAAAAATTTGTCACCATTGTGGGTACCTTGTAAGGGACAGATCCCGATCAATGCTCGTGAATGGAAGCAAAAGAAAGTTGCTCCTCATATTAGTTTTGTCTCCGATCGTGACAAGGCACTAGTTTGGCAAGATGTCCTTCAACATTTCGCGCCGATCTGTAAGATGAAGCTTTGAAGGAGAGAGTTAGGGGCTGGGCTATGAAGAAGATGGCCACACAATTCCAAAGTGTTGGAAGAAGAAATTGTACAACACATTTATCGGGAAGAACTCGACCTTGATTTCAACACTAAGGCCTACGCAAGTTGAGGCCGTTTTGGGATGAGTTTGTACAGTTCAAAACATCGGAAGAGGGTGAGGCACGGTGAGAAGGAACCAACAGAATGCCCGACAAAGCAATACCACCATCACTTGGGATCGGTGGCTACAGGAGTGCCATTCCTAAGTGGGAAAGAATGGAACGGAGATTCTTGCCAAGGGATCGAACGTAATCAATCAACTGGCCGAAAGCGCCAAGTATTGGTTTTTCGGTCATGGGGAAGCTCGACCTAGAGACCGAAAAAATAGTGTATGGCGCAAAACTCCAAGAGCGCAGAAAGATTTGCTTATGCTCGAGGCTTACCGAGAGTGGCGGTGGCGGTAGAACAGAGATAAGGATGAGCCGACATACATACGGAGAGTATGAACACGGTGGGCGAACAAGAGGCTATGGGAGGTGTCGGGAGCATGCCTTTCTAAAGACAAAGCCACCTATAAAAGCCGCCAGAGAAAGAAGTACGAGGAGGCAGAGCGGATGCAGGATGGAGGAAATGGTTCTTGAGTCACGGAAGTGGCTCGTGAAGCGAGAGAGCGAGAAAAAGCACTTGAAGCCAAAATGAATGAGGAAATCAAAAGGCAAGTGCAGATAGCAAGAAGTTCCATCCAAAGGCAAAGCGCATCGAGCCGGAGTCAACATCACCCCTAATCGGTTGAAGCGATTGCGCTGCCCACGAAGTGCCGGTGATTCAAGATGACGCAGGTGCGCTTCCCGTGGATGACATCACCGATCCTCTCACGACATGTGAGCCGTGCACATTCCAAAGGGAATGCCACACCATGGTGGCTATCGGTGTTGTATCTCGACGACCCTACGAAGACACCAAGATGCCATGGGGCATTAATACCTCCTGGATATGCTAGCGTCTCGGTGGATAGAGTTGTGAAAGGTAATAGCAATGTGCCTCTTGACATTGAAGGAGGTGATGGGGAGAAGACTTTAGGAAAAGCGGAGAAGACATTCATATGTTGGCGCAAGCGCTATATCATTATTCCTGGGGCGTCACCTCCTCCTCCTCAACAACCTAACACTAGGTGCGGATGAAAGTGAACGAAACATTTTTTTACTAATTATGTATTGGCTTAAATAACGGTTTACTCATACCACGTTGTTTTCACAGCAGAACCTCCCCCAACCTAAGTCCAATTATCCATTCACCACCTGGTCACAGTGTTGCGGGCGATGACAATGAAGTGGAAGACACGGCTGCATCCCCACCGGCCCCATCGCCTCCACGACGGGCTCCAACGCCGACACCGGCCGCCCCATCGCCTCCACGGCGGGCTCCAACGCCGCCACTGGCCCCATCACCTCCACGGCGGGCTCCAACGCCGCCACCGGCCGCTCCATCGCCTCCACGGCGGGCTCTAACGCCGACACCGCCGCTCCATCGCCTCCACGGCGGGCTCCAACGCCGCCATCGCCCCATCGCCTCCACGGCGGGCTCCAACGCCGACACCGCCGCCCTCGCCAAAGAAGAGGCGCACCCACAAGCGGCGTCGGCCCCACCGCCAAGAAGAAAGCCTCAGGAGAACACCGGCTATTTCTAAGACGACGAAATTTTCCTATGAGAAGACCGCCGAGGAAATAGATGCTTGATGAAAAAGATGTGGGCGGTTTCTTGCGAAAGTCAAGGCTAAAAGTGAAGCGGCGAAACCACGAGAAGCCGTACTTCTTCGACGCCCGTAAGTTCTAAGGCAAAGGGTGGACGCCACCGAAAAAGTTACGTCATGCTCGTAAGGATTCGCCACTATCGGACTATGACCGCACTCTCACCAAGTCAATTGAGGAGGCGAAGAAGAAAGAGAAGAGAGCACGGAAGGGTGTTGCACACTCGGGAACAATCACAACAATCGATGCCCGCTAGTTATTGGGAATGAATATGGTTCAAACACGAACGCTAGAACAGATATCCGAAATGTGCATTTGGATCAACTTGATGAATTTTTCATGAAGCGGTCTAAGCATTTCCCAAATGCTCGGCGGAGCACACATCAAAAGTGCTCCGGAAGTTGATCATTGGAAGAAGGAATATGTATATGGCAAGAGTCTATACAACCCTGAGAAGCTCATGGAACTTTGTACGCAAATGTACTTGTTAAACAAGTGGTACATGGCGGCGTGTCGCAGAAAAGCGGATGACTATATTTGCGTCAAAATTAGAAACCATCATTACTCCGTATGGCGATGACATTATAATGGTTCGCTTTAATGAGTTACACCAGCTATGCCACATGAACGCTCTAGACAAATCTCTCATCAGCTGCTTTTATCTGTACGTGATTCTTTCTTTTAATAATCTCACTCTAGCATATGTATATGTATAAGTAATTATCCTCACACTAGCTAGCATGTCTATACATATGCAGAGACATGATGAGAGACCTCACACGTAGAAACGACAAGAACATTGGTTTCGTTGATCCATATATCGTATTCAAGGACCCAAACACTCCCTACGATCAATGGAGACCTCAAACGGAGAGGAATTTCGGAGGTTCTTGATCAACCAAAAGAACAAAAGATTTATACTCTTCCCTACAACTTTGGGTGAGTGTTGTTATCGTGTGCACATTTTACTTTACTTACTCAATCCAACATAAAGATATATATGTTGACTCTATAAACAAATGCAACTTTCATCGATACCGATTGTCTTCGATCTCTCCGACGGTCATTTGCTAATCTATGACTCGTTGAGAAAACCGCAGAAGATTACCAAGATATGATAGACATTATCCAGGTAACTTCGATCTTTAAATATTTATTCTCGCTCTTTAACTCGCAATAGTTAATTAACGATCCAATTATTGGGCGTGGTTTGGGCTTGGTTCGTTCGGCTACACCGTCCGGATCCGAAAGCGCCACTTCCGATCCACACCGACCGGATGTAAGTTGTACTAGCTCCCGCATCTTTACCTTATCATGCTTCACCACGCGGGATGACGAGAGTAATCTTTTATATCGCATGATGGGTTCTACTGGCACCACCGTGCAACAATTTGTGTGGATACTACGCTTATGAAGTTCCTCACGGTGCATGCAAAAGAACCCATCTACAGATGCGTAAAGCACGTAATAAGTATATATAATAAATCCATTTTATTTATTTGTTGCTATTAAATAAATCTTATGTATATTAATACTTCTTTCGCTTAATGCAAATTGAAGGAGATATGGTTGAAGGAACAGTGTTGGATATGGACCGCCTCAAAGGAATTCAAGAGACAATCGCAGATTTCTTAATGAGCATGTCCTCAAGCCCGCACCGAAGTTCTACTTTAACCTGTGATGAACAATTGAAGCCAAACCAGACTAACATTTGTATGACATTTAAGTGGAGGACAACATTTGTGTTGTAAATACCAAGGATGCATGAATAATGTTGTATTATATATATATATATATATATATATATATATATATATATATATATATATATATATATATATACATATATATAGCTCCATAATATATATAGTTTCATACTTTATTTGTGTGTAATAATGTTCCAAACTAAATTATATGTGGGCGTATACATATATTAGCAGCGAAGAATACGCATTTGAAAACCTAATGTAATTGTAAAACCAAAATCAATAATGAATTGAAATGGAAACAAAAAAGAAAAAAAACACCTTTAGTCCCGGTTGGTATTACCAACCGGGATTAAAAGGGCACCCGTGGCTCACCAGTGGACCTTTTAGTCCCGGCTGGTATTACCAACCGACTAGTTGTCGGTTTTAGTCGGGCCCGAGACCCGGGACTAAAGGTGAGACATTTAGTCCCGATTTCCTAGTCCCGGCTCTATAACCGGGACTAGAGGCCCTTTAGGCCCGGGACCAAAGGTCTGTTCTGTAGTAGTGTTGTTTTTAGTAGCCAGGAAAAACAGGGTTTGGTAGGAAATTCTAAATACAGGAAACTGCCCCTACAGCATAAGCCTCAGAAACCCAGCAAAAATGTTTCCTCTAACCAAACAAACAAAAACAAACTTCAAAACATTGAATCAAGACTAGAATCAAGAAGATGCCCGTAGAAGCTAACACGCACATAGGCCTAACCAAATGCTCTTAGGACTCTGTATAACCCTAATATATCAACCAAGAACAGGATCAGAGTAACCAAGAAACGACCAAGAATAGGGATTGCACCAAGATTTCAGCCTTGACGATGAGGGAGACGGCAGAGGAGGCCACATCGTCGACAAGGGCGACGATGGAGGATATAGTTGCGCCGACGATGGGGGCGATGGCGGATGAGATGGTTGCGTCGACGATGGACCGATGGGGGCGACGACAGAGGCAACGGCTAGGGTTCGGGTGAGGGCGAGGAGGCCTAGAGGCGACTAGGATTCGGAGCAACCAGGCATTAACGCGACGTGGTTGACCCAATGGGCAATGCAGGCCGGGCTGCTTTTCTCTGCTATCAGCTTGGCGGGCTAATACGACCAAGAACAGGGAATGCACCCCTATTATTTACAGCGTTGCCTAGGCCTATTCTCACAAAGAACAAGTAGTGCGAGCAAACAAAGGAAGAGTTGTCTCCCGCAACAAGGAGTAGGAGGTGCATGTCTGTCCAAAATTGCAAGTTTTAATTTCCAGCAGCGTCCCATTGTTCACAGACTTAATTTCTCCTCACAATTAATGAGCATTATGGAAGACGTATCCATTTGTCTTCCGACCTGTATCGCATGCATGCATATATCTATCTGCAACAATAAAAGAAGTCCACGACTTCTTATGAGACTGACATATGGATCCTGAATCCACAAATATCAGTGGTATACAAAGAACAAACGAAATCATATATATATATATATATATGGGGTACTGTTTGGCTGCCTAGATGTTTCTATCCTAGCCCGATTGAAACCGGTTGCTAGCTACTACCAGGGCATGGCAATTGGGCTCCCAACTTGGCGTGGTCTAGGTCGCGACATGACCGTCGTGTTCAGGAAAACACGTTCTTTTGGACAAAAGAAAAAAAAAACATAGCATCAAACTAGATGCATGAGCAAATAAATGGTGCCGATTAATTAACTGGTGTGAGCAGTTTATGGAATCTTTCATTAATTCCATATATATGTTACATGTACCGATATATATATATTGCACATAAATACAAATTAAACAGCTGAAACAGCCATGCAATCATACAAATTAACAAAGGCTATGACGACGTAGTCCAGTCTTGCCGAGTGGCCTTATCTTCTGGTTACCTGGTCCGGTACTTCTACTTCGAGAGTGAGTTAGTAAACAGGATCAACTTTATGATCCATTTTTAGAAATTGCAATCACAGAATCAGAACGAGTGGGTCTAGACTCAAGAGCAGTGAAAACTTTCTCGGCAAAATTTCGCCGGTTACCGCCGATAACCGGGGTTACCGGTGGTAGCCGGTAGGAATGAAAATCAACACCGAAAAATTGGTTTTGATGAAATTTGTCCAAAAAAAATCAAATTTGCTTGAATTTTATTTGAATTTGATTTTTTTTATATATTTTTCAAATTCGAAATTTTTCAAAAAATTTTTTGGAAATTTCGGCCGAAATTTCCAATTTTCACCGGTTACCTTACCGGTCCCCTCTCGTAAAAAATTCTTTTCGGAAAAGATTTCACTGCTCTAGAGTCCATCCTCACACAGTTGAAATGCAGCTTCTCCCTTCTCCTTTCCAAAAGAAAGTGGATCTCATAGCCTCAGACAATTCGAAAAGTAGGTCTCAGTCTCATTTTCAGATGCAATTTTCCACCGGAAAGAGAATCCCATATTCTTTAAGCCAAGCCGCCAATCCTAGGGTCAATGCGGAACAGGAAACCATTGCTATTTGAGCAGTTAGAGAATCGAAATTCCACTCATTTAGAAATCGATCAGCGAATGCCAGAGGAAGGATAAGGGGAGCCTACACCAACGTAGTCTTAGCCCTAGAACACATGGAGCTTGGAGCACTGATAATAAGTCTGTCTGATTTTCAAGGAGTTTATGAACAATCACCACATCCATATTGAGGAGAAAGCTCACTCGAGCTACTGACACTACTACAAAACAGGTCATAGAAGACGTCTCATCACAGACAGTTCTGGAAACCGTCTGTGATAAAGTAATCACAGACGGTTCCAAGACGAACCGTCTGTGGTATGTCACTATCACAGACGGTTCTCTAGAACCGTCTGTGATATCTACATATCACACACGGTTCGTGGTTAGAACCGCTCAGGAACCATCACGCACGGTTCTAACCACGAACCGTCTGTGATACCAAGAATATCACAAAGGATTGGCTACCTAAATCCGTTTTCGTTTTTTTTTTGCCATAGAAAAAACTATCACAGACGGTTCTAAACAAGAACCGTCTGTGAAAAATAGAATATCACAGACGGTTCTATTCACGAACCGCTCGTGAAAAAGACTATCACGCACGGTTCGAGAATAGAACCGCTCGTGATAATCTGCTTTCACGCACGGTTCGAGAATAGAACCGCTCGTGATAGTCTATCATGCACGGTTCGTGAATAGAACCGCTCGTGATATCATTTTTCACGACGGTTAAAAACCGTCAGTGATGACCTCGTGTCATCACAGACACAAAAATTCAGAGGGTTCAAAAACCGTCTGTGGTGATGGTTTAGAACCGTCTGTGATGAGCTTTTCTGTAGTAGTGTGAACTTGTAAATACAGTAGCGCTCATGATAGGGATCCCGTTTATGGCGTGAGGTGAAGTTAGAAGCATACCTGGATATATATATATATATATATACTCAATAGTGGCTTCTGCACCTATCTCTGTTAGAACTAACAAAATACACTACTACAAAAGAGGCAATAGCAGACGGTTTATCACGCAGGCGGTTCCAAAGGAACCGCTCGTGTTGGGTCTGCTCGCTTGTCGTTTATCACGCAGCGGTTCTTATTAAGAACCGTCGTGATATTATGACGGTTCTATTTAAGAACCGCTCGTGATAATTCAGAAATCACTGCACGGTTTTTAATAAGAACCGCTCAGTAATATCACGAGCGGTTATTAGTAAGAACCGCCTCGTGATTTCTGATATCGCGCATTTGTTCTTAAATAGAACTGCTCGATCTATCACGAGCGGTTCTTATTGGGAACCGCTCGTGATATTTATTATCACGCACGGTTCGAACTAGAACCGCTCGCGATTTCTCGGCTTCATATAAATTGAGCGACACATCCTCACCGCACTACCGCTTAGTTGTGTCCATCGCCGATCGCCATCGCCGACCGCCACGCCTCTTCCACTGTCTCTACCGCTCCAGCGCCACTTCTCGCCCTAGCTCCTCCAACTGCGGCTCCTCCTCTAATCTTGGTATGAGCTTGGAGATGCTTGTGGACTTGGCATTTTATTGTGTGTTAATGCATTGACTAAAAGAAAGGAGAAAAGATAGTGTAGATGCTAATCGTGAATATTGAGAATGGTGTTGTTACTATTGATTTATTACATACTTGCTGAGTCACCGCGTGTGGTACATAACTAGTGAAGAGTATGAGATGATGCATATATTTGGGTTGCATGATTGTTCAATTGAGATAGATATCGGTGTCGAGAGGTAGGGATCATGGTTGTGGCCGTAGGCATGGCTACGCTATGCCACCGCGTGTGGTACATAACTAGTGAAGAGTTTTCTTTCAATAACCTTAGATGCAAATGTTGGAGAATGAGTTTAATTATATTGCACATTTTCGTTCTATTAGGGAGTTATTGTTTCTCCTTGTACATAACTATTTAGGTATGTTTGGTAAATAGGAAGCTCATTGTGCCCCGACGAGAGAGGAAGGGAGGAGAAGGTGAGGATTATCGAGAGATGTTAGATATTTTCTTCGTGAGCTCCGAGGGTAACGATCTATAACCCTTTATGTTTGCTATAAATTAATCGCTAATCAATTTGACACTAATTTGTTACATGCGTAGTGTAGATGGATCGAAACTAGATGTACGGTGTGAACCGTGTGAGTCAAGAGTACATTAATGGCGTGGTTGATTTTAGAAGAGCTGCTGAGCAGGATATGTTGAAGAAGGGGATAAATTTTATGTACTGTCCGTGCATTGATTGCGGTAATCTGAAGATGTTTAACAACGCGACGCAGATCGAAGCGCACTTGATTCGAAGGGGTTTCAAAAAAGGGTATACATGTTGGACCAGTCACGGTGAAGAGCAGATTATACCAGAAGTTAATAATGACGACATCGCCGAGGAAGTCAACGATTTGCCGATGTGGATCGTGCTTTTGATGAGGATAGGGGCACGGCGACAACTGGATCGGATGCTACGCGATGCGTAAGAGAACTACAATGGGAGAGAGTTTTGTAAATTCGAGGGCTTAAGGGAGGACTCGGTGAGACCTTTGTTCCCCGGCCGCAAGCCGATACACAAGGTTGTCAACCGTGCTTGAACCGCTGAAATTGAAGGCAAGCAATAGTTGGTCCGATAAGAGTTTCACGGCGTTGTTAGGTCTCCTAGCGGACATCCTTCCGGAGGGAAACGTGTTGCCCAAAGACCACCTATCAAGCAAAGAAGGTTATTTGCCCATTGGGAATGGAAGTAGAAAGAATACATGCATGTCCGAACGATTGTATCCTCTACCAGTAAAGAGTATGCAGACATGCATGTATGTCCGTGTGCAAAGCATCCCGATACAAGCGCCAAAATATCGCTAAGGTGAAGTAAGGACCTCCTGCTAAGATGTTGTGGTATCTGCTGTAATCCCACGCTTGAAGCGTTTATTTGCGAACCCAAAGGAGGCAAGATTGTTGCGTTGGCACTCGTGAGGAGCGTAAGAGAGATGGAAAGCTAAGACACCTGCCGATTCTCGCCGGTGGAGAAACTTCGATCGGAGCGTCAAGAGTTCGGTGTGAACCGAGGAACATAAGGTTAGGGTTGAGTACGGATGGAATGAATCCTTTCGGTAACATGAGCAAATGACATAGCACTGCCCGTGAATCTATGTATGTACAACCTTCCTCCTTGGTCGTGTATGAAGCGGAAGTACATTTTGATGTCACTACTTATCCAAGGGCCAAGCAACACGGGAACGATATTGATGTGTACCTAGCACCATTGCTTTGGAAGATCTTGTGACACTTTGGACCGAAGGGGTACAAGTATGGGATGCGTATAAACGAGATAACTTCACTTTACGCGCCATGTTATTCTCGCACCATCAATGATTTTCCCGCCTTGGTAACTGTCGGGGTTCAAGACAAAGGAGCCAAAGCCTCGTCTCGACCGCTTAAATGGTACCGAGAGTGTATGGTCGAACAACTCGCGCAAATCGTGTATATGCGCCACCGTAGGTTCCTTCCTGTGAGTCACCCATACCGCAAGATGAAGAAACAATTCGATGGAAATAAGGAGAACAGTTCGGCCCAAGGGCTTTTAGAGGGAAAGAGGTCTATGATATGGTTAAGGATATTGATGTTGTGTTTGGAAAGGATCTAAATTAAGAACCCTCGTAAAAACATCCGAAGAAGCGGTCAATTTTTGGGACTTGCCTTATTGGGAGCACTTAGAAGTTCACCACCGCATCGACGCCATGCACGTGGAGAAGAATGTATGTGATAGCTTGATTGGTCTCTTATCAACATCGTGGCAAAACAAAAGACGGCGTTAACGCACGACGTGACTTGGTTGATATGAACATAAGAATCGAGTTAGCACCGAAAGAGACCGATAAAGGATTTAACGCATCTTCCCCGCTTGCTACACTTTGTCCAAGGCCGAGAGAAATGAACGTGTCAAAGCTTGCATGGTGTGAAAGTTCCGTCCTACATTCGCCAATATTAAGAAACTTGTTTCCATGATGATTTGAAATTAATTGGTATGAAGTCTCATGATTGTCATGTGTCGATGACACAAATGCTTCTGCTGCGCTTAGGAGTATCTTGCCGAACAAGGTCCGAGTGGTAATCTTTAGGCTGTGTTATTTCTTTAATTCAATTGCTCAGAAGGTCATCGATCCCGAAGGACTCGACGCTCTGCAGGCCGAGGTGGTGACGACTCTATGTCATCTTGAGATGTATTTCCCTCCGTCATTTTTCGATATCATGGTCCATCTCATTGTTCACCTTGTGAAAGAGATAAAGATATGCGGCCCTGTGTTCCTACGTCATATGTACCTATTTGAGAGATACATGGGAATTCTCAAGTCCTACGACGAATCGATCTCACCGAGGGCGATATCGAAGGTTATGCAACCAAGAGGTCATTGAGTTCTGCGTCGACTACATGGCTCAGGTGGAACCGATAGGTGTGCCTCTATCTCGTCATGAGGGGAGACTAGAGGGTATCGGGACCATCGGAAGGAAAGAAATCACTCCCGATCTAAATACGTACGCGCAAGCCCATTTCACGGTCTTGCAACACATGACCCAAGTGTCCCCGTACATCGACGAGCACAAAGACATGTTACGGCAATGTAATCCGCACCGGCCGGAGGTTTGGATCACGAGAGCACAACCGCTCGGCTCAACGAATGGTTAAAGATGCGATTCATCGGGAGGACATCATGTGATGAAACGCGCTATGGTTGGCCAAAGGACCAAAATTTACAATTGTGACATGGCAAGGATCGACATAAATGGGTACACGCTTTATATGGCACTCGTGATATGAAGAGCACATCCGTAATAGCGGTGTCCGTGATAGATGCATTTCACGAGGGTTCAATATCGCGCGGGGCACGCGGGTTGAACTCGTACTATGGGTTCGTAGAGGAGATTTGGGAGCTTGACTATGTACTTTTCAAGATCCCCCTGTTTCGATGTCACTGGGTTAAACTTCCGCAGGGCGTGAAGGTCGACAAGTACGGTGTCACTACTGTGGACCTCAAACGTGTCGGATACAAGGACGAACCATTCGTACTCGCTAAGCAAGTTGTTCAAGTTTTTATGTAACGGACCCCAAGAAATAAGAACCGCCACGTAGTTCTTCATGGGAAAAGAAGGATTGTCGGAGTTGAGAATGTCGTGGATGAGAAAGAGTACAATCAATTTGACGAGTTGCTCCTTTCGGAGACAAAGATCGATCGTGGAAGAACCCGGTGAGGAAGCTAGCTATATGCGTCGATCATCATGAAGGACTGTATTTCAATTAAGCATGTATATATTCCACTGTAATTAATTTGATGTTAACATGGAAACGCGTCACGTGTTATGGGCCAGTGCTAAATCGGTCAATTTGCCTCGGTCGGTCGTGTGAGACCCCGGTTTATCAGACTTGTAATGCAAAAGATATATATGAGAAAATTAAACACCTCATTTGGAGCTATGGTACAGTGAATCAAGCACCTCATGAGATGAACAACCCAATTGGATTCATCTCATTTGGAGCTATGATGCACTTTCTACGATTTTTCAAAGCCTTGAAATGAGCAAAAGTAAAATGCATAAGTAACTTTTCTCGAAATAGTAACATGTTCCAAACTAATTTTCACAGTAAGCTCATTAATAGAGGAATCCAAAAAAATTGGATTCACTCAAAAATAGTTTACAGAGAAAAAGTTATGCATTTTTGAATTAAATTGTATTTTTCAGATGACAAATAAGCATTCTCGGGAAAATCCAAAATTAAATCGACGTGGATGAACTTGGATCGTTGATCTAGCGATGGGCGGTTCATCGGGAGATATCACGTATAGTTCTATAACGAGTAACTGCTCAGGATATTTAATATCACGCACGGTTCTATTAATGAACCGTCGTGATATCAACATATCACGCAGCGGTTCGATTATGGAACCGTCGTGATATTAAAATTAGGTTTCCTTTCTAAGTTATCACGCACGGTTCCATAATAGAACCGTCATGATAGTTAACATCACGCACGGTTCTATTATGGAACCGCTCAGGATGCATTATCACGCACGGTTCTATCATAGAACCGCTCGTGATATCCATGTATATAAATCTATTCTATCATCGAACGGTTGTGCACACTCGCTTTTTCACACTTCTGCGCGAGGGTTTACCAGGGCCGCCTCCCTTCGTCCCCGCCTCCGACCAGCGCCGCCTCCCTTCGTCCCCGCCTCCGACCAGCGCCGCCTCCCTTCGTCCCTACCTCCGACCAGCGCCGCCTCCCTTCGTCCCTGCCTCCGACCAGCGCCACCTCCTTCGCCCCTCGCCTTCCAGCTGTCGCTTCGCCCCACCCCGCCAAAGACCCGGTGAGTAAGGATGAAAACCAAAGGTTGCATTTGGGTTAGTCTAGGTATCTTGATCCCTGATCCCTCCCATTGCTCTGAGATGAACTGATGAATGCTTGATACCCTGGGGTGTGATTGGGGAATGATAATGTTACTGGGCTGTGGTGTGGTTGCTACTTGTGCAGTGGGTAGTTCATAGTGGTGTATGAATGGGGTTACCTTGGTGGCCTCCGCCTCTCGCTCGTTGTCGCTGCCGCTGCCTGGCCTCGCCTCCGGCCTTCTACCGAAGGAATGGGGAAAAGGGAGAATGGCCGTGGGAGGCTTGTGTCCGGCTTTGTCGGGCTTCTTTGGGGATGAACTTGTGCCGCTCGCTGGCTTGTCGGGGATGAACTTGTGCTGCTTGCTGGCTTGGGGAAATGAATCTGGGGGCTGGCCTGGGCTCTGGCTGGGGGGAATGTATTGACTGGCCTTCTCTCCTAGCTGTGCACTCACCTTCTTACCATTGCCTCCTCTCCCTATTGCCCTGTGCAGGATATTTCTTGGCCCTTGCTATTGCTTTGGCTGAATGATGAAACCTACGGGAATAAGATAGCTTGGATTTACTTAGGTTAGTCTAGGTATCGCGGTTATCCAGGTGCCGATTGATTTGGGTTAGTCTAGGTATCTTGAGAATCAAAGTGCCGGTTAACCTAAGTTGGTATGGGTAGCCTTGGTACTCAGGGTGCTGACTAATCTAAGTTGATCCGGAAACAGCGATGATCCCTATGGTACTATGATGGCAATTCCTTCTTTGCTCTTACTTTAATGGGTGTGCTCTATTCTAGATGGTCTTTTGGTATTTGCGGCAATGCATGCAGGGTTTGCAGAATGATCAAGTAACTTGTGATGCCATATACTTGTGATATACATAGTCTTGTGGGTATCTTTGTATTCAATTATTGAGTATCACTTTGAGTATATATATCTTGTACTAAGTCAAGTCCAAATTGATTTGTTAGTACTAGGAGATATATATATTGCAAAGTGACTTTTGTGGGCTCTGTTGGAATTGCTCTGTGATAATAATTGTCATATATTCAAATTGATGTGATAGCATGTTCAGATTTGAGCTCTACATGTGATAGCATATTTCTTCTTGATTTGGCAATACTATAATCAGGAGATTTATGTACACCTCCAAGTATACACATGTATATGCTTATGAACGTAAACAAGTATATATTATACACATAGAAGTTCCATTACTTTTGTTGCAGTGAATTGCATGCCTCCACACCATACTTCAGTTTATTCACGCATCTGTGATGAAGCATCCAGGATAACATGTTTTGTACTAGTGTATCGACAAATATTTCTATGTAGATCTTCTTTGCATACCATTTTACCTTATTTATGTGAGGACCCTTCAATGTTATGTGCCTCCTATGTTGCCACTCCACATGCCACTGTTATGTGCCCCCATGACCCTCATGTCTGTGACACGTGGATTGCCATATATATATATATATATATATATATATATATATATATATATATATATATGAAAAATCTTTGATAGAATAGATGGGTTGTAATACCATAAAAATTACCTAAAGAAGTAACATAAGTGTTTTTTTTGTGAGGTATCAAACATTAATTTATTAACAAAAAATATCATTTAAGGAAAAACTGTTTTAGAAATTAGATGACATCTAATATTATTTGTAAGATCATGGCCAACAATCAAAGGGGGACGGAGGGGGATGAGAGCCTAAAAATATCATTTAAGGAAAAACTGTTTTAGAAATTGCATGCCTCCACACCATACTTCGATTATTCATGCAATCGTGAGATATATGAAAGTGCACCGTGAGTAATCATTGCGCACGTAACTTATATAGATAGCAAGTTAGCGAGATGACAGAGGCATCGTCTTTGCCGCCGCCGCCGACGCCGCTAAATACGTCCGATCTCCGATCAAGGTGGTACGGAAGCGAGATGGCGAGGAATTCTAAATTGCCGTCGGGCCGCATGACGATCACGAGGTCGGTGATGTCGGGATCCCGCCGAGTCCCAAGAACGCACCGCAAGATTCCGGACCGTCTCGGGGTACTTGTAAGGAACGGGTCCCCATAACCACCCCAACCGGAAGTGTTTGACGGATGTACAGAGAGACCGGTTGCCAGGATCGAGCCGCCTCGCTCACTTTCCCCGGCGTACAGACACGTGTGCGATGGCACGCGGCGCCGCGATGTGCCACGCGTGGAGGACCTTCAAGAGCTCGCTTGTCACGCAAAGACGTGAACACGGGTCTGACGCCCTTCACGAAGCATCCTTTCTTGTCGCGGATACATGGGATGCCTTCGTGCGAGATGAAGACGACGGCCGAATTTCAGAGCAAAGTGCGGCGCACATGAGCTCTCCAGCCCAAAACACTCACCCCACAAACTCGGCACCCGGCTGGTACGCGGTAAAGCCACGGCGGGCGGCGGAGGACGAGACCGCCGCCCGACCGCTTGCTAGGATCTCGACGAAGCGCGCCGAGCCCGGTTAAGAGCGAGGGCATCACCACGCCTTCGGCAAAGATCTCTTTCGCAAACCCAGCAGACGAGGCGGTGTCCCAACGCTCGTAAATATGTCGAACCACTTAGTTGTTAATAAGTCCATAACTTCATGGTGTCTATAATAACATGATGTCCTCTTGCAGAAGCATTGACTTCCGCATCTTCCCAAGGTTCCTCGAAGTGGACAGGAGAAGGATGTACTATCTACGCCCCGGGAAACAAGGAGCACCGGTCGCACGCGAGGCGTTGGGGTTTACGTACCTTGGAGGGATGGATTCCCACACGACTCCGCCACATAGGAGTAGGAAGAGATCCAAGGACCAAGACGACTTCTACCGAACATGTCATTATTGAAAAATTTCAAAGACAAATAACAAGTTTACGTAACCAAGTAAATGAACTCATGAGGCGCAAGCCGCCTCGTTAATTTGGGAGCAAGTCCTCCTCAACATCGGAGTAGCGTCGCGCCCACACATAATTCTCGACATGACGACGCAATTACCGATCGACGACATCGAGGTAATGTACATCTCTCGAATGCTCCAAATATAGACATATAGGACGCCTTAGCTAATTGTGTACCGCTTTGTAGGAGCCGACGCCGCAAGCTCCAAGTGAGGATGGTTGGGTCGATTGCTATTGAGGTCAAGGGTATGGTGTATCCATACCAGAAGAGGCAAGGCAAAGACGGTGCCACGGTGGCGCAGGTTACGCCAGTGCGGTGGACATGGTACATGACAATTTCATGGCCATCCTACCGAAATTCCCGAACGAAGAAATCACAACACTAGGGGATGCCGTGCACACTTTTATCCAAATGGCCCAAGAAGGACATCGCTCGACCTGCGAGGACGCAATATCGCCACGACCGCCGCCTCTCCAATAGGACCTCGATGAGTCCGCCCCACCTTCGCTTCGAAGCCCGCCTCATCGGTTCCCGCCGAGAAGACGCCAAGGGACAAGACAAGCGTGTCACCATATCGCCCTCGAGTCATCTCCAGAGAAGACGACCGCAGCGCCTCGCTACGCAAATCGATATCGAAGAAGATTCAAGCGCCGCCAAGCCCGCAATACTCCCTTGGATATCCGCTGGTCTCGACAAAGAACTAACCGCTCGGGACTAGCTTGTCAATCTTTGCATGAGTGGTACATGCGCAAGACCCAAGAGGAGGGGAGCCATACCGAATCAGCGTCGACACGGAGCGAGCATTTTCATCACGAGGCGGGCCACTTTGTCGTGGGCTTCGAGGACTTATTCGACCTATACAACCTAAGCGCCTCGACGCCTCACTTCTACGATGTTGACATCGTAAGTGTGTACAATCAATTTCTACACTCACGTGATAGCGATAAATATCACAACTCATTCCTTACGCATGATACATTATGAAATGTGCCCGTCGAATCAACGAACGGTGGGTTTCTCGACCGCACGTGATCTCGTGAGCAAACAATAAACCAAGACGATCCTACGCCGAGAATTACATAAAATGGGATTGCTTGCTCGTAACGGCTAGGAGTACATAATGGTGCCGCACAACCGTAAGTAAGTGCTTCACTACTTGCTACACAAAATTCGCTTGAACATATATAGGTTTATGACTATAGCGACATACATGAGTAGGTTCCATCGATTCTTGTGATTATTGTGCCAAAGAGGAACATGGTATTGTACCTTGATTCTCTACTCAACAAAAACCATGACTTCACCCTTCTTAAAGGAATACTCGAAAGGTACGATCATTTCCTCCGCACATAATTGTATTGTAGTCTTCCTTCATTTGAAATGGACGAGAATAACTTTTTGGAATCATGTAGGGCGTTCATCGGCTATGTTGCCGAGGGAGGTTTATACAAGGGAATGAGCGCCACACTAACCCACAAGATGCGATTTCCGGTACGCGATACAACACAATAATAATATATCATACTCCGTAAATATTGCGTCTCGAACTGACTGTACCTATATATGTATATCCATTTTTGCAGTGCCGCCAGCAAAAACAAGATCACCTATGCGCATTCTACGTATGCCATCATATGCGGCTATTGATTAATTCCACGACACACGATCCCCATGTAGGTCAATCTCGCTATAGTTATTTTCTAATTATAAATTTAAATATATATTCTTACTACTTTACTCTTGCTAGCGACAGGACTTGAACCTAGAGTTAAAAGCACTCCAGAAGAACGAGGTCACACACGTTCGAGGGTTGCTCTGCGGCTTCATCAAGTCGGAAATCGTTAACCCCGACGGAGAGTTTCACGTCGTCGACTAGTTGTAATTGATTCAATATTGTAACTCACTTTGACTAGTTGTAATTCAATTTGTAACTCTAGCGACAATACTTGAAACATTCTTTTTAATTGATTTTGAGTTAAATGAACACTTTGAGTTGTCAACAATAATCTGTGATGTAGCTGTTTCTACTTATTCGTTTGTAATTGATTTTGAGTTAAATGATCACTTTGAGTTGTCAACCATAATCTGTGATGTCGTTGTTTCTGCTTGTTTGTTTTCAGAGGGCATGGCTAGCAATTCCTGAGGCTAGCTGAAAATACGACAAAAACTAGTTAGTGGAAGGACATATCACAGACGGTTTTGTTCAAAACCGTGTGTGATACTAGGTAATCACAGACGGTTTAAACCAAGAACCGCTCGTGATATGCAAGCCTCACGACGGTTCTTAGCTCAAACCGCTCGTGATTATGTAGTATCACAGACGGTTTTTTATTAGAGCCGTCTCTGATTATGAAGTATCACAGACGGTTTGGTAATAGAACCGTCTGTGATACTTCAGATTCACAGACGGTTTGGTAATAGAACCGTCTGTGATACTTCTATTAAAAAACCGTCTGTGTTAAACTTAGCACAGACGGTTGAAAAACCGTCTGTGATAACCGCATGTTATCACAGACATAAAAATTCAGACGGTTCAAAAACCGTCTGTGATGACGGTTCCGAACCGTCTGTGATAAGATTTTCTGTAGTAGTGATAGAAACCTATGACTAGTAGACTCATACGAAAACTTTCAAGATCTATTTCATTAGAAGGGAAAGTTCACTAATCTATGGCCTAGAAAGCAAAAAGAAATGATCAGTCCAATGACAGAAGGACAGAAGCCGCGTTCCCTTCGTCCTCAATGTGCGTCCACAGCTTACTCGAGTGCTTGAGATATTCATTCGGTTTAAGGCACCTTCATCGTAGGAAGGAAAAAACCCAGATCCCCGGGCGGATCATTCCCTCTAACAAGCTAAACAAGAGTCCAGGAGCGATAGAGGAAAATCCAAAGTGCAAATGACATAAATATGATCATACCATGCCTCGATTTTCATGAATATTGCATCTGCTTCGGAGCCACAACTTGTTCGATCAGTACTCAAATGTAACATCGATTTTTTTTTCATTTCTAGTTGTTTTTCTCTCCTAGAATTAAGGTAACATTCCAAAAAAAAAAAATGTAACAAGATAGAGCACCTGTTGGATTATTACCAAAATGATTTTTCACAACTCGCAAAAACATAACAATGGAAATTAAGATAACTTTATCTATATTAGCTAGTAGGAAATTAAAGCGCGGCATGCAATGCACGCAGCTTCTCCCACGAAACAACAAATTGAAGCGCGGATCCCACGGTGATATTACGTACGTTTTCCCTCGATTAAATAGCAACATTGTCGTGCATGCAGGCATGTCACTCGAATAGCACGAGGATCGCCAAGTTATACTGAGAAACCCTCTCACTGGAAGAAATTTTTGGAAGAGTTTAATTCGCGGTGAAAAGGTAACGGTAAGGGGATGCTTTCCTACCAACTGTATCGTAGCAACTCGTACCCCTTTAATGCTAATACTAGCTAATAAAGGGCGCAACTACGGCTCGGATGTTCCATTGTATGCTCCGATGCAACACAATAGAAGAACAGTTACAATATTTTTTTTCAACGGACGCAACAAAAAAACTAAGTTTCAAACTAGATGGAGAAAGATGAGATGCAACATCTCAGACCCAGCGTTCAGGGGCGGAGATGGGCCTCGGATCGGTTGGGCAACGGCCCGAGGCCAAGAGAAAATAGTAGTAGGATTATTTAGTATGCATCAACATAAATTTTGGTATACAGTAGACAGGCCCGACGTTTGCGGGCTAGCCTGAGGCAAACATCCCAGCCGGCCCAACCAAGCGGCCCAGCCGACCGTTACTGAGGAAGACCAGAGCCAACGGGAGCCCTAGCTGCCTTCAGTCTTCTGGTCTTCCCCAGACCAGTGCCCAGCGACAGCCCCGACTCCCCGAGTGCTCCTCCTCCTCCTCTCCGCCGCTCCGTGGCCCCCCCCCCCCCCCTCCCGCGGCGCCGCCCAGCCGCTCTACTCATCCTTGACACCTCCCCCAGCCCCCACCGCCCACCGCCTCCTCTTCTCACCCAGAGGCCAGCGCCGCCCCCCGCCTCCTCTCCACGCCTCCACCACCCAGCAGCTAGCGCCTCCTCAGGCTTCGTCTCAGTGCAGTGCTGGCACGCCGCAACCCCCTATCGCCTGCTAGCCTACCCTGCTCCACCCCTAGCGCAGCAGCGCCCAGCGCCTCTTGGCTCGGTGGCTCCTGCTCGGCTACTTCGCCCTCCTCAGCCCAGCGCTGCCCTCCCCCAAGCCTCCAGCCCAGCGGCCAGGCAGACGCCGCAGCCCTGCCGACCGCCTGCTCCACCCCGGCTGGCGGCAGGCCTAGCGCCCCGGTTCGATGGCTCTCGCCACCGCTCTCGCCCTCCTCACCAAAGACCGCCCCCTCGGCCTGCGCCTCCTCGAGCTCGCTTTAGTGCAACACTGCACGCTATAGGTCGCAGCCCCCGCGCCGCCTCGCTCCACCACCAGCAGCAGAGCGCCCAACACCACATGGCTCGGTGCCTCGGTGGCTCCTGTTCGGCTGCTCCGCCCTCCTCAGGTCTCATCGCCTCAGCTCCTCTCCAGCTCTCCTCACTACCGGTATGACCCGACCGTATGAGTTACCGAATTTGGCATAGTGGCATTGGCTTGTATGAGTTATACTTATGAAGTTATGAGTGAGTGATTTGAGTGTATATGACAGTATGAGTCAATGAGTGTATGTCTATAAGTCTATTAACTTTCGATTTGAATATTTGATATACTATAATTAGAAATACATGATGAAGAGGACCATGACATTGTCATCTTATTTTCCATCACAATCCATTCAAACTCCAGAAACAATAGGAACTAGATGTAGTAACACCGCACAAAATAATTCCCGTGTTGTGCTTAATCCGGATGACATTGTTGTTGATCCTGGGCTTTAGAAACCAATTGAGGAGCTGGATGTGGACATTAGGGATACCGCTAGAAGGGAGTATTTGCTATTGGGACCATGCTGACCAAGTGGCCATAAATTTCCACGAAAAATGATAGGTGGTAAAATAAGAAGTTTTCATGAAGAATGGCTTAAAAGGTATGATTGGTTGGAATACAATGTTGCTAAAGATACTGCCTTTTGTTTTTATTGTTATCTCTTCAAGCAAAGGAGACCTGACAACTTTGGTGTTGATGCATATGCAAATGTGGGAGAATGCAATTCAATCTTTTAATGAACATGTTGGTAAAGTTGATAGTGCTCACAATAAAGCTAAAAACATTGTGAGGCTTAATTTTAAAAATCAGAGGCAAAGTGTGGCACATGTGTGGGCTGGTGCAACCAAGAAGAAGGAGGAAGAATATTTGGGTCGTATTGCTATTATTTTAGGTGTTGTAGGGTTTCTTTTATTGCAAGATCTTGCTTTTCGTGGACATGATGAATCTTCTACATCAAATAATAAGGGGAACTTTTTAGAGATGCTGAAATGGTATAAAGAGAAGGATATAAATGCGAAAAGATTGTTTGATAATGCTCCTGGAAACCATTTAATGACTTCACTAGAAATACAAAAGTATTTTGTGCAAAGCTTGTTCAGAAGAGACCACTAAAGCCATTATGGATGATATTGGGAATAAACAATTCGCCATCCTTGTTGATGAGTCTCGAGATGCATCTATCAAGGTGCAAATGGTTGTGATTTTAAGGTTAGTATGTGTTGTTTGGAATTTTGTATTGCTTTTTTATTTTAAAAAGCTGGCCATATTAACTATGCTTCTTGTCCCATGTAGATATGTTAACAATCAAGGGCAGATGATTGAGAGATTTCTTGGGATTCACCATGTTTCTTGAAGGGAACGCGTCAAGGCTACGATAGCACAAACAAAATTTTACCGCGCAACCAAGGAACCACCGCTAGTAATAGATCGCGAGATTACCGCTAGACGCTCCGACTCGTAGCGGAAGTAGAGTCGTTGTAGCGAGTTGATGCAGTCGTAGTCGTACTCACGACGCGTCTCCTCCCTCGAGTGGTCGTACTCGCCGCGCGTCTGCTCCTCTGAGTGGTCGTACTCACCACGTGACTTCTCCTCCGACTCCAGTGATCATAACAAGTTGCGGATCGTCCTAGTGCTGATGCTTGCAACAACACCTCCGAGGTATCCACACATACGTACGGAGCAGGATCACCACGCGCTGGAGTGCTAGCACCGGCAGCGTGGTTGAGAAGGCGTGGCTATTAGGGTTTTGAGAGTTCTTCCAAAGATCATCCTCTCTCAACTTTACCCCATGCCATCGCTCTCTTTATATAGGCATCCATGATGGGTCTCGAACTTGAGGCCCATTAGGAACTCGTGGCCTATACGAATTCGGATCACTAACCAAAACAAATCCTAGCCCTTTAAGTGTGCAACCCCACATGTTCATGTGTAATCGGTTATGACTTGGAAACTCTTTTCCGACCACTAGTCGTTAGCAGTACCTAGCAGCACATAACGATTCCCAAAGACACATAGAATAGCAGACGAACCTTGATGTAATATGATCTATGACCATGTCCTCATCACATACGACCAGTTTGTATCTCTATACGACCAGGTTGTATTTGGTCACGACCAGTTTGTAACTCCTTACGACCAGGTTCTTACCATTCTGTGATTACGTTCGACCAATCTACGACTAGCTCGTATCTCCATACGACTAGCCCGTAATTGATCGAACTATGCGACCTACTCATGCATTCTCCCTTCACCACACGATGTCTGGTTGAACTCCAGGTGAGATGATGTGTCATCCATGGACTGTTCAATACTTTCTCGATCGAGTGTCGGATAACTTTACGTGGTCGATCGACACTTCGACCACTAGTGGCGTGGCCATGCACTTTCTTTATCCGATCACCACGAGGGGCCCAGAGACATCTCTCCTGTTATGTTAGGAGGGGCAAATCCCATCTCGACCAGTCATATCCCTCCGCATGTTTCATAGCATACCCGAAAGCTACCTTTATAACTACCTAGTTACGAGTAGCGTTTGGCAACCCCTAAGAGTGCTATTACACATGTAGGGAACTATGCTGATCTCAGGTCTAAGGATTATACATCATCATTACTTGAGACCAACTAATGACACAAAGATTCATAACAATCTTAATAGTGTCTCAATGATGGGTCTATCCAACCCCATGTTCTCTAACATGTGCTCCAATTATTGATTCGATATCTCTATATCCATGACCGGTGAAACCAGGTCATCAATTAATACATGTGCTAGTCATAGAGTCACTAGTGTTCCGACCAGTGACCTCCGACCAGGGATACATTTAGAATGACATCATATAAGTTAAAGAGTTCCACCAACAAGTCACTTACTTATTGATCTATAACAAATGATTCATTCATAGAACACGATAACATATTATCAAAAACATGAACATAATGAAATATCATGATCTCTATGATTGCCTCTAGGGCATATTTTCAACATTTCTGACATGACATCATCTTCATTGAAGGTAGCCCTAGATGCTATGTTTGCTAGTCATGGCTTATCTATCCATAGATTGTGAGGGCAAGGATATGATGGAGCATCAAACATGAGAGGAGAATTCCATGGGCTGCAAATACGAGTATTGGATGAAAATCCATATGCTTTTTATATACATTACTTTGCTCATCAGTTGCAATTAGTGGTTGTTTCCGTTGCCAAGTGTTTCTCTTCTATCATGGATTTCTTTAACTAGACCACTTTGATTGTCAACACTGTTAATGCTTCTTGTAAGAAACACGATCAATTGGTCCACGACAATCTTGTGAGCAAATTGGAGACCGGTGAAATTTTTACAGGAAGAAGGAAAAACCAAGAAACTAATCTAGCAAGACCTGGGGATACTCGGTGGGGCTCACATCACAAAACCTTATGCCATTTTCTTCTCATGTGGGACGTGATCATAAAGGTATTAGAGAATGTTTGTGATGATACCGCTAATGCAACACAAAAGACCATAGCTTCATATTTGTTAGAAAAATGGAGAGCTTTGAATTTGTGCTTATATTACATCTTATGATCAGAATATTGGGCAAACTAATAATTTGTCACAATGCTTGCAAAAGAAGGATCAGAATATTGTCCGTGCTGTAGGATTGGTTGTGACCACATTGCAGAAAATTAATGACATAAGGTAGCATGGTTGGGATGAGCTCTTTGAAAAGGTAAAGATATTTTGTCTCAAATATCACATCATTGTGCCAAATATGTCAGATACGATAACTGTTACAAGTTGTTCGAGAGGTCATGGGGCTAATTGGTAACTTACTACCATCATTTCAATCATGAAATATTTAATGTGGTGCATGATCAAATTATTGTTGAGTTAAACAATCAATTTGCTGAAAGATCTACTCAGTTATTGAGATGCATTGCTTGTCTTGATCCAAAGAATTCATTTTCCAACTTTGATGAAGATAAACTAGTTGAACTTGCTAAGATTTATGCCACCGACTTCTCCCAATATTATTGTCTACTCCTTAAGGACCAACTTGAGACAATCATTGCTGATGTGAGAGCTGATTCGGATTTCTTAAGCTGTAATGACCTTGGTAATCTTGTTGTGATGATGGTTCAGACCGATAGACACACATTTTTTCCATTAGTATATCGACTCATTGAATTGACATGGCCTTGATTTTGCCTGTTGCAATCGCAACAGTAGAAAGAGCTTTCTCAGCTATGAACATTATCAAGACTGAGTTGCGGAATAAGATTAGTGATGAATGGATGAATGATCGCATGATATGCTATATTGAGCGAGATATATTTGCAAGCATTAATGATAACAAGATTTTACAACGTTTTCAAAGTATGAGGACATGTAAGTAGAAACTACCTCTTGCTAGTGGTATGTTCCATTCTTATTTCGTAATTTGTATTAAAAATAACGTTGTGCTCTTGTGTTCCTGATTTACATATACAATTTTATCTTTGCAGGTTCAGGTTTTCGTACTATTGTTGATGAAGATATGATACGCTCAAATGAATCAAATCTTTGCTAATTAAGCAAAAACTACCTCGTGCTAGTGCTAGTGGTATGTTACATTTTTTGCTATATTTTATCTATTTTGTTGTATCGTTAACCATGGAATTCAAATTTTTATTTAGATTGTGCATTTGTGTTATACTTTTGTTATGCCTTAGTGTTGATATTATTTGACGTTAGTTATAGACTTATAGCTCCTTAGTTTTGGGCTCGAGGCTCTGTGAAATCTTGGCTCCGCCACTGCCAGCATTCATTTGGAAAATGGATGACAGGTCATCTAGAAAATGAAAAATCCGATGCAACACAAGGGAAGAACGGTCGCAATATTTTTTTTCAACGACCGCAATATTTTTTTCAACGGGTTGCAACAAAAAGAACAGGAGGATGCAACATATAAAAAAAACATGTGAAGAACGTGTGCAATATTTTTTTTCAACGGGTCGCAACAAAAAGAACCGGGGGATGCAACATATCAAAACAAAACAGAAAACATCCAGAGAACATGTGCAACATTTTTTTTTTCCAACGGTTGTAATATTTTTTCCAACGATCGCAACATATCAAAGTTCAAAGAGCAACAATGACACTTGGGACAACAGATCTCGAGCTACGGTATGCCAACAAAAAAAACTTCACATGAACAAGAAAAGAACAGAAAACTTGCAATAATTGTTAGGACCACCACCACGCAAGAGCCGATCGAAACAAAGAACAACAAACCAGGAAGAAGTCGAAAGAAAGAAGCAGATCGAGTTACTGCTCTCACATGAACAAGAAAAGAACATAAAATACATAAAGGAAGTAGCCAAAAGCGAGCGAGAGAAGCAGGCTTCGGCCGTCATGGCATGCGGTGAGGTAGAGAGAGGGAGCAAGAGAAAGAGACCAGGGGGATGCGTTATGTGAGAGAGAGAGAGAGCCAGAAATAGCCATTTTTGTTTTGTACAAGAAAGAAAGAAGAAACCGGGGAGGGGAACTGGGGACTAAAGTGAGTAAAAAGTAGCTAAGTAAAGTGTGGCGTTCGGTGCATGGGACGCCTCTTCCCGAGCATTTCCCGCTAATAAATCAATGGATCCACGAGGGTGTCGCGATCCTCCTGTGTCCTTAATAAGCATCATCAACTGTCATTAGCAACGCATCCACACAGTGAGACGCCCCGATTAGTCATTCCCGCACCTTCACTGACAAGCGGGACCAACGTACGGCGGGCCAGGATATCATAGAGGTCAGCAACAAAAAATGGCCGTGCTTGAGCGCTGCTCGCCTACGTGGCACGGTGTCAGGACAGAGGCGAGGGGGATCGTCGTCGAGGTGCCCACCCGCACCCGCTCACGCGTGACGTGCTCCTCTCACCTCGCTGCCACCGTGCCCCCACGTTACGCCCGACCCGCATGTCAGTGTGGTGGTAGGTTGTACACGTGTACGCGACGACGGTTTCGGTCGCGTAGCCCGCCCCGACCCCGCGAACTGGCCGGCGGAACGCGCCCCGCAAATCCCGCGACCCAAGGAACTCTCTCGCCGGTGGGCCCTGCACCAACCAGGCGCCCCCGTAAGCGAGGCAGTTCACGCTCGACACCGAGCGACCACCCACACCACGCTGACATCGGGACCCAATTGTGTTCGTACCCCACATGTCAGCTATGTGATTCTGGATATGCACGGTGCGACTGGCCACAGCCTTCGCGGGACGGCAGTGAAGAGAAGCGAGCATTCTTGGGGCCCACATGGTAATAAATAAATTAAAAAAAATGATGTGTCTCCATCGCTCAGGGGGGCACGCGGCGGCGGTGCGGGTGCATATATAGCACACCCGCAGCGTCACTTCACAGGATTGTAGTGCCAATTCTACTACCAACTCTCTCCTCCTCTGCTCGATCGGCGACCCGGCGAGGCCCATGGACGTGCCGCGGAGCGAGTCGACGGCGGCGATGAGGGAGGCGGCGGAGGTGGAGAGGCTCAACCCCTCCGCCAGGGAGTTCGTGCCGTGGTGGCGCGTCGGCGGCCAGAGGAAGGAGCTCTCCGCGGACGCGCCGGAGTTCGTCGTGGCGCCGAGGATCTACCCCCGCGCCCCCGCCCTCGTCCTCGGCTACCCCGCCGCCGATCTCGACGTCAATGCCGCCCCCACGGGTCACTGGAGGGTAAGCAAGAGCGCACATGCATGGGCTCTTGCTTCTTTCCTTCCTTGATCTGCCTTTATTTCTTTTCAGATTTATCCTTGTTCTTGTGTTTCCTCTGGGAGTTTCGTTGGGATTTTAAGATTTCCTTTCTTCCGATCCGGTGGTTCTTGGATTTGCTCTTTCTGGTGTGGTTGTTGCAGTGGAGATCATCAGATCAAGGTGCAAATCGGGAGGTTTTCTTTTTGGGCATGGAGATGGTCGCAGAGGTGGTTACTGATCTGATCATCGGGTAGGAGTATTTACTCTACGCAGTGGGGAAGAGTTGTTGCAAGCTTTGAGTTGCTTCTTAATCCCGGCCGGTTGTTTGGTCCAAGCTATTTGATTCTTCCTGGAGAAAAGCAAAGGAGATCATATATACATCTTCTAGGGTTTTGCTGAGGAGATCTATATGTGCTGGTAGTGCCCTTTGATTTGATTGATGCGATTTCTTGAAAGATAATCTTCAGATGTTTTGGTTCTTCAGGTGATTTGTCAAGGGGGGGTGGTGACTGGAAACTAATCTTTCTCCCTTTTTATCAGAACTTTCATTTTGTCCTAGATAGATCTACCTCATTTGGGTCGTTTCCACTTTTGGTTCCTCTTACTTTTACCTTTTCTGGCAGTTCCAAATCCGAATATTTCTCTTCTTCTTCTTCTTCTTCTTCTTCTTCTTCTTCTTCTTCTTCTTCTTGTATGTTTGTATTTCGAGATGGCGGATGAAACTAGTGCTCTCTCGCTCTTTGGACTTCTTTTTTTTTTTCTCTTGATTGCGTATTTGTTCTAAGAAGCAACACATTTCGCTTGAGCAATCCAGCACTGCATTACAATCAAATGTCCATCTTTATATTGGGTCCTGTATCCAATCTTGACACTCTTAATTCCTTATTATCTGATGGTTACATTTTTACAGAGGAGCCGGCCTCTCAACTACTCGCAAGAAGGAAGGTCTAGGTTTTCTTACAGGGTTCGGAGGGCCCAGAAGCCAGAGTTTGTGAGAAGAACCATTTTTGTCACTGATATTGACCATACTGTAAGACTGATATGTCCATGCATTCTTTTTGTGCACCATGCATAAATACAAGTATGAAGCAGTATGTCACTTTCAGATGTGATTGTTCATCCGTATTTGTTCATTTCAGGTCACTGAGGAGAGTCTGGCTTTACTGTTTGCGAGCTGTGGGAATGTATGTCTTTCTATACCCATATACTATATGCTTTTGTACCGGTCGATCGAGTCACTAGATTGGGAATTGGAATGTTATTTCAGTTTGTTGCAAGATGTACATTATACTGATAGTTTAGTATACTTTAATTTTTCATATATATGGCACTATATTGTTTCGAAGATCTAGAACTTACAGGTATAGCATAATTAGGAGCGCAGTACAGTACTGCTTGTGCTGTGATGATGGGCTAGGATGCACGGACACGGACACGCGTGTCGGACACGACACGTATCGGACACGGGATTCGCCATTTTCTAAAAAATAGCGACACGGGGACACGGATATATATATATATATATATATATATATATATATATATATATATATATAATTGAATGTTTTTTCACGTGTTTATCAAACAGAAAGTGTAAAATGTTAGGAATATGTACCTCAAAGATGATCATCGCTCTTGTTCTTTTCAGTTTTTCGTAAAGCATAACTTCATATTAATACAAGAAATTCATAATTCATGTAACCTGTGAATAGAAAAAACTTGATTAGTAAATATAAGTAAGTAAGTAACAATATAACAAATACAATATTTGAGCCATGACAAAGTAATGGACAAATTTGGATCTGTAGAGTAGTGTAGAAAGTAGACTCACCGAAAGTCCAAATCTGGGAGCAAAGAAGACGAGCAGGACAAAGCGCAAGCTAGAGGAAAGGCGTCGACGCAGCGTCAGTGTGAGGAAGCGGCTTGGCGCGTCAGCAGCGAGGCAAAGGGGCTTCGGCGCAGGGAGGCAAAGGGGGCGTCGCAGCAGCGAGGCGCAGGAGGGCGGCGGCCGGCGCAGCGAGGCGCAGGAGGGCGGCGCGGCGCGCAGCGAGAAAAAGCGGCGGCCGGCGCAGAGAGGCGGCGACAGCGCGCAGAGGGGGCGCAGCCGCAGCAGGCAAAGGGGCGGCGGGCGCAGCGAGGCAACAGGCGGCGCGCAGCAGCGCAGGCGCAGGAGGGCGGCGGCGGCGCAGCGAGGCGCAGGAGGGCGGCGCGCGGCGCAGCGTGAAAAGGGCGGCGGCTTCGCAGCAGCGAGGCGCAGGAGGCGGCGCAGCGCCGGCGACGGCGCAGCGCAGCGCAGTAACGACGCGCAGATCGCAGCGGCGCGTTGTCGCCGGGAAGTCGCGGACCGAGATGATGGGGAGAGCCAGGAGGAGGGGTAGGGTTAGGGAGATGGGCCGGCGATAACAGTGCGTGATTGGGCCGAATGAATGGGCCGATACGTGTCCGACACGCGGCCAAACGTGTCGGATACGTATCCGAATTTATTTCTATTTATTTTTGCGACACGAATTTCCGACACGCTTACAATACGTGTCGGAGCCGTGTCGGAGCCGTGTCCGTGTCCGACACGGTGTCCGACACGGACACGGCTGTAATGCGCCGTGTCGGTGCTTTGGAGATGATGGGTTAAACCTAAGTAGTGGTAGTAATAGAAGTCTTTAGATCACTTTAAGCCAATGCGTCTTTCATTATTGGGAAGCCATATTCTGGGGATGCTATTATACTTGCATGGGGTAATTTAGATGTCATGTATATTTCAGAAGAAACTTTTATGGGAACGTACGTAAAGGAGGATTTGATTTTATAGTGCATGTGCATGCCGAAATGTTCTTACTATTTTATTAGAGTGCCAAATAAAAATTTCAATTACATGAAATTTCGAAATGTTGCCTGCATATATAGTGTGGATAGAAGTAGATGGATTCAGTTTTTTTTCCTCACAAATTATTAAACAAGTACCTATATTTTACATTAATGGACCTAGTTAACAAAGCACTTGTGTGCTATGATAAAATAATATTTTCTTATATAATGGACTTGCACTTAGAAATAATCAGGTGTTCGACATTTATATATAATGGACTTGTGATAGATAATATTTGATATTGACAATAGGTAGAATATTTTGTTCTTTTTTGGAAGGCTTGATTTCCTTTAGGTGCCATGCATGGGCCATGTGGCAAAATCTGTTTCATTCCTTGGGCTGGAGTTAGCATTGAGCAAGTGTCTGATTGATTTACTCCTGCAAGGCTCCATCCTTTCCTGACAAGCAATGCAACATATATACTACTGACTTTTGTAAAACCTCTCCCTGTGTTTTCCTCATTTTCCTCATCTGAAATAAAGAAAAGTGTGATCATTTGAAAGATACAGATGAATTAAAAAGAACCACTAGAAGTGCTACATGTGCCATTTTGTAAACATATATGCACCCTTTTATATATGGACATAAAGTAAAAAAAAAAACTGGAAAATGTAGGTTCTCATTCTTCATCATGTTTAAGGCATGCATCATCCATTTTTTTACATCACTTCTATTAAGCATTTGCTATGAAAAAATTGTTGGCCCTCTTATTCGGTTGTAGATAATATGTTTTGAGCAAATATGTAAGTGCTATGATCCCTTTGTGCGATGCTGTGATCATACATAAAAAAGTGTACTGGTTCCTTTGGAACTGCAAATTTGAAATGCTATCATTAAATAAATAGTGTGATATGATTGACTTCTTGCAATGCCCTGAACACCTATAAATTCAGTGTTCTTGTACGTACATCTGTTGCAACAGGTGGTGGACTGCCGCGTCTGTGGAGACCCCACAACTGGCCTTCGCTTCGCATTCATAGAGCTACAAGATGAGGGTAAGTTGCCTATTGCTGACTCGAATCTTGTCTTTGATCAATACAAAGTGAAGTTCATCAAATAAAATCTGAAGACAATGTTGCAAACCTTTTCAGAGGATGCATATGCTGCACTGCATCTTGATGGGGTCATTATTGGCCTTTGTCCTCTGAAGGTCTCACCTTCCAGGACTGCAATCATGCCTGTGAACCCTTCGTTTCTGCCTCAGGTTAGCATAACCATGAAATCATTTTTCATGTTATGTTTTTGTTGATGAAGCAATTGATACCTCATTTTATGATGATGTTTAATCCTTGTGCAGACTGAATCTGAAAAGGAGATGTGTTCAAGGACAGTCTATTGCACCAACATCCATAAGAGTGTACGCAAAAACTTAATTTTCCATCTTCCTAAGGATTCTTTCGCACATAGTTGTTTCCAAGTGTTCTTCCTTGTTATGTTTTACAGGTCACTCAGTGGGATCTGAAAGAATTTTGCCATGGGTACTTTGGCCAGGTCAGGACACAATCATTTAGCAATTTTTTTACCGTTCTTGTTTATTTTTTGTATGGGCACAAAAGTGATGTGACCCCCCCCTCCTCCTCCTTCTTTCATTGGATTATAGGTTTCTCGGATTAGGCTTCTTGGTGATGACAGTCACGCCACTCGCATAGCTTTCATTGAGTTTGCAGAGGTGATAATCTCAATATCTCAATCCAGTATAGCTTTTCCTGCATTCAGTGTATAGTTTGTTACTTTGTTTAGATCAGACGTCCTTGTGCTCGATCAGTTTTCATGCGCAGATATGCTATGCACGTACATGCTCCTTTTTCATTGCATAGTTCTGAACTTCTGATTATCAACAATAGATACAGGATTTGCTCAACATGTTAACTATATTTTCTAACTGTCGTCAGGCTTATCATCTACAAGCTATATATTAAACAGCCTTTTATATATGTATATGTATATAAAATAAAATGTTGCCGCCTTTTTTGTCGATCTGAAAAATCTCCTTTTCTGCACGACACAAACCTGAATCTCTTCATGGTTTAAATCTGAGATCTCCATAGAACTTACACCGCACATATATCCATTGCAGCCTAGTGGTGCTATTGCTGCTCTGAACTCCATCGGCATATTCGCCGCAGGCATTCCCATAAGGTTCAGTAATCCTCACTCTGTCACTCACTCCTCACTGCACAGCTTCTTGTTGCTTGTCATGACCAAATCTGAATTGCTGCTTGTCCATTAATTCACCAGGGTTAGCCCTTCAAAGACGCCGATCAGGACCCACCCCTTCCTTCCGCCCTGCCCCGCGAACTGACCGGCGGCGATCCCCGTCGCCTTGGTCGTCGGAGAGTGATCCCGCTGGTCCGAGATCTGCTCAGCTGCGATGCATGTGGTGGCTCTAGATAGCCTTGTAGACTCTGCTGTTGCGTTTCTCCTCTCCGAGATCAAACCTGCTGAGACTTGGTATCTGCTGCAGACAGTTGAAGCGAGACTCTCAAAAGACTTTTAATTTCATCTATTGTCGTCGTCGTCGTGTTTGTATGTACGTGTGGTTTGCTTGCCTGGTTGTAGTGTACCTGGAGCGAGTTGCTGCTGCCTTCGTTGGCATCGCATGCACCTACCTGTGTGCCATGCGTGGCTTGCAGTCGTGTACCAAACTTTGGTCAGTTAAATTAATCAGTTTCCTACCAACTTCGCAATGTGTGATGGTTTCAGTGACGGCAGCCATTCGGGGTTCACCAGGCTCAGACCTTGGTTCGCTCTTCACTGGACGGTGGGTAGGTTCAGGCTGAGGGCGATGGTGGGAGGCAGCGGCGACAAGGCGAGGAAGAGGACCGGTGAGGCGACGGAGGCGCCGCTGGCCAAGGAGCAGGCAGCCTGGCTCAGATAACGCCGGATTGCCGGATGTGAAATTCTGAATGCTGCCGTTTTTTGCTAGTTCAAAACTGTTGGTAGGCCAAATAAGGCAACAAACTATTTACTATTCATTTTTTTTTAAAAAAAAAAAACACACACACACACACAAACACTTTCTGAGCTGTCTGACGGCCAGGATGTTCGTTTGAAATGTAATTTTACCGGCCTTGTAGACAACCAAGTCGTAGAGCTAAAAATTGAAAAAAAAAGGGGCAAGAACGTAATGTAGAATAACAATAGGCACACACATAACATCAGGATGTTTATTATGATATAAGACTCGGGTAATATACATGCATGAGGGTCCATCACAACCCAACTAGAGTAATTAATATACATCACACTCAAGACTCGGTACACGGCATGAAAGGATGACAAAATTTCGAAGTTTACTCCTATCCATTTCCAATTTAACCGATCAATGGTCCAGTTCACCTCCACTGTGCGAAGATTATTAACAAGCAAGAAGTTGTATCATGCAAAGATCATGCTCCACTTGCATATAGACGGGTCCACTCTTTGGCTGTACCATTCAAGAGCGACATTAGTTGAAAAAAGTCAGCCATGTTTTGCACCTAAAAGGCAACAGGATTGGTCAAGTACTCACCTGTTTCTACAGCTTCTGTTTCGTTGGCCTTCCAGTGCTTTGCAACATTGTCCGCAAGCGGATCATCAGGATTTGGAGCACTGAGCAGTGCTTGAATGCTGAAAAGACACAAACATCAATTGGAAAGGAAATAAGCTGCTCATCAAGATTTATTAGTTCAGGCCAACTCATTTAATCTTTCTGATTGTGTTTCTGCAAAAATGTCAAGTAAACACCAGCAGCTATGAAGGTACTAAAGCAGGCATATCGTATGTGTAGTGTACCACTCTATGTCTGTTCTGTGTACTTGTGTGTTGTGTTAGCGAGTGAGAGATGTCCAGATAAGGGCATAGGCAGCATGGGATCACCGCAGATGACTGACAAGAGGCTGATGGCAACTAATATCAGTTTTGCCACCAGTCTACTGGTGGATGTGGCAAACAAGATGCAGCAGTGGTAGCAACTGCAGCTGGCTCCACTATAATAATGTACAATTAGTGTCATCCACATTATGGAAATGTCTTACTTCTAGGATCTTATGGAAATGTCTTACTTCTAGGATCTTTGCCTAATAAATTTATGTATTTCATATGATCTGCCTGCTTTTTAATGGACAAGGACTTCCAAAGTGCAGCATAAGCTTTTACGGTGCACATTTGGCACTATCCATTTCAAGAAACTATTTCAGGAATCGTATAGTCTATTGGAGCTGCTATATAGTTTCTAGAGAAGTATGACTTCTTTATAAATAAAACATACCAAATACACCAGACATCAGAAAACAACATTGGGAATATTGAAACAGAAGCATTCACCTCAAAAGAACTGTTCGGATCTGAAGGGCGGGACTCCACTTGTCCTTTAAGATGTCAAGGCATATCCTTCCAAGCTGCATAAATTTAAGTATTAAGCAAAATAGTATCTCCTAATACCATACAGAAGGAAACGAAACACGAACAACTTACCTTGTCAATGTTTGGATGGTAAACCTTTGTGAGAAAGCGAACCTGTTTTCAGTAATCCAATCAAAACTTATCAACCAAAAATGTATAAGTTTTTGAATTTCTAATCCAAACAACCAAGGTAAAAATCTAAGTCTACACAACAAAAAAATATGAACACTGTAATACATATTTCCCAAACCCATGGGAAATTAGACGTAATGTTTACACTTTACATGGCTGACATCATTGAAAGCATCATATGATGATCTCCATCATGTAAATGTGAAGCTGCAATTAAAATTTCATTGATGGGCAACACATATGGTCCCCTCCTGAGTCAGATGCACACAAGAACTTAGTGTACATGAAACTTGACAAAACATCAGCAAAATTATGAACTGACAAATTAATTGTACTGAGATGCTAGTGGAAATAAAGTAACAAACAATGAAACACCTTTGGCGGAGCCATTGGATAATCTTCGGGCAAGATCAATTCAATCTTGAAAACTCCTCCTGACAGGTAGTCAAATTAACAGTTATCAGAGAACATACTGTTTTCAAATATACTAATTAGTCAATAATATAAGGTTTGTTAATCGTTTAGTAGTTAAGAATGCATTAGTGGAGGCAAATATCATGCAGAAATCATCGTGAGAAAACATAAACCATATCAGAAGTTTCTTCTAAGAATTTGAAGCATTAGTAGAATAACACAGAGCATCCAGGGCATTCAAGCAGACTTGCGTACTGGGAAAAATAGTGACTTAATTGCCAGCTTCTTTAGAACTAAGGAGTAAGAAAGTGACACGATTCACGGGAGATAATTTTGTTAGTAAACTCCATGCACAAAGATTTGGTTCCAAGTGACATTAATAGGAACGACCTTTTCCAATTTCCAAATATTTAAATATCAGGAAATAAAAACTCTTCCATGCATTTAGCAGAAGCCAGAACATCGAATAACTATTCTATATGGATGCCCCAAGCGTTGTGGCGGGAATACCTAGGGTACATAATAGTGCACTAAACATATTACTTTTTCTGCTAGTTGTGGCACGCAATAAATATGAATGTTCTGTCTCTTAATATGGCAGCACTTTGCTCTTAAGAAGCTATTAACAGCTTGAATTGTTCTTAATCAGACCCAATAACTACAATTCACATGACGATGTGGCTTTATAACAATTCATATATTGGGAACAATTTTCTTAGTATGGTTGATTAATTCTAGCCTAAAGTCTGTCTGCCATTTCCACAGACAATTAGAGCATCGCATTACCAACACCATACTAATGTCAAAAGGCAATTAAAATAGAGAACGGAAGGAAAAGATTCCTCACCCTCATACGGCGACTGCGTCGGGCCAAGGATCATGACATTGAAGTAGCGCATGTTCTCCTCCGACGGTGATGCACTGATCCCTGGAGCTGCAAGAACACCACAAGCACAAAAAACAGGATCATCAACACACCATCCAATACAACCCCCAAAAAATCTAAAAGAATTGCCAAAAGAGGGAGCTTATGCGCAATTAGACAATAGACACAACTAATTAGACGCTCTAGTACTTTCTTAACCAAGAAGCTAAAAAAATAGAGGCCTATTGAAGCTAATTGGAGCCTACTATAGCTAAATCAGAGGAAAAATAAACAAAAAAAGAAATCCTAAAACAACATCTTCTCATGATTAGAGCATCTAACCTGGCTCGCTGAGCAGCCGCTGCGTCTCCTGCAGGAAGCAAACCACCAAATCACCAAATTTTGCATTAAAAAAGAGAGAAAAAACTGGAAATACCGGAATTTGAGGAGTTGGGAGGACTCCTTACCTTGATGATGCGGCGGGGGAGGTTGCTGTTGGCCATGGAGGAGAGAGACAGGGCTTAGGGCTAGGGTTTGGTGGTTCTTATCGCAGCAGCAGGGGAAGAAAGGTCGGGGGAAAGAAAGGAGGCGGCGTTGGTGAAGACTGAAGAATGATCGTTGTTCTTTCTGTGCACTTTGGTCCCTGGACTATGTGGTTTTTGCAGACTTGAATTTATATAGCATTTCAAATTATATGAAATATCACATTGTATGTGTATTTCATAATTCTTTCGGTAATTAACCAGCTATGTAGTTAGCTCAACTTCATATTTTTATGTTAAACACTTGACCATTTAAGATTTTTGAGCCATGTTAATAGAACGCAAGCATCACATAATACATTTCAATTCGTGGGAATCATAGGTTGATTATAAGCAAAACCAGCACAAGAGACTGCATAACGACATTTGATTTATCAAATTTTGAGGGTACTCTCTTTGTCCATGTACATGTGACAAAATATTCTTTTGGCTCTCTCTCTCTCTCTCTCTCTCGATCGACCATACACATCTAATAGTTGCAAAAGTTAGATGTCATGGGCGAAAAGGCGCTTAGGGTGCCACTCTATATTTGGTTCTTGAGGCATCTCAGTGTTTAGGATATACAGGTTCTTCGGTACCAACACAAATTTATTTTTGCTAGCTTACATTCACATGACCGTTACAAAACACATATGACTGTGACAACCCGCATCATTTGCATATTTGTTAACATAAAATATTTCCATTTCATTGCATCAAAAAGATTTTACAATATTTGTTTTACAAGCATTTGCAATGTTTTTGGCAGCAAGTAATTAAAACCCTAGTTTTCTTCTCTTCTTACCTTCTGTAGTAGCAGCCTTCCTCGTCGCTTTGTTCTTGAGCGCCTGTCCGTAGAGCCACCTCGCGACCCATTTTCCTCGCTCGTAAGGAAAACCAGCAATCTGTTAGTAAGTGTAGTTGTGAGCATTCTTGTGAGTAGTAGTGAATAGAAGTTAGAGTGTAGAGAGTGGCCGTCAGATTTCCCGAAGTGCAGTAGAGTATCCGAAGTAACCTGAGTAGTCGGTCCCTTGGCAATCAAGATCCCAGACCAACCGGAGTTAGTCGGCCCCTTCATCGTCCAGGTATCCAGACCACCCAAGATCCTTCGACATCTGTCACTTCTGTGGGTCTCCTCATCCGGCATTATTAGAACCCAACACCCACTGTTTGCATTTGCCAAAACCCCAAATTTAAACCCTCAGTGCATACCCCCGGTAACCACACCCTCAGTCAAGCTTCACCGGGTGCAGCAACCAATTCCAGAGCAACATTACCAGTGCAGCTCCCCTGGCCGAGCCTCAAACCCTAGCCAGCAATGCATCCCCAAGCAAAGACAAATGCATCTCCCAGAAAGCGGCAGCAGACAAGAAATTTCAGATACATCCCACCAAAGAAAGCAAAGATAGCCAGCAAATACATTCCCCCCTGAAGCCATTCTTCTTCCAAGCTTCTCAAAGCAAGCAACCAAGCAAAGCCAGCAACACAACAACATTCCCATCCATTCCATTCCACAGCCAGCAGAGGCAAGAACCGAAGGAGGGTTCAACACTACATCCCCTCAGCCGAGCCCAGCCGAAGGGCAGCAGCAGCAGCCAGGGGGCAGAGGATAGGGATGGCAATTGTGCCCGATTACCCGCGTGCCCGCGGGCGAATACCCTAATAGAGGCGGGTATGTGCGTCTTTCTTTGCCCACGGGTATGAAAACGGCACAATTCCTTACCCATCGGGTAAACGGGTATGGGCATGGGTAAACTCCACCCGTACCCGCTTCGCCCGATTACCCGTGATCTACCCACATGTGTAAGAAACTATGTCAATTTGTATTTGTATTTTATTTGTTAAACTTGATTAGTTGTCTTGTCGAACATGATATGTGAATTGTGATGAACTTTATTAGTTGTTGAATGCGTGATGCACCATTGATGTGTGAATTATGATGAACTTGATGTATGCATTGCTCGTGGGTAACGAGCATGTACGCGAGCGATGGGTACCCACGGGCGATGATGCATTATTCGCGGGTAAACAGGTATGCCCGCGGGCGACGGGTACCCGCGGGCGACGGGTATGGGCGAGGTTTTTCGCCCATCGTCCTTCGCGGGTATACCCGTGGGGGGAATTCGAGATCGCGGGTACGGGTATGGGCGAGCACTACCCGTACCCGCTGCGCCCGATTGCCATCCCTAGCAGAGGAGGAGCCACCAGGCCAGCCCAGCAGCCGCAACCAAGGAGCCAGGAGTAGAAGAGAAGGGAGAGCACCAGCCCAAGCCAGCACTGCCATCCCCTCTCCCAGCCTAGATCCATCAAGAGGTAAACCCAGCACACATCAGTTTGCATTGCACACCATTCCCAAATCACTAGATTTCAGTAATCACCAGATCTCAGTAGAGTAGTCTAGTAGCTATCAGTTCACCTCAGCAGAGCCAGGTAGGAGTAGAGAAGGGTTAAGGGAGTAGTGTTACCATGGTTTACCAGTAGGCCGGGCCGGGCCAGATCTGGGAGCCAAGGCGGCCGGCGGCCGGGAGGCCGAGCCGAGCCGGGCCAGAACCGAAGCTGGAGAAAGCAGAGACGGTGGCGCCAGGCGCCGAGCCGACCGGAGGAAGGAGGCGAGGTAGCAGAGGCTACGCAGGCGGCGCCTGGCCTTCGGCCGCGCCGGGTGAAGGAGGTGGAGCCGTAGCCGAGGGAGGCGGCGTAGGACCGGAGGAGGCGTAGGGAGCGGCGCCCGAAGCCGGAAGCAGCCGCGGCTGGAGGCGATGGCGGCGGAGATTCCGGGGAGAGAGGGAGAGGCGCGAGAGAGTGAGAGGGAGAGGTGAGGGTTAGAGGCAGAGGGGAGTCGGGTTAGAAGGGGAGAGAGGCGTCGGCGCCGAGGGGTAGAAGTGAGAGAGAGAGAGGGGGAAGGGGGTAGATTAGGGAGTTTAGTTAGGGTTAGGGGGTAGATTAAGGAAGGGGTTAGATTAGGGGGTGAGTTAGTAGTTAGGGTTAGGAATTAGGGGTTAGATTAGGGGTTTTTAGCCGGTTTGGTTAGATTAGCCGGTAGGTTAGTTGGTTAATTAGAGATTAGGGTTAGAAGCTAGTTGTTTGGTTTCTAAGTATAGGAATTTAGGAGTCGGTATAGTTAGTGTTTGTTTAGTTTTTGGAGTAATCCGTTGGTGTGTCAGAAGTGTTGGTAGTCTTGTGCCCTTGAGTAGATCCTTGTAGGCGTAGCAGAGTGTAAGATCTGGTAGTAGTTGTGTCGAGTGTAGAACATGAGTTCGGCGATGTCGGCAATAGATAGAGTTTAACCCTAGAGCGATTTTTGGCGGGAGAGTGCTAACTAGGTCGGGTTCCGAAAAGTTTTATTAAATTAAAATTTGGCTAACATAGGAGTTGTCTTAGCATTTTATGCATCTACTATCACTCAAACTCAACTAAGTATTTATTTATATATTATTCGTACTACCACTTTGCTACAGAGGGCAAACCAGTGCCGACAGGAGAAGCTGATCAGAGTTTCGTCATCGCCGACCTTTCCTACAACTCTAAAGGCAAGCTATCCTCTTGAACATAAATATAGTTATGTTAAATGTAAACCGTATATTGCTCTATCATATATGTATTGCATCAAAACTATTTCTCAAAATCAAATTGGTTTGAGATGATGAGAAAGATAAGAAAACAGAGATGATGAGATGAGATGAGAATGAGAATTACTAGGTGGGTAAAGGGGGCCCTGGCAGGGGAAATGATGATGATGATGATGATGGTAAGAGGTGAGACCCCTTTACATATGGTTATAATATAAGGACTAACAAAACTCTTACTCGGTCGGGAGCCGTAATTCAGTGCCAACCATTTCCCCATTTCGGCGGGCAGAAAATGCTACCTGTTTACGTAATTATGTTCTCCACAACGGGAGTGTTGGGCACGGATGATAGCCGTCCCAAGGTGGAGTGTTGGGCACGGATGATAGCCGCCCCAACCAACATTGTTGGAACTCGGTGGAGGACTGGGTGCGCTTAGGACACCGACGGAAAACAATGGGTGGAGACTTAATCGTGTAACCTGGAAAACGTTCTGTATTCTGAACTTGAAGTCGCATCAAAGGAAATGCGATGGACCTAGCTCAGAAAGAGTTCAGAGTAGCTATGGGTAAAGTGACGCAAGCCTGCGCAGTGCTATATCAAATCATGAATTCATGCCAGTCTCCTGGATTGGAGTCTACGGGAACCGCTAGGGGTCTTTCTTCTTTCCGAGTGACTAGTAGTATTTTCAGAATTAAAATTGCCACTTAATGTTTCAATGTGTATTTTCAGAAAGAGATGATTCTAGAATATGTGATAAAGACCAGAGATCAGTCATGCAGTGCATTGTTTGCTATTAATGCTTGCTGAGTACTTTTGTACTCAACCTTGTTAGTATTCTCCTTTGTTAGATCCTAGTCCGGCTGGGAGCTATCCCGAGTGGGACGAAGGACTTGCAGGTACCGATGCAGCAGGAGGAGGAGAAGGTACCGGCGGCGAGGACCTGAGCGAGATGGGAGCCATCTTTGACTCGTGGGACGAGTAGGAGGCGTACTCAGAGCGAGACTCTGCTTGAGAAGCTCCCTTTTGTGTTTGTGTATTAGCTGTATTAAGAACCCTAGCCTTGTGTGGCTTCTACTGTAATAAAGAAGTATAGTTTCTATCTTATTGTTCTGCTGCGCAACTCTGATAAAAAGGCTTGCTATTCGTCGGAGTGGTGTTCTACCGGGCAGACGAATAGTAATCCGTGTGCCTAAGTGTGATTACCCTAGGGGTAATGACACGGGGCGTCACAATGACATACACTACATACATTCATTCATACAACAGTCCATACAACTACATTGCTACATGCATTTATTCACATGATTGTTGCTTCAAAGCCCTATATAACGGTCCATACATGCATTCATTCTAGCTCATATACATTACTATAGTCCAAAACATACCTCATTATTGAACACATGGATAGCCTCATTTCCCAATAAGTTTCACAAATTTGCTGAACTCCCCAAACTCAAGTTCAAACCCATGAAATCCAAACAACCAACAAATTTTTTTTTTGCCTCATCTCATTTTCCCATGAATTATCTGCCCTACAGTTTTGCCCCAATTTTCATCCTCACTATTCACTCAATTTCAATCCTTTGGGAGTCCAAACTGTTATGAATAGAGCCTGTATTTATATGAGGCTAATGGGCCAAAATATATACAAGTACATATATGGCATATATGCAAATAATCCATTATACAATACACATCTAACACCTCCTTAAACTTATGGTGGATCAACAACATTAAGTTTGGAGAGATAGAAGCTGTGCTGAGCTCTGGTCTGTACCTTTGTGGAGAAGTTTGCCAACTGAAGTTCTGAAGACACATACTGAAGAGCAACAATCTGGTCCTACACCTGGGTCCGCATGTAGGAAGCATCAACACAAATATGCTTTGTAAGCTCATGTTTCACCGGATTTGTAGCAATGCTAATAGCCCATGTACTATTAGACGAAAGAGGAGTGGGTGTTGAAGCAAAAACACTAAAATCCGCAAGTAACCACCATAGCCAAGTAACTTTCGCAGTCAACAAAGCCATAGCTTGCAACTCTTCCTCAGCACTCGATCGAGAAACTGTTGTCTGCTTCTTAGTCTTCCAAGTAATGAGAGAACGACCAAGAAAAGCACAATAGGCAGAAAGAGACAGGCAATCAGAGTGATCACTAGCCCAGGTAGCATCAAAATATGCTTGGAGCTGTAAAGATCTGGAACAAGGGAAAAACAGATGACAAGTGATGGTTCCACGAAGATATCATAGAACACGAAGAATGTGACTATAATGGAGCTGAGTGGGAGCAGAAACAAACTGTCTCAAGATATGCACATGGTACGAAATGTCAGGACGAGTGACATCCACATAAACAAGACTCCCAACATGGTGACGATAGCAAGTAGGATCAGTAAGAGGCTCACCATCAATGGGTCAAAGATGAACATTAAGCTCCATGGGAGTCTCAGCGGTATGCTAATCTGTAAGAAGCACGATCAAGAAGATCTTGAATATACTTTTCTTGGGACAGATAGAAGTCCTTAGGCGTAGAAATAACCTCAATCCCAAGAAAGTAGCGAAGAGGACCTAGATCAGACATGAGAAATTGCTCATTAAGACGCTCCTTGACAAAAGTGATGTACTGAGAATCATCTCCAGTAATGATCATATCATCAACATATAAAAGGAGAAGTGTCTGACCACGAGGCAAAGTGTGAATAAAAAGAGCAGGATCATAAGCACTAGCAGAGAAACCAGCTGCAGTGACAACAGAAGAGAAATAATCAAACCAAGCATGAGGAGCTTGCTTGAGGCTGTAAAGAGATCGCCGAAGGCGACAAACCATACCTTTAGGAACAGAATACCCCGGTGGTGGCTGCATATAAACCTCCTCACGCAGCTCACCATTGAAAAATGCATTCTTGACATCAAGTTGAGAGATGGACCATGCCTGAACAGACACCACAATAAGAAGAGTGTGTACGGTGATCATGTGAGCCATAGGAGTGAATATCTCATCATAATCATGACCATGCTCCTGCTGAAAACCATGTGCCACGAGATGAGCCTTGTAGCGCTCAAGAGAACCATCTAAGCGGGTCTTAATCTTGTAGACCCATTTGCACGTGATAGGAGTAACACGCGCAAGAAGAGGGATAAGATCCTACGTGCCAGTACGCTCAAGGGCAGCAATCTCCTCTACCATCGAATGCTGCCACTTCTGATGAACAGCAGCATCACGATGAGAAGTCGGCTCGGCAAGAGCCGCTAAACAAAAGCGCGTAGGAGGCCGAATAGACTGACGATCACGAAGAACATATCAAGGAGGAGAGGCCGAAGAAAATGACTCATCAGAAGAAGATGACGCATCAGGATAATCCTCAACTCGCGGACAACGAGTGTAGTAGAGAGGATAAGAAGGAACAACACCAGGAGGAGCCTCTGAAGAGGGTGGTAGTTGTAACATCCCAATTTTCGGAGCTTTAAAAAATATTTTATTAGTTAGTAGTTGGAAAATAGACTATTTGGATTTTATTTGAATTTTAATTAAACCTTAATATGGACTTTTAGCATCAAAATAATTTAATATGATTAATTAAAAAAATAAACAATTGTAAAAAAAACTATTTTATTTCAATTACATGGGCTTGGTTATATTTTCTAGATTTTTCTAGAATTTTTTCGAGTTCATTTGCTATTTTCTATTTGTTATTTGGATTTTCTAGTATTTTCTGAAAAGAAAAACTATTAAAAATCTCAGAACAGTGTTCAGACCGAAACCCAACCCTATTCCCTTCCCGACCCATTCCTGTGCGTCCCAGCGTTGTGCAGCCATCGCCGCGCGCCTCACCTCCGACTGACATGCAGGCCTCGCATGTCAATCCCATATCACGCCGCGCGTGCGTCCGCTCCCGTGACTGGACGGTGGGCCCATTCTCACGTCCGAGTCAGTCGCGCACAGCTGTGCTCTTCGTTTCGCTTCCAGGTGGGGTCTGTCGCGTCGTCGCCTCCGCGTGAGCTGCACGTTCGTCCGCCATTGAAGCCGTCGAAGCTCGGTCCGACAACAGAGAATCTCCTACTAAACCACCCCAGGTTTTCACGTCAGATCATATCCCTTGTCTCCCCGCATCCAAATCCGGCCGAATCATATCCTGTATCGGTTTCTATCTTTTGGATTTCTGAATTTGATTTCGTGTTCGTCACAGACTTGATTTGGGGATTCCTTATCCCGGCGTGCCCGAGCCCCTATAAATAGCCCTTGAGGTTTGCCAGCACCTCAACAACCCAAAGCCCCCACCCTCATTATCCCGAGAACCCTAGTGACACCACATTCAGAGTTTTAGGTTTTCGGCCGAAGCTTTTCATTCCCGAATTGCACCGTCGCCGCCTCATCATCGTCGACTGCACCGCTAAGTCCGCCATCGTCTGGACCACTTCCAGAACCCATCCCCACTGTCGGAGCGTCGCTGGAGCTCATCGCCAACAACAACCGTGTCTTCTTCTCCGCTCAAACCTCGCCGCCAGCCACCACCGTCCACCCCGATCACCAGTAACAGCGTCACTGGGTTTGCAATAGCCCCAGCTACCTCCTAATACCACTCACCGCCGGTGAGACCCAGCCGTTCGCCGATGACCATCGGGCCTAGAGCCGCGCTGCCATCGAGCTGACGTGGCAGTCCATGTTGGCATCCACCTCAGCGCCTCGTCTGTGTGTTGTCCCGCGTGTCATCGCGTCAGCCGCCACGTGTGCGCATGCGTGGCCAGTTCACCAAAACCTCATATCCAATTCTCGGTGAACTTTGTCCATGTGAGCCGTGTCACTAACGTGTGGGTCCCACATGTCAGATTTCTTTTAATTCCCACATTTCCAGGGCTGACGTTAGCATGCGTCATAGTTCCGGATTTTACAATAGAAAAATAATTCGAAAATTCCAGATATTCCAATTTAGGTTATTTTCTTTAGTTTTGATCTTCCAAAGGCCATATCTTCTTCATCTGAACTCCGTTTGAGATCATTCAAATTTCGAAATTCATCTAAATTAGAGCCCTATTTATCTAAGATTTTTATTTATTTTTTGGATATTATTTCATATTTCATATTTATTTTATTCATCTATTTCGCGAGTAGACGTTGATTCACCAGGGACTTTTGAAGGAGTGCACCAAGATCAAGACCAGTACATAGACCTATTCCAAGGTAAGTTATACCTTTGATCATATTGAACTCAGTTTTCAAAATACATTATTTCAAATTATTGCATTCTATTTCAAGTATTTATTTAAATACTTTTAGATTAAGTTATTAATCCAATTTGTTACATCCACCTGGTCTATTATATTGCAATGATATTTTGTCACCCTAGTTTGGTTCATTATCAGTTGGTATTATGGTAGCACCAACGTGGATTGGTTAGACACGAGTAGATTGCTTAGCCACACTACGAGTCATCATTTCATGTGAGTTGCAAATATAAACTTGACTAAGTGATTATGGAACTATGTGATAAAACTGTGTGTGTTGTGTGCTATTACTCGTTGATAGCATGTGTTGTACTTAACCAACAGGGTGGAAAAAGATTTAGACTGAGGTAAGTGGTGGATACTGTGTGATATGTTGGAAGATGTGTGCATGAAAATTTTGGTGTGTGTGACATTAGTTAGAAATCGAAAGTCTTGCCTTGGTCAATTAAGAACTTAACTTTATGCGCCATTGAATTGGGCCTTCCATACAACCACATGTCTGATAGGACGGGCCTAACTTAGCAGGTTATGAAGTCTTTACATTGATTACTCAGGCTGATAGGTTAGGCTATGTGCCGGGCTGGAGGTGTGATTCTCACATCGCGGGATGGTTCGCCACTTCCTTGTCCAACGGTGTGTGTCGTACCAAGAGTTGTGTGCATAAATTGGATGGTGGTAAAGCACATCGGGAGTGTCAATGCTTGAGATGGAGTTTCTGAAATATTTTGTTATGATTAGTGCTGGCTACACTAATTGTATCGTGTGGGTAAAGCGTACAACCTCTGCAGAGTGTTAATCAATCTTTTCGAATAGACGCTTCCACAGTCATGGACATGCTGGGGGATTTCACACGAGGGGTAAATTTTCATAAAAATAATTGGGAAGGGTCAGCTATGTGAGATAACTTGTGCAGTTGTGTGAAACAATTCGTTTAGATTGTGTGTCATTTGTGAAAACAAATATCAAATTATTATTGCTTATTTGTTTTAAATATTATTTTCTATCTATTTTTCATATTCAATTGCAAATGTTGCATTTATGCAAAAGAACCATAGAAGCCATTCCTTTGGAATAAGTCATCGTCGATAAATTGCATTATGTGGTGTGACTTGCGAGTATAGTTGTGTACTCATGCTTGCTTCAAACATTCAACAAAAGTGGAGGAGTCTTCACCCGCATTTGAGGAGTACTACGAAGGTGCTGATCGTTAGGGTCTTGATCCCAGTCAGTTGCCTGGGGTGAATTGATGGAATTCTGCTGGAGTTTAATTTTATTCTGCTGCTATTTATTACTCTATTGCCAGCCCTGCGAGGCCTAATAAATGTAAACTCAACCGTAAGGTCAAAACCACTATTTGTTATTCAAATTACTCGTTTATGTTGTTATTTCACTTTTATGGATTGATATTCATCTATGTTGTCACTGTGTGTATTAACGTGATCTTGGACTAGTGCAAAATATACAGAGGGTCCAGAAATGCATTTTTAGGTCCTGACAGAGGTGGTATCAGAGCCAGGTTAACTGTAGGTCTTGACCTTAGTTAGATTGGCCGTCTTAGAGTGTCCAAACTATTTTTCTAAAGCAAAATTAACTTGCAAGACAGACTACTTAACTTCTCTCATGTCTTTCTTGACTCAACTATTGCTGAAATTCTTCTTCTCCCCGCTGTTTTTTAAGTTGTTCTTACCCTCTTGTCTGTCTTGGCAGATGCCTCGTCTTCAGAGCTATGGTGAGCGCAAGGGAGGACTTGCCGCTGAGCTCTGGAAGCTGTTGCAAGTGCTTGGAGGATTCGACTGTCCGATGTACTGTGGAAGCAGCTGGGTGGTGAACGGTCGAGACCGTGGAGTGATCTGCCTTTTGACCATCTACGCCAGAAAAGACACCAAAGCAAGCCAACCTATGAACATCTCAGTGTGAAGGATGGTTTGGATCAAAGCAATTCAGGAGTCTTCACGCCTCACCATCCTCAGGATCTACAACATCTACGCTCGTGAGCTTTTGGATACTGTCTTCCGTTACCGCCCTCGTACCTCTGCAGTGGATCTTCCTGCACGTTACCAGTCCATAGATGTAGATAGCAATACCACCGTGGTGCACCTTGACCAGTTCGCCGCTGCCCAGGAAGAGTCACTTGAGTTGGACGCCACAGAGCTGGAGTGCGTCTACAAGACCTTGCAGATGGCAGAAGAAAGGATCATCACCTTAGAGGAAACCCTCTACGGTCAGCACGAGCACGCGGAGGATCAAGAAGAAGAAGAAGACCCAGAGGAAAGTCCAGAAGAAGCTGAGGAGACAGCAAAGGCCGCAGAGCTGGAGGAGCCTGTTGTGCCTGCACTAGGGACGTCTGTTCCTGTTGCACCATTACTGGGGCACCAAGACCAATTCGCAAGGATGCCAGCGCAGTTCCAGGTCTACACCAGGTGGGAGCACCTTCAGGGCTATAGAGGCTATCTCATCGAGTAGTCCGCTTGAATTTTTAGGCTTAGCTAGTTTAAAGTTAGGAGAGTCGCCCTTTAGGCAGTAGATTATATATTTAGGTTCGTTCTTATTTTTTTTTGTGCGAGTATGAGCTGCAAAGGCACTTAGGCATTTGTTGCAGCCATGCTAAGATCTTAATTAATATAAGTATTTCAGTTGAGTTTTCTTGAAGCTGTGTTTGTTGGATTTAACCTACCCCTGCTTAGTTTCTAACTCATCTTGTGCTTGCTACCTTATCTAACCTATGGAGCTTCACCAGATGGTTCAGACTCGTCATGCTGTTGCAAGTGGTTCCGGCACCCCTATGTCAGAAGGCAATGAGCAGACCATCGTAGGAGTAGTACCACCGCAAGCACCCCCAATCGATCTGCTAAATTTTGGAGCTTTTATGGCAGTTCAGACCCAGATGATGTACACCATGATGAATCAGATTTAGAATATGAGCAATCAGAATAGTAACAACAATCACCACAATAGAGCCTCAGTTACTCATGGTCACCATGGACCATCTAAGCTCGCTGAGTTCATGAGGACTCGTCCACCAACGTTCTTTGGGAATGTTTCACTAGTGGAAGCTAACGATTGGCTTCGTGTCATTGAGAGAAAACTGCTGATCACCCAATGCAGTAATCATGAAAAGGTTTTATATGCCACTCACCAGATGGAAGGCATATCTACCGAATGGTGGGAAAACTTCCTCATGAGACGCCACAAAACATTACCTAGAAAGAGTTTTCAACTGCTTTTTGCTAGTACCATGTACCAGAAGGAATCATGGATCTAAAGAATGATGAGTCCCGCGCTCTCAAGCAAGGAGGGATGTCAGTGACTGACTACCTCAACAAATTTTCTCAGCTTGCCCGTTATGCTGCAGAAGATATCGCAACTGACAAAGCTTGTCAGAGTCGTTTTCTAATGGGATTGAATTGTGGATTGCAAGTTAACTTGATTGTCCATACTTTCTCAGACTTCCAGGAGCTAGTCAACAAAGCCTTGATTCTAGAAGATAAGCGCAAAGAACTAGAAGACAACCGCAAACGTAGGATGGCTCAATAAGGGAGTCACCAGTTACAGCAGAAGGTAAGAACAGTTCCGCAGTACTTTAGACGTGTTCCACCATAGAACTCTTTCAGGATGCCTGTACCAGCTTCAGCACCTCGTCTAGTTGCTCAGAACTTTCGCTACCTAGTACCAGCCAACCCCAATCCAGGGAACAACCCGCAAAGTGGACCTAGAGTTTGTTTTTCCTGCCGTTAGCCAATGCACTTCGCCAATCAATTTCCTCAAAAGGGAACAATGATTTCAGTACGCTTCAACCTTGGAGCTACACTATCCAAGACGCCAGCGCCAAGCAACAACCAGAGAGCAACCCAAGTTGCCGGCCAATCTGGAGGAGCACCGCAATCTATGGTCAAAGGTTGTGTCAAACACGTTACTCTGGAAGGAGCCCAGGAAGCACCCGACATCATACTAGGTAAGTTTTTGGTAAACTTAGTACCTGTATTAGTTTTGTTTGATTCTGGAGCTTCGTATTCGTTTGTTTTTGGAGTTTTTGCAACCAATAATAATTTAAAAGTTAATCATCTTAAGCATACTCTGTTAGTCCAGTCGTCTGCAGTAGAGCTAAGCTCTAAAGTGGGATATTTAGGAGCTAAGTTACTCACAGCTGGAGTTGAGTTTCTAGCCAACCTAATTGTTCTAGACACCAAAACATTAGATATCTTTCTTGGCATGGATTGGTTAACAAAGCACAAAGTCGTGCAAGACTGTGGCCAAAGAGCCATAACAATCGAGGATACTAATGGAAAGAAAGTAGAGTTTCTAGCCACCTCTGCCCGTGATGGACATCTGTTAGTCAACAGTCTGAAGACTATCTCTTTAGAGGATAAAAAAGATGCCAACACCGTCGAGGATTTCAGGCCAATCAGTATCATCTCGAGATTCAAATGACTATGCTATGTCCAGGGGACCGCCGCCCTCCACAAGGTACATCTTGCGCCTATGGGCCGCTATAACTATCCAAGAAGACAATCGAAAAAGGAAGGATAAACAAACCTAATCGGTGGACTACCGAGCTACAAGTCCTACGACACAGGAGCGGGATTCTCTAAAAAGCCAAGGTCGTGGGTGGCCAAGAGGCCCACTTGGAGACTTGGGATCTCAGCAGGAAATGTGAAGGTACCGATTGTCATAGAATATCCAGATGTGTTTCCAGAAGAATGACAAGGAATGCCATCAGATCGTGACATCGAGTTCGTCATTGATCTAGTACCAGGAGCAGCACTAATTTCGAAGAGACACTATCGAATGTCAGACAATGAGTTGGTAGAGATGAAGAAGCATATTGAAGAACTTCTAGAGAACGGTTTTGTGAGACCTAGTTCGTCGCTATGGGGAGTGCTAGTCTTGCTTGTCAAGAAGAAAGATGGAAGCATGAGATTGTGCATTGATTATCATGCTCTAAATGAAGTCACCATCCAGAACAAATATCCATTACCCTGAATTGATGATTTGTTAGATCAAATGAAAGGAGCTGGAGTGTTCTCCATGATCGATCTGCGATCAGGTTACCATCAGTTGAAGATTTATCCGAAGGACATACCGAAGACCGCTTTCTCTACACAGTATGGACATTATGAGTTTTTAGTCATATCCTTTGGTGTGACTAATGCCCCTGCCTATTTCATGAACAAGATATTCATGAAGTATTTGGACAAGTTTGTAGTAGTATTCATTGATGATATATTGGTTTACTCCAAGTCAGAAGAAGAATACGCTGAACACCTAAGGTTAATCCTGGAGAAACTCAGAGAACATTAGTTGTATGCTAAGTTCAGCAAGTGTGATTTCTAGAAGAAGGAAGTTGATTTCCTTGGTCCCGTGATGACAGCTGAAGGAGTAGCAGTCGATCCCGGTAAAGTCAAAGTAGTGTTACATTGGGAGCAACCCAGGACTGTAACTCAGATTTGTAGTTTCTTGGGAATGGCGAGATATTATCGCCATTTCATCAAAGGATTCTCAACAATTGCTAGACCTCTGACGCAATTGTTGAAGAAGGATAAAAAGTTCACTTGGACCCCAGCTTGTGAAGAAAGTTTTCAAGAATTGAAGAAGCATTTGACTTCAGCCCTAGTGCTAGTTATGCCAGATATTCGAAAAGATTTTGATATCTACAGTCATGCTTCGCGTCAAGGATTAGGATGCGTCCTGATGCAAGAAGGAAGAGCTATCGCTTATGCATCAAGGCAATTGAGACCCCATGAGGAGAATTATCCTACGCATGATCTGGAATTAGCTGCCGTGGTGCATGCTTTAAAGATTTGGCGTCATTACCTCATCGGCAATTGCTGTGAAGTATACACAGATCATAAGAGCTTGAAGTATATATTCACCCAGTCTGACCTGAACATGAGACCGAGAAGATGGTTGGAGCTAATAAAGGATTATAATATTGGAATCCACAACAATCCTGGCAAGGTCAATGTCGTTGCAGATGCTTTAAGCCGTAGGAGCTACTGCAATGCTTTCGAGGTGAGAGAGATTTGTTCAGAACTTCTTGAGGAATTTCAAAAGCTGAAGCTAGAAGTGGTACCTGAAGTATTCATAGCCAGTCTAAAGGTACAGTCTACTTTGGAGAAATAGATTCATGAAGCTCAACCAAAAGATCCCGTGTTTTCAGACATCAAGCTCAAAATGGCAGAAGGAAAATTCAAAGACTTCACCAAAGTTGATCAAGATATATTGTGGATCAATGAATGTATCTGCGTACTAGATGTTGATGGTTTGAGGCAACTAATCTTGAAGGAAGCCCATGACTCAAAGTATTCAATTCACCCTGGTAGTTATAATATGTACCAGGATGTCAAGAATAAGTTTTGGTGGCCAAATCTGAAACGAGAAGTCACAGAGTTCATTGCCTTGTGCGACGTATGTCAGAAAGTAAAAGCAGAACATCAAAGACCAGTAGGTTTGTTACAATATCTGAAGATTCCAGAGTGGAAGTGGGAAGAAATCAGAATGGATTTCATTATCGGTTTACCCAAGACTCAATCGGGTTACGATTCGATTTGGGTAATAGTTGATCGTTTGACTAAAGTTGCCCATTTCTTGCCAGTCAAATTCACTTACTCTAGAGATTGCCCTGCAGAGTTATATATGTCAAGAATTGTCAGTTTGCACGGTGTGCCTAAGAAGATAGTGTCGAATCGAGTATCTCGGTTCACCTCGCGTTTTTGGCAAAGTTTGCATGAATCTTTGAGAACTCGCCTGAATTTCAGTACTGCTTATCATCCCTAGACAGATGGACAGACTGAAATGGTCAATAAGATATTGGAGGACATGTTGAGGGCTTGTGCTCTAGCTAATGCTACCAGTTGGGATAAGAGTTTGTCGTATGCAGAATTCTTGTACAATAACAGTTATCAAGCTAGTGTGCAAATGTCACCATTTGAAGCCGTATATGGTCGTGTTTGCAGAGCCCCTTTGAATTTGCCATAAACAGCTGAACGTTTGGTACTTGGACCAGATATTATTCAAGAAGCATAAGAACAAGTGGCCATGATCAGAGAAAGATTAAAGATAGCTCAGTCCAGGTAAAAGAGTTATGCTGATAACCGTCGTCGTGACCTCAGCTTTGAACTAGAAGATTTTGTTTATTTTCGAGTTACTCCCCTCAGAGGTGTAAAATGGTTTCATGCCAAAGGGGAGCTTGCCCCTAGGTATGTTGGCCCGTTCAAGATTTTTGATCGCCGCGGAGAAGTAGCGTATCAGTTAGAGCTACCGCAGTCGCTAGCTGAAGTACACGATGTCTTTCATGTCTCGCAGTTGAAGAAGTATCTTCGTGCGCCAAAAGAACAAACCCCTTTGGATTCAATCGAGTTAAAAGAGGATCTCACTTACAAGGAGCACCCAGTCAAAATTTTGGATGTCGTGGAGCGTCGTACCAGAAGTAAGACTGTTCGTTTTTGCAAAGTTCAATGGAGCAACCACTTAGAAGGAGAAGTAACGTGGGAGTGTGAAGAAGAGTTGAAAGCCGAGTATCTCAGTCTTTTCTCTAGCCAGCCTAAATCTCGAGGCCGAGATTCTTTTAAGGGGGAGGTTTGTAACATCTCAATTTTATGAGCTTTTAAAAATATTTTATTAGTTAGTAGTTGGAAAATTCACCATTTGGATTTTATTTGAATTTTAATTCAATCTTAATATGGAATTTCCGCATCAAAATAATTTAATATGATTAATTTCAACATCAACAATTATGAAAACTATTTTATTTGGATTCTATGGGCTTGGATATATTTTATATATTTATATAGAATTTTTCCAAGTTCATGTGCTATTTTCTATTTGCTATTTGGATTTTTTTAGTATTTTCTAAAAAGAAAAACAATTAAAAATATTAGAATAGTGTTCGGGTCGAAACCCAACCTTATTCCCTTCCCGGCCCATTCCTGTGCGGCCCGGTATTTGTGTAACCATCGCCGCGTCGCTGCTCATCTCGCGATCGACATGCGGTCCCCGCATGTCGGCCCCATCTCCGCCCAAGGTCTCGCTCGTGTGGATCGTCCGGTGGGCCTGCTCACGTCCGAAGTCACCGCGACGTAGCCACGCTCTTCTTTTCGCTTCTAGGTGGGCCCCGCCACGTCGTTATCTACCTCGCGTCGTCACCTTCGTGTGAGCTGCGTGTTCATCCGCCATTGAAGCCGTTGAAGATCCGTCCGACAACGGAGAATCTACAACTAAATCACCCCAGGTTTTCGTGTCAGATCTTATCCTTTGTCTCCCTACATCCAAATTCGGCTTAATCATATCCTGTATCGGTTTCTATCTCCTGGATTTTCGAATTTTATTTCGTGTTCATCACGGACTTGATTTGGGGATTCCTTATCCCGGCGCGCCCAAGCCCCTATAAATAGCCCTCGAGTTTTGCCAGCACCGCAGCAACCTAGAGCCCCCACCCTCATCATCCCAAGAACCCTAGCGTCGTCGCAATCGAAGTTTTAGGTTTTCAGCCGAAGCTTTTCGTTCTTTGAATTGCGCCACCGCTGTCGCCACCACGTCATCGCCGACTGCACCGTTGAGTCCGCCGTCGTCCGGGCCATCTCCAGAACCCATCCCCATTACCGGAGCGTCACTGGAGCTCGTCGCTGACAACAGCCGTGTCTTCTTCTCTACTCAAACCTCGCCGCCGGCCACCACCGTCCACCACCGACCACTAGTAAGAGCGTCATCAGGTTCGCAATAGCCCCAGCTACCTACTAATACCACTCACCACCGGTGAGCTGCCACCGTTCACCGATGACTATCGGGCCCAGAGCCGCGTTGCCGGTAAGCTAACGTGGCAGTCCACGTTGGCATCCACCTTAGCGCCGCGTCTGCGTGTCATCCTGCGTGTCAGCCGCCACGTGTGCGCATGCGTGGCCAGTTCACCAAAACCTTAGATTCAAATCTCAGTGGACTTGGTCCATGTGAGCCGTGTCACTAACGTGTGGGTCCCGCATGTTAGATTTCCTTTAATTCTGAAATTTCCAGGGCTGACGTCAGCATGTGTCATAATTCTGGATTTTTCAATAGAAAAGTAATTCAAAAATTACAGAAATTCCAATTTGGATTATTTTCTTTAGTTTTGATATTCTAAAGGCCATATCTTCTTCATCCGAACTCCGTTTGAGCCCATTCAAAATTTTAAATTCGAGCCCTATTTATTTGATATTTTTATTCCATTTTTGGAGCTTATTTTATCTCTATTATTTATTTGTTTTGTTTGCGAGTAGACGTTGATTCATCGGGGACTTTTGAAGAAGGAGTGCACCAAGATCAAGACCAGTACCTAGAACTATTCCAAGACAAGTTATACCTTTGATCATATTGAACCTAGTTTTTAAAATACTTTGTTTCAAATTATTGCATTCTATTTCAAGTATTTATTTAAATACTTTTGGGTTTGTTATTAATCCAATTTGTTACATCCACCTTGTCTATTGTATTGCCAGATCTTTTGTCACCTTAGGTTGATTTATTATTAGTTGGTATTATCGTAGCACCAACGTGGGTTGGTTAGATACAAGTAGATTTTTTAGCCATGCTACGAGTCATCATTTCATGTGAGTTACAAATATAAACTTGACTAAGTGATTATGAAACTATGTAATAAAATTGTGTATGTTGTGTGCTATTACTCGTTGATGGCATGTGTTGCACTTAACCAACAGAGTGGAAAAAGATTTAAAATGAGGCAAGTGGTAGATACTATATGATATGGTGGAAGCTGTGTGCATGGGAATTTTGATCTGTGTGACATTAGTTAGAAATTGGAAGTCTTGCCTTGGTCAATTAAGGACTTAACTTTGTGCGCCACTGAACTGGACCTTTCGTACAACCACATGCCTAATGGGACAGACCTAACTTAGTAGGTTATAGAGTTTTGACATTGATTACTCAGGCTGATAGGTTAGGCTGGGTGCCAGGCTAGTGGTGTGATTCTCACATCGCGGGACGGTTCGCCGCTTCCCTGTCCAACGGTGTGTATCGTACCAAGAGCTATGTGCATAAATTAGACGGCGGTAAAGCACATCAGGAGTGTTAATGCTTAAAATAAAGTTTCTGAAAGGTTTTGTTATGATTAGTGCTAGCTACACTAATCGTATCGTGTGGGTAAAGTGTATAGTGTTAATCAATATATTCGAATAGCCACGTCCGCGGTTATGGACATGCTCGGGGATATCACACGAGGGGTAAATTTTTATAAAAATAATTGGGAAGGGTCAGCTGTGTGAGATAACTTGTGCAGCTGTGTGAAACAATTTATTTAGACTGTGTGTTCTTTATAAAAACAAATATCAAATTATTATTGCTTATTTGTTTTAAATATTATTTTCAATCTATTATTCATATTTAATTGCAAATGTTGCATTTACGCAAAAGAACCACATAAGCCATTCCTTTGGAATAAGCTATTATCTATAAATTGCATTCTGTGGTATGACTTGCGAGTACAGTTGTGTACCCATGCTTGCTTCAAACATTCAAAAGAAGTGGAGGAGTCTTCGCCCGCATTTGCTTCAAACGATATCCCTTATGCTCGGCGCTATAGCCCATAAAAACGCACTCCACGGAATGAGCGGTCAGCTTGATGAGCTCACGAGGGGCAAGAAGAACATAACACACACACCCAAAGAGGCGCAGACTAGAATAGTCAGGAGGCTTGCCATAGTGACGCTCAACTGAGATCCCACCCTGAAGAGCAGAAGAAGGCTGAATGTTAATCAGGAAAGTGACAGTAGAAACAGCTTCAGCCCAGAAGTGTGGTGGGACAGCAGAGGTAAGCATAAGAGCACGTGCTGTCTCATGACGATGCTTCTGTTCAGCCATACCGTTCTTGGCATGAGCACCAGGGCAAGAAAACTAAGAGGGAGTGTCCTGCACAGCAAGAAAACCACAAAGGACTCCTGACAAGTATTCCCCAGCAGAGTCAGCACAAAAGAGATGAATATGAGTATCAAATTGAGTACGAATCATGGTGGCAAAAGTCTTGTAGATGGATAAAACCTCACTACGAGATGACATAAAGTATATCCATGTGTGATGAGAAAAGTCACCAATAAAAATTATATAATATTGATGATATTCTTTCGAAATGAAAGGAGCCGAACCTCATACATCAGAATGAACAAGATCAAAAGGACACAGTGACACAGACTCACTGGAAGGAAAGGGTAGTTGAAGATATTTACCAAACTTACAACCCTGACAATTTAGAGACGCATCACCAGACACAAACCCTAAAAGACGACGACGAAGTAAAGAAGATAGACGCGACCCACAAAGATATCACAAACAATGATGCCACTGAGCAAAAGACGCAATGGAGGATGCAGCAGAAGCAGTGGCGACGGTAGAGGTGACAAGACTGGCAGGGGCAGCGGAAGGAAGATGAAGCCAGTCAAGCTCCTAAAGACGCTGTGAGTCACGACGGCGAGGGCTAGTACCAACCAGAGTCCCCGTGCGTCGATCCTGAACACAACAAGAATCCAGACCGAGAATAACACGACAACCATGATCAGTGAGCTGACCGGCGGATATGAGTTACATGGTTAGTTTGGGAACATGAGAAACAACAGGAATATGAAAAGAGGAATTCAAAATAGTGCACCATTCTGCGATAGAAAGAGAGGTACCATCTGCTATCTGAACAGTGATAGGAGCAGCTAAAGGACGAATGGAAGTGAGACTGGTGGAATCAGATGTCATATGAAAGGACGCACCAAAGTCAAGAATCCAAGGTGATATACCTGAGAAAGAAGTAGAAGGCGGTCTCTCACTAAAAGACTGTGCAGTAGAACCAACATAACCATACAGTGCATAAGCAGCCATGCGATGTAGTAGTGTGAGAAACTCCTGAGGATCAGAAACACCAGAGCTCCGCTGAGAGGAGGAACCACTAGTGCCCTTCGGAGGATGGCCACCACGACGTAAGTCCTTCTTCTTATTGCAGAACTGCTCCACATGTCCATGCTTGTTGCAATAGGTGCAATGGAGTCCCCTACCAACAGCAGCTGTTACTGGTGAAGACAGAACTAGTGATTGAGTAGCTGTAGTAGGTGTAGAAGCTGGAAGAGCTGTCAGAACCGAAGGAAACGACTGGAACGACAGCAGACCTGCAACACGAAGGCGAATCTCCTCAGCACGAACAGTTGCAAGGACTTCCAACAAAGTCACATGAGTGTGTCGTGCCAGCAACTAAGCATGAGTCTGCTCATACTCAGTCTGAAGACGTGTCAAGAAGTCGTAGATGCGATGAAGCTCCAGGTGAGACTGCTGACGCTGACAGCACTGACAAGTATGGCAAACATCCGGCCCCAAAGAGACAATCTGACGCCATACCACATACAATTGGGCATAGAACTCATCCACAGTGGCATCTCCGTGCTGCAGCGACTGTTTCTGACGCACAACAGAAAGATACAAGGAATCACCAAACGGCTCGTAGTGGTTGTGCAGATATATCCACATCAACTGTGCTGAAGTCAAACCAACTGCATCCCCAGTGAATTGCACATCCATGCTAGTACCTAGAATAGCAGAGGCACGGGTATCCTCATCAATCCATGGCTTGTGGGCAACATACTGAGTCTGAAAAGTCTCCATAACATCCTCATAAGCACCAGATACCTCCTTATGAGCGTATTCGGAAGTGGTCTTAGGGAGTACAGGCTCAGTAGGTGGAGCAGGATGAGGCGGGCCTGGCAGCTCGTCGATATGAAACCCCCAAAGCCGCTGACCACACATGTGGAGATATATGTGCTAAAATCAGTCCCAATAATTAAGACCAAGGCAGTGTGGGACAATAGGAGTGTTTGGAGGGTGTATATAGCCAGTGGTTCAGTTTCTCCTGCTGGGTCTATGGACTTCTTTGGAGCTTCCCAAGGCACTAGTTCGCGAGGTGATAAGAGTTAGTCACATTTGTTCAGCTTGGCTAATGTCCACTGCACAATGAGAAGAGCTTGTCAACATTAAAGAATGGAGTGAGAGCAATCCAGTTGATGTGAAAAGAAAGGAGGGGGCTATGATTGGATTAAAGAGGAGAGAACCTACGGCTAGTAAGTGATTGGTTGAACAATTCCAATGCTCTAAATGATGGCAATGCAGAGATTTCAGTCTATACCGGAAGCAAGTTGCAGGAGAATACAACAGGTATATATGCACCTAAAGAGGCACAAGAAAAAACCATTGGAATAAGAGTACCATGCTGGTCACAAAGTTCAATGATGTTGGAGTGCAATAAAAAAGCACATATGCTACTTCAGTTTCCAAAGATTCTAAGTTCCCAGCTTGCTTCCGTGGCAAAATTCTTTCCTTTGGATTTTCCTTGTAGTGCTCTTCGGAACGTGGTTGTTATTTTCCTATGACCCAATTCTATAGGAAATCAAGAGGTTAGACCTCTTGGAAAAATTCCTTTCAGAAATCCAATGCATCCCCTTCCTTTCTCTCTCGACTCTCTCTCTTCTAGAAATATTTTCCTCCAAAATTCATGTGTTTATTTTCCTGTGAACCATCCAAACACATCTACTCTCTTAATCCTGTGTTTTGAATTATTGTGGGATTCTAATGTTTATTCCTATGTTTTTTTATATCCCCGTGTGTGTTTTTTTTTTACTTCGTGCGTTCCGAAGAGCCCCTAGCTCCTATAGAGATGTTACAAGTTGGAAATGTCTTTATGGAGTCTACTTGAAGCATCCAAATGCCAACTTAGAACTTCTTCAAAAGCAACATTGCAGTTGATCTTAGAGTTTCTATAATTTAAAATGAAGATTTAGATATCTATTTTAGAAGTTACACTTATATTCATGTAGTTTTTTTGTTAGAAAAAGGAGTATTTAGATCTCTACCTCCAAAACTGATAATTAATATCCTACCTTACTAAAAATTAGATCATTTATTTAGTAAAACTAGAGCTAGTTTTAGAAGTACTCCATTTGTGCAAGGATGTATGATGTTTCGGATATTGACATAGTCTCTAATATTCAATTTTGACCATTACTTTTCATATAATTACGCTAGTAAAAGTTACAAATTATTATATTATGATAATATTTATTATGATAAATCTAACGACACTATTATCTCATAACCAATCTAAATATGTTTTCATATTTTATTAGTCAAAATTAGATGAGTTTGAGTGCACACTTTTCTAAAACATCGTATATATTTCTTAACGTAGAGAGTACATATTAACTATACAAATTATACAGTTTGTCTAATTTCAATCTCGAACTACAAAATAACCCTAGACTTTTAAAACCGGTCTAAATAACCCCTTTGCTCTATTGATGATGTGTTGTCCAATAAGCTAGCATATGCTGATTTGACTTACCAGTAGGCCCTTCGGTTATTTCATCAAGGAAAAAAAAAACTGGAACCCACTATTCTTCTTCCCCCATTTCTTCTCCTCTCCCTTCCTCCCCTTTACATCCCGCCGAGCAGCCGACGGCCCCCTGCCGTCGATGGCCGCCGCTACTTTTGTGCGGCGACGGCGAATGGTTGCGCCGTTGCGGTGCTACTTTTGTGCGGCTGTGTTTCAAATGCGTTTGATGCTTGCAGGGAGGTGGTTCGGAAATGAATCCTGCAGATTTTTCCGGACAATCCGGGAGAAATTTACTCATGTACGAGGTAATTTTCTTCAACATTGCATGATACTATTTGAATTGCTATGCGTAGTAAAGAATCCACAATCTTATTATTTGAGGAGTTCCAGAATCAATTTTCTATTCCACCTTGCCATTAGTTGAACCATACTTGCAGTGCAGGCTACCAAGAAGATGCATGTAATGATGATTAACAGGGGATCTATATTAATTTGGTTCTGCTCAAGCCAGCACAGCTAGAGTGCAGCCAAGGATGAGTAATGTACGGTTGCAACCTTCCATTGGTCAATGAAAAGCTATTGTAGAACGAAAGATTGGGTTAAAATCATGCAAGTGAAAAATGAGTGGTGCTCTCTCTTCGTAAGGTGGTTATGTGGCTTTGTTTGCATGTAAGTGAGTTAATCATGTTAATATGTTCTTTTTTTTTTCCAGTTACATAGTTCGTGCTAGCAATGATTGGAACATGACACTGCATTTAACTTTAGCCACCATAACAGGGGAAGATTTGCTATGATTGATGGCTATGCTGCAATTTAATCTTTAACGTAAAGGTTATGGTGTGTTGTTATTGTGAAATTACTGAAACAGTTCCCAACTTCCCATTTTGTTTTGGATTCAATGCTTGACTTCTAGGAGGAATAACAATTTGGTTACCAATTGGATTGTTGGTCTTAGTACAAGTGGAAATTTGCAGGTGGGAGTAAAATCTATATGTGCCATCAATTGCAGATTAGAGCTTATTATAAACTATAATGCTGTTAATCGATTTAAGTTTTGAAACTGCTTTTGCTCATTAAAAAAAAGGTTGTTAGACTGCCTAGATATGGTGCAATGGTGATTTGGCATAGGAGGTGTAAGATCAGACATAAAATTTGATTCTTGCCCTACTGATTGTGTGATACATTTCATTAGCTTCGTTAACTTCTCTATTACGGTTGCATCTTTGGGGTAATTTATATCGCCTTATTATGATAGTTGGATTACTGGACTTACATGGTAATTACTGGAAACTAAAAGAACTGAAATGTTCATATTACCAGCTGGATTATATCTATCAGTTCGGTCCACATTGATAGAATAGACAAACTAAAAGTGAAAAAACTGAAAGCTTTCTGATCAACCATTTTAGGACAGTATCATTCATGTATAATTAAGTGCCCACTCAATAGCGTGAAAAAGGGTTCAGAATATCAATTACCAACCTCACCTGAAGCGAATTTACAAAAAGCAAATTAATGTCACAAACAAAAATCATATATAACTATATTATCTTTAGAAATATTACACCCTTCCCGACCATGGGCTTAATCATTGTTCGTGTAAATGCTGAAGAAACTTGGTAAATAGTCTGGCAATGGAAGATCCCTTCCTAGGTACTTCATAACTTGTTGCATGCCAGGTCTCAATCTGGGTAATGAGTGCGAGCATACTAGTCCAAGATTTAGTACTAGCTCTACCTCCTCTGCTACATAATCTTTCAATCTTATGTCTATGGTGTGGATGATTAAGCCATTTTGCCATGTCTCAAGCACCCAGTCTAACAGCACTAAAGTGCTCGCCATTGGCATTTGTGGTAATCGGCCGTCTTCCACAAGTGACCTCAATCATGAAAATGCCAAATGCAAACACATCAGTTGCTTTGGTTGCCTTGCCAAGTCTAGCCAGCTTAGGAGCAATATATCCCCATGTACCTGCAACACGCATGGTATGTGCATCGGCTCCATGGTCATGCAATCTTGCAAGGCCAAAATCACCAAGCCTTCCATTCATATCATTATAAAGGAGCACATTGCTTGCCTTGATATCACGGTGGATAACAACATGCTCCTAGTCCTCGTGGAGGTAGAAGAGGCCGGATGCGAAGAAAGTGGCTCGACTGGAGTGGTGGAAGGAGAAGGATGAGCGTAGAAAGGACGAGACTCATCAAAAGTGACGTCCTGAGAAATTCGTATTTGTCGGCCAATCGGATCCCAATAACGATATCCCCTTATACTCAGCGCTATAGCCCAGAAAAACACACTCCACGAACTGAGCGGTCAGCTTGATGCGCTCAAGAGGTGCAAGAAAAACATAACACATACGCACACACCCCCAAAGAGGCGAAGATTAGAATATTCACGAGTCTTGCCACAAAGACGCTCAACTGTGATTCCACCCTGAAGAGCAGAAGAAGGCTGAATATTAATTAGGAAAGTGGCAGTAGAAAAGCATCAGCCCAGAAGTGTGGTGGGACAGCAGAAGCAAGCATAAGAGCACGGGCTATCTCAAGAAGATGACAATGCTTTCGTTTAGCCACACCGTTCTGGGTATGAGCACCAGGACAAGAAAACTGAGAGAGAGTGCCCTGCTCAGTAAGAAAACCACGAAAGACTCCTGACAATTATAAACCACGAAGGACTCCTGACAAGTATTCCCCAGCAGAATCAACACGAAAAACATGAATAGATGAGTCAAACTGAGATCATGGTGGCAAAATTCTTGTAGATGGATAGAACCTCGCTACGAGATGACATAAAGTATGTCCATGTGTCGAGAAAAGTCATCAATAAAAATTATGTAATATTGATGACCTCCTTTCGAAACGAAAGGAGCCGAACCCCATAAATCAGAATGAACAAGATCAAAAGGACGCTGTGACACTGACTCATTGGAAGGATAGGGTAGTTGAAGCTATTTACCAAGCTTACAACCCTGACAATTTAGAGAAGCATCACCAGACACAAACCCTAAAAGAAGACGACGAAGTAAAGAAGATAGACACGACCCGCAAAGATATCCCAAACGATGATGCCACTAAGCAAAAGACACAGCGAAGGACACAACAAAAGCGGAGGCGGTGGTGGAGGCGACAAGACTGGCAGGGGCAGCGGAAGGAAGATGGAGCCAGTCAAGCTCCTAGAGACGCCGTGAGTCACGACAGCGAGGGCCAGTACCAACTAGAGTCCCCGTGCGTCGATCCTGAACAGAACAAGAATCAGAATCGAGAATAACACGACAACCATGATTAGTGAGCTGACCGGCAGATATGAACTGCATGGTTAGTTTGGGAACAAAAGAAACAACAAGAACATGAAAAGAGGAATTCGAAAGAGTGCCTCGTCCTGCGACAGAGAGAGAGGTACCATCTGTTGTTTGAACAGTGATAGGAGCAGCTAAATGATCAATGAAAGTGAGACTGGTGGAATCAGATATCATATGAAAGGAAGCAGCATAGTCAAGAATCTAAGGTGATATACCTGAGGAAGAAGGAGTAGAAGGTGGTCTTTCACTAGAAGACTGTGCAGCAGAACTAGACGGTGTAGAAGCAGACATGCGACGTAGCAGTGTGAGAATCTTCTGAGTATCAGAAGCACCAAAGCTCTCCTGAGAGGAGGAACCAACAGTGCCCTTTGGAGGGCGACCATCACGACGTAAATCCTTCTTCTTCCTGTAGCAGAATTGCTCCATATGTCCATCCTTGTTGTAATAGGTGCAGTGTAGTCCCCTATCAACAACAGCTGTCACTAGTGAAGGCACCATTGGTGAAGGAGTAGCTGGAGACGTAGAGGGTGTAGAAGCTGCCAGAATTGAAGGAAACGATGGTGACGACAGCAGACGCGCAGCACGAAAGCGAATCTCCCCAGCACGAACAGATGCAAGGGCCTCCAACAGAGTCACACGAGGGTGGTGCGCTAGCAGCTGAGCACGAGTCTGCTCATACTCAGCCGGGAGACGTGTCAAGAAGTTGTAGATGCTACGAAGCTCCAGATGTGACTGCTAACGTTGACAGCAATGATAAGTGTGGCAAACATCCAATCCCAAATAGTCAATCTAACACTATACCGTAGACAACTGGGCATAGAACTCGTCTACAATGGCATCGCCTTGCTGCAACGATTGCTCTTGACGCACAAAAGCAAGATACAAAGAATCACCAGATGGCTCATAGCAGTTGCGCAGATATGTCAACATCAACTGTGCTGAAGCTAAGTCAACCACATCCCCAGTGAGATGCACTTCCATGCTAGCAGCCAGAATAGCAGAAGCACGGGTATCCTCATCAATCCATATCTTGTAGGAAGCATACTGAGTCTGAAAAGTCTCCATGGCATCCTCAAAAGCAGCAGATGCCTCTTTACGAGTGTCTTTGGATGCATCCTTCGGGGGCATGGGCTCAACAGATGGAACAAGTCGAGGCGGACAAGGCAGCTCGCCGGTGATAAAATCCCAAAGATGCTGACCACACATGTGCTGAAACCAGTCCTGATAATTGAGACCATCGAAAATCACCGGACAACGAGGAACAGAAACAGTGCCGGAAGACATTTTCTTTCTTTCTTTTCTTTTTTATGTTCTTTTCTTTTTGGACCGGGCCACCTCACATGAAAATATGACCGAAGCCTGCCCAACCTGTGAACCAAAAAATGCGCACAGGGGAACTAGGGTTCCCCCTTGGCAGTGGCGGTGGCGGTGGCTCAAGCGATAGAGGCACGTGGTGACGACCTCATGGCCGAAGAAGTCACCGCGCAGGCAATGGCCGAGCGAGCGACGAGGGGGAAGCTCCGGCAACAGCGGATCCGGCGGCGGCTTCAGGTGGTGGTGGCTCAGTTGCTCGAGCCTGGGACAGAGGCGGCTCAGGGCGGCTTTGCGGCACTGCCTGCGGCTGGAGCTTGGTGAGAGCGGCGTGGCGGACCAGAGTCGGCGGCGACACGAATCCGGAGCGCGACGATGGCCGGATCTGGGCGAGGCGACGAATCTGGAGCGCGACGTCGGTGGATCCGACGAGGGGGAGGCTTGAGGTCTGGGGCTGCTGCTGCTCGGGGAAGACGAAGCAGAGGTGCCGCTGCGAAGAGGAACCATCGAAGATGAAGCAGAGGTGACGAAGCGAAGAGGAACAAACGGCGGGATGGCAAAGCCAAGCGGCGGCGGGAAGATAACCAGCGGTGACGTGACAAAAAGTAAAACCCTAGGTTCGCTCTGATACCATGTTATGTATAGCGCTTGTATTCATCACAAGGTCAATAGGCTAATATATATATACAAGTACATATATGATATATATACAGATAACCCTTTATATAACAGGGGAAATACACACGTAATAATACATCTAACAGATGACACGAAGCGTCATAGCCCAATATATAGTTGGATTATCCTGATCGTACAAGTACTTGTCGAGGCTACCATTGGGCTTATAATAATAAACCAAGAGAAGCTCATTTTTGTGTTGGCAGTAGCCAAGCAGCTGCACAATAGAAGAGGAATTGCTTCACATTTATCTCGAGAAGGGAGAGGGAGAACTGATTATATCCCAGGAAGGCAGGAACGCTATCTCTTCCTCTCTCTTTCTTGCTATTGGCCTCTCTCTTTCTTGCTATTGGCCTCAGCTGAAATACCTATATTCCTTTTTCTCAATTTCCTTTAATTCTGAATATAAAATAGGAAATTGTGGAAATTCCCAAGAAAAGGGCTATCATATTTCAACAGCTCCAAGCAAGAATGTAATGGCCGCTGGACATGACACCTGTAGCTGATGAAAACCCAATATCTGGTGAATAAAAATTAGCCGGTACAGATGAGAGATTAACGGCTGCTGACAGCAGTGGTTTTGAAGTTTAGCCACATGGCGAGGTGCTATGGTGACATTTATTTGTCCTGCTTTGCTGTCGTAATCCACCCATGCTTGTATTGGTTTGCCGGAGCTAAGTGTCAAGTCCTTCCAGGTCACCGATGTCTATCCCAACACGGTTATCGTTCATGTATCTGAATTCATGGTTTAGTACGGTGTCGAATTCAACGGTGAAAAAGCGGTCACCGACCTGGTAAATCGTTGAACATGTCATTGGACGAAGAAAGTGTTTGGAATTGCAACTTGTATTCTCAAGTGGTCAATGGACTGGTATATATAGACAAGTACAATATGCAAATAACTACTTATAACAATGGAGAATAACATAACTATACATATATAGCGCTCAAGAGAGCCATCAGAGCGAGTCTTAATCTTATAGACCCACTTACACGTGATGGGACGAGAGTGAGATGGAAAAGGAACAAGATCCCAATTACCAGTACGCTCGAGAGCAGCAATCTCCTCGGCCATGGTATGCTGCCACTCAGAGTGAGTAATAGCATCCCGGTAGGAGGCAGGCTCATGGGTAGCTGCACCAGCAAAACCAAAACGGGCAGGAGGCCGAATTGACTGACATCGCTGAGACCGTAGCGAGGAGATGATAACCCATCGGGGGAAGATGGAGCATCAGAAGAAGATGGCTCATATGGAAGAGTCTTAATACGAGGTCGACGAGTGTAAAAGAGAGTGGGAGGAGCCTGAGGAGCCGCAGGCGACGAAGCGGGCGACGACAACGGCGGAGAGGCCTCAGGAGGTACAGGTGGAGACTCAGTGAGACGGGTGGACGAGGGCAAGACAGAGATGGGTGTATCTGAAAAAGTAAAAAAAAGATAGGGACTCCACAGAGGAAACCGAAGAAGAGGTAGGACGTGGGTAGAAGGGACGAGACTCGTCAAAAGTCACATCCCGAGAAATCCGCATCCGTCGACCAACAGGATCCCAGCACCGATAGCCCTTGTGCTCTGTGATCGATCCCATAAAACACACTCAACAGACTGAGCAGTCAGTTTGGTGCGTTCTCGAGGTGCAAGGAGAACGTAGCAAACGCAGCCAAACAGACGAAGGGCAGAATAGTCTGGAGAAAGATCACAGAGAGGCTCAACTGGGATCTCACCCTGAAGAGCAGAAGAGGGCTGAATGTTGACGAGATAGGTGGCAGTGGAAACGGCATCGGCCCAAAAGTGAGGTGGAATAGAGGCGGCAATCATCAAGGCACGAGCCGTCTCAAGGAGGTGACGATGCTTACGCTCAGCGACACCATTCTGAGCATGAGCACCAGGACAAAAGAACTGAGCGAGGGTGCCCTGCTCAGCAAGAAAGCTGCGCAGGTAACGAGAGAGGTACTCGCTAGCAGAGTCAGCGTGAAAGACACGAATAGGAGTGAAAAACTGTGTGCGAACCATAGTAGCAAATTTTTTATAGATAGACAAGGCCTCACTACGAGAAGACATAAAATATATCTAAGTGTGGCGAGAGAAATCATCTATAAAAATGATATAATATCGATGGCCCCCTTTCGAAAGGAAGGGAGCCGGGCCCCAAATATCTGAATGAATAAGATCAAATGGTTGCTGAGACAGACTCACTATAAGGATAGGGAAGTTGAATTTGTTTTCCTAACTTACAGCCCTGATAATCTAAAGACACGTCTCCTGAGACAGACCCTAGAAGACCACGACGGACTAAAGATGACAAACGAGATCCACACAGATGACCAAGATGGTGATGCCACTGCTGGAAAAGAGCTGGTAGACGAAGTGGCAAAAGCGGAGAGACTGGCGACGGTGGCATCGGAAGGAAGGTGAAGCCAGTCAAGATCCCAGAGACGCTGTGAGTCAAGGCACCGAGGGCTAGAACCAACCAGAGCCCCCGTGTGGCGGTCCTGAACACAATAAGAGTCAGAGTCAAGAATGACCCGACAACCAAGGTCAGTAATCTGTCCAGCAGAAAGAAGCTGCATGGTTAGGCGAGGAACATGAGCAATAGAAGGAACATGAAAGGATGAGTTGCTAAGAGGTCTTCAACCAGAGACTGAAAGAGAGGTACTATCAGCAGTAAGAACACTAACAGGGTAATCAAGAGGTGTAATGAAAGACAAAATGGAAGAATCAGAAGTCATGTGGAATGATGCTCCTGAATCAAGAATCCATGGGGAGGTATCTGACTGTGTTGGAGGTGGTTTCTCATTGCAAGAGTCGATGAGCGTAACTTGCGTAACCCGCCGAGGAGAACACAAGCGGCAAGCAAAGCGTCGAAGTCCGCCATCTCGCGCTGAGAGAGCTCTGAAAGAGTCGATGCAGACGTGGATGTAGAAGTACCGGTGCCAGTGCTAGTAGAAAAACGGTGTGAAAGATGCCGCTGCTTCTTATAGCACTGGGACTCAACGTGGCCGACCTTGTCGCAGTAGGAGCAGCGAGGACGGCCTACGCCAGATAGAGGGCGGCCACCACCACCTGTGGTAGCCGCTGGAGGAGGCAGTGTACTGAAACGTGAAGCAGTCGATGTAACAGGTGGACGAGCAGCGAGCACGGAGGGGGGTGACATCAGACCAGCACCATTCAGACGAGTCTCCTCTACGCGTATTTCGGTAAGAGCCTCCAAAGGAGTGACACGAGGATGGCGTGCAAGAAGCTGGGCACGCCTCTGCTCGAACTCAGGACGAAGGCGAGTAAGGAACTCGTAGATACGCTGAAACTCCAGGTCAGCACGTACAGCCAGGCAGCACGAACAGGAGCGACAACCAGCAGTGCGAAGAGAGTCCAGCTGACGCCACACAGCAGAACTCTGGACGTAGAAGGCGTCAACAGTAGCATCACCCTGCTGAAGAGAGTGCTCCCGGCGAACCACTGACAGGTAGAGAGCATCTCCAGAGGGTTCGTAGCGCTGATGAAGGTGAGTCCACATCTGGACAGCCGAAGGGAGTCCCACAACCTCAGAAGAAAACTGAGGCTAGACACTAGCGATGAAGACAACAGTAGCTCGAGCGTCGTCGTCACACCACTGAGTGTAGGCGGTCAATCGATCCATTTAGGAATCCAGAGCCTCTTGGTAGGCAGAGGTAGCCTTCTCATTAGCAAGGCCAGCAGCCTCAACAGCAGTCTTGTCAGCTGCCGGAGGTAGCGCAACGGACGTAGGCTCCGTCGGAGGAGTAGGGCAAGGCGGGAAGGTGACATCGCCAGAGAGTACGCCCTAGAGACGAAGACCACGCGTGTGGATGCGCATGTGAGACACGAAGTCGGTGTAATTAACACCATCGAAGATCACCGGGCAGCGAGGGAGGGAAACGGTGCCCATTGGTAGGCGGCGCTGGACGGCGCGGCGATCAGACCGGCGTTTTTTTGTCACTTCTTTAAATACCGGCCGATTCAGCCGATTCGGCCCACATGGCCCAGATGCCGAAACGAGGGGGGGTGAAGTAGGGTTCCCCCCCTCTCTTTCGGCGGCGGCGCGACTTCTGGGTCGGGTCGGCGGCCGGTAGCATCCCCCGAACGGCGGCGGCGGCAATGGCGGCCCATCACATGGCAACGGCGCCCTCACACGTGGCAATGGCGGCCGGCAGGCCCGCGGCTCGGGCACACGGCGCGGCGGCGGCGGCGGCCGCGGCTCGCAACGCGCGGCCGGCGGCGGATTCGCCCACGCGCCCAGATCTTTCAAACGAGGGTGAACTAGGGTTCCTCGATCTTTCTGCGGCGCGGCATCGGCGGCGGCGCCGCGGCTCGGGCAACGGCGGCCGGCGGTGGTGCTCCGGGAAGAAGAGGAGGCAGGCGGCTGGAGGCCGGGTGACGGCAGATCAGGCCGGTGACGACCACGGGAGGCGCGGCGGGGAGGGAAGCCATCAGAGGTGGCTAGGGCAAGTAGATGGAGGCCGGCAGAGGCGGCTAGGGCAGGACGAGTTGCACGTCCGGAGAGGTAAGCCTAGGGCTCTGATACCATGTTAGGAATAGCAACTTGTATTCTCAGGTGGCCAATGGGCCAGTATATATAAACAAGTACAATATGCAAATAACCCCTTATAACAATGGGGAATAATACAACTATACATATATATCTCTAACAGAAAGCATAAAGGCAAAGCCGTGAGCGCTCATGCCGAGGAGACGAGGGCACTTCCAATAGCTTGATATCATAGCTTGTTACTGAAGTTTGTATTTAGACAAGAGAGAATGACTAATTTGGAGAGAGATGACTCCACTAATTTATTAGTTTCTTAAAAAGACTTGATACTTGTATGAGTATCAAGCTTCTCTCTCTTCCACCTCACAAAAAGGTAATATGTCATAGGCTAAGTATCAAGCAAATTTGCTTGTTGGGAGTGCCTGACGAACATGAGCAGGCAAATCGCCTGTTACAAGTGAAAGAGGGAATAACAGAGCCATTAGGGAACTTTTCAGAACCATCAGGGAAGTTGAAAAAGGAGTCATCGATGGCACGGCCACTTGTTTGACAGATGTTGGCTAGGCTTAGGAGTCCGGTTGTGATTGAAGCTGCCCCGTCAACAGTTACGTTAGCGTCCGTGAATCCATTGTAGATGAATTGCTTTGCATCAGCATCTAACTTAAGGTCACATGGGAGATAAGGAGGCAGGAGGGCAGGGAGTAAGGAAGCATGGTTACGCCAGGTTGCTTCTCTTTACAGTTTACACAAGGGAAGCAGATGAATGAAATACTGCAGCAAGTAGGCACAGGCGCTATTTTAGACTCGGTCTTCTTTTTGGTCCTGCAACTTATTCAGTTATTGCCTGATTTGTAGGCCATGCTTAATTTACACTTCTTGGGCCAGCTGGATGGTAAAATAGGAATTGTGGACATTATTGGTCCCATCATACCACCAAAATTCCTAAACTAGTCCCCCTAACCGTAAAATTCCAATTTTAGCCCATGCTGCCGTCGGGGACGGCAGCAAGTACCTACTGCCGTCCCCCACGGTAGCAGGTACCAACACCCCCGCAACACCTTTTCGAGGAATTTTTAAATATAATAAATGAGCTCAAAAAACTATAAAATGTTTTGTGGAACCTCCCGGCCTAGTGTAGTTGCTTGTGTAATTGTTTCAGAATTTTATCCGCTCTGATTTTTTCTTGAAAATTCATAACAAGAAAAAATCAGAGCGATAAAATTCTGAAAAAATTACACAAGCAACTACACTATGTTGTAAGGTTCCACAAAAAAAATTATATTTTTTTGAGCTCATTTATTATATTTAAAATTTCTAAAAGGTGTCATGGGTGATTTGACTGCTGCATGCAAGTAGGTACTTGCTGCCGTCCCCGACGGCAAAGATGTGCCCATCATGTCCCCACCGCGCAGCAGCAGGTAAAATTAGAATTTTACGGTTAGAAGGGCTAGTTTAGGAATTTTGGTGATTTGATGAGGCCAATAATGTCCAAACTTCGTAAAATAGAACCAACTGACAATGATCTGACTAAAACCACTAACCATGTTTACTTTTGTACTGACTTCAGTGCTTACAGGTTTACTTTCGTACTGACTTCAGTGCTTAAGGAATGTGTATATCAGATGTTTCCTTTCGTCCTTCAAAATTTGAAATTTTACTACCTTACTGCAACTTCTTATGTGGTAAAAATCATAATTTTCAAATTTTTATTCAGGAAATTTTGTAACATATAAAAGTAAAGGTTGGTCTGCTGCAATTGTTTTTTACTTCAAAGTTAATGAATGGCCTAATCATAAAACCTGATGCTACCATTTTATTCTTTTTTATATAAAGTTGTTACAATTAATTCTGTTTTGGTTTTTGAAGGAAAACTTAGTTTAAATATGCATCGTAGGTGGTTCTGGAAGCAAGTTTTGTAGTTTTATGTGGGAGAATGATCAATATCGTAGGATTTTTCAGGGCCTACATCTGCAGGACCGGAGGCTGCAGATCATTTCAAGGTTGAATGGAGCATTTGGTGTGCAGTTGACATGCTATACCTCTCAAGCAATGGAATTGTGCTTCGGTTAGGTCACTGCCACAATGCCCACTTGTGGTGATGTTAGTTGTGACTACTCTTGTGTTCTCAAGTCATGAGACTCGCACGAAGCATTATCATACCAAACAATGTTGTAGTTTGTTTCCCATCCGCTTATAAAATTATTGTTATTAGTACATAAAAATAAACTACAGGTGCTATTGGCATTGTATATGGTCTTACAGCTGTTCCTACCAATTTTACTCATGTAGGGTTCCTGGTTGGGTATTTTTTTTTGTTCTGCTGTCAGAAACATGGTAATGGTGGGTTTTGCTGCTTGTTTTGATCACAAGAGGTCACTGCTGGAAGGGAGCAGCTGAAAATCCTAGCGAGAGCAATATGCTGAACAATTGGCCGAAAATGATTCCTGGAGCTGTAAAGCTGCTTCAGCATTTCGTTGTGCTTTGTGCTCACACAGTATATGTAATTGTCTCCTTATGCCTTAATGCTACACTCTGCTGTTCTGGACACATGTAATGGCTGTGTCCAGTATTTTCTCTCTCTTTTGTGCAAGAGGGTTGTCCGAAAGACTCGAGTTCATTTTTGACAATGCAAATGGGAGCCAAGGTTGAATGCCCCTTTGTCTGTACTCATTGCCTGTTTGGAACATGAGAATTTGACACACACAAAAAAAACAGTACAATTCCCTTAGGAATCTGGAAAATTTCCCACGTTCGACTTTAAAACAATGTCGAACGCAGCATTAGAAGCTTTGCTCACCATACAAAAAACTAGGGCTCTGCCAAATACAGGAAACGAGCACAATTTATAAACTTATCAGAAATTAGCATTGTTCCCACTTATCTATTATAATACTTAGGCGAAAACGCCATTCATTATTCCTCACTGGATAGGGAGGCAAAGATGCAGCTACATCCGTGAAATACAAGGCGCATAGCAAATGATAAAAGAAAAGAGCTCATCAAGATACGAAAAGATGGTACTCAGGCATATCTCCTTGTCCTAACCGGTGTTCTGCAAACCGGCAGCAATGCCCTTCATGGCCAAGATGAGGGTGTCCTCCAGCCCAGGGGCATACTCGCTGGCCGGGTTCAGCTTCAGAAGCTCTGCAGCCGGCTTGCTCCAGTCCATGACCTCCTTGGACAGGTGGGGGCGTAATGCGACGTGGTAATCTGGGTCGCGGATCCGCTTCAGTGTGTAGGCTTGGCAGACATTCAGGGTGGTTATGTACGCGTCACGGAGGCGGAGCTGCTGCTTTAGGTAGGGATCACCTTCAAGAAGATCCCCGTGCCCAGCAACCTGAAGTCCGGAATAGCCAGTTTTGTTATCTTATGATAGCAAGCAATCTAGAATTCAGTAATGTCAAAGCTGGAATGGTGGTTGAACAAAGTACAAGCAATGTCTAAATTTTGGTAAACACACCTGAAGAAGAAGCTTTTGGGTCTCTTCATAGTTGGCCCTCAGCTTCTCACCCAGTGGCCGTAGATCCTCTGAAACGAGGAGTTTGTCATACAAGGCGGCAATGCCAGGATTACCCTTGGCGAACACCATCTCAACCAGATCGATAGTGACCCTGAAAAATGGCCACTCGTTGTACATCTCCTGGAGCATGTGGAGATTCCTGATGTCCTTCTGGAGGACATGCTTGAATGCCACACCAAAGCCCAGCCAGACCGGCAGGTGGAAGCGTGTCTGCGTCCATGCAAAGATCCACGGAATTGCACGGAGTGATTCAATGCCGCCACTTGGCTTTCTCTTGGATGGCCTGCTTCCTATGTTCATCCTGCCATACTCTGTCTCAGGTGTAGCCTGTCAACCACAAACAGCACAAAGTAAGTCTTTTGACAAAATGTAGGATCTAATTGAATGGCTCTAACAACAATTTTAATCTAGTACTCTAGTTTACACCTGTGGAAATCACCTCTCTTAGATGATAATATACCATTGGCTTTTGAGTTTGTCATACAAATTATAATGGCACAGTAAGTCAAGTGCTATGGTAATTCACTATTGTGCCAATATTTGTGTAATAAAATATAAGACTGCCACAGTAAATAATTGCACGAACTTCAGAATTACTATCAGGTCAAAGTTTCCAGACTATTTTAAAGGTTTACTTTAGCAGTCAACATTTTTGCTAGGCTGACGACGATTGAGAGAAAGAACTTACAAGGCGGAAATACTCGACGAAGCGTGGTTCTTGGAAGACAATGGACCGATATTCCTTAGTTGCCACCACAGCCATCTCATCCAGAAGAGCTCGCCATTCTGGCTTTGGTGCAATGGGTGGATGCATGCCATGCTCAAGAGTGGCAGCCGTGAAACGCTGCAGTGTCCTGAAGCACAAGTGTTCCTCACCAAAGCTCTGCTCAATGACCTCGCCCTGAACAGTGACCCGGAGTGATCCGTGGATTGTGTCTGGCGGCTGAGACAAGATGGCAAGGTGAGTGGGGCCACCACCCCTTCCAACAGTCCCACCACGTCCATGGAACATTGTCAACTTCACTCCAAATTGCTTCGCCACCTTGATGAGCTCCTCCTGAGCCTTATACAGCTGCCAAGCTGCTGAGAGACGGCCAGCATCCTTACCTGAGTCTGAATATCCAATCATGACCTCCTGCTTGCCATTGATCCTCCCTCTGTACCAATCTATCGAGAAGAGTCTGGCCAACGCTGCTGGGGCAGCCTCAAGATCGGCCAACTTCTCAAACAGGGGGACAACTCTAAGTGGTGTCTTGACATGGCACTCACGTTGGAGGAGCTCAACAGCAAGTACATCTGAAGGAGCTGTTGCCATGGAAATGATGTATGCTCCAAAGTTGTCAGCAGGTAGCTCAGCGATAACATGGAACGTGTCTAGAACATCAGCAATTTCACCTGTCTTGGGAAGGTCTGGGCCAAACAATGGCCGCCTCCCGTTGAGTTCGGACAACAGCCATTCTTGACGACGTTCCTCGGACCACTCACGATAAGATCCTATCCCCAGGTACGCGGTGATGGCATCAAGGACATCAGTGTGCCTGTCAGACTCTTGCCTTATGTCAAGCCTCACAAGAGAGAGTCCAAAGGTAGAGACTTGACGCAAGAAATCAAGAAGGCTTCCATCAGCGATAACACGGTCACCACAAGCACACAGTGATCTGTAACATAGTTCCAAGGGCTCCAATAGCTGCAAGAGAAGACAGACGTATATTAAAAGACCATTGAAGAAGAAAAAAAAAATGCACAGTTCAATTATTATTTCCTGATGACCATTACTCAACCTGCTCAACATTTGTCAGACTAGCTTCCTCAGGAATGTCAGAATGTCCACTGGATAACAACTCACGTGATCGTTCACGAGTGTTGTAAAGTTTATCCCTCACATCACTCAGTATTACCCGATATGGCTCATTTGGAGGAACCTTCTTCCAGAACTCTACAACAGAGATGAGTAAATAATAATAATTAGAATCTTCAACAAAATGGCCTCTTATAACAACATATCATCATTAAGCTTGCCTAAAAGTTGTCACTGATATGTACCTATGTAGTGCTTTGCATCCTTCCTAGAAGAGCGGTGCAACTCATCAGCTCGCAAGCGTAGTTCATCATTACATCGCCACATAGACAACTGCAATCATTTAAAGTTTCATCAACTTTTCATGATCAGATGTATATTAGCTATACTTAAAAGTCAAAAGTAATCAAGCAACTTCTACCTCAAACATGAGATCCTCAATTTGTGAGCAATACAAGTTTGCTGCCATCATTCTGGCAAGCAAGCAGACGTCCCTGGTAACCTCTGGTGTCACTCTTGGATTTCCTGGATTTGTAAAGGTATTATAAATTTTGAATGCACAAATAGATGCCATTACCCATAGTTCTATATAGGGGCTGTGGTGTGAACATGGGGATATGCCATATTTAGCCATCTAACTGACACCACCAAGGTAAAAAAGTACACTGCTCAGAATCATGAGACACAAGATAACTACACAGAGATGTCACTCACCATCACGATCTCCTCCCATCCAAGAAGAGAACTGGATAAGAGGAGCATTATAAGGAACACGCTCATTGATCCCGATGTTCTTCAATGCAGTATCAACACGGCGCAAGAACTTTGGAACACCCTTCCATATTGTTTCATGGAAATAGCTCATACCAGCACGCATTTCATCCTGGGGAGTGGGCTGAGTTCTTCGGATCTCATCGGTTCTAAAGGCAGCTTGGATCTGAAAAGGAGGATTTCAGGCGAAGTATAAGAATGGATCTCATTGGTCTGATGCTGCAAAGGCTATTCCTGACTACATCACACTTATGCCTCAGTAACAATGGTGCCTTAGAACAGCATGCATAAATCAACATATGGATTGCAATAACACCTCTCTCTGGAGAGCCTCATCAAGCTCCTGCTTGTCATCTGGAGTGATATCTTTTGAGTATAGCTGAACCAAACAGTTCCGAATCCTGAAATAAAATTGTTGGAATCAAGATTAACATCTAAAAACTATATCATGTCAGCTATCAACGCACTATTTGGCTAACCAACCTCGAATGTTTCTGGAGCAGTGACCTCCTTACAGACTGCGTTGGATGTGCAGTAAAAACCAGATCAACAGTCTGACTCTTGAGGGCATCAAAGACCTCAGCAGGGGACTTCTTCAGGTCAACAACAAGCCTTTTAAGCGTTTCCTCAATGTCAGATTCAGTGATTGCTGAGTTTTCATCAGCAAAGTCTCCCCTCTTGAGCTTGATTCTCCTCCTGTATGCGATCTGGACTTCCTCAGCCAAGTTGGCCAAGTTAAGCATGTGTGAAAAAGATTTAGCAATCACAATAGAGTCCCCAGGATCCAAGCTTGTTAGCATCTCCCCAAGTTCATGCAGCTTTTGCAAGTCATGCTTCGTTTCATACCCAGCAGCTACCTCGTAGCATTCTTGAACCTATATAGCACAAAAGCTCAATTTATGTTTGTCCATCAACATAAAAGATGAGCCTTAAAGCGATCCGAAGTCAAGTACACTCTCCACACACACACACACACACACAAACGCCATATGTTCAGCAAAAGCCAAAAGCCAAAAGGAATTAAAGAGAACAGCTAGTACATGGATCCAATCCAAGATTGGAACTTCACTGCAAACTCCATCCAAAAGAAACACACACACACAGAAGAAGAGCGGGAAGAAGGTGAGTAGTTACCATCTCCCTCAGGTCGTCGCCGTGGAGGCCCTGCAGGACGTCGAGGAAGCGGTCGAGGAGGAGCGCGTCGTACTCAATGAGTTTGTCGTCCTCCGACACCTTGGCCGGCACCAGCATCCGCAGCTGCGCGTCGATCGACGACAGCCGCTCCACTTTCCCGCCCCACATGGCCGCCGCCATGTCTCCCGTCCCCTCCTTTCACCTCACTCAGCAGTCAGCAGCAGCACCGGATCGATTCGATCCAATGCCAAGAAGCACAGCAGCAACAAAAACAACCGGGTCAACTAACTCGCCGCAAGAACCAAGAACACGAGGAAGGGCAGACGGAGCAGGAACCACTGGGCCGGGGAGGAAGACGGCGATGGCAGGAGAGGAGGAGGAGGCGAGTGTGGAAGGAGCCTGCGATTCTACTGGGTGGTATTTATAGAAGGAGGAATTGATTCGTCGCTTCGAGAAGAAATCTTTGGAAAATTTTCGGTGAAGGGCTAGCGCTATGTATGTGTCCCAGCAGGAGTGTACCTGTGTACGGGAAGCTGTTGGGATTTCAGTTTGGATTAGGGGTACTGTAGCGCTCTCTGACTGTGAACGATTATGATTATCTGAAATAAACAGTAACCACTAACCCGGGTTATATCATGTGCGCATGGCACATAGCCTATCCTCGCCGTCTAGCTAACGATCCACAGCCATTCTCGTATTAGAGAAAAAAATACCGACCAGTTATCGATGGTAATCGGCAGTAACTGGTTTTATCGGCTTGTTCCGGTAAAAAAAAAAACGGTCGAAAACTTGTAAATTTAAATTTGAGTTTTTGACTCCAATATCCTTTCTTAGTTGGTTTAGGTATTGTTGTGCTAGATTACGTATTAAAATACTAGTTTTTAGTATATTTATCACTATTAAAATAGAAAGTAGCCTGTTTTCCAGTTTTTTAACCGGTTTTTCCGATTCCCGGGCAGTAACCGGTCCGATTATCGGTTTTGGGAAAATCCCAGTTGAAATTTTGTTTGTCGAAATTTGATCAATTCTTCCTGATTTTCCGGTAACCGACCGGTTACCGATACCAACTGCCGGCCGGGATTTCCGCCGGATCCGTTTTTTTACCCCTGGTACCCACCTCCCACTTCCAGCTCCTTTCCGAAAACCCCCTGCGAAATCTTTCTTTCTTCGTTTGGCCCCGCACCTGCCCGAGCTCCATTTACTTCCCCTATTTCGCCTCCCACGAGCTAGGGTTCTGAGCCAAACTAGTCCCCCTCCTGCGACGCTAGCCGAGTCACCGGCTTGAGCCCCTGCGTCGCCCCGCCACTCTGCGCATGAGCCCCTGCGCCGCCCTGCTGCTCTGCACCGCACCCCTGGTGCACTGCACTGCGCCTGAGCCCTGTGTGAGGTAAGCAGTCGATTCCACGGTCCCTTGCGCCGAGTCCCCTCCCTGGCGCCCTGCATCCGCGGGCCCTTGCCCCTGTGCCGTGCCGACTGCCCCCCTCACTGTGCTTGATTCCTTCGTAGTTTTAGTATTTTGAATTGTGTAACACTAGACAATTGTTGTGAATTGTGTACTCAAAAACAGATTGTGTATATTATCTCTATTTTTTATGGGCTGCACTAGACAATTGCCCTGCATTCAGTAGGATGTCTTCGCTCTTTCTTCATCTCTTGCATACTTGCATTGGTGCAGAGTAGACATCAGGCATGAGAATTGTGGGAAATATTACATGCATTATACTAGTTTTTCTTCTCTGCTTGATTGAGCTTGCAAAGCTGAACCTTTGAACTCATCTTCTAGTGGTGTTTTACTTTCCCTTTTGTCCAGATACAGCACTGAAACATGTTAACTCGATTTCTTGGCTTATTGTAAAAAACTAACCGACAGATTTCTCATTGTTGGGAATTTAAGGAGAACTTGACACATAGAAGCTATCCTCTGCTATTTTTGATGATGTTGGATTCGGTTCAGATAATAATGGGGATGGAAAAAGGGAAGAGGATGGTGGGGATTGGTTTAGGAAATTGTGCTTGTGCAACTGTCAGATCAAAATAATGCATTTTCTCACACTCTCTTTTTGAATTTTGGTATGATTTGCACAGGATGTTCAGTACAGTATGTTACCAATTGACGTGTTGATGTGGCCTCCAAGGTGGCTAAGCAGGATGTATCTGCGGTTCTCATATTAGCTAGTTGGTACTACGATGGAGGCATTGTTTCTGTTCTGGAGTTATGGAAATGTACCACTGTTAATTTCAGAAATGTTGAGCTTTAAATTTTGTTCTGGACTTATGGACATGTAATACTGTTAATTTCATAAATATTGAGCTTCAGATTTGTGGAGTTATGGACACGTATGAACTAAGATTTTGTTGTATAGATATGAATGAAAGCAAGGGCCGCAATCAGAAAATGCAACATGAGAAAGGAATGCTACGGTATCAATTTTTTGCCAAGTTCTCAAACTATTTAGCTACGAATCGACTCAGTTCGGTTTTTGCTTCCAATGTGATGGGGCACAACTCACCACAGCAATGATCGGTGTTTTAGGTATGACTAATATTATCCGAGAGCCCAGATAATATTAGTTATATACAAGTACCAACAAGTCTACTAGACTGGGGCGAGATCTAAACTACAGAACTAGACTACTCTTCATCGCATCCTTGTCCATCGGCTCGGATCCTCATAATATGCATAGTCTCCTTGGTCCAGATCATCCAAGAGTTTTGGGAGAGCGAGGGTGAGCACAACTACTGTGCTCATGAGCCGACACCACAGATGCAATAATATTCATGCACAGTTTAACAAGGAAGGCTCGGGTTCTTTTATTTGCGTAAAGCAATATTTATAAATACAGATATTAGAAAAATCCTGTCACTTAGCATTTGGACCAAATTTGCAATTTTAAAGAGATTAATTGTGCAATAATTGATAATAAACAGAGGTTCCTCCATCTAAACTCTGTCTCATGCTTCTTTTCTTTGGTGGTCATACCCACCTATTACCAACAGGTAAGAATACCTGGAGAAACCAATCAAGGGCTAGTGAGCCCGCACATTTTTCATTCCACCCACGAAAGTTTTCAAATAGAACTATATCTTATGAGCTCACCGCTCGCCCTGACCGTGGGCACTACTGCTCTCAACAGCTTTTATTCTCTGCAGAGATTGTACATCTTTACCCACAAGAGATAATCACTTGATATGTACACACGCTTAGTAGACATGTGAATCAAGGGAGATTATCACAAGACCTTTACAAGGCATCCTCATTGCTCATCAGACCCGCTAAGGTTTCATCCGAGAGTGGTTACGCCTCCCTCTGCACAACCATGCCCCCAAACCCCTCTTGCGCCACCTACGCTTATGCCAATCACACGACCCGTGTCCACGACGGCTTAAGCGTGACACGACTCGTGGGTCACTCCGATGGTCCAACTCACAATGGTGGATACAAATTAGTCACCAGTCGACACCATTATAGACTTGTGGTTGTACTGTTTTACAATAGGAGGTCATCACAGATTAGGTCCTTAAGATCACTGGGCGGTTCTTACCACATACCGCCCACAAAAATATCTGGGCTACATTAGCACCCAACCATTTACTCCGCCACTTACCATCCGCCGGATGGGTATTAGCAAATTTTAGAGTTTTGGAGAGGTATAAACAAATTATCCAACCAATTCACCATTCTCCCAATGACGCCCAAAACAATTGTTATGATAAAAAGGATGGTGATTTGGGGTAGATAATACCCCGGTACTTAAACAAGTCTAGCATGGCGTTTAAGTACGACCTATAACTAGTAAGTTACCAGATATTTACTAGGGTGACAAGGGTATTGGGAGTTCAACTTTTAAGGGAATGGCATATTAATTTATTAATCAACGAATAGGCATTTAACTACCTTAGAGTGTTTGACATATGTTTGCATAAAAATTAAAGCATGCAATTTGGTACTTTAACAGAATATAACTTGCATAAAATGTGGGACCAATATGATCAATGTGTTGACTCGCCTTGGATATAGGTAGAGGGGTCTAGGTCTTCTTGAGCTGGTCCGAGGTGGGGGTCTTCCGCTTCTTCGAACCCTACTCGAACGATGTACCGGAAAGACACAAAAAGAAAAGAGAGCAAATAAATACATATCATCAAGCAAATGAACTCCAAATTAAACAAGACCAGTGCCATTAGCAAGATCTTGTTTTTAGAAAATTTTAGGAAAAAGATTCATAATTTTTGGAGTTATAATGAGAGAGTTATGGATTTTTGAAGTTTTAAACAGGTTTTACAATAGAAAAGAAAAACAGAAATTGCTGGTTTAATCTGGAGGCGACACGTGTCGGGCGCACACAGGGGCGCCGGTGCACGCGCACTGTGGCGTGGGCCGAAGGCCAACACGCGTGCGCCGAGTCCACGGGTGCACGGGTTCACGAAATAGTGCCTCGCCCACTTGTCACCACTGTGGTTTACAATGTGGTTAAACCGAGTGCTTAACTGCAGATGGGCCCACACGTCACCGATACAAGAGACACTTAGGGTTAAATTAAACCGGGTTTAACCCTTAGCAAAGACAAGAACCCGGCAATAACAAGCATGATCTTTGGCGTCCGGACAACGCTAGCCGCAGGAGAAGCCGGGTGGCGCGCTCGTCGCCGCGGAGGAGGAGCGGCGGCACGGGTTACCTAAATGGGTTCCCCTCGGTGAGGCGGTCCCGTGTGACGGGTGGCGGCGCCGAGATTGGCCGGAGCGGCGCGGTGGTGAGGAGGCGCGGAGCTCGGCCGGAGCAGGAAGATGACCAGCGCGCGCCGAGAAGTGGGGAGCACAACCTCGGTGGGGTCCCCCGAAGCTCACCTGGCCAACAATGGCGGCGGAAGCTGGTCGGTTGAGGGAGATCGGCGGCGAGGAAGGGATCGGCCGGAGGCGAAGGAGACGAGCTCGATCCGAGGTCGCGTGGTCCCGAGGCCGGGCTTGGAGGAGCACTCTGGGTGGTGGTGGCGCACGGTGACGGGGGTGGCGGCGCCGGGAGCTCGCCGGAGGAGGGGGATCGGTGGTGGAGCGGCTCGGCTGAACGGGGAAAAACTCGGCAATTGCACTGGTGCTTACCTGGGAGCAAGGGAGTGGAGCGGAGAGGTAGAAGGAGTGCCTAGGGTTCTTATAGGCGACCGAAAAGGGGAGGGTCCGCAGGGAGAGAATCCTGGCGACGCCGAGTTCCGAGGAGCTCAGATGGCCTCGCATGCGCATCTTTGGAGCGATTGGAGCGGCGGCATGGGCGTGGGATGGCCGTCGCAGGGGCTGTGACAGCCAGAGGAGGGTGACGGTGTGGGCGGAGTTGATGGCGACAGTTGGAGGCGACAGGAGTTGGTGTTGACGCCGCACTGGGAGAGAGACGGGGGCGGCGCTGGGAGAGAGAGGGAGAGAATGGCTCGGGGGAGAGGCTGGGCCGAGCCAAAGGTTGGGGAGAAGGAAATCGGGCCGAAGCCAGAGGGAAGCAGAGCGGGCCGAAGTGCAGGCAGAGCTGGGGAGGGCCGGCCGGCTGGGGAGAGGATGGGCTGAGCCCAAGGGAGAGGGAGAGATAGCTAAGTTGGGTTTAGGCCCCAAAACCGAAAAGAGGAGCTACAACTTGAAAATGAAAATTTGAAAATGCCAAAACATTTGAAACACAAACTCGAGTTTGAAAGCAACTCACAAACTTTTCGAAAATACCACGGATTGAAACTGCGAATCCAAAATAGAAGACGAGAAGTAGACACTATTCACCGTTCGAAAACGGGGGTGTTACAAACCTACCCACCTTAAACGGAATCTCGACCCCGAGATTCGAGCTACTCCGGAAAGAGGTACGGAAGTCTCGCTTCAAGCGGTCTTCGCGCTCCCAGTGGCTTCTCTTGCGGTGTGGTTGCTCCATTGGACTTTACGGTCGGATAGTTCGCGCCCGGTTTGCTTCTCGATGATGTCTAGGATCTTGACCGTTGTTACGAGTAGGTCGATCTTTACGAGGGCGATGGCTTCAATCGGGTTTGCTCTTCAGGTACCCTTAGGCATTTCTTAAGCTGGGAGACGTGGAACACATTGTGCACGTCTGACAAATTCTCCGGTAGCTCCAACTGATAGGCAACTTCTCCTCGCCTGGCAGTGATCGGGAACGGGCCTATGTATCTTGGCGCGAGCTTCCCTTTTACTTTAAATCTTCGAGTTCCACGGAGTGGGGAAACCTTGAGATATACATTATCTCCAACTTCAAAGTTCAACTTCCTCCGTCGGTTGTCAGCATAACTTTTCTGTCGAGACTGAGCTGCTTGAAGACGGTCTCGAATCAGTCGAACTTTCTCTTCTGCCTGCTTGAGAGTATCTGGGCCGAAGATATATCCTTCACCTGATTCTGACCAATGCAGAGGGGTTCTGCATTTTCTTCCATAGAGTGCTTCAAACGGGGACATTTTCAGACTAGACTGATAGCTGTTATTATATGCAAACTCGGCATATGGTAGACACTTTTCCCAGTCTACGGTAAACTCCAAAGCACAAGCTCGAAGCATGTCTTCAAGAATTTGGTTTGTTCTTTCTGTTTGACCATCGGTGTTAGGGTGGTAAGCTGTACTGAAGGCAAGGTGCGTTCCAAGGGCATCATGCAAACTAGCCCAGAAATGCGAGGTGAATTGAGAACCTCGATCTGAGACTATCCTCTTGGGTACTCCATGCAAGCATACAATGCGAGCCATATATAACTCGGCCAATTTGTCCCCTTTGAAAGTTGTCCTTACCGGGATGAAATGAGCCACCTTAGTCAATCTATCCACTATGACCCACACTGAATCATACCCAGATTTGGTTCGAGGCAAACCTGTAATGAAATCCATTCCGATTTCTTCCCACTTCCATTGGGGTATTTGCAGTGGTTGAAGCAATCCTGCGGGCCTCGATGTTCGGCTTTTACCGTGGCATACATCACAACAAGCTACATACTCTGCTATGTCTCTTTTCATTCGCGGCCACCAATACAAAGTTTTCAAGTCTTGATACATCTTGGTGCTGCCTGGGTGCAGAGTATAACCTGAGCTGTGGGCTTCTTTCAGAATCAGGTCCTTGAGTTCCTTCTGGTGGGGAACAAGGAGGCGTCTTTCAAACCATAGGATTCCTTGCGGATCTTCAATCAACTTCGGGGCCTTCCTTCTGCCATGAGTTGCTTGAATCTCTGGACTCCAGAATGTCCTAGTTGGGCGGTCTTGATCTGATCTTCTAGAGTTGGACGTGCTTCCACAGCCTCCGTGGCACCTTGTTCTATCAACCAAAGGTTGAGCCTTTCAAATTCCTTGTGGAGTTCCGGCTGCTGCTCTTGAACCAAGACATTATTGCAGTAGGGCTTGCGGCTCAATGCGTCAGCGACCACATTAGCCTTTCCAGGATGGTAATGAACGTCCAAATTGTAGTCCTTTATTAGCTCTAGCCATCTTCTTTGCCGGAGGTTGAGATCTGATTGAGTGAAGATGTACTTGAGACTCTTATGGTCAGTGTAAATGTTACAATGATTTCCGATTAAGTAATGCCGCCAAATTTTTAGGGCATGCACTACTGCTGCTAACTCCAAATCATGAGTTGGGTAGTTGTCTTCATGAGGGAGGAGTTGTCTGGATGCATAGGCTACCACTTTTCCTCCTTGCATGAGGACACACCCAAGCCCTTGGCGCGAGGCGTCACAATAGACTTCGAAGTCCTGATGTATGTCGGGTAGAACAAGCACAGGTGCAGAAGTCAATCTCTTCTTTAATTCTTGGAAACTCTGCTCACAAGCTTTGGTCCAATCATACTTCTTTTCCTTTTTCAAAGGTTGGGTCATCGGCTTGAGATCTTTGAGAACCCTTCTATGAAGCGCTCAGTAATATCCGCCAAGCCGAGAAAACTACGCACTCAAACCGATGCGTCGCTTCCATTCGGCCATGACTTCGACTTTGGATGGGTCTCTGAGAATTCCTCGGCGGATACAACATGTCCGAGAAACTTATCTCCTGAAGCCAAAATTCACATTTGTCAACTTAGCAAAAGTCGGTGATCCTCAAAGATTTCTAGGACCGATTGCAGATGATGGGCATGCTCTTCTTGAGTCCTAGAGTAGATCAAGATGTCGCCTATAAATACGACCACAAACTTGTCTAGGTAGTCCATGAATACTTTATTCATGAGGTTCATGAAGTAAGCGGTGCATTGGTTAACCCAAACGGCATTACCGTGAACTCAAACAGCCATACCGGTGGTAAAAGTCGTTTAGGAATATCCTCAATTTCGATCTTGAGTTGATGGTACCTGATCTTAGGTCTATCTTGAGAAAAGCTGCGGCTCCCGATAAGCGATCAAACAGTCGTCAATGCGGGCGGGGTACTTGTTTTTAATTGTAACATCATTAAGTCCTCAGAATCCACACACATCGGGCGGAGCCATCCTTCTTCCTTACAAAGAGCACTTTGGTGAACCCTGTGGAGAAGAACTAGGCCTGATAAATCCTTTTTCCTGCAGATCTTCGAGCTGGGTCTTGAGTTCCTCCAGTTCGTCGACGGTCATCCGATAAGGTCTCTTGGCAATTGGAGCTGTTCCTGGCTTCAAGTTGATTACAAACTCAACATCTCTATCCGTGGCATGCCCGCAATTCTTCCGAAAGACATCGGATAAGCTTGGACTACGGGCGTTGTCTCTAGGGACAACTCCTCCAGGTGGTGGACCAAGAAAACAGAAGGGGAGGAACGATCCACCTTAACTTCGGTTACGATCCCTGGGATCTTGGTGAGCACCACTTTTCTGTTGGCACAGTCTATTAATCCATGATATCTGGCCAACCAATCCATCCCTAGGATGATATCCAGAGTTTGGGATTCTAGCACAATGAGGGTTGCTAGGAATCCAGAGTTTTCCAAGGAAATCTCTACTTTGGGGCTGACTGAGGTAGCAAAGAGAGATCCCCCGGGTGAACTTAGCACCACAGGCTTCTTTAACTTAAAGGTTGGCAACTTAAGTTTTTCAACAAACTTCCTTGAAACAAAAGAGTGCGAAGCTCCAGAATCAAACAAAACTTGCGCAGGTACTGAATTAACAGAGAACGTACCCATTAGCACTCCTGAGGCTTCCTGGGCCTCCTCTGCTGTGACGTGGTTCACCCGGCCATGGCTCGGCGTCGGAGTAGACCTTGAGGCTTGAGATGACTGGAAACTCTTGCTTTGGCCAGATCCTTGGCCTGACGCTGGGGCGGCTACAGGTTTGACCTTTGTAGCATTGTAGCGACGGCTAGGGCACCTATTGGCGTAGTGCCCTTTCTCTCCACAACTATAGCAACGGAGGTCAGCTGCAGGGTTGACTGCGGCAGGTGGCCCAGTGGGGCGAAGGTTGTGGAAACCGCTTCCTTGAGTACGCGGGGCAGAAATTGCAGTCTTCTGCGGCACAGCGGCAGGGGGTCTGAAGGAAGAGCTGCCTTGAAAAGGGGTCCTCTGCGGATAGCTGCCTTGTGGCCTCTGAAAAGCTAGCTTGCGCTTGCGGCTAGCTTCTGCGGTCCTCTTCTCATTTTCCAGCACCAGGGCCTTGTTGATGAGGTGGTGGAAGCTGGAGTAGTCGTGAAGAATGAGTTGGCCTCTCATTTCCTCACGCATACCTTCAATAAAGCGGTCAATCTTTTCCTCTTCATTTGCTATGTCACCGGGGGCATAGCGAGCGAGCTGATTGAACTTAGTGAGGTACTCATTCACTGATAGGTTGCCTTGCTTAAGAGCCCTGAATTCGTTTTTCTTCAACCTCATCGTGCCAGCTGGCACAAAGTTTGCTCAAAGTCGACTTGAATTACTGAATTGGTTGCCAAACACTTGACTCCTCTTGGGGATTTCAGTTACCTCTTCTGCGGTAGTGGTTTGTGATTCCTCACAAGATGATGCTATGTCCGCCGGCTTCCTCTTCTTCTTCTTACGTGGTTTGTCTTTGTCGAGTGCCAGTGGCAAGGTAATTGTCCCACCATGCACCGCAGACTCCTTTGAGTTGAGTGGGTGGCAAAGTCCACCTGCCTTCTTCTCGAGCAACGAGCTAACCGAAGCTTCTTCTCTGTATCACAGAGCCAGTCCTCTGCTTCAAGAGGCTCACTTGCCGCTGCAAAGGTAAGTGGCCTAGTGCGAAGAAAGTCTGCGAGTTTTGAAGTGCGACCGTGGTCCGGCCACGATCGCTCAACAAGGCTTGCAGAATCTGAGTTTGCTGCAGCATTACTTGGGCCATGGTCGGGTTTGCTGGTGGTGGCGGTGGCAGATCCTGTTCTTGACCACGACCTTGGCCATTTCCACGGCCTCTTCCACGACCTCTTGCAAAGGCTCATGCAAGGAGCAAGCAGCTCTTCCGGGAGGCATCTCAAGAAAAAGCGAGGCTCGTAACTAAAGAGGGGTTATACGAGGGTTGGCTAGCCCTCTAGAACAACATAAAGAAACTCAACTGAAACAAGATCGAATAAATACAACACAAAGTCCATAACGACTGCATTACAATAAGGGAGTTAACATTACATGACTTTAGAACACAGCATATAGGCCATGCCAAGCCATGATGCCAGTTACAATCATTCGTCTACAAAAGGAAAGAGCAAAAGGGTGCTTGCAACCAAAAGACTGCCTAGCAAGCACTGCCAGCTAACCTATTCTAAGCGGACTACTCCACCTACACAGTCTTGGCGCAGAAGTCTGCAGATTGCCCGAGAACGGAACGGAGCGGCTCTGGTGAAGGATGGCGGCAGAGCGGGAGCGGTCGCTACTAAATCTTTGGCGTCGGGAGCGGAGCGGCCGCGCCCACTACCGACTCTCCGACGGCGCGGAGCGGCGGATCGAGGCGCCGCACACTCATGCGTCTTTGTCCTCCTCGTGAGAGCCGGGAGGCCGACCGAGTGTCCGGACACCGGAGGCGGCGCCGAGCTGGGACGGTGGTGGTGGCAGTGAGACGCGCCAACTCTGCGAGAGCGGCGTCCCTCTCCTGGACGGCAGCGGCGTGGGCCTCGTCGGTCCTGATCAGGTTGTTGCGGAGGGTGTCTGAGTGGGCATAACTGCCAGTGAGCAACATCCTGAGTGGGCCACCTCCTCCATGGCGGCGTTGATAGTCGCCGTCATGGCCTGAGTAAGCTGGACCTGCTGGGTCAAGCGAGGGTCGTTGTCCCTGGCGTCGAAGACCTCCGGGGTCTGCTCTCCGTCGGGGAGATACGGAAAGAAGCAGAAGGGGGACCTCAACAAGAGATCCTCGATAGCCAAGACCTGGTGGTCTTTGGCGACACGAAAGCGGCGTCCCGATCGCGTCGTGGCGTTTGTGGCGCAGGTGCGTCGCTCGAAGGTGTGGGGGTTGAACTCGCCGGTCCTGGCGTAGAGGAAAACCTCCACGATCCAAGACTCGCGGTCCAAGACCTCGCCGTCCGCCTCAGTAAGTGGAGGACGGTGAACCAAGGTATCTTGCATCAGTTGACGAAGGAGCTCAACATATTGCCCTTCGTCCCCTGCGTGGGAGTAGTAGTCCCAGGGTCCATCCGACGAAGGGGCAGCCATCTACAAATTTGAAACAAGAGACAAGTCAGTAAACAAATGAAAATATAGGTAAGTACAGAACTAAGAGTGATGAGTAAAGCAATAATACTTGATATTTTTGCAAAAGTTTTCTTAGGTTTCGAAAATAGAACTCAAGTCCTTAGGCTCGTCCAGTCTAACTAAGACTCCTACGGTCGTATGCTCTGATACCAGCTCTGTCGGACCCGGATTTCGTAACCCGAATCCTCTGTGAAACCATGTACTACTCCCTGGATCAGTAGGTAGTACTCACAGGTGCATTACTGTACCATCTCATACAAGCGTGAAATAAGACCAACACATTAATTACAGACAGTCAAGGTAACATAGACCGCGTCGGGTCAAGTTTTTACAGAAGGGCCGTCAGGCCAAATATGTTACATCACAAAAGATCGTGTCTACAGCGGAAGCAAAAGGGGATGGGGCACAACTCACCACAGGCAATGATCGGTGTTTTAGGTATGACTAATATTATCCGAGAGCCCAGATAATATTAGTTATATACAAGTACCAACAAGTCTACTAGACTGGGGCGAGATCTAAACTACAGAACTAGACTACTCTTCATCGCATCCTTGTCCATCGGCTTCTGGATCCTCATAATATGCATAGTCTCCTTGATCGGATCATCCGAAGAGTTTTGGGAGAGCGAGGTGAGCACAACTACAGTGCTCATGAGCCACCCTACAGATGCAATAATATTCATGCACAGTTTAACAAGGAAGGCTCGGGTTCTTTTATTTGCGTAAAGCAATATTTATAAATACAGATATTAGAAAAATCCTGTCACTTAGCATTTGGACCAAATTTGCAATTTTTAAAGAGATTAATTGTGCAATAATTGATAACACAGAGGTTCCTCCATCTAAACTCTGTCTCATGCTTCTTTTTCTTTGGTGGTCATACCCACCTATTACCAACAAGGTAAGAATACCGGAGAAACCAATCAAGGGCTAGGTGAGTCCCGACATTTTTCATTCCACCCACGAAAGTTTTGAAATAGAACTATATCTTATGAGCTCCGCTCGCCCTTGACCGTAGGCACGCACTACATTCAACGATTTTATTCTCTCGCAGAGATTGTACATCTTTACCCACAAGAGATAATCAGCTTGATATGTACACACGTTTCCGTAGACATGTGAATCAAGGGGAGATTATCACAAGACCTTTACAAGGCATCCCTCATTGCTCATTGCACCCGCTAAGGTTTCATCTGAGAGTGGTTACGCTCTCCCTCTGCGTCAACCATGCCCCCAAACCCCCTCTTGCGCCACACGGCGGCTTGCGCCAGCGTCACGACCCGTGTCCACGACGGCTTAAGCCAGCGACACGACTCGTGGGTCACTCCAGTGGTCCAACTCACAATGGTGGATACAAATTAGTCGGCCAGGTCGACACCATTATAGACTTGTGGTTGTACTGTTTTACAATAGGAGGTCATCACAGGATTAGGTCCTTAAGATCACCTGGGCGGTTCTTACCACATACCGTCCACAAAAATATCCTGGGCTACATTAGCACCCAACCATTTACCCGCCAGCTTACCATCCGCCCAGATGGGTATTAGCAAATTTTAGAGTTTTGGAGAGGTATAAACAAATTATCCAACCAATTCAGTCATTCTCCCCAATGACTGCCCAAAACAATTGTTATGATAAAAGGATGGTGATTTGGGGTAGATAATACCCCGGTACTTAAACAAGTCTAGCATGGCGTTTAAGTACGACCTATAACTAGTAAGTTACCAGATATTTACTAGGGTGACAAGGGTATTGGGAGTTCAACTTTCAAGGGAATGGCATATTAATTTATTAATCAACGAATAGGCATTTAACTACCTTAGAGTGTTTGACATATGTTTGCATAAAAATTAAAGCATGCAATTTGGTACTTTAACAGAATATAACTTGCATAAAATGTGGGACCAATATGATCAATGTGTTGACTACTTGGATATAGGTAGAGGGTCTAGGTCTTCTTGAGCTGGTCAGAGGTGGGGTCTTCCGCTTCTTGAACCCTACTCGAACGACAAATTAGGAAAGACACAAAAGAAAAGAGAGCAAATAAATACATATCATCAAGCAAATGAACTCCAAATTAAACAAGACCAGTGCCATTAGCAAGATCTTGTTTTAGAAAATTTTAGGAAAAGATTCATAATTTTGGAGTTATAATGAGAGAGTTATGGATTTTGAAGTTTTAAACAGGTTTTACAATAGAAAAGAAAATGAAATTCTTTGGTTTAACTGGAGGCGACACGTGTCGGGCGCATTGCGGGCGCGGCAGCGCAAGATCGTGGCGTGGGCCAAGGCCAACACGCGTCGGCGCCGAGTCCACGGTGCACGGTTCACGAAATAGTGCCTCGGGCCCACTTGTCGACCATGTGGTTTACAATGTGGTTAAACCGAGTGCTTAATCGCAGATGGGCCCACACGTCGTGATACAAGAGACACTTAGGGTTAAATTAAACGGGTTTAACCCTTAGCAAAGACAAGACCCGGCAATAATAAGCTCGATCTTTGGCGTCGACAACGCGCGCCGCAGGAGAAGCCGGGTGGCGCGGCTCGTCGCCGGCGGAGGAGGCGGCGGCGCCGGGTTACCTAAAATGGGTTCCCCTCGGTGAGGCGGTCCGGTGGACGGGTGGCGGCGCAATGTGGACAAACTAATTCTACAGTATCAGCCTTTTGCTACATCCACGAACTATTTAGTTATGAGACGATTCAGTTCGGTTTTTTTGCTTCCAACTTGGACAAACTAGTGCTACAGTATCAGAAACTAATGTGGCACACACTGCCATGAAACAAAAAACCAGTAAAACATGTCCATGAGTCTACAGTATCAGAAATAAGTAGGGATGAAAATGGATCGGATAGTTTCCGACCGATCCGGACGGAAACAGATGCGGATTGTCTCGGATCGGATTTTTCTCGGATATTTTTCGGATCGGAAACGAGTTCGGATTTTTTTTGTCGGAAACGGAAACGAATACGGTAGGCATGCGAAATATGATTATATTTTTACTTGCAACCGAGTAGGGTTGCGGGTGTTGTTATTAATTTGATTCATTTCTTATTACTGTCCTGTACTTATTTATACTTCTTTTTCACATTCCGTTGCAAAATTATTACTTATGAATATTGCAAATAAAAATAGCTTTGAGTAAAATAACTTGTAGATTAGAGCCTCTTTATTTGATAGCCTTGCATCTAATATAATATTTGCGGTACACTACAAGTCTTGCTGAGTACACAAGTACTCAATCTTGCTGATTTTGTTGCTCAGAGATCGAAGATACGCAGATGTCAGATGGCGAGTTCTTTGCACCCGACACCGAAGGGTTTGGTGATGGGTCTATCTAGGGCTTGCTCCTTGTCAGTTGCCTGTGGAATCAAATGGGCATACCGCTGGACTTTTGCTACTCTATTATGTCTTCCGCTACTATTTATATTCTGATGATGATTTCTTTTATTTGGCCGGTCGGCCAAGAATGTAATAACTTGAAATAGCTTAAGTAGATTATCCTTTTACTTTACTTTCCTATGTGATTGTATGGATGTGATTGTCAAATATTGCGAATGCGTGTGTTAACCATTAATTCTGGAACTAGCACAGTATACACAAAAGCTTACATGTTGGATCCGCTCCCGGCTAATGCTATGCCAAACACAAAAGCTTACCCACTATTTAGGACAAGAAAGCATACACAAAAGACACAATAGAAGTTTAATGGCACATGATTGTGACTTTGTTTCGCAAGAGGAAAACTTTAAGATGAACCAATGAGATTGAGAGAAGTGCGCTTAGATCCTTTAATTTATGCTTCTTTTTTTTTTTTTTTTATAGAGGCTCCAATTTGCATCGTTGTGTATCCTACTGACCTTATAAAAGTTTTTTAATATATATAAAGAGAAAAGGCATATCCCATATGGTTCTAGAGAAGAAAAGAGCTTCCCATGCAACATGGGTTGGACATGTATTTCTCACATTCTTGCACCTTTTTTCTAGAGTTATTCCATCAAAGATGGTGACTTTTCTCGTGTTACTTTATATCACCCTTTTCTTATTTTAAACTTAATTGTAAAAGTATGGCCTGGTTTTGATGGAAAGGGAGCATAAATGAAAATGATCTTATTGGCAACTTCGCAAGCGCATGAAGAGATTTGGTAAATTTCCTTTTCTCCATGACATACTTACACAGAAGAATAATTTGTCCCTTGCAAAGAAAAAACTGCCCTTTCTCCAACAAGCATCGGTCAATTTTGTACACGCAGGTCAAATTAGCAGCAATTTTATTACTCTAATCAGTGTCTCCAAAGTATTTGGCGATCTTCTCCTCTTTTGCTCGTGTTTGATAATTTCCAATATGACTCTCAAAAAATATTCTAGCCCAATTATTGAACCAAGCTATAAAATAGCAGTCAAGATTTGACGACTAGCAACAAGGGATTCGAAAATCACCGATTATCGGCAAAAATCGGTATACCGGTGGGTTCCGGTAGAATTTTAAATCGGTGCCGAAATTTCCAATTTGGTTGAATTTTGACCGAATTTGATTGAATTTTGCTAGAATTTGATTTTTTTAAAAAAATTTAAAATCAATTCCGCCAAAATTTTCCGATTATCGGCCGTATCGGCCTTACCGGCTAACCGGTATTTTTTTTGTACCGGTAATGAAATCTCTGCTAGCAATATGCCTGCAGATTATATGAATGATAATTTCCCACTTATCCTGGGCTGCATGGGAGGGGCAATAGTTTTGACTTTGTAAGCACCAGGCCAGGCGGCGATTTTTAATCAACTCACCTTCGGCCGAAGAGCGTGTCCGTGCCCGCTCCGGCACGGGTGATCTTCTCTCTCAGCTGGATGGAGCTTTGGAAGCGAGTGGCTGCAGTTGTCTTTCTCCAATGGATCGTCCCTTGTTTACAGAGAGAACTTGTCATTTCTCTGACAAGTCTGCGTCAATCCAGTCGGCCTGGAACGCTTTTATTTTGCATGGTTGCTTAGCTGCTAGTTGCTAGCCAGCCAGAGAGACGAGGTGTGATTTTCAAGTTCCAAACGAAGTCTCCAAGATATTTGGACGGTTGTCCCCCTTGGTTGGTTGCATTTGGACTTCTAATGATAATTTTGAACAAATCATTGGGATGCCCTTGAATTTGAGAGATATATTAAAAGTCCAGTTGTGACAATACGGATGCGAAATATATCCGCGACAAGTCATTCTCACTGACATATGTTTGACTTTGCGGGTCCAAAATTAAGTGCATTTGGGGGAAACTAATTGCCGGTCTAAATGTTGAGTTCTCAAATTTATGATCTGGATACGGGAAACACGCGAACGTTTTTAACAATGCACAGTGGTTTTTGCTCTTTCCACCTCTCTTGAATAGACATATCGACGTCAGCCTGTCAGTCCAGAGTAAGCTAGAGTTGGGCCGTGCTTTTTTGATCGGTCTGAGACCCGATCGGCACGACACGGTCTAAGTACAGCGCGGCACGACATGTGATGGGCCGGGCTGGGCCAGTTGGGCCGTGCTTGGGCCGACCTAACACGAAATAGGCCTAACCTTCATGTTCTAGCCCAATCCCCCCTCGGCATGGCCTAATCACTGCCCCACACTGGCCTAGTCCAACCAATCACCCCCTTCTACCGCCCGGCCTGGCCCAACATCCCTCTCGGTCTCCCCCAACCCCCATCTCTAACCCCTTCTCTCAAGCCCCGGCTCCCAAATTCCTAATCCCTAATCCCTAATCACATTCCATGATTCCCCCCTCCAGCTCTAGCTGTCTCCCTCCCCACGCGCCGCCGATCGCCGCCCTCCATTCCTCTCCCTCCCCACACACCACCGACCGCACCCTCTCTCCCTCTCCCTCTCCCTCCCCACGTGTCGCTGCCCTCCCTCTCCCTCCCTACGCGCCGCTGCCCTCTACCCTCCCTCCAGCCACCTCTTAGTCGCCGTCATTCTCACCCCCTTCGCAAGCGCGCGGCGCGGTCGAGGTGGGCGGAGTTCTTCATCGGTGTCCAGGAGGAGGAGGAGGCTATGACGAGGGGGAAGCGGGCGTGAATGGCACGGGTGTTGTCTTCCCGGGCGTCTGTAGTTACTTAGGGATAGGCTTAGGTCGGCACGGCACGGTCCTAGCATGACAGGCTTTGGACCGTGTCTGGGCCTGGCCAGAGGCGAGGCGGGTGGCACGACATGGCACGGCGGGGTGCTCGGGCCGAGCCGGCACAACATCACGCGGCCCGAAGCACGACGGGCCTTTGCTATGATGGCACGGCACGACCTAATGCCCACCACTAGTCCAGAAATGAAAGCAAAAATCCCCTCACCATTCCAATTTCCAAGTCGTTCATGACGTGTCCCATTCCCTTGCAACGGTGGCAAATAATCCCGGTGGTACGACCAGTGGAAGCAACCAAGGAAGAACTCTTGGCTGGAGCCTGTACACTAGTAGATTTGCTTACCTCGGGTGCATGTGATGTGGTCGGAGGTGCTGCTGAACGCACCCTACTCGAGGAGGGGCAGCAGATCGTGGTGAAAGTGGGGTGTTTTGGCTTGCCCCGGCACTGGTCGTGGTGTAGACATGCTCCCAAAATTGTTCCTTGGCCTCTGTTGTCGTCCCTGCAATTCTTTTTCTGCCAAACATGCAAGTTGGAACAATCTAGGAACACTATCGTATTCTTTGTAATCCACTATGTCCTGAATCTCACGTCTTAATCCTCCATAAAAACGTGCGATTGCAGCTTCTTCATCCTCAATAATATCACAACGCAACATGCTAATTTATAGCTCCTGATAATATTCTTCTACGGATCTATTACCTTGATTTAAGCGCTGCAATTTATTACGCAAATCACGTTTAAAAGAAGGTGGGACAAATCTGTTACGCATAGCAACTTTTAAACCATCCCACGTAGTAGACGCTAATCCTTCGGTGCATACCCTATTCCACTAAATGATGGCAAAGTTTTTAAATTCACTTGTGGCTTGCCTAACTCTATGCACTTCGGGAACTAAGTGAGCATTCAATTTCTGTTCTACCGTCATCTCCCAATCTAGATATATTTCAGCATCATAAGCACCCGCAAAAGATGGTATAGAGAACTTAACTTTAGCATATGGATCATCATTAACACGTGCATTATATTGCTGAACATTATTACCTCTCATACCTTGACGGTTGAAGTTCAGTCGGTTCCGTTGTTGTGCATCAAAGGCGTCATGCTCGTGCATCTCATTATCATTATCAAACTCATGGTCATGGGCTGCACCCTGAGGTTCCCCACGACCAACGTTTGGTGGTCGGTTCACCATTCTTTCGAGGCGTGTAGTGAGCGCCGTAATACTATCGTTGATTGAGCGTTGTAATGTGATCGTGGTAGCTTGAAGCTTCCTGTCGATGTCCTCATTAACGGTAGTGCGTTGTTCATCCAATAGCGTCATGAGCTCTTCCCTCAAAACACACTCTTGCGCATCTAATGCTTCACCTGACATGGTTAGTAGGGGACAAAAGACAACACACAGGTATTATCCCTATCACTATTAGGTGGTCGGAGGGTGGAATCACACACTCTCAAGCGTCTTACCAAGCTCTTATGAGTCTCTTACCAAATTACAGCAGGTGGTCTAATCGGCGAAGGTGGGATGTACGATCACGGCGGAGGTGAATGCGAGGATCCAATCTGAGGGCCGAAAGTATGTGGAGCTCGGATAGGCAATGTTTAGTAGCAAGGAATAGCAATAATGAAATCAGATTAGCAAAGCTGAATAAAAGTCCACAAGATGCTAAATCACGCTTGCTAGCCCAATCGCGTTCCTAGAACTAGCTCAAGCAAACGGAAGGATAGGGTAGATACAAACACAATCGGATCCAAAATCACAAAGCAACTGTTTTTTTTCTCCTTCTTTTTTTTTCTTTTTCTTTTTTCACTCTTTGCTTTTTTTTTTTTTGCACTCTTTTTTTTTTGCGAATGTGACCTTGATTCAAAACTCTTCAAAACCCTTTTCTGGGTCTATGGATATATATGGGTCACGAACTTTCTCTCTCTCTCTCTCTCTGAACTTTAGCTACGGGAAAAATCCGACCAATCGATTGTTTCCGACCAGGTGGTGGGGTGTCCGAGAGCAACAAGATAATAAATAGGGTTGTCGGACACGAGTGGTCGGTCGAATTCGACCAGGCGTTCGTTTCCGACCAGGTGGAGAAGCCGAATCCGCGTAGGTGGTCGTATGGGGGGTGTCTAGATGATCTAAACAGTAAAGACTCGACGCTAGAAACTAGATTACGACGACTAGACCAGCAACAAAGGCACCGACGATGGACTCGAATTGAACAACGCAAAACTGAAAACACAATTGCGAAGGCACAAAGTGGTTTGGACAGCGGAATAATTACGATCTAAAACTTTTTGTAGGGCAATTTTCTGGACTCTAGGTGATGGAACAAAACTCACAAAAAGGGGATAAACGAAATTACCTAACGGGCAACCTTAGCTCTGATACCACTTGATGAGTCACGGCGGCCCGATCTTCCGATAGGTTCAATTTGGTTCGTCGTGAGGACGTTGACGCTTTGAGGCTTCCGACCAACAGATCGTCACCTCGCAATTCGCTACACCCGCACGCCTGTCGTTATCGACCACGCTTGCACGCGATCGACCTTACCACGAAGGTTAATGTTCCTGCAAGCAATCGAAGAAACTCACAAGAACAAGGTAGATGCAATCTGAATTGTATTGCGGATATGGATGAAGTTTACAAGTGGGGTTCCTCAAACCGATAATCGGCGAAACTGCAATTGGTAGTTCAACACCCAAATATGGAGGGTCTTGTGTAGTACGTGTATCCGAAGGAGGGATGTCCTCATCATTAGTCGCCGTCATTCTCACCCCCTTCGCAAGTGCGCGGCGCGGTCGAGGTAGGCAGAGTTCTTCATCGGTGTCCAGGAGGAGGAGGAGGCTATGACGAGGGGGAAGCGGGCGTGAATGGCACGGGTGTTGTCTTCCCGGGCGTCTGTAGTTACTTAGGGATAGGCTTAGGTCGGCACGGCACGGTCCTAGCATGACAGGCTTTGGACCGTGTCTGGGTCTGGCCAGAGGCGAGGCGGGTGGCACGACATGGCACGGCGGGGTGCTCGGGCTGAGCCGGCACAACATCACGCGGCCCGAAGCACGACGGGCCTTTGCTATGCTGGCACGGCACGACCTAATGCCCACCACTAGTCCAGAAATGAAAGCAAAAATCCCCTCACCACTCCAATTTCCAAGTCGTTCTTGGCTTGCTATCTGTTGGTAGTACTCCACAACTAGTCTATGCATTCATTTTGACCAAAAGGGGCTTTTGAATTGGCAGCTGCAATTTTCATCTCGGAAAAAGGTTTTTAAAGGTGGTTTTCATTATGGTTCTTCTTTAGTCGTGTCTTTGAAGTTGAACCACAAGGTTTCACTGTCGCGAAAAGGCACTTTCGGTGATTTGAGAGCAAACAATTTCTCAAAAGGGAGGCAAATAGAAATTTGATGTTTTTTTGTGATGAATTCAAGTTTATCACAAGCTATTTTTCAAAACTGGAGCTTTGGTGTCCAAAACAATTAGATTATTCGATTTGAATTTCCCCTGTATGGTGGAGGGTTTCAATTCAAGGTACAAATACCCAAAAACCCAAACTCAGGGCTTGGATCTTATTCTAGATAAATGAAACATCCTACTGGTTAAAGGGAGGACGAAAGGGGTCGCAGCAAGGCTGGCCATGTCGCTGTTTTTTTGCTTCACCGTACGATGCAGCCTCGAGATTTCTTGGCCGTGCGATCTGCCCGTGTTGTTTCTCACGCCCTTCTGTTCCCTCCGCCGTTGGATGCTGCATGTAGACATCTACCCGGACGGTTGGATGTGGCCTTGTGTTCTCACGCCCGTCGCCACATGTGTCACTGCCTCGCTTCTTGTGTGCCTCCCTCATTTTCTCCCTCGCAGCGCACGCTTTGGTTCTTCCTCTTCCTCTCTGCTTTCTTTCTCGGTTGCTTCTTGTTCTTCCACCCAGTTGCATCCTCTGTTTCGGTTCCCGTCGTTCGTTCTTCGCTCGTCCGTCGCTTCGGTCTTTTCCCTCCCTATTTTCGCTGCTTTCGCTTCTCAAGGTCAGCCTGTGTAACATATGCTGGTTCTCCTTCTTTTCCTGACATGGTTAGTGCAATCAACAAAGAAAAACTATGTATGTGGATGTGGAAGTTTTTGTTTGTGGAAATCACTCAACCTCACCTTCTCTTACCGACCGAAGTTCTTATGCGTCCTTAATGGAATTGAAGAGCTGCACGTACTTTGGTGACGGTGAGACAAAGACAAGGTGATAGATTGCTTAATTCAATTGCACAAGCACTGTTAGACAATGGCTTATTTGTGGAGCTTGGAGGGAAAAGTATTTACCTATGCAATCCGAAATTTCTAGATATTGTAAAGCTAGGTAACAATCCAAACTAGAATCCAATGCCTAGTTGCTGATTTTATGATATAACCGAAGAACAAAGCAACTCACATGCAAAGATGATGGAACTTAGTGCAATCAAAGGACTGAGCTAATATATAAAAATATAAGTGATGAACAACTAGCTCGTACTGCACAAGTTATGGAGAGACACTAGCTAATTGCTCAATGAGATAAAATAGGGCATGAGATAGCTCAAAACGATGAAACAACACAATCTGATTTTTTTTTGTTAATGATAGGGTGTGCTCACAGTAGTGACTGGCCAAGCAATTTTGTTTTATTTTTATTCTTTTTCTGTATTTTTTCTAATTTTTTTAATACCAGACCAATTGTCACAAGATCAGCACTTAAAACTCTATTTTCGACTATGAAAGAAAAACAATTCAGATGTGTGTAAAGTGTAAAGGAGCAGTCCTAGAGCAAATCAAATAGCTAGTCTCGAATAGGAGCAAAGTATTCGCAGAGGATTGAATAGGCTCACAAAAACACATACGCAAAGATTACTCCCCCTTTCTTGGTACAATACTGTAGCAATAAACAGTAGACATACATACTGTAGCAATCCCAGTACTGTAGAAATCACGCACAAATTTTTTTAAGGACTGGAGCAGCGCGCGATTGTTTTTTTGTACTGGTACTGTATCACGGTTTGTTGAGTACTGTAGCACACGCTACAGTACACCATTTTTTCACGATTGATGGCGGCGTACTGCTGCAGCGCTCGTAGCAAACCGGAGCACTGTTTGCGCTTGTACTGTAGTATACACTACAGTACAATTTTTTTTAACCAACTAACAAATTGAAAACGAGATATTAAACTACGCAAAGGAAATAAAGACTAGCGACTAAACACAAATTCTAATGGATCGAGACCTAACCAAACACACTACAAATTCATATTGAACTACGGGCTATAGGATTTTTTTGCCTTTTTGTGTATAGTAGGACTGTAAAGGCGACTAGGGGGGGTGAATAGGCGCTTTCTCAAATTTCTCGGCTTAATCAAATTCAACACGAACTTTACTCCTTTAGCTATGAAAGCTAAGAAGATCAGTAAGCGCACAGAGGAAGCCTTGTGCTGAATTCGATAACCCCCTCAACCACAAGACACACGTGAAGAATGGATCTCACTGGTCGGTCTGGGCACTGGCGGTCTGACCGGCTACCAACGGGCGGTCTGACCGATTTGAAATCGGTTCGACCGGCCTTGAACGGGCGGTCTGACCGCCGTATAGAAATCGATCCGACCGATTTAGTCCAGTACTGAAAAACAATGCCCAAATTCAAAACGAAATTTGGTCCAACTTTTGATTCAACCAATGAAACTTGACCAAATTTGGAGCACACCTCCCTAAGGATATTAGAGACCTATTTCTAGCGACGATCCTTCAGATCCACTTCGTAGAATCGATCTCTCAAGGTTTTACCAAAGAAGTGCACAAACCCTAGAAATATGAAAATCTTTGATTCAAGACTTGCTTGTGGGGGTTGATGATCTAGATGATTCTAGGAGTATTCCCACACATCAAAGCAAGACAAAATAGGTCAAGAGACCAAGCATAAACCCTTGAATCAAGGAAGCACCAAAATCATCCAAAAGAGAGAAGAACACAAAGGAGACAAATGATCTTTCAAGCAAGCATCACAAGATTGATTGATCTCACTAGATGCTTACAAAGCCACTCCAACAAGGAGGACAAGAGCTCACACAAGGAGCACACATAATCTCTCCAAACCCTAGCTTCTCCTCTCCTCTCCTCTCCAAAACCTAGAAAATGGAAGAGGGGCTCAAATGCTTCAAAGGGTTTTACATCTCCCCCTTTCTATTTATAGGAGAGGCCTAGGGTTTCACTTTTGGGACCCACTCACACATGGGACCCACACGCACAACAAACTGTTGAAGCAATCGCCTGCTTCACCCCGTGTAGGTTGATCAGCGGCTCTCATCACGTCGCCAAGTCCCTCCTGTCCGAATCCCATCGGAACCTCCCAGAGACTTACACCGACTTCCGCATCGCCTGATCCAACCAGCTGCACCGAACTACCCGTTCGATCCATCTTGCCCATCCTGCACCATGCTTGAGTCACACGACCTCACCCGGCATCCACGATCGTTCTGGACCTCAGCTCTCCAAGCGTAGTCCCGATCCACCTCACTGTTGACGTCGTTGACCTGCAAGCCACCTGCACAGCAATAGACAAACAAATCGTCTCCGGGAACAAGTTCTTCACAACTTGACCCACGTTAGTTCCACAATGCAATATGCAACAATAAAGCATTGAAGTTCATACAATAAACACAATCTGAGAGACCATGTGAGTAGGGTCCCCTTTCGAGTGATGAGTATTTGACGCTATGTTGAAAAGTTTGTGATTAGATTCATTGCGTTTATAGCTGCCGGTGTGGTTCTCAGATCGCATGGAACTTAGGTTTTGGAATGCGGAAGTTCCGATAATCGGAACTTCCGCCCTGGTATGTAACATCCCAAATTTCAGAGCTTTAAAAATCTTTTAAATAGTAGTAGTGAGAAAATTCACCATTTGGATTTATTGGAATATTAATTTAAAAAGCTTAATATGGACTTTAAGGACAAATTGATTTAATGTGCTTAATTCCAACACCAACAATTGCCAAAATTATTTTATTTAGATTCTATATGCTTGGATATATTTTATAGAATTTTCTGGAATTTTTCCAAAGTCATTTGCTATTTTCTAATTGCTATTTGCATTTTCTGGATTTATTTAAAAGAAAAACCTATTTTAAATCCTTCGGAACAGTGCTGGGCCGAAGCCCAACACTATTCCAGCCCGCTCACTCCCAGCCGTTGGATCAAGATCGCCGGCCGCCGCCGCTCATGAAGTTCGCCTCGCTTTGCCCACTGGATCTTCGCCGCGTGTCCCTTTGGCCGATCCGCGCCGCTTCGCCGCGCCCGCGTCTCTCTCATCAAGTGGGACCGCCGAGGTGTCGCTTTTTCCACACACCTTCGTCCGAGAGCTGCCACGACAAGTGGGTCCCACCAAACTCTTGTTCATCGTCTCCGACGGGACTTCGTTCCGATTCTTCCGCACGCGCCGCGCCGCCCTCGACATGGGTTCTAGGGTTCCTCGGCCCTATTTAAAGCCGCGCCGTGTCACGAGGATCGCATCCACCCCGCCGCCTTTTCCCACGTACCGCTAACCCTAGATCGTCGTCGTTTCGCGGATCCGAGCTCGAACCTCAAGACCGCGTGAGCTTCCTCGCCGGATTGCGCAGCCCACCGGTGAGCTTCACCGCCACCGAGCCCACCCCGAAGTTCGCCGCCAAGGGCAACCCTATGCGCGCGTTCGTTGCCTCGGGAAGCCCTACCGCCGCCGCCACCATCGGCCGCACCGCCGCCGCCGCTCCTCATGTCGCCGCCGCTACGTCATCTCCGGCGAGTAGCGACCGCGTCACCAGGATCGCCAGGTCGCACTGAGTCCAGAGCGCACCTCCGCCACAGCTGAGCCGCCGTCATCCGCCGTATCCGTGGTCACCGGAGTGCCGCCGTCGTTCTGCCTCCGTGGTCGCCACGTGTGCGACCACATCCCCTCGTCTTTGGCGTGTAGCTCGCGTGGTCGCATCGCCGAGCCACGCCGCCGGCCCACCGGCCGGTTCTCCTCGGCTCGGTGGATTTGGTCTACAGTGGGCCGAGCCACTGACAGTGGGGCCCACCTGTCAGATTTTATTTTAAAATTAATTCTTTTTCCGGAAATTCTCGGCTGACACAAGCATTGCGCAATAATCCGATTTTCCTTTATAAGAATAATTCGGGAAATTCAATAAAATCCAAATTAGGGTTTATTTGATTTTCCAATCTTCCAAAGCTCATATCTTTTGCATCCGAACTCCGATTGAGCCCATTCAAATTTGTAAATTCATATAAAATTAAGATCTATTTAATGGTGAATTTTATTTGAATTTTGGAGATTGTTTTGCTTCTGTATTTATTTGTTTTTGGTTTCTTTTGTCTCGGTTGCGAGTAGACGTCGATACTTCGGGGAATTTTGCGGAAGAAGGAGCACCTCAAGACCAAGACCAATATCTAGATCTATTCCAAGGCAAGTTATACCTTTGATCATATTGAACCCAGTTTTCAAAATACTTTGTTTTCAATGTATTGCATTCTATTTCAAGTATTTATTTAAATGCTTTTGGGTGTAGTTATTAATCCAAATTGTTATGCCACCTTGTCTATTATATGCCATAATCTTTTGTCACCCTAGGTTGGTTAATTATTAGTTGGTATTATCGTAGCACCAACGTGGGTTGGTTAGACACGATTAGACTGCTTAGCCATGCCACGAGTCATCATTTCATGTGAGAGTTGCAAATATTAAACTTGACTAAGTGATTATGGAACTGTGTGATGAAACTGTGTGTGCTGTGTGCTGTTACTCGTTGATGGCATGTGTTGCACTTAATCAATAGGGTGGGAAAAGATTTAGACCGAGGCAAGTGGTGGATTCTGTGAATGGTGGAGTGTGTGCTTATTAAACTTTGTGATTTGGGTTAAAACTGGAAGTCTTGCCTTGGTCAATTAAGGACTTAACTTTGTGCGCCATTGAACTGGGCCTTACTGTACGACCACATGCCTAGTATGGGCTGGGCCTGACTTAGTAAGTTATGGAGTCTTGGCATTGACAACTCAGGTTGTATTTAAGCGTGTGATGGGTCGGAGGTGTGATATGTCACATCGCGGGACGGTTCACGCATCCTCGCCCAATGGTGTGTGTCGCTCCAAGGGTCGTGTGTACAAATTGACTGCAGATAAACTACACCAGAGTGTCATTGTTTGAGATGAAGTTTCAAAGGTTTTGTTATGGTCGGTGATCGCTACACCGATTGTATCGTGTGGGTAAAGTGTACAAACTCGCAGAGTGTTTAAACCAATCTATTCGAATAGCCGCGCCCCTGCTATGGACATGCTCTGAATTTCACACGAAGGGTAGATTTTCATAAAATAAATGGGAAGGGTCAGCTGTGTGAGATAACTTGTTCAGCTGTGTGAAAGAACTTGATTAGACTATGTGTACTTTGTGAAATCAATTGTTAACTTATTATTGTCTATTTGTTTTGAATTATGCTTTCAATCTATTATTTGTATTCAATTGCAAATGTTGCATTTACGCAAAATAACCACGAAGCCATTCCTTTGGAATAAGCCATCATGTATAAATGCATTCGTGGTATGACTTGTAGTACGGTGTGTACTCACTCTTGCTAAACAAATCAATGTATGGAGGAGTCGTCGCCGCTTTTCAAGAAGAGTTCTACGAAGGTTGAACGTTAGGTCTTGATCCCGCCGGTTGCTCGTGGTAAATTGTGGGAGCCACCGTAGTTTATTTCATTTCCTCGCAGCGGTTTATTCTTTATTGTCAGCCTTGCATGGCTTAATAAATGTAAAACTCGACCATAAGGTCCCAACAGTTATTTGTTATTTAAAGTACTCGTTTATTCTTATATTCGTTGTATGGATGTGATATTTCATCAATGTTGACACTGTGTGCACTAGCGTGATCCTGGACTTGACGAGGATCTAATAATCCTCATTTTATCTATTATCTATAATTTTTATTATGGGTAAATATGATGTCACATAGTCTCCAGAAGTACCCCTTATTTTTATAAGGGGTAGGCCTACCAAGTGATTGTAAGATCTTCTACAATCACCCCCCATAGTCGTAAGTCTTTCTACGACCATTACATGGTCGTAAGTCTTTCTACGACCATTACATGGTCATAAGTCCTTCTACGATCACTACATAGTCGTAAGACCTTTTACGACTACTACCTGGTCGTAAGTTCTCCTACGACCAGGCAAACCACGACCACCTTATAATCAAACCTACAGGCAAGTGGGTCCAATTGATTAAAGAATCCGAACGGTCTGCACGCACTACTATTCCGCGTAGTAATAGTGCTTAAATACCCCATTATCTTTGAATGATAATTGCCAGACGGCGTGGAGAAGCCAATGCGCCGGTAATTACTGCCATCATGCGCCCATTACTGGCTCAATTAAGGCGCCTCCTCCACAGGACAAAACGGCTACTCCTTCACGACTATATAAGGGCATCAGGGAGACAGAGAAAAGGGAGAGTCAAGGGGAAATACAAGTTCTATTCTCTGTAATAGTCTTAGCTTCTTACTTGATCATCAAGAATACCACACCACACATGATTAGGGTTATTATTCTCTCCGGAGAAGGCCTGAACCTGTCTAAACATCCCGTGTCAACCACTCTGCGTGATTTCATCTCTAGGAGACCCCCCGAATCAAATAATCTTTACGTAAGATCGGTTCTAATACACCGACAGTTGGCGCCGTCCGTGGGGATCTTCCGGTAATCTCTTGTCAACATACTATCTTTTTCCAATCTCATGCAATCATGGCAGGAGAATGGAACGAGGAGAACTGGTTTGACTTGGCAGATTACGCAGACGTCGACATGGATGCCGGTTTCGACTACGAGCCGAGTGATGCATCCGCTGATGGTGATGTTGCCTCCGGAGATTATTCTCCAGGAAACCATCCCATTAATGGAGTTGAGGAGGGATCCTTATCCCCCACAACGATACGTCCAACAGAGGAGCCAATTCCCTCAAAGGGCAAGGGTCAATCCGACCAGAACCGCACCCAGGAGGACTCACAACACAACGAGAGTTTTTCCTCCAAGTGTTCAAGCTCCCTTAAGGCGGTCCGACTTGGTGAGTCAAGTTCTGGGAGCCACCATTCCAGGACTCCACCAGCATCTAGTGATCCTCTCTCTCAGGGTAACTCCAGAGAGGGTGGGATCAAGCATGCTTTTCCTGCAAATTCGACCGTCTCCCCGCAGATCTCATTTGCGAACGGAGATAGTTATAACCCGGAGTTCGCCTACCTGGAGGGGATTACTCCAAGTCGCCAGATGGTGTCTCTCGAGCACTCCTCAAGCGGGGAGGCCTCGAGCGCAAGTGAGAATCATCAACGGGAGGTCTTCGTCCTTCCCTTAAATCAGGGTCAGCCTCATGGAGGCCGAGATAAGAACACTCCCCGAAGATCACACACTGCGCCCCCTCGTGGTAATGGCAAGGGCACCACCGGTGACAGAGAGAACCAACACTCTGATGAACGCGAGGGAAATCCTCGACATTCTCGCACTCCACTGAGAAGGCCTCAAAGACCTGATGAGGAGGATTTTGGTGTCGTCCGGAGAAAGTAAATCGCAGTCCAGAAGAACCTGCCTGGGCGCATTCAACATCAGTCGGAGGAGGTACAAGAACTCCAGGACATCAACGACTTGCTCGAGAATCCCAGTCAAGAGCTTGCTCGAACGCCAGGGTACGATCTCTTTGTCAAGAGATTACGCAAAGACTTCGAATCAGAATGACAAGATCGAGGTACTCGTCGACAACATTCGTGTAGTCGAGCAATGCGACTTCCTCACTACGACCAATCGAATATTTTCACGAGGAATCGACACGCCATAAGTCGAATCGATCCCTATTCGAGAAATACATTTCGATCGGTTGATGATCAAGAAGCCCCTGAGAGGTGATCATTCACCACTTCGACAAAGAAATTCACAACGGTGGAGTACGAGGAGTATTCCTCGAGAACCGAGACCTACTACGTAACATGTCACACAGGGTATCGTCCAGATACGATCACCTGGTGATATTAACCCTTCTTTCCTACAAAGAAGGCGTCAAGAAGTGATTACCGGATGCCGCATTTTCGCCGACCTTCGAGAAGCGATTCACGCCACCTCATTTTCGCCAAAGTGAACATGGAGAAATTTGATGGATCTCAAAATCCCATCGAATTTTTTCAGATCTATACAACACCGTCCGAGCGGCAGGAGGAGGAGAGCATGTAATGGCGAATTACCTTCCGATCGTGCTCGAAGGATCCGCTCGATCGTGGTTATTAAACGAACCACTCGAGTCGATCTACTCTTGGCAACACCTCTGCGATCTTCTACAGGCGAATTTCCAAGGCACATACAACCGCCCTGGAAAGGAAGACGACTTGCACCGGATAAAACAGAACAACAACGAGACTTTGCGCTAATTCATCAAACGCTTTAGTCGTTCAGAACTCAATTCCGTAAATTTCGATTCCTCCGTGATCGTGGCTTTTAAGCAAGGAGTCCGTAGTAGAAGGATAACGGAGGACATTGCTTTGAATCCTCCTAACACTGTTGCCGAGCTCTTCGAGATGGCCGATCGATATGCAACTGCTTCTGAGGCAGTCGAGTGGAACAACACTATCGATCGAGAGACGACACTCCTCGAGAGCCGTGAAGTTGGTAAGGATAAAAAGCAAAAAGTCCAAGAAGAAAATAAAAGTCAAAACCACAAACCGTGGTTCCAAGGAGGTTTTGGCCGTGAAAGATGGAGAGCCCCAAACCACCAAGTCGCACTCGATCAAGGCAAAGGTAAGCGCCGATCGTAGGAACGACAAACCAAGGTGGTGTCCTTTTCATAAAAAGGAAGGACATGACTCTCGCAGAATCGCCGAAGTTTTCCAAAGAAAGCTCGAGGACTACTACAACTAAGAAAGCACCACTCCCTACTCTCAGGTAGGACATACGAGTGGCCAAAAGTCGCTCGGATGATGAGGAGATACTGCTCCAAGATCCGCAACATACCGCTGAGCACATCTACGGAGGATCATCGCAGATACGACTCCAAACGACAACTTAAAGTTGCCGGACGAGAGGTAAATTCCATACATACTCCTCTCACAATAAATTATCAAGTGGTCGGAAGTTACCATCTCTTTTGAGAAGGATGATCGCCCAATCACTACGAGTCGATCAGTCGATATCCGATTGGGTCGAACCCACCATCAACAACCGTCGGTCAATCGAGTGTTGGTTCATGGTGGCGCTTCTTTGAACATATTATTTACTAATGCCCTAGACGAGATGCAAGTACCCAGACAAAGGTAAGGCGATGACGATACTCCTTTCATGGAATCGCATCGGGTCTTCGCCAAACCTATTGGCCAAGTTTCTCTTCCTTTAACATTTGGCTCACCAAGTAATTTCGTGACGTAAAAGTCTCCTTTGATGTGGTCGATTTCGACACAAGATATAACGCCATACTCGGACGACCAACTTTGGCAAAATTCTTAATGGCTACTCATTATGGGTATCAATGTCTTAAGATGCCAGTCCCAAAGGAGTGATCACCATTCAATGTGACAAAAGATGGCGATAGTCTGCGACCGCCGATCCTCGAGATGGTTGGTCAAATACCAACTCGAGATGAAAGTCACCTTCGACTAGCAAGTCGGCCTCAAAGTCGCACCAAAGCCGAACGACCAAGTCAAAGAGGTTCCTCCGACGCAGAGGAGCCCTCAAGATCGCTCAGACGGGAGACTTCCGACCCCAAATAGGAAGACGCCTCATTACCTTCCTCCGAGCTAACGCAGATATCTTTGCGTGGCAAACATCCGACATGCCCGAGTCCCTGTGGAGGTGATCGAGCACAGGCTAGCTTTACTACCGATAAAGTACCAGAAACAAAAATTACGGAGATTTGCCCTCGATCGACGAGATGCTATTAAATCGAGTTGATAAGCTACTTAAAGCGTGCTTTATAAGAGAAGTCAACCACCCGCAGTGGTTGGCTAACCTCAGAATGGTCAAAAAGTCAAACGGCAAATGGCGATGTGCGTGGACTTTACCGATCTAAATAAAGCTTATCCAAAAGATGATTTCCTTTACCTCGTGATCGATCACCGTTGATTCTATCGCAGTTGTGAGATATTAAGTTTTTAGATGCATATTCGGATACCACCGGATCAATATGTGTTTAAACGATGAAGAAAAGACCGCATTCATTACTCCATTTGGTACCTTTTGCTATGTCAAAATGCCATTTGGTCTAAAGAATGCCCGTGCTTCTTTTCAACGCCTAATGCAATCAACTTTTTCATCTCAATTAGGCCGGAATTTGGAAGCCTATGTTGATGATCTAGTCGTAAAAGTATTAAGAGACTTAATCATATCATCGACCTACAAGAAACATTCGACAACCTCGTAAAGCACCGCTTAAAACTCAATCCAGAGAAGTGTGTTTGGAATTTCTTCAGAAAATTGCTTGGATTCCTAGTATCCGAACGAGGAATCAAGCAAACTCTGAAAAATAAAGGCCATCCTCCAGATGCGTCCTCCAAACACAAAAAAGGAAGTCCAGAAACTCACTGGGTGTATGGCGGCTTTAAGTCGCTTCATCGCACGACTAGGGGAAAAAGGACTACCTTTCTTTAAACTTCTCAGAGACATGAAGGTTTTGAGTGGTCGAACGAGGCAAACGCCGCTTTGAGGATGTCAAGAGGTATCTTTCGAGTGCTCCTGCTCGTTTCTCCAAAGCCGTAAGAGACGCCTTAATTTACCTAGCCGCCACGCCACAGCAAAGAAGCGCAGATTAGTCGAGAACGTGAAAACGCATAACACGGTTTACTACGTTAGCGAAGTTTTACACGCCTAAGGAGCGTTACCTCGTGTCCAAAACTTCTATATGCCCTCCTCATGTCTTCGAGGAAGCTGCGGCATTATTTTCAGACGCACAAAATAGCCGCACTGCCCGAGTTTCCTTTGGGAGCAATCCTCCATAATAAGGAAATAGCGGGACGCATGGCAAATGGTCGGTCGAACTTGGGGAGTTCGACCTCCATTTCGTGTCCTGAACGGCCATAAAATCCGGATCTTGGCGACTTTGTCGCCGAATGGACAAATCTGAACTGCTCAGATCCCCAAGACGATTCCCACGCACCAATGGATGATGTACTTTGACGGGTCACTTACTTTAAGTGGCTCGGGTCGGGTGGTCCCGTATCTCCTACCGAGAAACCTTAAAGTATGCTATACAATTAAACTTTCATGCCACTAATAATGTGGCAGAGTACTAAGGTTTGCTAGTCGGCATACGAGCCGCGAAAGCACTCTCAATTGGCCGACTACTCGTGAGAGGAGACTCTCAACTAGTCGTGAATCAAGTCGGAAAGAGTACCAGGTGCTCTAGCTCGACAATGTCTCGATACTTATCGGAAGTTCGCAAGCTAGAAAAGCATTTTTAGGTTTCGAGGTACAATTCATCCTCGAAGGATAATTTCTCGCACCAACTTGCTCGGATGGCTTCTTCCCGATCTACGGTACTAAAAGGAGTTTTCTTGAGCAACTCCAAAGCCGTCTCTCGGTCGAAGAACCGAGACACCTCCTATTGAGATGGCCTCATTAGACTACGAGGATACCCGGATGACTCCCATCTACGAGTATCTTCGCAAGGGTTCCGACCTAAGATGATCTTGAGGCGCATCGCTTATCCCAAAAGCCAAAATGTATACTTTGGTCGAAGGAGTCCTCTACAAACGAGGAACCTAAGGGATACTCATGCGATGCATTCCGCAAAACGAAGGAATAACACTCCTTCACGATATACAAGTGGCATCTGTGGGACACATGCTTCCTACTGAACATTGGTTGGTAAAGCCTTTCGACAAGGTTTTTATCGCCTACACCTGCACGATGCTAAGGAGGTGGTTAAAAAGTGTGTCCAGTACAATTCCATGGTAGACAAATACACCAACCGGCTCAAGCATTACAGCATAATACCTCTTTCTTGGCCTTTTGCACTGGGTCTCGATATCCTAGGACCGCTTCCCAAAGCTCCGGAGGTTTCAATTCCTTTTGTGGCTATTGACACGCTCACAAATGGATTGAAGCTGAACTCAGAATCGATAACATCGAAGCAAAGAAAAAGGTTCATGATGAGATGCGAATTAGCCGATTTGGAGTTCCGAGTCGGATAATTACGCATAATGGTAAACAACTGCAAGTGCAAAATTTCGTAAATTTTATGACGAGTTGGGTACCAAATTATGCTATGCTTCGCTGCACATCCCCAAAGCAACGGGCGGTCGAACGCAAACGCCAAATAATGCGAGGAATTAAAACCCGAGTCTTCGACCAGTTTGTTAAGCGCTCGGGGGCTTGGGTACAAGAATTACCCTCCGTGTTATGGGCAGTTCGTACGACCACCAGTCGAGCAACAGGAGAAACACCATTTTTTCTAGTGTTCGGAGCCGAAGCCATGCTTCCTCCGGAGCTAAAATTGCGGTCGACACGAGTTGAAACTTTCAACAACTCAGACCAGGAACAACTTCGAGCAGATGACATTAACCTACTCGAAGAAAGGAGAAACCTAGCCTTAATCCGTTCGGCAGTCTACCAACAAACCCTGCGCAGATACTTTGATCGTAAAGTCCAACCTCGCAGCCTTGCTGTAGGTGACTTGGTATTGAGGCTCTGCCAATCCAAGTCTAATCGGAATAAGCTTTCCCCCAAATGGAAAGGTCCTTACATAGTGGTCGAAGTAACCCGGCCAGGGTCGGTACGACTAGCGATGGAAGATGGACAGGTTCTCTCAAACTCTTGGAACATCGACCAGTTACGCAAATTCTATGTGTGACCAATTTCTCAGGCAATAAAAGTCCAGGTTCTTTCTACTTCTCTTGCCTTATTTTTTTTAGTAGTGTTTTTTTTTTCTTTCGACTATGATACAAAAACACCCAGTTTTCTTTACACTGGTCTAAAAGCGAGTAACGTCATCTAGTCGAAACTTCTCCTCTCTGCATGTGGTTCTGCCCACTAGAAGGAATTTCCAAACATCGACTCGTTACTCATTTTTGCTGCCAATACAAAGAGCTCGGGTTTTATCCAGTCGAAATGTTCTCAAAGCCAACTCTCTCAATCTTAGTTTATTTTTTCAGTGATTTCCAAAAAATATTCTAAGTAGAGTGCACTTGATATATTTATTCGACCACCTTTGATGTACTCGCTTCGCTTTGATCGGTCGAAGGAAGAGACACACCTAGTCGAAGTTTTTCCTCTCTGCATGTGGTCCTGCCCACTAGAAGGAACTTCCTAGCGCTGCTCAGTCTCCTACTTTTTGCTACTGGAAAAGACTTATCGAGTCCATCGTAAAAGGGCGAACGAATTATTAAAGTCCTCTAGACGCTTGCTTAACTCAAGTTGTTGTTCTTGGTTTGATTAAACCGGCCTGAGATGGTAACATCACCTAGTCGAAGCCTTTCTCTCTCGTGACGTGGTCCCGCCCACTAGAAGGAACTTCCTAGTGTCGAGTCGCTTCTACTCTTTCGATCAAGTGCTTGACAACCATAACAAAACTATAAGTTAAACAAACCTCTCTTTGTTTTCGTAAACCTCATTTCAAACACTATTTACTTAGATTGTCTAAACAATCTAAGCAAGTAGTCGGGGCTAGGATAAAGTTATTAATTTGACTTCAATTCTTAGTCTTTCATTCGCTTATTATCTTTTGAGTTACTAACTACTCGACAAGATGATTTTCAGAAACAAGATGGCCTAGGATAAAGTTATCAATTTGACTTCAATTCTTAGTCTTTCATTCGCTTATTATCTTATGAGTTACTAACTACTCGACAAGATAATTTTAGGAAATAAGATGGATCATATATCACTCATCAATGATATTGTCCGCCTTTACAAGCTAGTTACAAGATTACTCAAGGGGAGAGCCTAGTCAGATTTCCTCCGCCACCTTTTGCCAACCGATTGCATTTCCTCAATCAGACGATTTGCCTCTGATTCGGAGCAATCGAACTCGGCTTCAATTGGTTGCACATTAAGACGGGGATCTTGAGCTTTAAGTTTTGCCAAAGCGTAACTTACTCCGGCTTCGACTGCCTCCCTTATTGATTCAAATTTTGATTAGCCTTTGAGTGGTCACCATTTCTTGTAATTTTCCGACTTGTTCCCCAATGGTACTTGTGTGAGCAGCTATAGTATCTTCTCGAGGAGTTTTTCCCTCAGAATGTAGCTCACTAAGCACATTGTTCAGGAGAATGATGTTGCCCTGAAGACTAGTCTTCATCGACTCCATCTCCTGTTGGGTACAAGTCGAAGCCTCGCGAAGTTTCTTGTTTTCGACCACTTGTTCTGAAAAGAATAAAACCGGTCAAACAAAAATAAACTTCTAGAGGAAGATAACACAAAGATAATTGTAGGTAAAATCATTTCTTACCTACTAATTGAGAATCCAGTTTCTTAACCTCTTCTCGATGGGAAGCAATGGTTTCAGCGTGCTTTTTCTCCCATGCTCTGATGTCCTCTGCATTCATCTTAGCGATGCGGACGGACTCATTGTAGATCAAGGTTTTCTCTTGGATTTCAGCATTAAGCCTTCTCAATTGGGCAGCAATTTCTGAACAAGAAATTGGCATTAGAAAAGGGAAAATACTCAAAAAGGACAACAGGTAAAGAATTACTTACCTGTTATTTGAGTTCTAAGACCCTCGAGTTCTTGATCCTTATTCGTGGTAATACGGGAAAACTCCTGAATGACCAAAGCTTTTCTTGAACTTGTCCGAGCTTCCGTGATCTCATTTTCTTTATCCGAGAAGAAATGAGAGTCTGTAAAGGTTAAAGATCAAAAGCGCCTTAAGTTCAAGACTTCATCGCTTATTTTTCCCGCAATCTTTTAGATGCAGACAGATCTCTCAAGTCTATCCGAGAGGACTAATACTTCGCTCCTTAGCCTCCTCGACTCTTCTTTTCATAGTCGAGTGAATCACCTAAGGTCTTCGTATCACCGCTTAACCTACAAAGAATGTAAACGAAGATAAACATCAGTAGAATGGTTGTAGTACTTCTACAACCACCGACCTAGTCGTAAGTTTTTCTACGACTACGATATGGTTGTAGTCTTTCTACGACCACTACCGGTCGTAAGTAGTCGTAAGCTTTTTACGACTAGTACTTTGTCATGAGTTTCTTCCATGACTATTCTCGTAAAACATTATACGAGTATTTAAGTCGAAAACAACTATGAATGATAAGTGACTTACCATCTCTCCGCCTCGCACGCAGTAGTTCTTTCTCCTGCCTTAGCTCTAAAAGTTGTCGATGGTACTCACCGACGACAAAGAATTTGCTCCGAGCTTTCTCGCAAAAGAAAACAAAGTGAGAAGAGAAGGAAAGTCACATATATAAGTATTTTGAAGATACTTACATTCATAGTCGCCCTAGCAAACATCGAATATACAAGGTCCGGTTCTGCAGCTTATCTATCCTCGCGACTTTGTCCCACCACACCTTCTCGAGGCGCCGTTATCAAAAGTATTCTCCGTATTGGGAATATCTTTGGGATGGGGACTCGGTCACGAGATCTGTAGCGTAAGACCCTACGACGGAGGCAGCCCAAAGAAGTCACCACGGTTGAAATTTGCTCCTTCCGGTTCTCAACTTCTCTTTGGGTAGGGAAGGAACGCCTCCTACAATTTCCTTCCCGAGCAAAGGCACAAGCCGGTCACCGCCTTGACCAGAGGCTTCCACAATGCCCTCGTTGTTTCTACGACCTCGAGAGTCGAGCGCCACCTCAACAAGAATACCGCTACATCAAGGGTCGAGCTACGACTTCAGCAGATGTGGAGTCACCGAGTCTCGACTTCATCGGCCACCGGGCCAAGGGTGATGCTTCGACCACCTCCATTGCTACCTCCTCGATGAGTCAAGGGATGGCAATGGACTTCTCAACGGAAGCATTCCCGGGTCAAGATGTCGATCAAATAAAGAAAAGCAAATCAAAGTTGTGAAAAGAAAAAGGTAAATGTCGTTTTACACTTTAGTAAATTTCACATACTCGCACTCGGTCTTAACCAGAATTTTGGGGCAATCCTCCCAACGGAGGACCTCTTCTTCTCCACGACCACGCCCGTCGAGGTTCAACAATCGGCTCACCACGACCACGCCGGTCAGAGTTTGGACAGAACCGAGCTCGTTTCTCGATTTTCGATGGCCGAGATCGGCCTCGACCATTCCAAGAGCAAGACCGCCTCGTAGAGTGATTTGAGGAAAAGGTAAAACCCAAGTCTACCTCCCGTAAGTTTTTATAATCAAGATGATCTCCGCCGCCTAAACCGTCTCGCTTATAGGTCTATGGGAGTTGGTTGTACCGCCGAACCGCTTCATCTGACAAGTCCGTGAGAGCCGCTGCAATTCCCTGATGGTCCGCTCAAGAAAAATTAGGTGCGTATTGTCACCCCAAGCAAAATTACTTTCTTGACCAAAGTCTTTCCGGTCAAGGAAGTATCAATCTAAGGGTTTTTCTCCGATTCTCTACTACGACCATCGACGGTCGGTGGGGTTTTTACGACTTTTTAATAGTCGAAGCAATCTTGACGACACAATCGCCGGAACTGCTTTATCAATGTGATCCGTGGAATTCGCTTGCAATTCCCGGATGGTCCGCTCAGAAAGTTAGGTTAGTTTTGTCACCTCCAAGCAAAATTACTTTCTTGACCAAGTCTTTCCGCCAAGGAAGTATCGCTCGAAGGGTTTTTCTCCGATCGCTTTACTACGACCACTACACGCTTGTAGGGTTTTTATGACTTTCTCGATAGTCGAAGCAACCTTTCTCGACCAAGCAAACTCCTGGTCAAAGTAACACTCAAGTGTCGAAGAGTTTTTCCTTCGACTATGGTTCTACGACATTTTTCATAGTCGCAAGTCCATTTGCGAATCCTTCACCAAGTAAGTTACTTTCACTTGAAGCTGGGGGGCTAGATGACGAGGATCTAATAATCCTCATTTTATCTATTATCTATAATTTTTATTATGGGTAAATATGATGTCACATAGTCTCCAGAAGTACCCCTTATTTTTATAAGGGGTAGGCCTACCAAGTGATTGTAAGATCTTCTACAATCACCCCCCCCATAGTCGTAAGTCTTACTACGACTACTACCTGGTCGTAAGTCTTTCTACGACCATTACATGGTCGTAAGTCTTTCTACGACCATTACATAGTCGTAAGACCTTTTACGACTACTACCTGGTCGTAAGTTCTCCTACGACCAGGCAAACCACGACCACCTTGATGTCACATAGTCTCCAGAAGTACCCCTTATTTTTATAAGGGGTAGGCCTACCAAGTGATTGTAAGATCTTCTACAATCACCCCCCCCATAGTCGTAAGTCTTACTACGACTACTACCTGGTCGTAAGTCTTTCTACGACCATTACATGGTCGTAAGTCCTTCTACGATCACTACATAGTCGTAAGACCTTTTACGACTACTACCTGGTCGTAAGTTCTCCTACGACCAGGCAAACCACGACCACCTTATAATCAAACCTACAGGCAAGTGGGTCCAATTGATTAAAGAACTGAACGGCTCGCACGCACTACTATTCCGCGTAGTAATAGTGCTTAAATACCCCATTATCTTTGAATGATAATTGCCAGACGGCGTGGAGAAGCCAATGCGCCGATAATTACTGCCATCATGCGCCCATTACTGGCTCAATTAAGGCGCCTCCTCCACAGGACAAAACGGCTACTCCTTCACGACTATATAAGGGCATCAGGGAGACAGAGAAAAGGGAGAGTCAAGGGGAAATACAAGTTCTATTCTCTGTAATAGTCTTAGCTTCTTACTTGATCATCAAGAATACCACACCACACAGGATTAGGGTTATTATTCTCTCCGGAGAAGGCCTGAACCTGTCTAAACATCCCGTGTCAACCACTCTGCGTGATTTCATCTCTAGGAGACCCCCCGAATCAAATAATCTTTACGTAAGATCGGTTCTAATACACCGACAGGACTAGTGCAGAATACACAGAGGGTCCAGATTTGCATATTTGGGTCCCGACACTGGTAAAACGGAACTTCCGATTATCCTGACGATTGTGGTCTGGTGTGTCAATGTGCGGAACTTCCGCTCCTGGGAACGCGGAACTTCCGATAAACCTGACAAGTGTGTTCTGATTTGACGATAATTGGAACTTCCAAACTGGGAGTGCGTACGTTCCGATAATCGGAACTTCCGCCATGGTAAATGCGGAACTTCTGATTGTGGGCAGAACTGTGCAGAAAGGCATAGTTTTGATTTTGAGTTGTGATTTGATTTGAGTTAAATGCAAATGATGATTCTATTATCTTGAGCAATGCTATGTGATGTGTTTCTTGTTTGTACTGGTTGCAGGGCATCGAGACGGAGTCGTGGCGAGACACGTGGAGACCGGAGTAGACGCAGGCGGTGTTGAGGTCAGAACGGTAAAGATGTGTCGAAGACGGCGTGCACTCAAGGCGGTTGCGAGTCGTGAACAACAAGGAATGCGGGAGCTTCCAGAAGGTGTGCGAGGGGCGAAAGGGTAATTTCGCAAAGCGGCACAAGTGAAAGCGCGTTCGTTAGGGTTTAGCTTGCATAACGGGTTGAGACCCGTTAGCCAAGGGCTATAAATAGAGGTGAACCCCTGGTTGTTTGGTTGGACTTTTTGAGAGAGAAAATTAGGGTTAGCTTTAGCTAAAGAGCCTTTGGAGAGGTTGTTTTGCTTTATAGCTTTAGTTGTTGAGATTGAGAGGATGATCTGAACTTCTTGTAATCATTCCTCTTTGTTTACCTCTGTAATCCTTTATTTCGAGCAATGAAATCTTTGTTTGGTTCTTTGAATATGCATCTTTTCTTCTCTCTGTTCTTGGCTTGAATACCTAGGGTTTTGGTGAAACTTTTGATTCCTCTTATGAGATGGCATGAAACTTGATATCTAGAGTCTTACTGATATTGCTAACTTATCCTCAAAGTTTCATGAGCCAAGAATCTAAGTATCTTGCGAATTGTAGTTTTTGGTCTCTCTTGTCAAATATTCAAGAAATCCGTTTTTGCTTTGATTAATGGATCTTTGTCTGCGATTCCTTCTCAATGAGGTCAAGATGTTGTTTAGGATGATGTCCTGTAAGACTTGACCCGAGAAGAGCAACAATCTTTGAGTATTTCGGATTTTTAGAAATTTCTAGTACGTACTGTTCTTCGGTCAGGACAATCGGAACTTCCGCTATCTACAAGGCGGAACTACCGCTAGCGGAACTTCCGTGACCGAAAGTCGGAACTACTGCAGCGGAACTACCGCTAGGTAGAATCGGAACTTCCGATATCCGGATGTAATGCCCGCTTTGTTTAAACCTCTTGGATTTGATTCACTTCACGTCTCTTGTTTATCAGAAGTTTTTGGATTGCTGTGTGGACACTTGAGAGGGGAGGATATTAATTTTTAAGGCACCATTCACCCCCCCTCTGTTGCCATTTTGGTCCTTCACAATCAAAACACATCAATGCTAAGAAGGCTCACCTTCAAGTGATCGGCGGTCTGATCGCCCCACACGGCCGGTCGGACCGATTCCACAACGGCGGTCGGACCGCCCAAAAAGACTTAGCCAAAATTCCATCGTGAAAATCCGAAACCTTCTGGAATTTTTAACTCAATAGAACTTTTGACTAGGAGCTCCAAAAATGATGCGACCACATCCAGGAGACTCCCCTCACCTGCCTACACAACCTATTTTTGGCCTAGCTCAAAAAACCAGTTTTAAACATATCGGTCGGACCGGCCACCACGGCCGGTCGGACTGGCCCACTCGCGGTCCGACCACTGAGCCACCGGCCGATCACCGTGGTCCGACAAATTTGAAGCAAAACCGAAAACGCGTGATTTTGCAAACCAACAAAGCCATTGCCAATTGACTCATCATTCTAAGATCGTGCACATATCCTCACGATATCCACAATCTCCCCCTTGATGAACACATTGGCAATTTCCTAGAAAATGTAGTTTCAAGGTTTGAAAAGTCAAAATCGCCGTTTTCGCATAAAGGCACAACTTGGTCCATAAGCAAGAAAAAGCCTAGAAAATGACCAAGCTGGCTTCAGAATAGTATAAGCAAGTGAGATAAGGCAATGAAAGCACAAAAGAATTCAATTTCCAGAAAGTAGCCAAAAGTCTCACTTAGGTCCATATGACAGACAAAAGTTTCATTTGACCTTTGATCATTGTGAGTCTTCTTCAATTGCAAATATAATCAGAAAAAGGTAATAAAACCCAGAGACTCAACTCACTATGATCACAAATTTTCAAAAGGTTCATTTTTTTATTTTATGAAGTTCTTTTATATGAAACCTTATGTATTATGTATGAAACCAAAAGCTCCAAAACAGCATTTTCTTCAATCCTTCTCCCCCTTTGACAATGAATTCATCAAGATGCATGGAAAAAGAAAGAGCATGAAGAAATGACTTTATTTTTGAAATTTAATAAAAGGAGCCATGACCATTATTCATGTAGACAGTACAAGAATTATACCAAGCCATATAAAGAGTAGAAGCTATATTCAATCATGGCAAAACATGTACTGCAAAGCTAAGACCAAAATAGCAGTAATCTGAGATTAAAAGAATTAAAACCATGAAAGGTTGCTCAATATCATAGATTCACTAAAAGCAACCAAAAATGAGTCAAGCCATGTCTATAAGTAAAAAGAGACTCAAAACTGGAACTGAGGCATTTTGAGCAATAAGAGTTCACATATGAAGCAATATTCAAGCACTTAGCATTTTGAGCATTTTTCTAAAAAGGATTTTTTTTCATTGTGCTAGATCTCAAGCCTTTCCGCGACCATCTCAAGCGATAAGCTTAAAAGAGTGGTCTAGGTCATCCAAAACTCCCCCTGAGTTCATGTCTAGTGCAATGGCAAGCCGTTTCATGAGAAAGGATTGATGAGATCAGTTTTTTCGCACAAAAAAAATCTCATTTTTCATTTGCTTGACCTAAAAAAGTTAAAAAGCTCATTTTTCATTTCAAAATAAGTTCAAGACTCAAATTAACCTATAAGACATGGCATGAATCATAAGAGGATCACTAGAGCAAAACTAGTCACAAGATCCAACAAGACATGATTTGATTCAATTTGCTCACAGATATAAAGCTAGCAAGGCAAAAGCTAAGCTAAACAAGAAGAGCCATAAAAGAAGTCTAGCAGACTATCACTTGACATGACAAGGTATAGAGTATGAAATCAAGCTATACAAGGATAATACTCAAAGCTCCACAAGTTTTATTATACAATACAAGACATTTGAAATGAAAAATGCATTATGATACATTGAATGCAAAAAGAGCAAATTCCCTCAAAACATCCATGCCTCAGTACTGGGGTTAGAGATAAACGATCTAGGAGTCCAGTACTGAGAAGAACGATGCCTGAGAACAACAGAAGAAGTAGCAGAAAAATGATCAGGAACAAAATCATAAGAATGCACACGAGAACCACCTGGACCTCTCCAAAATGATCTACCAAAAGATCGATACTCCCCATGTCTAGGTGCTACCCGTGGTCTCTCCTCACGATATCCTAATCCAAAATGTTGCTTGGACCCACCAAAAGAGTCAACAAAGTTCTCTACAAACCTAGGCCTATATGAGGTACGATGAATAGGCTGCCTGGCTATAGAGACTACAGCTGGTGAAAAGACTCCTCTTATGGATCTCAAAGTGCCCATCCTCTCTTTTCTCTCAATCTTTGCTCTCCGGAAGCAAAACTCAACAGTGTGGCCCTCTTTCTTGCAGAAGGTGCAATGGTACTTGACCTTTTGAGGGGTCTGTACTGGTGAAACAGAAGCACATTTCTTACCAGAAAGAGTTTGAGCAAAACCTGCAGCTTTGAATACAACCTTGGAAGTCTTAGAAGGTTCTTGCTCAACCAGATCACTTTTCATAATTTTTGCAACCTTAGGTGGGTGATTCTTGGAATGCTCTAGGGACTTAAAATCTAGACCACTGTTTTTCACACTCACCTTGGATTGGTCAAGAATCAAGTTGAGTTTCTTTTTTCCACTAGAAAACTTCTCAAGAGTCATTTTGAGGTAATCATTCTCTTTTGCTAAAACTCCACATTTAGAGCACTTTTTAGAATTGATTGCCTCATCATGTTTGCTCTTAAGAAGAGCCACTTCCACTTTTAAAGCCTCACAAGACAAGCAATAGGACTCTCCAATTCTATTCAACTGCTCCTTAAATTTGACTCTAAAAGCCTCTTGTATCTTACCAACAACAGTTTCAACTTCAGCATGCAACATACAAGAGGAAGAATCAATGACTTTCTTGGAAGCAGTAAGAGACATGGATTTTTCAATTTTAGTTTTCTCTTCAAGAGTCTTGTTTAAAGCTTCAATCTCAATTGTAAGCTTAGGACAATTTTCACAAGATGCAGCTCTAGAGTAAACAACCATTTCGGTCATCTCTTGCATTTTAATCCTGTTATTCTTACAATGAGAGCAAGTGTGACTAGTATCAAATTTTTGCAGTTCTTTCAAAGAGCTATCCAGTTTTAATTCTAGCAAAGCACAATTTGAGCAAGTTAAAGGAATAGCGTCTAAAGCAGTCACATCAAGCGGAATGGCATCCATGCAAACAGAACTAGACTTGAGAGATTCTAGTTCAACAAGAGCATCTTTCAATTGTTTTTCAACAGAGGAATGAGCATTATTTAAGCTTGATAATTCATTAAGCAAACTAGAACATGAATCACAGAAATCATCAGGATTAATGGATTTGAGCCTAACAACTTCTAGGTTCAAATTATCAATCATAGTATCCTGTTTCTTAATCAATTTAGCTTGCTTATGCAGTTTTTGTTCAGCAAGCACCAAAGCCCTTTTTATATCAGGAAGTGAAGGGCATACCTCATCGGGATCACTAAAAGGATCCTCGTTGTTGGAGGAGTCGCTGTTGTAGCTGTTCTTGGCCATGAAACACATGCCCGTAAAATCACGAGCCTTCTTCTTGCCACGGGAGTCACTCTTATCGTCCTCCACCTCCGAGTCCACATCGCTCATGCTCACATCCTCTAGAGCTTCAAGGACCCAGCTGACAAACTTGCGATAGTTTGTCTTCTTGGATTTAGCATCCCTCGCTTGAGAATGCCTTTGTGACTCCTTCTCCTCTTTGCCCTTCAGCTTGGGGCACCTGGAGCGAATGTGGTTTGGCTCACCACATTCGAAACATGTGATAGGTCCACCTCTCCTCCTACTCCTCACATTGTTGTAAGCTCTCGTGAATTTTGTGGATAGGAGGGCTAAATCATTTTCAGGTAGTCTCTTAAGTTGCTCATCGCTCAAAGAAGGCAAAACAGACAAGGAAAAGCCAGATGAGCTAACATCAAAAGAATCAGAATATCTACCCTTAGATTGGTCGACCACTAAAGCCATCGACTCTGTCGTGGGGAGACGCGAGATAAAATCAATCTCGTGCGTCTTCAACCTCGAGTAAAGCTTATCCATGGTAAGTTCACTCATGACAGTGTTGTCATTGATGGCAGTGATCTTCATCCCCGCATCTTCACATCAAGTGCACCCAACAGCTGGCGTGCATTTTCAGACTCAGTGAAAATAAGATCAACAGCGCGGAGATCATGAAGAATCTTAGAAAATCTTCCCCACAACTCGTCTAAAGACTCACCAGGCCTTTGCTCGATCTTAGAGTATGCTTTCTTCAGCTGGCTCTGTCTCACTTCCTTGATCGCAGTGGACCCCTTGTGATAATCACAAAGAGTCCGCCAGATCTCATGAGCAGACAGCAAATGAGCAACCCGCTCAAACTCAGATCGACTAAGACCTTGAATCAAAAAATTCCGAGCTTTGCTGTTGTTCTCCACATCTGGAGTGATCAAATTGTCATCGGCTGGCACGATATAAGGGTTCTTCACCTTAAGCCAAATTGCGTGCCCTTGAGCCTCGATGAAAGCCTGCATTCGGGCCTTCCAATATGCAAAATCAACTCCATCAAAAACATGTGGCCTGATTGTATACCTGTCAGTCGCCATGGCTCCAAAGACCGGTTAAGATCTATGAGAAGAGCTAACCGGCTCTGATACCACTTGTAGGACCGTAAAGGCGACTAGGGGGGTGAATAGGTGCTTTCTCAAATTTCTCGCCTTAATCAAATTCAACACGAACGTTACTCCTTTAGCTATGAAAGCTAAGAAGATCAGTAAGCGCACAGAGGAAGCCTTGTGCTGAATTCGATAACCCCCTCAACCACAAGACACACGTGAAGAATGGATCTCACTGGTCGGTCTGGGCACTAGCGGTCTGACCGGCTACCAACGGGCGGTCTGACCGATTTGAAATCGGTTCGACCGGCCTTGAACGGGTGGTCTGACCGCCGTATAGAAATCGGTCCGACCGATTTAGTCCAGTACTGAAAAACAATGCCCAAATCCAAAACGAAATTTGGTCCAACTTTTGATTCAACCAATGAAACTTGACCAAATTTGGAGCACACCTCCCTAAGGATATTAGAGACCTATTTCTAGCGACGATCCTTCAGATCCACTTCGTAGAATCGATCTCTCAAGGTTTTACCAAAGAAGTGCACAAACCCTAGAAAATATGAAAATATTTGATTCAAGACTTGCTTGTGGGGGTTGATGATCTAGATGATTCTAGGAGTATTCCCACACATCAAAGCAAGACAAAATAGGTCAAGAGACCAAACATAAACCCTTGAATCAAGGAAGCACCAAAATCATCCAAAAGAGAGAAGAACACAAAGGAGACAAATGATCTTTCAAGCAAGCATCACAAGATTGATTGATCTCACTAGATGCTTACAAAGCCACTCCAACAAGGAGGACAAGAGCTCACACAAGGAGCACACACAATCTCTCCAAACCCTAGCTTCTCCTCTCCTCTCCTCTCCAAAACCTAGAAAATGGAAGAGGGGCTCAAATGCTTCAAAGGGTTTTACATGTCCCCCTTTCTATTTATAGGAGAGGCCTAGGGTTTCACTTTTGGGACCCACTCACACATGGGACCCACACGCACAACAAACTGTTGAAGCAATCGCCTGCTTCACCACGTGTAGGTTGATCAGCGGCTCTCATCACGTCGCCAAGTCCCTCCTGTCCGAATTCCATCGGAACCTCCCAGAGACTTACACCGACTTCCGCACCGCCTGATCCAACCAGCTGCACCGAACTACCCGTTCGATCCATCTTGCCCATCCTGCACCATGCTTGAGTCACACGACCTCACCTGGCATCCACGATCGCTCGACCTCGCCTCCAAGCGTAGTCCCGATCCACCTCACCGTTGACGTCGTTGACCTGCAAGCCACCTGCATAGCAATAGACAAACAAATCGTCTCTCGAGAACAAGTTCTTCACAACTTGACCCACGTTAGTTCCACAATGCAATATGCAACAATAAAGCATTGAAGTTCATACAATAAACACAATCAAAACACATCAATGCCAAGAAGGCTCACCTTCAAGTGATCGGTGGTCTGACCGCCCCACACGGCCGGTCCGACCGATTTCAGGCCGGTCGGACCGATTCCACAACGGCGGTCGGACCGCCCGAAAAGACTTAGCCAAAATTCCATCGTGAAAATCCGAAACCTTCTGGAATTTTTAACTCAATAGAACTTTTGACTAGGAGCTCCAAAAATGATGCGACCACATCCAGGAGACTCCCCTCACCTGCCTACACAACCTATTTTTGGCTTAGCTCAAAAAACTACTTTTAAACATATCGGTCGGACCGGCCACCACGGCCGGTCGGACCTCGTCCACGGGCGGTCTGACCGCCCGAGCCACCGGTCAGACCACCTGTGGTCTGACAACCTTGAAGCAAAACCGAAAACGCGTGATTTTGCAAACCAACAATGCCATTGCCAATTGACTCATCATTCTAAGATCGTGCACATATCCTCACGATATCCACAATCTCCCCCTTGATGAACACATTGACAATTTTCCAGAAAATGTAGTTTTAAGGTTTGAAAAGTCAAAATCGCCGTTTTCGCATAAAGACACAACTTAGTCCATAAGCAAGAAAAAGCCTAGGAAACGACAAAGCTGGCTTCAGAATAGTATAAGCAAGTGAGATAAGGCAATGAAAGCACAAAAGAATTCAATTTTCAGAAAGTAGCCAAAAGTCTCACTTAGGTCCATATGAAAGACAAAAGTTCCATTTGACCTTTGATCATTGCGAGTCTTCTTCAATTGCAAATATAATCAGAAAAAGGTAATAAAACCCAGAGACTCAACTCACTATGATCACAAATTTTCAAAAGGTTCATTTTTTTATTTTATGAAGTTCTTTTATATGAAACCTTATGTATTATGTATGAAACCAAAAGCTCCAAAATAACATTTTCTTCTATCCTTCTAACCCTTTGACAATGGAATCACAAGAACAATGGAACGGCATAATAGATTGGAACTTCCTATTCTAGTGAGGGGTAATATTGCTCAAACCCTAGAATCAAGAGTAGATTAATTTTCTCTCCAAAAAAATATCTCCTTCCCCCTGGTTACAATGGGGCTGGTCTATTTAAAAACACCCGCACCAAGGCCTATGGCCACCTCGGACTTGGTTCGGCCAGCCGAATTCACTTCCTATTCGGTCTCTGGACCAAAATTACAGTCCTATCTTATCTCTAAAGAGTTTGTATTGTACAACCTTGGATTCGGTGCAACAATTAATTGAATATATATATATATATATATATATATATATATATATATATATATATTATATATATTGTACAACCTTGGATTCGGTGCAACAATTAATTGAATATATATATATATGTGTGTGTGTGTGTGTGTGTGTGTGTGATCGAATCACAGAGAATCGGTTCAGCTTGGCAAGCAGCCCTTTGGTCCACGTATGCACCATGATTTCTTTATTCCTTTCCAAATCGCAATCTTGATCTCTTCATGCAGTCCTACTTGGTCCACGTGGACAACAATGTGCAGCAGCACATGCACTTAAACCCTCTCAGCCTTCCATGCTCCTATAGTGGTTGACTGTTCTTGCTTTGCTTTGTGCCACGTTAACTTTTCCTCATGCACAAACCTGCGAATAATTAAAATACTAACATTACGCAGTAACCAGTTCTCATGTAAATAAAAACTAAATTCAACTAGGAGTGAGTTCACCTGTTGATTAATCCTTTTAGCTCGTGCTCGTGTAATCGATCCAATCGGCGGGATGTCCTCATCACCCGACGTGTTGTGAGTGGTTTGGTGCTCGCCATCTCTAGAGTGGAGGAATAGCAACCCCGAGTGGATTGAGGTGTTGGTTCAAGTTGTGAGCTGATCCAATTCGGTTGGGCTTACCTTAGAGGTGTTGGCTTAATTCGTGGAGTCGGTCCAATTCGTTTAGACTTACCTCAACGTAGATTAGGGGAGACCAGCAAGTCTTCGAACACCACAGTAAAACATCCTTGTATCATTGTATTTTGTTCTCTTGTGTTTTAATTTGTGCAATTTACATTCCTAGAATCAAATTACTTACATGTTTTTTTTGTATGTTTGCTATCATTGTCAATAGTCTTAGCTTGTTGGTGCACATAGTCAAAACTAGTCGATTTAGGTTTTAATTGAGTAAAACCGAATTGATTCACATTTTGCCTAACACTTGATTTTAGCCAAAAGAACCATAATGTTTCTTATTCAACCCCCCTCTAGTTGGCCTCCTCAATCCTACAACGGTCTGTAGCCTCTTGGACTGACTCTAGCTCTTCTGCCCATCGCCAGAACGCGCACCCATTCCCAGTTTCCTTCGAAAATAGGGAGAATAGCAGATAAACTACAAAATTCGAATTTCTTCACATAGAAAACCAAACGGGGTCCTGAATCCAAATACTTACTAAATACACAGGACATTTGTAGTAACCATGGCCGGGATTTTTTTGAGAGCCGAATGTCCTGCGCCTCACCACCAAATTGCAATTCGGGCACTTTATAGATGGAGTAGAGATAGATGTGTCCCCTCCTTGACTCATTTTCAAGGATTTCAAGCTCAACAAGGAAAAAGACATAACGAACCGAAGGCAAAGGGAATAGATTTGGAGCATAACGAGGATAAGAGAGAGAATGAACCGAAGGAAGGGAGGCGGGTTTGGAGCTCAACGAGGAGGAGAGAGAACAAACAGGAGACCGATTTGGATCTCATCGAGGAAAAGTGAACCGAAGGAAAAGGAGAGAGAGCAGCAGAGGGAAAAAGGCAAGGGGATGACGAGCGAAATGGGTAAAAAATTAGGGTCAACTTCCTTGATACATGGGATGAGGACATATCCATTTCACATGATCTTTGCAGCCGGATCGAAAGAGAACACTAGTCTTTTCACTAGTCCAACGTGAGCAAAAGACACAGCAACTAACGGTAAGTGACGACAATGTCATTCGGCATAATTGTTTATCTTCGTGGTGTTATTTTGCACTGCCTCGAGAACAGAATGTCATTCCTCTAAATACGGTTGAATGTGATGTTACTGAGCTAATTTTCCCGCTTGCGAGACTACAATCTTACGAAGGGAAACAAAACTATCCCAGCAGGCGAAAACAAACTTGGTTCACTTTATTGCTATCATGAACATACTTCATGGAGCCCTGTCAAATGGTCGAGTGTCATTGTAGCGTATATCCCACAACCTCAATTGCATCTTTTGCAGTTGTCGTTCACTAAAAAAAAGACTTACTTGTTCATGCCCCCTTATCTTCATGAAGCCACGCAACAATTCACGTTTGTAATGGCAATCGCCACTAAGGTGGTTAGCTCGAATCTAAGAATAGAAAAACAAACCGCAAGTCAATTATCACTACGACTCACAACTGAGCATAAGTTTCTGTGTCACGAAAACATGCCAATAACTCCAATTTAAATGATAAGTACTTTGTTACCTCATAGCAAGCATGGTGAGCGCAGTTCTTCCAGTCCAAGTTCTTGCCAAAGCAGTCATCATAAGCATATATTAATTCATGAAGTAGCTACCTGATTTATCTCATCTTGAAATTGCATGTGATTACATCAAATTTTTACCTGGACATAAACAATTGGAAAGGTAGGGCAGTTCTCTCTTTAGTAGTTTACTTGAAATAGAACCCACGAGCAAAGTCTGAGGCCAATCAGGGAAAACACTGAAGAAAAGAATATATTACGTGTAACAATTGCACTGGCTTAGCTATTAAGATACTATTGAGAAAACAAAAGGAGGATGCTCTTAGGGTCAACCAAGAATTAGGCTGATGTCTTTCTAGTAAAGGAAAATAATACATTACACAAAAACGTAATGCAGCCCAAATACTGAAGTTTCAGTGACCCAATGTGCTAGCAACTTACAATATCGCACGGCAATCTAAGTACGCTCGTTCACCCAAGAAGTATCCCAGAAATTTGAACCTCGTGCTCTCCTGTCTTTTTGGCCAATGGACGACTTGCTTGCTAACCTGATTTGATTCCATCCTTGTTGGCCATCAGTCCATCCCAACTGAGTCTTACCTCGTTATCCTCACAAAAAATGCTGGGTAACTTGTTCAAAGAATAACGAGGAAAGGAGCTGCAGCCTGCAGCGAATGGTAGATGGGTCGCTTCTCGATTACAGGCTTCACTACGTCTTAGGGGATAAAAAACAATTTTATTTATTCCTGCCGATTAAATCACAGAAAAGCCAGCATTTTTCCCGGCTGGCAAAACCGTAAACACCTGGCTCCATCTAGAAAACAAATAACCGCAGTACAACACCAGTAATAACTCAATAACGCAAAAGAACAAATAATTGTCATCCAATGTGCCTATTCAAAACAGACAACTGCCCAGAGTCACCATTGAACAAGTAAACCTCCAATGGGGAAGACGACGATGCGAATGGCGATGATGAGAACCTCGTCGACGGCTGCAAGATTCTGCTTCCCTTGGGGCATGGGATGGTTAGGAGGCGTGGCCCGGTCCGCATCTGCCAAATCTGACAACACAGAAGAACACATAATAACGGTAAGTTTCTGCCTGAAACTAACAGCTCATATTGACCAACTTTTGTAACACAGTCCATTTCCAGATTTTTCCTTCTTTCCATGTGACCAAATCGAATACCAACCAACCGCCACAATGTTAACATTGAGCATTGGGAAAATATTCACGACTTCTAAGCAACATGTTATAAGTATGGTCCAGAAAAACCTGAAGAAATCAAGAACGGGGCAGGCATGGAACTACCCCAATTATGCCTTTTCCGTGGGGCATGGATTGCTAGGCACAGGCAATAGTCACTCTTTGTATATTCTAAGTGCGTTGAGCTTGATGATGCCTTGTCTTTGTTCAGAAGCATCTCCACAAAAAAGACAGGAAGCATCACGATAACCCTGAAAAGTTGATACATTACATGTTACAAGATAAAGCACAGAAGTCCAAAAAGTAGAGAACGATTACAAGATTTTGTAAAAGGAAATTTGTGCATTATCGCTGCCCAGTGTTTGGAATAAAGCATCTTGCCTATTCCAATGGGCCAAAGGCCAATATATAATATGTACAAGGTTGGACAATAGCAAATAATACCCTGCACAATATACATATCTAACACCCCCAAACTCATGGTGGATCAACAGCACTGAGTTTGGAGAGGTAGAAACTATGCTGAGCTCGAATGTGTCCCTTGGTGAAGAAAACTGCTAACTGACACTCCGAAGGCGCATACTGAAGAGCAATAACTTGGTCTTGCACCTGCAATCGTATGTACGAAGCATCCACCCCCTTAATCTTGTTTCTTCACCTTGATCACACCAATCTTTTCTCATTTGAACTTCCAAGTTTTCCTCTTTTACCTGCACTTTTGTGCGTCGTTCCTTCCTGGGCCGATACCGTCCTACCGCCTGCTCTTGTTCCATCCCGAGTCATGCACAAACCAATGCTTGCCGCGCCTCGCACTTGGACTGAACTCGTCCTTCTTTGCACGCCCGCCTGGGCTGGAGCACCTGCTCCCACGACCACCTGGGCTTCACCATTACCTGAGCCTCTCGCTCCTCTCTCTTGGACCAAATCTCCCTGCTTTACCGCGTACATCTCAGCTGAGGCTACACCGCCTCTCCTTCTGTTTTGCCTGCATACGGGTTGGGTCCATGGGCTTGACCCGAGCCGTTGGTTTCTCCAGCAACAACTGCATGCGCGTGTAGCTCGCCGTCCCTTTGAGCGCCCAGCACGTCATCTAGACCTCCCAAGGCTCCGCCTGCTAGGCCTCCTGCGCCAACTGCATGCCACTCTTGGATTCCGCCATGTTCTGGTTCGATACCCAAGTCCCACTCTGGCTCCTCCAGACTGTCCTTCACACAAACCGACTTACAAGTTTTTAGATAAATTTTGTACAACCGGTTCGGAGATTTTTTCACCTTCATCAACATATCTTTTTTCTTGTCATAGACACGCAAGAACTCATCCTGTAGCACCACCCTGCACCCCCGTTCCGCCAACTGCCCGAGACTGAGTATGTTGTTACACAGACTTGGTATATAATAGATTTCAGTCAGCATCCTCTGATCACCGTTCTTGCATTGCAATAGCATTGATCATTTGCCTCTTATTTGCACCGTGGAGCCGTCGCCAAACTTGACTTTGCCCAAAATCTTCTCGTCAAGCTCATGAAATATGGAGCGATCTCCCGTCATGTGATTGCTTGCTCCATTGTCTAAGTACCACTCATCAGTATGATCATGGTTGCCTCCCTCTGTGCGTAGTTTAGGAACTACGTTCTCCTCATTCAACATCACCATGACCGGCGCTTGGTTGACACATAAGGAGAGAAGCAGGGTTGGCTCGTCGTCTTCAATAGCTTGGGTGAGGTTTACCTCCTCGTTGTTCTTCTTGTTTCGGCAATCCGAAGCATAGTGCCCATATTTGTCGCAGTTGAAGCACTTTATGTGGCCGCAGCACTCCGACGCGTAGTGACCGTATTTATCACATTTAAAACACATGATATGTGACTTGTCACGGGATCTGTCACTATCGTCTTGCCTAGCCCAATCTCCACGTTCTCCTCTGCCGCCTCGCTCACGCCCGCGGCTTCTTGATGAGTCACGGTCGTCCTCCTCTGACGATTCCTTGTAAAATTGTCTGCCACAATCGGGCTTCTGTCCGCCAGACGAGCCCTGGCCATGCTCGCACTGCTTCATGCGCGCAAGCCACTCATCCTCTGTGAGGAGGTGTCCGCCGGCACTGTCGGCGTTGTCTTGTTCGAAGTGCTCTTCTACGGCCTTCACTCGTCCGGTAAGTTCTTCCACCGAGAGTGTCTGCAAGTCAACGAGCGTCTCAATTGAGATCGCTACCTGAGAATACCTTGGCGGGACGACACGGAGGAATTTTTTTAACAACGCGGTCTTCCTCAATATTGTCCCCGAGTATTTCCAAGTTGTTGACTAGGCCGGTGAGCCGCATTATGAAGTCATCCACCGACTCACCGCTCTTGAATTTGATGTCATCAAATTCTTTGCGTAGCGTCTGCGCCTTTGCCTCGCGTACGCGTTGTACACCCATGCGTCCTTGGCGGTGTTCTTGACGGCAAGCGTAGATAGCATCTCCGACGGAACGGCTCGGAGTATGGCAGACAACGCCATCCTGTCGTCGCGGTAGTCGCCATTGCCGGGGTCGATCGCCTCCCACAAGCCTTGCACTTGTAGATTCACTCTCATCACGAGAGAGCAATCTCCATAGTTGGTTCGCGTCAACATTGGTTATATTGTTAGCCGATCCAAAGCAAAATAGCCGCTTAGAGAAAGATTTAACACTTCCCTGCGCAACTCTGATTTTTATTGCTTCTGTCTTCTTCTCGTGATAGCACCCCACTGCACTTCTTATTTCTTAACTCCACTTCATGTTTTACATGGCACGGAGGCCTCTTTATATACAGACTCAATCCAATAAGACACGGAAAAGACTTGCCTCATGCACACACACGTACGCCCGTGTCTCAGTGTCGGACTCGGCCAGATTATTTGACTCAGATACGGACTAAAACAGGAATGGAAACTAGAAATGAGATTAACTTCTAATAATCACCCCCTTAAGCTTGTTTATTCACCTTGATCACGCTGATCTTCTCTCTTATATGAACTTCCAAGTCTTCCTCTTTTACCTGCACTCCCGTGCGTTGTTCCTTCCTGGGCCGATACCACCCTACCGCCTGCACTTGCTCCATCCTGAGCCATGCACAACCCAACGCTTGCCGCGTCTCGCACCTGGACTGAACTCGTCCTTCCTTGCACGCCCTCCTGGGCTGGAGCACCCGCTCTCACGACCACCTCGGCTTCGCCATACCTGAGCCTCTCGCTCTTCTCTCTTGGCCCAAATCTATCCGCTTCCCGCATACATCTCAGCTGAGGCTATACACCGCCTCCCTTCTGTTGTGCCTGCATACGGGCTGGGTCCATGGGCTTGACCCGAGCCGTTGGTTCCTCCAGCAACAACTGCATGCGCGTGGAGCTCGCCGTCCCTTTGAGCGCCCTACACGTCATCTAGACCTCCCAAGGCTCCGCCTGCTGCGCCTCCTGCGCCAACTGCGTGCCACTCCTGGGTTCCGCCATGTTCTGGTTCGATACCCAAGTCCCACTCTGGCTCCTCCAGACTGTCCTTTACACAAACCGACTTACAAGTTTTTAGATAAATTTTGTACAACCGGTTCGGAGATTTTTTCACCTTCATCAACAGATCTTTTTTCTTGTCATAGACACGCAAGAACTCATCCCGCAAAGACCACCCCGCACTCCTGCTCGCTAACCGCCCAAGACTGAGTATGTTGTTACACAGACTTGGTATATAATAGATTTCAGTCAACATCATCTGATCACCGTTCTTGCATTGCAATAGCATTGATTCTTTGCCTCTTATTTGCACCGTGGAGTCGTCGCCAAACTTGACTTTGCCCGAAATCTTCTCGTCAAGCTCATGGAACATGGAGCGATCTCCCGTCATGTGATTGCTTACTCTATTGTCTAAATACCACTGATCAGTATGATCATGGTTGCCTCCCTCTGTGCATAGTTTAGGAACTACGTTCTCCTCATTCAACATCACCATGACCGGCGCCTGGTTGACACATAAGGAGAGAAGCAGGGTTGGCTCGTCGTCTTCAATAGCTCGGGTGAGGTTTACCTCCTCGTTCTTCTTCTTTCGGCAATCCGAAGCATACATATTTGTCGCAGTTGAAGCACTTTATGTGGCTGCGGCACTCCGACGCGTAGTGACCGTATTTATCACATTTAAAGCACTAGATATGTGACTTGTCACAGGATCTGCCACCATCGTCTTGCCTAGCCCAATCTCCACGTTCTCCTCTGCCACCTCGCTCACGCCCGCGTCCACGCTCGCGGCTTCTTAATGAGTCACGGTCGTACCTCGTCCGACGATTCCTTGTAAAATTGTCTGCCACCACTGGGCTTCTTTGAGCCCTGGAAAAAGCGCTGCTTCATGCGCGCAAGCCACTCATCCTCTGTGAGGAGCAGGTGTCCGCTGGCGTCGTCGGTGTTGTCTTGTTCGTAGCGCTCTCTACGGCCTTTAGTCGTCCGGTGAGCTCTTCCACTGAGAGCGTCTGCAAGTCAACGAGCGTCTCAATTGAGAACGCTACCTGAGAATACCTTGGCGGGACGACGCGGAGGAATTTTTTAACAACATGGTCTTCCTCAATCTTGTCCCCGAGTATTTCCAAGTTGTTGACTAGACCGGTGAGCCGCATTGCGAAGTCATCCACCGACTCGCCGCTCCTGAATTTGATGTCATCAAATTCTTTGCGTAGCGTCTACGCCTTTGCCTCGCGTACGCGCTGGACGCCCATGCGCATTGTCTTGATGGTGTCCCATGCGTTCTTGGCGGTGTTCTTGACCGCAAGCGTAGACAGCATCTCCGATAGAATGGCTCAGAGTATGGCAGACAACGCCATCCTGTCGTCGCGGTAGTCGCTATTGCCGGGGTCGATCGTCTCCCACAAGCCTTGCGCTTGTAGATTCACCCTCATCATGAGACCAATTTCCATAGTTGGTTCGCGTCAACATTGGGTCAACCTACCCCACCAAGGACGCATGGGACACCATTAATTGTTATAATTAATATTGTTTTTTTCTTGCTGATTTGTTTTCCCGTTTTTTGTTTCATGGTTTGGTAGGGTTGGTAGTTGTTTGGTTCGGATATGTAGTCCGAGTTCGAGTTCAATTGCATGAAATCAGGCTTTAAAAGGCCATGCAGCCATGTAACATGTGAAGTCGGGAGTTGAGAAGTAACAGAGAAAAGGAAACACAAATGAAGGAGCGGTGTGGCTCCCGAAAGAAATTGCTTGTCTGTGTTCATGTTTGCTCTGCACGCATAGGAACCAAGAAGGCAGGAAGAGCTGATGTGCAACATATTCCCGTGAGTATTCCGATCGAGCGTGACGATTATCAGGTTTGGGCTAACAATTGGTATCAGAGCCTGCACTCGATTCGGCGATGCATCGATCATCTTCCCACTACCTACCCGGTCAAGGATGCCCAACGACGTCGGCGAACGTCTGGAGGCGGGATCCGGCAGCGGCAGCGGTGGCGGTGGGGAAGTTGTGATCCATTGCGTGGTGAGGAGTCGAGGCTCTGGCCAGATATTCGATGTTGACGCGAACCAACTATGGAGATTGGTCTCGTGATGAGGGTGAATCTACAAGCGCAAGGCTTGTGGGAGGCGATTGACCCTGCAATGGCGATCACCGCGAGCCGCTCGCCGGAGATGCCGCTTCACGCTGCCGCCAAGAACACGACAGGATGATGGTGTTGGTGTCCAACGCAGCACGCGAGGCAAAGGCGCAGACGCCATACTCCGAGCCGACTTCGCTCACCGCCGAGATCTGATTGAGGAAGACCGCTTACGCCCCGCCTAAGGCCGCTCAAGAACACCGCCAAGGATGCATGGGACACCATCAAGGCAATGCGCATGGCGCCCAACGCAAGAAGCCGCGAGGCAAAGGCGCGTGGAGAGAGGCGCTGACGCAAAGAATTTGATGACATCAAATTCAAGAGCGTGAGTCGGTGGATGACTTCGCAATGCGTAGCTCAACCATGCCTAGTCAACAACTTGGAAATACTCGGGACAAGATTGAGGAAGACCACGTTGTTAAATAATTCCTCCGTGTCGCCGACTTGGTCCAAGAGAGAGGCGAGAGGCTCAAGGTATTCTCACGAAAAACAATGATTAGGAGTGATTGTTAGATAATCATTGTTTTTAGAAAATTCTTTCTGCTTCTCTTCTAAGATGGAAACCGAATAGGTCTTTGTCTCCATAGTTTTGTGAGTATGTGTGGGTATAAAAGGATGGGTCCTGTGCCGAACAATCTCAATAAAAGTTACAGATTGAGACTCGTGAATCGGGTAGTTATAAAGGTAGCTTTGGCATGCTATGAAACATGCGAGGGATGTGACTGGTCGAGATGAGATTTACCTCCTAACATAACAGAGAGATGTCTTTGGGCCCTCGTGGTGATCGGATAAAGAAAGTGCATGACCATGCCACTAGTGGTCAAGTGTCGACCACATGATGTTATCCGACACTCGATCGAGAAAGTATTGAATACCCATGGATGACACATCATCTCACCCGAGTTCAACCGCACATCGTGAGACAAAAGGAGAATGCATGAGTAGGTCGCTTAGTTTGACTCGCCACGGACTAGTCGTATGGAGATACGTACGGTCGAGACCGGTCAAACGTAATCACGTAATGGTAAGAACTCGTCGTAAGGAGTTACGAATCGGGTCGTGACCAATTACAACTCGTCGATAGAGATACGAATCGGTCGTAAGTGATGAGGACTCGATCATAGATCATATTACATCAAGGTTCGTCCGATTTATTCTATGTCTTTGGGAAATCGTTATGTGTCGCTAGGTATTGCTAACGACTAGTGATCTAAAAGAGTTTCCAGTCATAACCGATTACACATAAACCCGTGGGGTCGCACACTTAAAGGGCAAGGATATGTTTTGATGGTGGTCCAAATTGTGATAGGCCACTTAGTTTCTAATGGGCCTCGTGTACGAGACCCATCATGGATGCCTATATAAAGAGGGCGGTGGCATGGGGTCAAAGAGGAAAGAGGATGATCTTGGAAGAACTCCAAACCATAATAGCCACGCTTTCTTTACCACGCCGCCGAGCTAGCACTCCAAAGGCGTGGTGATCCCGCCCGACATGTTGGATGCAGGCTGTGGGCGAAAGTATCATCGTAGTCACGACCATGCTCCTGGTGAAAACCACGCGCCACAAGACGAGCCTTGTGGCGCTCAAAGGAACCATTCGATTGAGTCTTGTACACCCACTTACACGTGATAGGAGTAACATGCGCAGGCAAGGGCACAAGATCCCAAGTGCTAGTACACTCCAAAGCAGCAATCTCCGCAGACATCGCGAACTGCCACTCAAGGTGAGCAGCGGCGGCCTCACGGTAGGTCGTAGGCTCAGAAAGAGCAAATGGCATAAGCCAGAGCGCCAGCGGCTCGACAAAGGAGACGATCACGAAGATCGTATCTGGAAGAAGTCGGAACAGGACCCAGCAGAGACGGAGGCTCAAGAGAGGAAGTAGTAGGCTGAGGATGGCGAGAGTAGTGCAAGGGAAAAGGTGGAGCCTCAACAAAAGAGCGGGAAGGAAAATCCGACGGAGGCGAAACAGATGGAGCTGGACTCTGAACAGAGGGAGGCAAGAGTAGATGGAGGATGTGGAGAAACAGTGATGGAAAGCTGAGAGCCAGGAAAAATCAGAAAAGAGATCGACTCAGGAAGAGAATCTGGACTGACAGTGGGGGAATGAGGATAGTAGGAGCGGACTCGATCAGAGCCAAGAAAACACAAACCAATCGATCGAGCAAATACCTTGGTGCGCCACGAGGTAGAAGAAGGACGAAATGTACACAAATTAAACTACGAAGATGATCAGACTGAGCTCGACTATAAAGACACTCGACAGGAGTAGAACCCTGAAGAGCAGTAGAAGGTTGCAGCAGGTTGATGAGAAAAGCAGCAGTAGAAACAGCCTCAACCCAGAAGTGAGAGGGAACAGAAGAAGCAAGCATGAGAGCGCGAGCGGTCTCAAGCAAGTGACGATGCTTACGCTCAGAGATACCATTCTGGTTATCAGCACCAGGACAAGAGTACTGGGGAAGAGTGCCCTGCTCAGCGAGAAAACGACGCAAAGCAGTAGAGAGATACTCACCAGCAGAGTCGGCACGAAAAACGCGAATGGCCGAATCAAACTGAGTGCGAACCATGGTGGCGAACATCTGATAAATAGAGAGAACCTAGCAGCGCTCCGACATGAAATAGACCCAAGTATGACGAGAATAATCATTAATAAAAATCACATAATAGCGATGATCCCCTTTCGAAACGAAGGGTGTCGGACCCCAAACATCAGATTGAACAAGATTAAAAGGACGAATAGAAATAGAATCCCTAGTGGGATAGGGGAGCTGCAGCTGCTTGCCAAGCTTGCAACCTGTTGGAAGAATAATTTTACCCTTCCACTAACGGGCCCTCTCTAGAGGAAACACACACATACAAATCACAAGACTACAACTATGCTTAGAGAAGACTGTAATACCCCTCACTTGTACTCACAGAATAGTCATCCCCTAAGGGGTATTTTGGTCATTTGTACAAGCCCAGGAGCCTATAAATACCCCATGTATCCCTCATTTGAGGGGGAGTTCTCTTGAGCAATAAAGAAGGATGTTCAAACTGGTGAGCCCTCGGGGACTCCCTCTCCGGAGGTAACCCCCTGTTGGCTCACCGACAGGAGTAGGGCGGTCCTCTCAGACCCCGAACCTGTATAAATCCTCATGTCATTTTTTACTCTCGTGGGCGATGGTCTGTCAGACGGCCGACGTCCACCCCCTCACTTGTGTTCGGTTTTTACACCTACAACATTGGCACCGTCCGTGGGGTTCGAACCCACGACCAGGTGGTTGTGCGAAGCAGTCGCGCCCCGACGCCGAGTGCCCAACAGACGCCCTGCAGTGCTCCACCCTTGCGCGCCTTGCGCCCTGCAACCCAAGCGCCTCGCGCACCCGAGCGCCATGCAAGTTTGGCTCTACGGAGAAACACTCGTGTTATCTACAAGCCCTCGTAACGTTTTTAGCTCGAACTGCAACGATTCTGAGTTCTACTTCGACGACTCTCATCACTCCGCGGAGCAAGAGGAGGTCGACTTCAACCACGACTTCTCTCCGACGCGTCGCCCGCCTCGAGGGCTATGCTTCGGTTCGAGGCCCGCGTCCACGACTTCACCTGCAGAGGCTTCTCTCCAATGCGCCGCCCGCCTCGAGGGCTATGCTTCAGCTCGGCGGGCCCGTGTCCACGGCTTCGCCTGCAGAGGCTTTATCGCGACATGCCGCACGCCTCGAAGGCTATGCCTCGGCTCGATGGCCCCGTGTCCACGACTTCGCCTGCAGAGGCTTCGCTCCGACGCGCCGCCCGCCTTGAAGGCTATTCCTCAGCTCGGCGGCCCCATGCCAAACCTTCGCCGGTAGAGGCTTCGCTCCGACGCGTCGCCTGCCTTGAAGGCTATGCCTCAGCTCGACGGCCCCGCATCCACAACTTCGCCTACGAGGATCCGCTCCGACGCACCGCCCGCCTAGAAGGGTATGCCTCGGCAGGGCAGCCCTGCATCAAGTACTTCGCATTTAGGAATGGAACAACCAAAAACCATCCCCACACGAAGGGCCAACGAGATGCGGCAATTTGGTACCCGCCCTCGCATGGAGCACTCACGCGATATGAAGCACAAAATAAGTCTTAAGTCTTCGAGTGCCCGGGTGCCCATCAAGCCAAAATTGTCTAAGTCATAGCAAGCATATTCGTCAACAGGATACAAAACCTCAGCACTCTTCTTAACCCCTCGGGTACCCTTCCAAGCGCCAAAGGGGCAGGGGGGCTGCTATTGAGGAATCCTACCACCTCGGGGCACTTTCGCGCTAGCAGTTGAGCGCCCGCTGCGTCTCCGTCCGAGGCCCGGCCTCAGGGCGGAGGCGCAACGGGCGCTTTGAGCTCCGGCCTCAGGGCACCTTCGCATCGCGTTCGAACGACCTTCACGGCGGCCGTGCGGTACCGCCGCCACGCCGCCAAGACTCGCCGGCCTCGCCACCTGCGCCCGCCGAGCCGACCTCGAGCCATTTTTGCGACGGATTCGTGCGGCCGCCGCGCCTCCATCGGCCTCGTAACCCTACGCAACTACATCTCCCTGTAGGGTTGTGTCCGGAAAGCCATATAAGCCATACACAATAGTTTTTGTACAGCCCAAGTACATACGCTTTTAGTTGTTTCCTAAATATCGCCAAGGCCGATGATGAGAGGAAGCAATCGGCAAGTTCAGCCTGATGTTCCTGCACCTGTTCCTGTACAAGTGCAACATCGTGGCATGGTGGAAGACCCGCATCAACTACAACTTCATATTTGAGTTCGCACCCACCAAGGAGCCCAAGTACCACGACGTCTTCTTTATCTGCACCGCATCCATGGTTGTCGTCATCGGGTCATGTTCGCGCATCTCTCCCTCATTGTCAGGGACTACCATGCACGCCTCACCTCACGTCCAGGCGATTCCCGGAATCTTGCCCCTGGTGTTTCTGCTGCTCCTGTTCTGTTTATTTAACATCGTGTATCGATCAACCAGATTCCTATGTTAAGAATCCTAGAGTATGTGGCCTGCTATTACATCAGCGGAAACTACAGGACACAGGAACACAGCTACTACATCAACACCAAGCATTTTATGCAAGCCGTTCCTTCAGGAGGTGGCATCTCTACGCAACTAAAGATATTCATGCAGACTTACTACATAACCTCACGGCGTAACACAAGAAAAGCAAGAACAAACAAAGTGGACTATGGATAATGCAATGCCTCTTATTTACACACCTAGCTTGTGCCTCGCACCACGCCTAAAGCGCCAATCAACTTTAGCGCCTGCAACCTCGGTGCCTCAAACTTGAACGCCTGGCACGCCATCGCCCAAGCCTCGCTCTCGCCTCCCGCCCATCCGGTGCTCAGCACCACACGCGCCTAAGGCGCCAAAGCAGCCGCTTTATGCGCCTAGACACCTTGCACACTGCAAGGCTGCGCGCCCCGCGACGACCCAACAACGCCTGGTCGTCCGCCGTGAGCGCGTCAGTGGCGGCCAGGAGCGCAAGGAGAAGACGTCTTGGCCAGTTTTTCCTTGCGAAGGAACAACCGAGGCGTTGTTTTGAGGAAGAAGTTGGCCAACTTCACATGAAGACAAAGGTTCACGTGAAAAAAAAAGAGCACAGGGTGCTGCATGGAGCCTCATGTGAAAAAAGCAAAAGCAAAGCAATGACCCGTGCTTCTTTCTTGATGGACAAAAAGCAAAGCATCCACAAAAGCAAAAAGCAAAGCAGCACGTGAAGACTGTTAGGAATAGCAACTTGTATTATCAGGTGGCCTTTGGCCAGTATATATACACCAGTATAGGTTACAGATAAGGAAACCAAATAATATCTAGAGTCCTACTCTAACACATATATATATCTCTAACACCCCCCTCAAACTCATAGTGGATCAACAACACTGAGTTTGGAAAGGTAGAAGTCGTGCTGTGCTCGAGTCTGGGCCTTCGTGAAGAAATCCGCTATCTGAAGCTCTGAAGGCACATACTGAAGAGCAATCACCTGATCATGCACACAAGACCTCATGAAGGAAGCATCAACACCAATATGCTTGGTAAGCTCATGCTTCACAGGATCACGGGCAATACTGATAGCACCTGTACTGTCTGACAAGAGAGGAGTCGGTGTAGTGGCAGAAACACCAAAATCCTCAAGTAACCACCGTAGCCAAGTAATCTCTGCGGTCAAGAGAGCCATAGCTCGCAACTCAGCCTCTGCACTCGAACGGGACACTGCAGTCTGTTTCTTCGTCTTCCAGACAATGAGAGAACCACCAAGAAAAACACAGTAAGCAGAGATAGACGGCGATCAGAGGGATCGCTGGCCCAAGTAGCATCCGAAATAAGCTCAAGATGTAACGAGTCGAAACGAGCGTGGAAAGAAGAGATAAGCTCAAGAGAGGTAGTCCCACGAAGATATCGCAGAACTCAAGAAGGTGGCTATAGTGGACCCGAGGGAGTCAAACGAATCGACTCGTAACATGAACTGGATAAGTGATATCCGGACGAGTAACAGCAAGGTAGACAAGACTCCCAACAAGATGACTAGCGAGTCGGATCAGAAAGAGGCTCGCCATCAGAAGGCCGGAGATAAACATTGAGCTCCATGGGAGTCTCAATAGTACGCTGATCAGTGAGAGAAGCGCGATCAAGAAGATCCTGAATATACTTCTCTTGGGACATAAAGAAACCATCTGGAGTGGAAGTAACCTCGATCCCAAGGAAGTAACGAAGAGGACCAAGATCCGACATAAGAAACTGCTCATTCAGACGAGCCTTGACAAAGACAATGTACTCAGAATCATCTCCGGTGATGATCATATCATCAACATATAGAAGAAGAAGTCCGACCACGAGACGAAGTATGGACAAAAGAGCAGGATCATGATCACTAGCTGAGAAGCCAGCAGCAGTGACCACAGAGGAGAAACGTTCAAACCAAGCACGAGGGGCTTGTTTAAGGCCATAGAGAGAGCGACGAAGACGACAGATCATACCCTCAGGAACAGAATACCCAGGTGGCGGATGCATGTAGACCTCCTCACGCAACTCGCCATTAAGAAAGGCATTCTTTACATCAAGCTGAGAAACGGACCAATGGCGAACAGACGCCACCGAAAGATGAGTGCGGACAGTGGTCATGTGGGCCACAGGAGCAAAAGTCTCGTCGTAGTCACGGCCATACTCCTGCCGGAAGCCACGAGCAACAAGACGCGCCTTATAGTACTCAAGAGAGCCATCAGAGCGAGTCTTAATCTTATAGACCCACTTACACGTGATGGGACGAGAGTGAGCTGGAAAAGGAACAAGATCCCAAGTACCAGTACGCTCGAGAGCAAAGAATCTCCTGGCCATAGCATGGTGCCACTCAGATGAGTAACAAAGATCCCAGAGGAGACTGCTCATGGGTAGTCGCACCAAGAAGACCAAACGGGCAGGAGGCCGAATCGACCGACGATCGCGAGACCGTGAAGCGAGGAGATGATGGCCCATCGAGGAAGATGGAATATCGTGGAGAAGATGAAACATCGGGGAAGATGGTTCATCCGAAGAGCCTCAATACGAGGTCGACGAGTGTAAAAGAGAGTGGAGGAGCCTAAGGAGCCACAAAGCGACGGGCAGAGGCGACAACGGCTGAGAGGCCTCGTGGAGATATATGTGGAGACTCGGTGGGACGGATGGACGAGGGCAAGACAGAGATGGGTGTATCCGAAAGGTCAAAAAGACAGGACTCCACAGAGGAAACCAAGGAGAGGCAGACGTGGGTAGAAGGGACGAGACTCGCCAAAAGTCACATCCCGAGAAATCTGCGATCCGTCGACCAACAGATCCCAAAGACCTGATAGCCCTTGTGCTCAAGATCAGATCCCATAAAACACACTCAACAGAATGAGCGGCCGCTTGGTGCATTCTCGAGGTGCAAGGAGAACGAGCAAAAGCAAACCATGCATTTAAGCGCAGAGTAGTCTCGAGAAAGATCACAGAAACGCTTAACCGGGATCTCACCCTGAAGAGCAGAAGAGGGCTGGATGTTGACGAGATAGGTAATAGTGGAAACAAATTTCACCAAAAGTGAGGTGGAATAGAGGCAAGAATCATCGCGTACGAGCCGCCTCAAGGAGGTGACGATGCTTGCGCCAACGACACCATTCTGAGCATGAGCAGCAGGACAAGAGAACTGAGCGAGAGTGCCCTGCTCAGCAAGGAAGCTGCGCAGGTAATGAGAGAGGTACTCGCCAGCAGAGTCAACACGAAAGACTCGAATAGGAGTGGAGAACTGTGTGCGAACCATAGTGGCAAATTGTTTATAGATAGACAAAGCCTCACTACGGGAAGACATAAAGTATATCCAAGTGTGACGAGAGAAGTCATCTATAAAAATGATATAATATCGATGGCCCCTTTCAAAAGGAAGGAGCCGACCTCAAACATCTGAATGAATAAGATCAAATGGTCACGAGACATGCACTCACTATGAGAATAGGGAAGTCAATATGTTTCCCTAACTTACACCGACAATCTAAAGATACGCCTCCCGAGATGCACCCTTTAAGACCACGACGACTAAAGATGACGGACGAGATCCACACAGATGACCAAGACGGTGGTGCCACTGTTGGAAAGAGTTGGTAGACGAAGTGGCGGAAGCGGAGAGACTGGTGGCGACGGTGGCAGCGGAAGGAAGGTGTAGCCATTCAAGCTCCCAGATACGCTGTGAGTCAAGGCACCGAGGGCTATAACCAACTAGAGCCCCCGTGTGGTGGTTCTGAACACAACAAGAGTCAGAGTCAAGAATGACCCGACAACCAAGGTCAGTAATATGTCCAGCAGAAAGAAGCTGCATGGTTAGGCGAGGAACATGAGCAACAGAAGGAACATGAAAAGATGAGTTGCTAAGAGGTCCTCACTGCAGATGTAAAGAGAGGTACCATCAGTAGCACACCGACAGGGAAACAAGAGGTGTAACAAAAGACAGAGTGGAAGAATCGAAAGTCATGTGAAAAGATGCTCCGTAATCAAGGATCCACGGGGAGGTACCTGATTATGTAGGAGGTGGTTTCTCGCGTTCAAGAGTCGATGAGCGTAACTCGCAGAACCCGCCGAGGAAGAACTCAAGCGGCAGCAGCGCCAAGTCCGCTATCTCTCCCGCCGGAGAGAAATCGCGGAAGTAGTCGATGCGACGCCGATGTAGAAGTACCGTGCGCGTGCTAGGAGAAGAACGGCGTGAAAGATGTCGTTGCTTCTGTAGCACGGGACTCAATGTGGCCGACCTTGTCGCAGAGGAGCAGCCGAGGACGCCACCGCCAGATGGAGGGCGCCACCACCACCGTGGCAACCGCCGAGGAGGCAGCATCAAGCGTGAAGCGCCGGTGTAGCAGTGGATCAGGCTAGCACGGAGGGAGTGGCATTAGACCAAAGACCACTCGACGCGAGTCTCCTCTCGCACGTATCTCTGCAAGGGCCTCGAGAAGAGCGACACGAGGGTGGCGCAAGAAATCGGGTCTAACGACCGCCGAACTCCGGACGAAAGCGAGTAAGGAACTCAGAGACACGCCGAAACCTGTGTCGGCCCGCATGTACCAGCAAAGACGAACGTAAACGGCACCGCAGAAGCGTAAGAGAGTCCAACCGACGCCGCATCGCGTAACTCGAAGCGAAAGCGCCAACAGAGCATCACCTTGTCAAGAGAGTGCTCCCGTGAACTATCGATGTAGAGGGCATCTCCAAAGGGTTCGTAGCGCTAACGAAGATGAGTCCATATCTGGACAGCCAAAGAAAATCCCACAATCTCAGAAGAAAACTGAGGCTGAACACTGGCGATGAAGACAGCAGCAGCTCGAGCGTCGTCGTCACACTACTGAGTGTAGGCGGTCAACCGACCCATGTAGGAATCCAGAGCCTCTTGGTAGGCAGAGACAGCCTTCTCATCAGCAAGGCCAGCAGCCTTGTCAGCTGTCGGGGGAAGCGCAACAGACGTAGGCTCCGTCGGAGTAGGGCACGGCGGGCAGGTGACATCGCCAGAGAGGACACCCCAGAGACGAAGACCACGCATGTGGATGCGCATGTGAGACACGAAGTCGGTGTAGTTAACACCGTCGAAGATCACCGGGCAGCGAGCGCATGTGACACACGAAGTCGGTGTAGTTAACACCGTCGAAGATCACCGGGCAGCGAGGGAGGGAAACGGTGCCCATTGGTAGGCGGCGCTGGACGGCGCGGCGACCAAGGCAACGCAGTCTAATAGGCGGCGTTGGACTGCGCGACGATCAGATCGACTTTTTTTTAACTCGGCCGACTCTTAAGCCAGCCGACTCTTCTCGGGCCGGCTTTTAACCCTCGGCCCACGTCGCCCGCGGGGAAAAGGCCTAGGTCACCTCCCCGTGCGAGCGTGGCGGTGGCGGCTTCCTCGGCAGTGGCGGCGCGGCTGCTTCCTCAAGTGGCTGCAGTTTCCTCCGGCGGTGGCCCCCAGCGGATTCGCCTCGCGGGTAGTGTTGCGGGCGGCATGGCTCGAAGTCCGAGACGCCGCGCGGCGCGGCTCGAGGCGAAGATCCGGCCAATCGAGGAAGATCCGCCGATCGAGGAAGACCCGAGGCGGGTGGAGCAAAGAGCCGGATCCGCTGCGCCCCGGCAGCGGCGACCCTTGCGGGAAGAGAAGACAACCGACGGAGCAGGCGGCGGGGAACGACGACCTGGAGGCAACCATGGTAGCGGTAGCCTAGCAGCGGAGAGGTAAGCCAAGAACGCAGCAGCAAGACCGAGTCTAGTAATGACGAGTCGATCGCGGCAATAATGACGGCGGTGGCGGCTAGGGCACGGAGTAGGACGAGTTGCGCGTCCGGAGGTAACCCTAATGGGCTCTGATACCATATTAGGAATAACAACTTGTATTATCAGGGGGGCAATGGGTCAGTATATATACACCAGTACAGGTTACAGATAAGGAAACCAAATAATATCTAGAGTCCTACACACACATATATATCTCTAACAAAGACCACTGAACCAAGACGCTGCACTTTTTCTTCCTTTTGCCCATGCGTTCACACACGCCCGCTACCTGGGTCCTACTTCCCTGGATTTGTCCGTGAGGCTCCCTAGCACCCCGAAGCCCACGCTGGTTCGGGAGCGCTCGAGAGGATCCGCGAGAGCCCGCCGCAGGGTTTGGAGGCGCTTCCCCGAGCAAGCCCGAGTTGCCCCGTGCCGACCGATGCCGCACCGAGTGCGGGACTTGGGAGCTCCGTAGCGCGTCGCTCTGTCCAACCGCCTTCACGCCTACTCACCCGGCTGATGCCACGCCGCCCCAAGGCTCCTAGAAGCTCCTTCCTCACCGGCCGGCTCCACGACGCCTCAAGCCTCCCCGCGTCGCCCCGAGGTCTTCCACAGCTCTACACGCGCTCCTTGCCTCACTGCGCCCTCCACCATGTCCGGCCTCATCCGGTGGCGCCGCCGCCGCCAGCGCCGCCGCTCCACCTCGACCAGGGCTAATTGCTACCTTGCGCTCGCACCGCTCGTTCGTTGCTGCTGGCGCTCGGGCGCGAAAAGAGGGTGCCGAAGGGAGAAGGAGATTCACGGCACTCACGCCTCGCACCCTCGCCCTCGGTATCGGGGCCTCGGGGCACCCCTCGCACCGGGGCTCTCGACTCAAGCCCTCGAGACTTCGCTTCGTCGCGGCCTCGAGGCCTCCGGGGCGTTGCGGCGTCGCCCACTCGGGCCCTCGGGGCTTCGCACCCTCATATCCTCACGGCGCCCTCGGTGCCTCGCGGCCTCGCGACACCCTAGCGCCTTGGCGCCCTCCGAAGCCCTAACGCCAGTCATCGCCAAGCGGGCCTCACACCTTCGAGCCCTCGCGCCCCTCACGCCCTCGCGGTGCCCGCGCCTTGGGGCCTCGGGGTATCGGGGCCTCATGCCCTCGCGGTACCTCGCGCACTCATGCCCTCGCAGTACCCTCACGCCCTCAGGCCCTCGGGGCCTCGCGCACTCAGGCCCTCGCGGTGCCCTCGCGCCCCTCGGGGCCTCGCGCACTCGGGCCCTCGCGGTGCCCTCACACCCTCGGGGTCGCGTGCCCTCGCGGCGTCACGCACTCGGGCTCTTGGAGCCTCGCGGCGTCGCACCCTCGTAACCTCAAAGTGCCCTTGCGCACTCAGGGCCTCGCCGTCTCGCCCTTACAGTGCCCTCACGCCCTCACGGTGCAATCGCACCCCTCGGGGCCTCGGGGTATCCAGCCTCACGCCCTCGCACCCCTCGGGACCTCGCGCACTCAGGCCCTCGTGGCCTCGGGGTATCCGGGCCTCACGCCCTCGCACCCCTCGGGGCCTCGCGCACTCAGGCCCTCGGGGTGTCGAGGCGTCGCCCACTCGGGCCCTGGCGGCATCGCAACCTCGCGACATCGCGCACTCAGGCCATCGGGGAATTGCGACCTCGCAGGGCCGTCGCACCCTCGGGGTCTCGTGCCCTCGCGGCGTCGCACCCTCGTGCCCTCAAGGTGCCCTCGAGGCCTCGCACCCTCATATCCTCACGGCACCCTTGGTGCCTCGCGGCCTCGCGACACCCTAGAGCCTTGGCGCCCTCCGAAGCCCTAACGCCCGCCATCGCCCGGCGGGACTCGGACTCGCAGCCTCGAGCCCTCACGACGTCGTGGTGTCGGGGCCTCGCGCCCTCACGGTGCCCTCGCGGTCTCACGCCCTCTGGGCCTCACGCCCTCGTGGTGCCCTCGCGCCGCGGGCCCTCGGGGTATCGGGGCCTCACGCCCTCGCACCCCTTGCGCCTTCAGGGCCTCGCGCACTCAGGCCCTCGGGGCTTCGCTTCGTCGCGGCCTCGGGGCGTCGTGGCGTCACCCAGTTGGGCCCTCGAGGCCTCGTGCCATTGCGCCCTCGCGGCATCGCGCACTCAGGCCCTCGGGGAATTGCATCCTCATGGGGCCGTCGCACCCTCGGGGTCTCGTGCCCTCGCAGCGTCGCGCACTCGGGCTTTCGGGGCCTCGCGGCGTCGTACCCTCGTGCCCTCAAGATACCCTCGCACCCTCAGTTGTGCCTCGCGGCGTCACGCACTCGAGCCCTCGTGGCCTCACATCCTCCGGGCCTCGAGGCCCCACGCCCTCGCGACACCCTGGCGCCCTCGCGCCCTTACTGTGCCCTCGTGATCTTGTGCCCTTGAGGCCTCAGAGCATCGCGCCTCGCGCCCCTCACGCCCTCGGGGCCTCAGGGCTTCGCGCCCTTGATGTGCCCTCGGGGCCTCGCGGTGCCCTCGCGCCCTCCGACGCCATAACACACGCTATCGCTCGACGGGCCCCGCGCCCTAGCGGCGCCCTGCGCCCTCGCGGCCTCACGACACCCTTGCGCCCTTCGACACCCTAACGCCCGCCATCGCCCAGCGGGCCCTGCACCCTCGTGCCCTCGCAGCCGTCCTTGCATCTCCGGAATTCTTCCCGCACCCCTGGAGCGTCCGTCGCCTCGCGCGGCCCCCTCGACGTTTCCACTGCTTCGCGTGGCCCCGCACAGCCCCTCGCCGGCCACGTAGCGCCTCTGGAGCTCCCCGTGCCTCTAGAGCGTCAGCCGCTTCACACAACCCCGCGCGGCCACTTGCCGTAGGGAGTCCTTCGCTCAGGAACAACGGAAGCAAGGTATTGTGGGAGAAGCTGCTGGCCAAAGACAGATATAACCTTAGCATGAAAAACACAATTCAAGACTGCACCTTTTGACGATTCTTCTCGAAACGCCAAGGGGCAAGGAGGCTAGTATTGGAAGAATAATTTTACCCTTCCACTAACGGGCCCGCTCTACAGGAAACACACACATACAAATCACAAGACTACAACTATGCTTAGAGAAGACTGTAATACCCCACTTGTACTCGTAGAGTAGTCATCCCCTAAGGGGTATTTTGGTCATTTGTACAGGCCCAAGAGCCTATAAATACTCCATGTATCCCTCATTTGGAGGGGAGCTCTCTTGAGCAATAAAAAAGGATGTTCAAGCTGGTGAGCCCTCGGGGGCTCCCTCTCCGGAGGTAACCCTCTGTTGGCTCACCGACAGGAGTAGGACGGTCCTCTCGGACCCCCGAACCTGTATAAATCCTCGAGTCATTTTTTCTCTCGTGGACGACGGCCTGTTAGACGGCCGACGTTCACCCCCACTTATGTTCGGTTTTTACACCTACAACATAACCCATACAATGTAAAGAGGTATCCCCAGAAACAGACCCAAGAACACCACGACCGACTAAAGACGATAGACGCGAGCTATAGAGATGACCGAGATGATGGTGCCACTGAGCGAAAAAGGTAGTGGAGGACGCAGCAAGACCAGAGGGAGTGGTAGTGGCTGAATGACTGGTGGAGACAGCGGAAGGAAGATGAAGCCAATCGAGCTCCCAGAGACGCTGCGAATCACGGCGCCGAGGGCCAGTACCGAGCAGAGTCCCCGTGTGACGGTCCTGAACACAACAAGAGTCAGACTCAAGAACAATACGACAGTCGTGATCAGTGATCTGACCCGCCGACATAAGCTGCATAGTAAGTTGAGGAACATGAGAGACTGTAGGAATATGAAAAGTGAAAAGGGTGCCTCGGCCTGCAATAAGAGAGGTACCATCTACAGTCTGAACAGTGAAAGGAAAATCTGTGGACCGCACAGAAGTAAGGTGGGTAGAATCTGGTGTCATGTGAAAAGAAGCAATAGAGTCCAAGATCCACGGAGACAAAATACCTAGCGAGGGAGGAGACGGAGGCGAGGAAGACTGCTGAGAAGCAAGAGCCAGACGAAAAAAACCCGAGTCTGAGGACGAGCCGACACCGAGGCGCTGCAGCAAAAAAAGGAGTTGTCGTGCGGCGTCACAAGAGGAGCCAGATCCTGAGTGAGAGGAACCTCCAGAGCTCTTCGGGGGACATCCACCCCGACGACCCTGGTCCCTCCTCCGCTTATAGCAATCCTGATACCTGTGGCCGTCACGCTGACAGTAGGTGCAGTGGAGACCCGCAGTAGAAGCAGCAACCACCGGAGGAGCTGAGGAGGGATCAAGGCCGGTACTGAAGAAACTGACGAAAAAGCATGTGCTAAAGCAAACAAGACAGACTACATCTGAGCCACGCCACAGTGACGAGTATCCTCAGCACGCACACCCGTGAGAGCCTCCACCAAGCTCGGGCGCGGGTGGCGAGTCAGGAGCTAAGCACGCGTAGTCTCGAACTCAGATCGAAGGCGCGTTAGGAAGTTGTAGAGAAAGTGAGTCTCTTAGTGAGCGCGGAGCCGCACACAGCAAGGACAAGTCCGGCAAACATCCGGCCCTAGAGAGTCAAGCTGACGCCACACCTCGGACAGCTGCTGGTACAAATCATCCACGGAGGCATCGAGATGCTGAAGAGAATGTACCTAATGCACGACTGAGAGATACATAGCATCACTCGTCGGCTGGTAGTGAGCTGGGAGACGCTCCCACATAAGCTGCGTCGTCGGCAGTTCCGCCACATCCATGGAGATGATCACGGGTATGCTACCCACCAAGATGGCTGCGGCACGAGCCTCGACCTCCTGCCAACTTCGTGGCGCGCAACTTGTGATGCATAGCCCAAGGCCTCCTCGAGGCACGGCATTGGCGGCCTCTCGAGCCGCCTGATCTACACCAGCAGAGAGAGCGGGCAGAACTGGCGATGTAGGGCAAGGCGGACAGGGATGCTCGCCGGTGAGGTGACCCTAGAGAGAGACACTAACTGTTGAGATGGATCCTCAGGTGAACAGCCCACTCCCGGAAGTTTGTCCCATCGAATCGAACTGGGGGAAGCGGGATGGCGAAGGAGCCACCGATAGAAGACATCACTTTTCTTTTTTTTACCAGAGAAGCCGGAGCTAGGAGAAGCCGTCGGCTCCGACTAGATCGGTGGAGCCAGTGAGGAGGGACCGGAGCTAGAAGCCGGAGCTGCCGGCTCCACCAGAGCGGAAATAAAACGGGCGACTCGGCGCTGGAGGCTCCGGCGACTCGAGTGGCTTCGGCGACTCGGGCAGCTCGGCGCTGGAGGCTCCGGCGACTCGATCGGCTCCGGCGCTAGAAGAGGAGACGCCGACGCCGGCTGATCCGGATCCGGCTACCGAGGCCGGCGTGGAGGCGGCGCTGGAGGCCGGCGTGGATCCGGAGACGACGCTACTCATGCGTCGCCAAGGCGACGCCGGCGAACGGACGACAGCAAGGGCGGCAGAAGGCAAAAGGCTGCAGGCGAGCAGGGCGATGAAAAGCCGGTGGAGAAGAAGACCCACAGAGAAGAGGTTCAACGGGACGACAGTGGCAGTGGCGGCTGGTCACGAGGTAGGGCTGAAAACCCTAGCTCTGATACCATGTTTGGAATAAAGCATCTTGTCTATTCCAATGGGCGAAAGGCCAATATATAACATATACAAGGTTGGACAATAGCAAATAACACCCTACACAATATACATATCTAACACCCAGAAGTGTGAAGGACCCGACCCATATTGCGCTGTTGGGAAGCAATGGACCCGAGTTATTCATGCACAACATGACAGAACTAGAGATGAGAATAGTCAGATATTTACTCCTAAGCCACAGTTGGATCCACACTTTTTATTTCTTACTCCTAAGCCACAGTTGGATCCATACTTTTTATTTCTGATTTGGAAACTAAATGGATTTATCTACACTGATCCAAATATGAGCAAATACACATGTAGTTATGAATATACAAAATATCATTAGTTTTCCATATACAGATATTGCAGCATATATTTATTCTCTGGGCCAGGATCTAAAACAAAACTAAAAATTCTAGATGTCCAGAGAAGTACTGGGCCACGCTCGACAACAACCTATTTTTTAAGTTGTATTTAGGTTATGTTGGAGCTTCGTTTAGGGTATACTTCTATTTAAGGTTTCTACGTTGCCATTTTGGAGCTATCATGTAATTTAAATTTGCAGATGACATAGTTCGTGGTTTAGGGTTTCACATTTAGGCTGTTGGTCAAGAATTCGCGTTGGAGAACTACAATCAAACTGCTTATCCTGCGACTACTCCGGTGCCAGAACATTCTGCCACTTGTCAACAGCAAATTGACCCCAATATTGCAGCAGAGATGTCGACTACGCCTATGTGAAATTGTGAATGGAGTGTATGGAAGATTGGTAGGATGCAAGTGCTGCTACATAGGATAAGGTGCAGCGCATTTGGTCTACGTGTCATCACCAAACCAATGACACTGCTGCAAAGGGTGGGACTATTTGGTTTCCAACTAGCCACATTCATGTGTGGTATTCCAGTACTTAAACTTTTGTGGAAAGCATGTTCAAGCCCAAACTAGAATTTCCGCAACTTGCTATAGTGCCATACTCATTGTGGCACCAAAGGTTTTCATCACAAACCAAAAATGGTATGTGGCATGCATCACCATTTGTGGCTAGTTTTGATGGCACCATGCCACTTGCTTGTGCACTGCTAGCTGAGCTGCATATAACATTCCATCCACAAGGTGTATAATCGTAGGATCTCCAGTAGAGCCATCAAAATTATCCATCCGTATCTCAGCACTCGAGATATACACATCAAAATATGTTGCAAGCCTCGCAGGCGTAGGATCAGAGTGTGACTTCCAACTCTAGGAACATAAAATGTCAAAATGCGGTTGTGAGAATGGTTCATCTGGTTAATTAACTTGATTTAGAAGAAACAAAAATGCTGTGATGGGAGGGCGGTATAATTTTTTTGGAAATCACCATTTCAGTATCCTATGGTATTGCTAAACAAAAATAATGTCAATCATCTGCTGGTTATCGGGCTCACACTTACCTGTTTGGAAATATCCTATGGCATTGCTAAACAAAAATGTGAGCCCTGTTAGAATGAGACTAGTGGAGCTGATTAGGAGTATAGACGAACTGACTCAGGATGTGAACTGGGTGAGAGATGTAAGACGAATGTTCCAAGGTAGACAAGGCTCCCAACAAGACGCTCACCATCAGCCGGCCGAAGGTGAACAGCAAGGTCCATTGGAGTATCCACCACACGCTGATCAATGAAAACGCGAGTAAGGATATCCTGAATGCCTCCTCACGTAGCTCGCCAATGAGAAAAGTATTCTTAACGTCCAACTGAGAGATGGACCACTGTCGAACAAAGGCCATAGCAAGGGGAGTGTGAACAATGATCATGTGAGCAACAGGAGCGAAAGTCTCATCATAGTCACGCCATACTCCTGCTGAAAAGCACGCGCCATAAGATGAGCTTTGTAGCGCTCAAAGGAACCATTCGAGCGGATCTTGATCTTGTACACCCACTTGCACGTGATGGGAGTGACACAGGTAAGGGCACAAGATCCCAAATGCCAGTACGGTCCAAAGCAGCAATCTCCTCAGACATCGCGAGTTGCCACTCAAGGTGAGCAGCAGCCTCAAGGTAGGTCGTAAGCTTAGAAAGGGCAGCAGCTGCAAAGCCGTAGCGCTCAGGAGGCCTGACAATGCGACGATCACGAAGATTGTATCTGGGAGAAGGCAAAACTGGACCCAGCAAGGACGGAGAAAAAGAACTGGGAACAGAGCCCAGCAAAGACAGAGACTCAACAGGGGAAGGAGTAAGCCGAGGACGGCGAGAGTAGTGCAGATGAAAAGGTGGAATCTCAACAAAAGAGCGGGAAGGAAACTCCGGCAGAGGGGGAACAGGTGGAGCCGGAGGAGGGGGGCGAAGAAGGAGGAGGATGTGAAACAGTGGTGAAACAAGATAATATGAGCTGACAGTGGGGAACGAGGGTAGGACTCGTCGAAAGTGACATCCTAAGAAATCTTCATCCTACGAGTAACAAAATTATAGCAACGATAACCCTTATGCTCAAGACTGTAGCCAAGAAAAACACACTCAACTGACTGAGCGGTCAGTTTGGTGCGCTCACAAGGTGAAAGAAGGACAAAACAAACAACTGAAACTGCAAAGGTGACTGTACTCTGGAGCTCGACCATAGAGACGCTCGACAGGAATAGAGCCCAAAGAACAGTAGAAGGCTGCATATTGATGAGAAAAACAGCAATGGAAACAGACTCTGTTACTCGCTGGAGTCTTGCTGTTGGTGATAGCAAGATCCCTACTCTCATGGAGAGGATGACACTTGGAGATGGGGCAATTTTCTTGGTTTATTTCTCACGCAATGCCATACCAACCTGAGGGGTTGGGGATACAAATTTATAGGCTGCTACCCAGCCAAGCATATGCTAAGATGCTAGTCCTAAGATGCCAGTCAAAAGCTCTACCCAGCCAAGCATATGCTAAGATGCTAGTCCTAAGATGCCAGTCAAAAGCTGTCCTAAAGCTAGTCTAAGATGCTAGTCTAAAGCTGTCCTAAAGCTAGTCTAAGATGCTAGTCTAAAGCTGTCCTAAAGCTCAAGATGCTAGTTTAAAGTCATTGACAAGAACCATGTGTCCACCACACAAAGACCACAGTACAGGGACTTATTCATCATTCTCCCCCTAAGTCTTGTGCGTCGTCTTGTGGGAGAGTTGAACCATCCCGATCCTAGAGCAGAGCTCGAGGAATTTGACCCTCCCAAGAGGCTTGGTGAGCAGGTCCGCAAGCTGATCCGTGGTGTTGATGTAGCTCGCCTTGATGTCGCCTTCATCCAAGCGACCTCGGATGAAGTGGTACTTCACCCGGATGTGCTTGCTCGTTCGTGGAAAACGGGTTCTTTGCGAGCAGAGCGGACTTGTCGCCCACCCCGAGCGCCACCGCTTCGGTGTCTCGCCGAGGAGATCACAAGCGGCCGAGCAAGCCGAGCGCTGAGTCGAGCGGTGGAAGCCGCTATGTACTCGGCCTCACACCGACAGGCCACCACTGCCGCTTGATCGATCGCCACTAACGAGGCACTTGCCGAGGAAGAAGAGAATCCCGCTTGTGCTCTTTGCCGGTGTCGATGTTCGCCAGAATCGATGAAGTTCGCGCCGCCACGGACACCTCGGGTAGTGCAAGTCGAGTCGGAGGTGCCCGCAACGTAGCGGAGGATCCTCTTCACGGCTCGCCGATGCTCCGCCGTCGTCGGCATTGCATGAACCGACTTACGAGCCGACGGCGAACGCCAAACCGACGCGTGTGGACGAGGTAGCGAAGGTCGCCCACGATGCGCGTCAGATCGCGTCGCGCCCACCTCCTCCGCCGTGCTCTCACGACTCGGCCACCTCTCCTCCGTAGGAGTGTGGGGTGCGGGTTGCGATCGGTGAGCCCGCCACTTCGACGGTGCGCTTGGCGTGGGCGGTCTGACGAAGGGAGATACCGGAGCTGTCCTGGTGGACCTCGATCCCCATGTAGAAGGAGAGGAGCCCCAAGTCGCTCATCTCGAAGGCGGTCTTCATCTCCGCCTTGAACGCCTCGACCTCGGCCTCCTTGGAGCGGTGATCACCTGTGTCGTCGACGACGCGCCACCGCCAGGCGCCGCCGTCTTTGCCCCGCCGTGAGACCGCACCTCGTGCGCGCTCTCTGGAACCCCATTTGCTTGAGGTGGAGTCCGGCCTTAGCGCCTGTGCTCGTGGTGCCTGCCGCAAGCCATAGAGGGCCTTGCGCAGGCGGAGAACCTTGCCCTCCTTGCCGGGGATGACGAATCCCGGCGGCTGACGGACGTAGGCCTCCTCCTTCAAGTCGCCGTTGAGGAAGGCGGACTTGACGTCCATGTGATGGACGCGCCAATCCTCCTGGGCTGCAAGTGCGAGGAGAAGACGAACGGACTCCATGCGCGCGACGGTGTGCGGCGTCATCGGTCGACTCTCCCGCCGCGACGAAGCCTCGTGCCACCAAGCGAGCCTTGTGCTTGACGATGGCGCCGCTTCATCCCGCTTCAGCTTGAACACCCACTTAAGGGTGATCGCGCGGTGACCGGCAGGAAGATCCGCCAGCGCCCACGTCCGGTTCCGCTCGACGGCGTCCATCTCCTGCTTCATCGCGACACGCCACGCCGCGTCTCCCTCCGCCTCAGTGAAGGAGCGGGGCTCGCCGTCGTCGCACGCCAAGTGCAGCTCCGCCTCGAAGTCGTGCTGCGCCAGTCCAGGGATGGGCAGCTCGCCGAGGATGTTGTCCATGGTACGATAGCGCAGAGGCTCGTCGTCGTGGTAGGCGTCGACGCGGTCCTCGTCGTGAGATAGCAGAGTAGCGAACTCCACCATGCGCCGCTTCGTCGTGGACCGGCTATTGGGGCCGATCCGGTGGTGTGGCCTCGGTGCGGAGAGCGTGAGTGGCCGGTGCGGAGAGCGTGGAGTGGCGGTGGTGAAGAGTGGGGCGAGGCGGTGCCGGAAGGTGGTGGAGCACTCGCCGAGCCGTGGCGAGCAAGGTGTCGAGGTGGACGAGCTCGGTGAAGACGAGCCGCTAGCTCCCGGCTCTCTCGGTGGACGTGTCGACAACAAAGTCCCCGAGTCGGGTCGAACCGTCGCCCACCGCCTTGTCCACGCCCGCCGCCTTCGCCGAACACAACGCCACGCGAGATGCGGACCTTGTACCGGTGACAGGTCGAGGATGCGAGGCCTTCGAGCCCTCCGCGTAGCCGATGAACACTCCCGAGTGCTCTGCCGCCGAGCTTACCGATGTGACCAAGCTCCTTGGCGAACGCGAGGGAGCCAAGACCCGCAAGTGGGAGACCGCCGCTGCGCCCATGCCAAGCCTCGTATGGCGTCCTCGCTGCCGAGCGCCTTGGTAGGCGAAGCGGTTGAGGATGTAGACGGCCGCCACCACCGCCTCTCCCGTAAGACACGCGGCATCCCCTCGCTGAGGAGGCCCGAGCCATCCCCACAACCGTCTGGTTGCGCGGCTCGACGACACCGCTCGCTGCGGCCAGACGGCGCGGAGTAGTGGCGCTGAATGCCCTCATCGTGTGAGACGACGCGACCACCGCCGTGAATCGCCGCCGTTGTTCCAGGCGCGAAGACGCGCAGCCTGCGGCGCGATCGCCTCCGCAGCGACTGCGGCGCTGATGGCGCCCGCAGCCTCTCCTTGCCGCCGAGGACCATCACCCACATGTAGCGGAGAGATCGCCGACGAGCAGCAGGAAGTAGCGTCGTCCTCCGGTGTGGCGGTGTCGCGAGCCACACAAGTCCCGTCGCACGAGCTCGAGCCTCTCCTTGGCTCGAAACTCGCCCATTGGGGAAAGGGAGTCGCCCGCCGCCAACACGCAGACGTTGCGAATCGCTCCTCATGGTCAAGGCACGGCAGCCTCGCACCATTTCGCGTGGCACCGAGTCGCCTGTGGCCTCGAAGTGAAGGTGCCCAAAGCGCTCGTGTTATCGCCACGCTCGCCGTCCCGACGAGCAGCGAGACAAAGGGGTTGTGCCACCGGCACGTGAAGAATGTAGAGTCGATTTGCGCCTCTGGTTACCTTGGCAAGAAGGCGGCGGCGAAGATCCCAAATCCGCAACACCCCGTGCTCGATCTCGACACGCGATCCGTTCTCATCCAGCTGTCCCAAGCTGATGATGGAGTTCCGCAGGTCGGGGATGTAGTAGACGCCGGTGAGCAGCCTGTGCTCACCAGACACGGTGGTGAAGATGACGGAGCCGACGCCCTTGATTTCCACGCCGGAGGCGTCCCCAAACTTGACGGAGTCTCGGACGCTAGAGTCAAACTCGGCGAAGAACTCCCGTCGACCGGTCATGTGATGGGTGGCGCCGGTGTCGAGGCACCACTCGTCAGTCTTGTCGTTGCCGGAGCCGTAACCGAGGAGGGCATGTGCTTTTGGCTCGTCAAGGTGGAGGAGAGCCACTGCGGCCGGTGCCGCTGGAAGTAGTTCGATGCTCGCATGAGCAATGAACAGAGCCGGCTGCTCCTCCTCCTCTGCCTGCGCGACGTGGGCTGGCGCGCGTCGTGGCCGCCGACAACTCGCCCAATGACCAAGCTTGCCGCAGCTTGTGGCAAGAGTCGCCTCGCGGCTTTTGCTTGCCGCGGTGGCGCCGCCTGGCGCCCACGGTCATCACCCTCGGCACGTCCTCGCGCTCCTGTCTGGGCGTCTTTGCGCGGCTTGCCGCGCTTGCCACGCTTGCGGTCGCCTGTCGTGGAAGAAGGCTCCCCCTTCTTTCTATCATCTTGGCCGCAGCCCCATCGCTCCCGAGCGAGGAGGAGCTTCCGCCAATGGTGACGGGTCCCGAGAGGCGCTGTGGCTCATCGCTGTCAACGACCTTGAGGCGACCCAACGCCTCCTCGATCGTCATCGTGGAGAGGTCCAGCAGAGACTCGATCGAGCGAGCCGTCTGCTTGTACTTCTCGGGGACGCAGCGGAAGAGCTTTTCCACAGCTCTCTCCTCGCCGTAGGTGTCGTCGCCGAATCGCACCGGCCGCAGCATGAGTGTTGAGACGAGAGCAAAGTCATCCACGTCCTCACCTGGCTTGAAGGCCAGGTGCTCCCACTCCGTGCGAAGCGCCTGCAATGTAGACTTGCGGGCGCGGTCGCTGCCGATGCGTGCTGCAGCGATGGCGTCCCAAGCCTCTTTGGCAGTCCGCTTGTTGGTAGCGAATCGCATCTCGGCGGATCGCAGCGGCGATGAGAGCATCCAGCGCCGCCGATCCCGATCGTAGTCGACGCCGCCGCACGGATCGCATCCCACATATGCCGCGACTGAGCTTTACCCTCATCACCGCAGCCCACTCGACATAGTTGGTCTTGGTGAGGGTAGGCCACCCGCCGCCGGGGCCGACGTCCCTGACGACAGCCTGGTACTCGTGGTGACCACGGTACACACCGTGACGGGAGAGCCGTGTCGCTGTGAAGGCCGCGCTCCGCCGACCCGACGCCGCCGCGGCGCGCCTCCTCCAGAGCGCGCCACCGCGCGTCCGCGCGCTTCGGCCGCCGCCGCTGCTGCGCATGCGTGGGCGCCGCCATCGCGCTGCCGCTCTCGCGCCGCTTCGCCTCTCCTGGGCCGCTCAAGGGCTCAAGGTCGCGTCGCCGCCGCCATCACGGATATGGAGTCGTTGTTGCCGCGCCGCTGTGAACCTTGACCTACGCTTGCCGCCACACGTTGCATCTGCCGCCGCCGCCAATTCCACTCCTCCGCTCGCCGCCGCCACTTTGACGCCTTTCGCCGCCGCGGCTCTGCCGCCGCTGCTGCTGGCTGCTCTGCTGCTGGCGAAGCTTCCGCCGTCACGACGCCGCGTGCTCGAGGCGACCGAAGGCCGAGATCGCCTGCGGACATGGCGCGCCATCTTGGGGTGTCGCGTGGAGAGAGGGTCGCTTCGACGAGCCCGCCGCCTCGGAGAGGAGTGAGAGGGACGGCCGAGTCGCCTTGCCACTGCCGGGCCGCTGCGAGGCCGAGACGGAGATGTGCGTGAGATGCTCAAAGCTCTGAGGATAGTACGGCTCTGATACCACTTGTTACTCGCTGGAGTCTTGCTGTTGGTGATAGCAAGATCCCTACTCTCATGGAGAGGATGACACTTGGAGATGGGGCAATTTTCTTGGTTTATTTCTCACGCAATGCCATACCAACCTGAGGGGTTGGGGATACAAATTTATAGGCTGCTACCCAGCCAAGCATATGCTAAGATGCTAGTCCTAAGATGCCAGTCAAAAGCTCTACCCAGCCAAGCATATGCTAAGATGCTAGTCCTAAGATGCCAGTCAAAAGCTGTCCTAAAGCTAGTCTAAGATGCTAGTCTAAAGCTAGTCTAAGATGCTAGTCTAAAGATGTCCTAAAGCTCAAGATGCTAGTTTAAAGCTGCTGTACAAGAACCATGTGTCCACCCCACAAAGACCACAGTACAGGGACTTATTCATCAGACTCAGCCCAGAAGTGAGATGGAACAAAAAAATGCAAGCATGAGAGCACGAGCGCTCTCAAGCAAGTGACGATGCTTACGCTCAGAGACACCGTTCTAAGCGTGAGCACCAAGACAAGAGTACTGGGGTCTTCTTGCAGTTAGGTTCTCTCTATTTATCAGAGTTTGCCACCATGGTTCGCACTCAGTTTGACTCAGCCATTCGTGTGTTTCGTGCCGACTCTGCTGGCAAGTATCTATCACACGAATGGCTGAGTCAAACTGAGTAGATCCAAGTATGACAAGAATAATCATCAATAAAAATCACATAGTATCGATGGACCCCTTTCGAAACGAAGAGACCCCAAATATCAGAGTGAACAAGATCAGAAGGACGAGTAGAAATAAAGTCACTAGAGGGATATGGGAGCTAGAACTACTTGCCAAGCTTGCAACCCATACAATGTAAGGAGGTGTCCCCAGAAACAAACCCAAGAACACCACGACCTACTAGTGACGATAGACATGATCCATAGAGATGACCCAGGCGATGGTACCACTGAGCGAAGGAGGTAGTGGTGCCACTGATCCATAGACAAGACCAGAGGTAGTGGTAGTGGTTGACTGGCTGGTGGAGACAGCAGAAGGAAGATGAAGCTAGTCGAGCTCCCAAAGATGTTGTGAATCATAGCACCAAGGACCAATACCAAGCAGAGTCCCCGTGCGACGGTCCTGAACACAACAAGAGTCAGACTCAAGAACAACACGACAGTCGTGATCAATGATCGGACCAGCCGATATAAGTTGCATAGTAAGCTGGGGAACATGAGACTGTGGGAACATGAAAAGAAGAAACGAAAAGGATGTCTCAGCCTGCAACAGGAAGAAAGGTGTCATCTGCAGTCTGAACAGTGGAAGGAAAAAACTATGAGACGCACAGAAGTGAGGTGGGCAGGAGATGGTGTTATGTGAAAGGAAACACCAAAGTCCAAGATCTACAGAGACAAGATACCTGACGATGGAGGAGATAAAGGCGAGGAAAGATCACGAGAAGCAAGAGCTGCACAGCGTAACCCGATGAGTCTGAGGATGAGCTGACACCGAGGCACTGGAGCAGTGAGAGGAACTGTTGTGTGGCATCACCGGACGAGCCCTGACGAGAGGCGCCAGCTCCTGAGTGGGAGGAACCTCCAGAGCCCTTCGAGGGATGTCCACCCCGGCGACCCTAGTCCCTCCTCCACTTGTGGCAGTCCTGATACCTATGGTCGTCACGCTGGCAGTAGGTCCCGCAGTAGAGGGACCATGGTCGGTGCTAAAGGAGCAGGTGCTGAAGCACACAAGACAGCCCGCATCTGAGCCGCGCCGCGGTGACGAGTCTCCTCAGCACGCACACTCATGAGGGCCTCCACCAAGCTCGAGCGTGGATGGCGAGTCAGAGCTGAGCATACACTATTCATTCCAGACCCCACGGGTGCATTAGTAGTTAGGAAATAGAAATAGAATAGTTAGTTTCCTTATTAGTTGGGTTTACTTTCTTAGAGATGTATTCCATCTAATAGAGATAAGTTTTCTTAGAAATAGAGATTATTTCTTAGAGGTTAAATCAGGTCGTCCCTATAAAAGGAATAGCATGTATCCATTATCAATCAAGCAAGAAAGATGAATTAATCTAATCTCTCATCCCACCAAGCCGACGCCGTCTAACCTTCTTCCTGGCGGTGTTTACCCTGTTATGAACTAAGGTTCATGACATTTGGTATCAAAGCCACTCACCATGGCTTCTATTGCGGAGTTGCTAGCCTTGATAAAGGCTGACAATGAGAAGATGATGGCTACCACCGACAAGATGATGGCCACCACCAAAAAGACGATGGCCACCGCCGAGAAGATGAAGGCTATCATGGAGAAGATGTTAGCGAGGGTCAAGAAGGAAGCACTATGCAAAGTTGCACTGGCAGTGCCGTCTTTGGCTGCACGAATGGTGACTCCACCGTGAAAAGAGAATGTAGTCGTTGTTTCGCAACAATCTCCTCCATGCCGCCAGCCAACGTCGTGCCTTTAGTGGTGCGAAACGTGGTGGGTTCCATGTGGGGGATTACGATATTCTCATAACTTTCCCACCGCCGTTGCATCCTGTGGTGGACAGGGTTCCTTTGCTGCCCCCACGCTGGTCTCCTGCAATGTGGGCTACATCTTGCATCACGAAGGAGGCTTCTTCCGCTCCATGGTCTACCTTCAAGGGTTGCGTCCTGCTGCAGTTGTGCTGCCTCCTAGGGCTGCAGCCATGGCCGCCGCCACAGCTCGGGGACGAGCTGTCGCGAAAGGAGGGGAGTAGTTGTCATGGGCTGACTACTGTTCATGTGTGAACAGTACACATGGTGCATTAGTAGTTAGGAAATAGAGATAGAATAGATAGTTTCCTTATTAGTTGGGTTTACTTGGAGATGTATTTCATCTAATAGAGATAAATTTCCTTAGAAATAGAAATTATTTTTAGAGGTCAAGTCGGATCGTCCCTATAAAGGGGATAGCATGTATCCATTAATGTCTATCTTCCTCCTCTAAAGTCCCCCTTCAAGCCGTCGCCGCCCGGGCGTCCTCCCGGCGGTATTTACCCTGCTATGAACTAAGGTTCATGACACTCAACTGATTTACCTTCGATAACCGTACAGCCACAATGGCATGTGTCCAACAGTATAATCCGGCCAAGAGAATCAGTTATGGCAGCCAACATACCACTTGGAGAGAGTGTAAGCCGTTCTCCTTTCCTCGGTGAGTCTTTCAAGCAAGTCAGAGGTGACGCTGCAGCATATATAACCATGAGGAACAAATTCAATATTTTTAAAACATAATTGAAACTTAACTATTTAAGTCATTACTTCTTGCAAAGGATTGAGGCTTTGGCCGTGATTTCTTAGTTGGTGATGGTTCGCTCTGCCATAGAATTTTGGACAAAGATGATATTGTCGAAAATGTTGCAGCTACACCTCTTGACAAAATTGCTCCAACAATTGACCTGCTTCTGTCTTCTGATAGCCTGCAGAGCCACCCAAATGTTAGGATTTAGGAAAGTGAAAATAAAGTTAAAAATGATCGATAATGCAGTATCATCTTCCCACTTTTCACTGTTAGCATCTAGAGCAGATGACATTGTTTTGAATCAATTGCATTGGTTCAAATCAGATCATCTGAATCAAAGATGTCATGTAATTTCACGCTGCAATATAATTTTAATTGGAAAATGTGTGTCTATAAATGATAATTGTCAGTCATGCAGGATAGACAGGCCCAACCATGTCTTGGCTAAACCAAAAGTCCAAAACAATAGAACTCATGATGGAAGAACAGATAATGCATGCATGGAGGCTACATAAGAGCTAGTAGAATGATCACCCCGGTCGGAAATGGCCAAAAAGCCAATGAGTAGTGGAACTCACCTATATGCTGAAACTACAGCATCCTCTCCAACTGTAATGGCACAGTAGTGGCGCTGACTCGACCGCCCAGCAATATAAAAGCAGCTGAATTCAATAAGATAATAACTTCAGAAAACTTACACTAAAGGTAACTTTTAGATACAGGGTACAAAAACTGAAATAATAATGATAAAGACAAACTGGATCTGTATAACACTTTCTGACAGGTTGCAGCACTATGGCAGTAAAAGAAAGATGAGAGAGCAAGTCACCTGAAGTTCTAGTAAGGGAGGTGGCATCAGCCCAACAATTGCAGCATCAGCACAAGAACCGAACTTGCTTACATTCCAAATCTGAAAAGGTGCCCTTCCAAAGGAACTCTCGTCCTCAGCATCTTCCTATTCAAACTTATGTTTCCACATGTGTGATTTAACTTCTTGGAATGATTTTTGAAGCATGCTCTGCAAGTAACCACGAAGGCAAGAACTATTATTGAACATACACAGAAAGACTGATAATTACAATGCTGGCTTCTGAGCATTGAAATGTTCTGTGTATGCACTATTGGAACAAGATTTATCGTGACTGTAGAAGCTAGATGCCACATACTGCTTACAGATCAGTGACTTAGTTTAGTTGAAAAAATTGATATCACCCTTTATAACTGGAATATAGATATGTATCCCTCCAATATAAACCATTGGTGGTGTTCCCCGAAAACAAAATCTCACTCCACATATACTCCTACCATTGATGAACAGCTCGTTGATTGTGTTAAGTTATTACCATGCCCTTCCGTACTTGTTTACCTAAAACATTGTCCATTGCAATTAATACAAGGTTACATCTCTCGAAAGTTTCTATTCTTGGTGGAAATGGTTACTGCAGACCAGCAAACTATAAACTAAAAGCAAGGCTGTAAATAGAATAGTATTTTGGGGGAACAGACACGAACGGAGGAGCATACCTATCAGGAGCCACCCTTAAAATAGGATAATGAAAACTCCAATCTCAACTATCGGATCAAATTTGGACAGTGTGAATGAAAGAAATTTTCCCATGACTCTAGAAGGTGGCACGGATTGGGTCTAGGGTGGAACAATTAAGGGATTTTTTTAAGACTGTTGGCAGCTTTTAGTGGCTGATCTGACCCATCTAGACTCACTCCAAAGGCTAAGATTGCCATGCAAGAGCAAGAGCAATAGCAATAGCTTTGGAGGTGTACCTATCTATTTTCCTAATTTTGCAGGGGGCATTAAAATTTTCCATTCATTATTTAAGATTGAATACAGAGCTACTGATGTTTTAGGTTATAACATGTAGGTAAGATGACAAAATCTAGAACCGCAGTTGCATGAAGTGCTGACTACAAATAATAGAACGGAATATTTTCAACATCTATTTCAGAAGACATGAAAGTTCAGTACATACAACTCAATTTTACACAATTACTGCTTTGAGTGCTTTCTACTAGCAAAGGTTTCTTATTTGCATTCACAAGGGTCCCATCGCTTCTGAATTAGCATATCCATCAAAATATGATATCTCAAATTCTTATAGAAAAATAAAGGAAGATTTATAGAAACCTGAAGGTCAGCACCATCAAAACGTGCAATAACACCAGGAAAAACCACAGAAAGCTCATCCGAACCGGAATCTTCCCAAGCGTTTTCCTTGCTCTCACGGAAGTTAAGTTTCAGTATCTTTGCAAGATATATACTCTGAAATAAGCAAATACAAGGATCACACTATCAGCGATAAGAAATAAAGAAATATGCATGTATGCTTGAAGACGACAACATAATAAATGGAAGTAGAATCATCCTTTAAGAAGGGTATCTTTTGTTCGTGCAACCTTTTCGAATACACGTGGTGCCTACAGAACAAACTGTAATTAAAGAAGGCTGTTTTCCCGGGCAATTATGTGGCCTGTTCTTGTAAAATACTACAAGGCAAAAATATATAATATATGCTACCAACCATATTGTATTGGAATTCTAACTGTCCGTGGTACCATCTTTTAATCAGGGCATTCTTTTGCTTATGATAACTCAAAAACAAGCTTAGGAACTAGGAAGCCTCCATGTACATTCTGATATCGTGCAAAAGCGTGGCCTGTAGAACTAATCGTACATAAACCGTGCCAGTTGTTAGTAAAATTATATCTTTGTAGTTGCAGTGTACACCACCTACCTAGCCACGAACCTGCTAAAAATTTCCAAGATTTCACAAAAATCTTTGCTACCTCTCAAATCGTTGTAAGAGCATACGATAACACCAGGAAACGCAAAGAGTTCCTAACAATTACAAACTGCGCTGATTCTACAAACCCTAGAAATCTCAAAATTCTCCGAAGAATTACTACAGTGTTCATAGAGAGAGGGATCTTATCATGGACCTGCTTGCGCAGTAGATCGCCAGCGAGCGAGTAGAACAGGAGCCACCCGGCGTCCGTGCCCACCGCCACGGCCACCCCCTCTTTCCCCTCGGCACCCTCTCCGGCGAGCGGGATCCACTCCACGGCGGAGATCCTGCCCTCGTCGGGCCCCAGCGCGGGCTTCACCGTGACCCCGCCGCCGCCGGCGATCGGAACGAGCACCAGCACAGACCGCGCCGCGCTGGCCACGGCGAGGGCGCGCGCGCGGGGCCCGAGCGAGGGGAGCACGGCGGGGTCGTCCAGCCACCCCTCCCGCTCGCCGGCCCCCGCGGCGGTAAGATCTCCGTCAGGTGGTGACCTCGCCGGGCGGAGGAGACCGTGCGCCTGTGATTTTGCAGGTCCACCCTGATTGTCTAGGATTTGTGCTTTAGGTGGAATTAGCCGTTGTGTGGTGGCCTCGAAGATGGCTTGCATTGTAGTAGGCTTTTATAGATGGGTTCAAATGTTCAGGAAGTCAGTTTCTCCGGCCGTAAATACAGACGGTACAAATGTTTAAAAAGGAAGCTATTTCTTCTGGTCGTAAATACAGATGGGTAAAAATGTTTAGGAAGGAAGCTACTTCCTCCGGTCGTAAATATACGTCGTTTTGAACATCGTGACAGTATGTAAAACACAACTTGATCACTGATTTATATTATAATATATTTATAATAAACTAATAATATTATGATATTATAGAAGTATTTTTGAGACAATTTATACATATGATTTTTTTAAAATATCCAATCTAAATATTTTAAAAAATTTAAAATTTTAACTGCACGTATTCAAAAATGATATGTAGTTGTGACTAAAGGGAGTAATTATCACATAGTTATCACCTCCATAAGATAAGACCTGCTGGCCGAGGAAAAAATGCTATAGATGACAAACATGACCAGAAGCACATGAAAAATACTATCACATGGTTATCACCTCACAAAGGATAAAGACCTACTGACCTTATATAGGGACAAAAATGGTATAGACGACAAGCATACAAGAAGTATACGAAAAAAATTTATCTTTACTACTTAAAAAGACTCTGGTGATGTATGGTGGCACGTTCTCCTCTCCCAACTCCCCTTCCACCTCCCTAAAAGTGTCTAACAAAAACAAGAAAAAAACTACCAACAAATAAATTCCATTGCCCTAAAAATTCTCTAACAAGAAAAAATAAATAAAACACAACGAAGCTCTTCCGGGCACGCAGAGGAGCCAAGGGCGTGGAGGCACGACGCAACCGTGTGCACAGGCGTTGCCGAGGGCATGGTATGGGAAGACCGATCCCGACAATGCTGCCTTAACGTGTTGGGGAAATATGGTATTTTTTTTAACCGTAACAAAGCATGGGCGTTCAGCTAGTATGTTAAAAATCTTTCATTGCTGTGTAAAAAGATGGATACTATATGAGATATTAATATATAGTTTATATGGTGCGACGTTGTAACAGGCTAAGATCCCTAAGTTGGATTAGCTAAGCATCTAATGTGCTTTAGTGAAATTTTGAACTTTTTAAAACTTTTTGTTACAAAGCAAATAGGTTAAAACCTGGTCTTCCAAATTCTAGAAATAAATTTTCTAAAACAAAATAAAATTTTGTCAAGATCTTGAAACTTAGTTCAGAATGGAGTAAAAACCATATGTTGAAAATCCTTTGATTTTTTAAGATTGGAATTTAAACCTTGAAATACAATACTCCTTCTCCAATTCAAAAACTCAAATTGAATTAGGGGCAAAACTAAAAAGGTTTCAAGTGTGGAAATATTTTAGTTGGATTCTATTTTCTCTGATATGCTTTTTTGAATTTTTTTTCATGGAATTTTTGGAAGTTATTTGGTTCCCTATTTAATTTGCATATTCAAATTTGAATTTGAATTTAAAATACAAATAACTCATGTGAACAGTGCTTAAAAATATTTTTCTAGGTTTTGGAACAACCAAGAAGCTCACCTTCAAAATTTCATAATTTTTAGAATTAATTTGCTGTTTTTACTCAGCCAGTCAAAGAGAAGAATCAAAAGTCAAACAACAACGAAAAACTGGACCTTAAAATAACTATAGACAAAAATGCAGAACCCTGAAAAAATTATACAATGATCATTGCAGTGTCAGCAACCTCCCATAATTTTTTTTATGATTTTTAAAGTTAAACCTCTATACCTAAAAATTATTTTACTCCCTCTGCCATTTCTTTTTCTCACCCCAGCTCCCCAACCGAATCAACCCCATCCACTGTCATTCCTTTGGTCCAGCCGAATCATCTCCTTCCTCGACTGCCTACTTATTCTCTCTCCACTACCACCCTCACACTGCCATTTCCCATCCCATTTCCTTTGCTCCCAGCTGAAGCCCCACTGTCAGTCATTTCCTCATTCCATCTCTCCTCTCCACGTCACTTTCTTCTCCACTGTACTTCTTCCCAGAACAGATAAACTCAAGTACATCTCCCACCTTCTCTCCTTCCAAACTCTACCAATAATCACAAATCCTTTCATGCATGTTATACCATCGCCTTCCCCATCACCTAAACTTTCCATTCATCTCATTAGTTTCCGCATGCATGGCGATTTGAGCAAGTTTGAGAGAAGGGAAAAAGTAGCAATGGCTTTGGCTGGAAGCATGCAGCGGCAATGCAGCAGTAGGAGCTTGGTGGCCTTGGCGGCCCAGCGCACGGCGATGCGACGCCTAGGCAGAGTCGAGGCTGAGCAGCGGCGTAGCAGCTTTCGGCAGCCCAGGCACAGGCGGCGCGAGCTGCGGCAGCCGAGGCTAGTAGCTCCATGATGCTGGTGACGGCCGATGGTGGCCAGCGACGCAGGACCCCACGGTGCCTGCAACCCGACGGAGACAAGGTCAGGAAGACCGATGATGCATGCAGCGGTGTATGTGGCGCTGAGGGAGGCGAGGCTAGTGGCTTGCACGATGTGGAGGTGGCGGCTTGGCGCTGCCATTCGGGAGCAAGGGTTGTGGACAGCGCAGCGTGGGTTGATAACGGCTCGGGAAACGCGGCATCGAGGTAGAGCAATGACGGAGGATGGTGTGGGGATGCAGTGTCGAGGGCGCGGTGGCAACGCGGCATCGAGGTAGAGCTGGCATCGAGGTAGAGCAATGACGGAGGATGGTGTGGGACATGCAGTGCCAAGGGCGCAGTGCATGCGGCGGCACCGAGATGGCGAAGCCGACAAGATGAACAACAAGGTAAATTGAGGATAATTAAGTATAACAGTGAGCGAATAACATTTCAAGTGCAAGTAAGAAAGATTATATTGGATTAAAGAGCCATTAGAGATTGGTCTAAAAGGAGTAAACTAACCTGAAAAATAAGTATGGAAGATAGCCACTAAAAAATAAACAGTGGACCTCCACTTAACAATTGGATAACAACATTTGATAGTAAGCTAATCCGATAAGCTAATTCTGCTAAATAAAAGTTGTTAAGAGATTAGAGGGTGATTAGAAATGGAGCAGTGAGCTAAAACCTTATCAAATGCAAAGGCAAGTTTAGTAGAGATCATATTGAGTTAACTAGCCATCAGCATTTGATTTAAAATAGTAAAATTATCTAGAAGACAAGAAGTTAGACTATATGATTATTAAAATGACAATAACCTTATGCCCTGGTTATGATCATAGCAATAGTGGCACTAGGCCAATGAGATAGATAATTAAAATTGGTAAAGCAATTAGGGACTAAGAATCTTTAGTATATGCTTAGAGTAAAATTTATAACTAATTGATCAATTCGACTCCAAATGGAGTGAAAGCAATTTTGTTGGTTTCTATTTTTATTGTACTTTAACTTGGAATAGGTTTGAAATATGTTTCTATCACAGAAAATTTTGATATTAGGATTAAATTCAGGAAAGAATTATTTTTACACTGAAAAGTCTTTTAACTTCAAAAACCAAAAAGAAATTCATATGAACTCCAATTAGGGTAATTCCAATTTTGTTGTTCATAACATTTATTATCTTTCATGCCATGTAAAATTCATCTCCACCACAACTCCAAAAAAAATTCTACTGTAATTAAATTCGGATAGAGCAACAGCAAGTCGATTTTTTTAGCAATTTTCCTCGGCAGAATTTGTTCAGTGCATAACTCTCACATACAAACTCCAAATCAAATGTTTTTTTCTCTAAATTAATACAAAACCATATTCTATCTTATGTATCAATTTCATAATTTTTAGAGACTTTTGGAATTTTGGTGTTTATGTGATGCTTTCGCTTTGTTGATTCATTTCGTTAGATGACGGTGATTCGGGAGTGCAACTAAGATGTTCGTGAGAATGTCCAGAGTCCCAGCAAGCAAAGGCAAGCATCCATCCTTTGATCATGTTGATCTTATTATATTCAAAACTATTATCTTGTTTTGCAATTGTATGTATACATGCTTTATTTGTTAAGTTATTTGGCGATTAGAGGTAGCTAATCCTATTGTATGGATATATCCCTAAAATTGTTTATCCCCTACAACTAGCATAAGCTAATATTCCTACTGATGATTAGTGCTCGGTGGATGTTATATGGTCTATTTATGCTTATTCGATGCAGTGCATAGCAATGCTTAATTTCTGGTAGATTGGGTGGTTGTCGACCTTGTCGATAACCTTGATCACATAAATTATTTTTATTATACTATGTCCAGCAATCTGTGCTGTCATATTTGTAAAACTAAAACTGAAAAATAAAAGGTTTGGACTAGGGCACATGGTTGAATGTTGTGTTTGTTAGCTGTGTGGTTGCGTGCCCAAGTCAACAAGGACTGAACATCTTGTCTCACTGATCCAATCATTATTGCGTGCATCCACATTAGGGCATATGGAACCCCTCTTGACTTAGTACTTTGTGGTGTATTAACTTTGAGTCGTAGGTAGTAGTTGTTAGGGAGAAAAATATAATCTTATTGTTGCGATTGTGCGAGGTGGGATCTAGGTAGGTTCCCTCGCCTGAGGAGTTGATAAAGATCCAACTAGCTGATTAGATGGATCCTAATTGTTGGCCCAATCTTTCACGGTACCACTTGAAGATCAGTAGCAAGCTCACAACCCAATTCGATGAATTGAATTGCAAGAAAATCAATGTACTCACAAACCAATCTAATAGATTGAATTGCAAGTAGTATCCTCCAAAAACAGTACTCTCCTATGAATAGTACTCCACGGTGAACAGTGCTCCAAAGCAAGAGATGGATATATTGATCTCCCTCTCAATCTTTCTCCATCAATCTCTTCAACTCATCTTATAACTCATGAACACACGATATGCTCCAAAACGATTTTCTTATTTTTATTATCTAAATCATAACTTGTCCAACTACATGGTGCAGCCATGGGGGTTTATATAGCCTCCCATGCAAGCATAAATAGACCTAGATACTACTACAGAAAAGCTCATCACAGACGGTTCTAAACCATCATCACAGACGGTTTTTGAACCGTCTGAATTTTTGTGTCTGTGATGACACGAGGTCATCATGAGCGATTTTTAACCATCTGTGAAAATACTATAGCGGTTCTATTCACGAACCGTCATGATTCTATTCTCGTGAATAGAGCAAATGCGCTGCATTTTGATAGTTCTATTCACAAATGTTCTAAAAAGAGCGGTTCTATTCCGTATGTGATAGTTCTAACTATCATGTGATAGTAACTTCTCTTGTTTAGAACCGTCTGTGTTAGTTTTTTCTATGGCAAAAAAAACAAAAATGTATTTTCACGTCGTATGGGAGCCTCACGAATGAATCGATATTGATTTTTGGATTTCGCTAGCTTTCCCACAATAGCGAGCATCACAGTAGCATCAACTCAATCCATTCACAGAGCACTAAAAACAACACGACATGCATCACCCACATCACAGTAGCATCAACTCAAACAATTCACAGAGTACTAATACATCACAGTAGTAATCTACATCACAGAGCAAAAAGGAGGAGTAGAGAGAGTGAGGTCGTGGGAGGCTGGGGTGACGAGGTCATGGGAGGCCGCAGCGCATTTAACTCGAGGGAGGACGGGCGACGGGCAGTAGAGGAGGTGGGGGGACGAAGTAGAGGAGGCTGGGGGCGACGAGGTCGTGGGAGGCCGGGGGCGACGAGGTTGTGGGAGGCCGGCGACGATGAGGCTGGGGCGAGGTAGAGGAGGTGGAGGAGGCCGCGGGAGGGGAGGCCAGAGGAGAAATGACAGAGGAGGAGAAATGGGAAAGGAGGAGATGGATATGGCAAAGGGGGAGATGAATGACTCTGTTAATATAGAGAGATTTTCGGGAGCCTGCCATTATGTGCAAATTTTCGTTTTCCCGCCTAACGAAACCAAAGTATCACAGACGGTTTTATACAAAAACCGTCTGTGGTGACATATCACAGACGGTTCGTATCACGAACCGTCTGTGATAAGTGCATCATCACAGACGGTTCGTGGTTAGAACCGTTTGTGATTTTACTCTTCGAATTTACCATGGCTTGGATACCCTAAACCATGGTAAAAATCCAAGCCATGGTAAATTCGAAGAGTAAGGAAAAATCCAAGCCATGGTAAAACCCTAAAATCACAGACGGTTCTAACCACGAACCGCTGCGTGATGAGTATCTCATCACAGATGGTTCGTGGTTAGAACCGCTGCGCGATATTTCGGTATCACGCAGGCGGTTCATGGTTAGAACCGCTCAGGATGCTTCACTGACGATTCTAACCACGAACCGCTGCGTGATATGTAGATATCACGACGGTTCTCTAGAACCGTCTCGTGATAGTGACATACCACAGACGGTTCGTCTTGGAACCGTCTGTGATTACTTTATCACAGACGGTTTTCAAGAACCGTCTGTGATGAGGCGTCTTCTATAGCCTGTTTTGTAGTAGTAGGATGAACAGTATGCATGGATGAATAGTAATCTGAGTCAGATGAACAGTAATCCAAATCGGGTGAATAATATCTGATTCGGTGAACAGTGCGGTGTTTGAACAGTATCCGAACCAAAACCTGTTGCAAACTCCTACTTTAATTCAAAATTTAAACTACTCTAATTTCAAAATAAAAGTATTAAACACCAATTGGTTGTCTGAATTGGATCCAAACTGAACCAACACGCGTGCCATGTTCTCGGCGTCCTCCCCGTGCATGGTCAAGTCTCTCTCTCGGTTTACCTTGTGTTGTGGGCTTTCCTTCTCCTAACTTCTTGCACGAACTTGTTACATGCCCTTAATGATTCCTTTGACACCAATCAATCCTTGCTGCCATGTCACTATATGTCTTTCTTAACCGCTTTCATGCGCTAGGGTTTTATCCCGAGAGCATGTTCCCTCTCGTTGGCCATCATCCCCATCCACCCTCTCGGCCTTCACAACGTTTTGTTTTACCTTTTGTTGTAGAATAACATCAATGTCACCAATTTGAGTTCTAACATTAGTTTGCAATTTAGGAATGCAAACCAATGCTTTGGCAGTACTTATGGTCCTATCATCCTCCATTTCTTCAAGAAAAGACGTCCTCGTATTTTGTGTAACCTCAGGACTCTTCATCGGGTAGTCTTCACGATCGCCTTTTAGCGATGACCTCCTCAGCATGAATAACACTCTCTGGCAAAGGACACATGGTATATGATCTTCCCCGATCACTACTACAGAAAAGGTCATCACGCGGTTCGTGCGGTCATTTGAACCGTTTTTTGAACCGCCTAAAATTTTATGTGCGAGATAACAGCGGTTATCACGAGCGGTTGAAAACCGTCTGTGATAACTCTTATCCTGACGGTTCCAACCACGAACCGCCTGCGTGATATTACGAATCCTGAGACGGTTCGTTGTTGGAACCGTGCGTGATATTTAATAATCACTGACGGTTACAACCACGAACCGCTGCGTGATTCAGAGTATCACGCGGTTCCAACTACAAACCGTCTGTGGAAAGATTCAAAGATCACGCACGGTTTGTAGTTAGAACCGCTCGTGATAAGTCCTTAAACCTAATTAATTTTTTTCGTATTTTCACTAGCCTCAGGAATTGCTAGCCATGCCCTCTGAAAACTAGCAAGTAGAAACATGTCACAGATAATTGCTGATAACTCAAAGTGATCATTTAGCTCAAAATCAATTACAAAAGAATGTTTCAAGTATATGTTGTCGCTAGAGTTACAAATTGAATTACAACCAGTCAAAGTGAATTACAGTATTGAATCAATTGTTTCGAGGTCGTTCATCGGTGTCGACGGCGTGAAACTCTCCGTTGGTGTTAACTATGTCTGCCTTGATGAAGCCACGAGCTCCCTCGAATGTGCGTGACCTGGTCCATCTCGAGTGCATTTAACTCTATGTTCAAGCCCTGTCGCTAGCAGGAGTAAAGTAGTAAGCATATATATTTAAATTTATAATTAGGAGATAATTATTACGAGATTGACAAACCTAGGGATCGTTCGTCCTAGAAGCAATAAATAGCTGCATATGATGGCATACGTAGAATGCGCATAGGTGATCTCGTTTTTCTTTGGCGACCGCAAAAATAGAATTACATATATATGTACAATCGATTCGAGACGCAATATTACTGAGTATGATATATGATTATTGTGTTGTAGCGCGCATCGAAATCGCATCCTGTGAGTCAGTGTGGCACTCGTTCCCTTGTATAAACCTCCCTCGGCAACATAGCCGATGAACGCCCTACATGATTTAAAAAAGTTATCCTTGTCCATTTAAAACGAAGGAAGACTACAATAGAGTTATGTGCGGAGGAAATGAACATACCTGTCGAGTATTCCTTTAAGAATGGTGAAGTCGTGATTTTTGTTGAGTAGAGAATCAAGGTACAATACCATGTTCCTCTTTGGCACAAGAATCAGAAGAATCCAGTGGAACCTACTCGTGTATGTCGCTATAGTCATAAACCTATGTTGAAACGTAATTTGTATAGCAAATATTGAAGCACTTACTTCTGGTTGTAGGGCACCATTATGTACTCCCTGTCGTTCTGAGCAAGCAATTCCATTTTTATGTAATTCTCGACGTAGGATGCGTCTTGGTTGATTGTTTGCTCAGAGACCACGTGTGGGTCGAGGAAACCCACCGGTTCTTTGATTCGATGGGCACGTTTCATAATGTATCTGTACATAAGCAATGAGTTATGATATTTATCGGTATCACGTGAGTGTAGAAATTGATTGCACACACTTACGATTGTCCAAAGATCGTAGAAGTGAGGCGCCGAGGCGCTTAGGTTGTATAAGTCAAATAAGTCTTGAAGCCCACGACGAAGTGGCCAGGCTCGTGGAGAAAATGCTCCCTCCCGTATCTGACGGTGATTCCAGTATGACCCCCCTTCGCTCCGGTCTTGCGCAAGTACCAATCATGCAAAGCTTGACAAGCTACTCTTGAGCTCTTTAGTTATGCGCCGGAGACCAACGAACTTCCGAGTGAGTATTTGACGGGGTTGGGAGGTACTTTAATGTTCTTCGATTTCGATTTCTCCTTAACAAGGCGGCTGAGGGACGTCTTCCCGTGAGACGCCTCAGGGACCGATATGGTGACACGCTTTTCTTATCCATTTGTCGTCTTCTCGACGGGAAGCGATGTGGCGGCCTTCTGAAGCTTTGGTTGAGGCGGACTCATCGAGGGTCCTATTGGAGAGGCAGGGTCCTCTCGATATCGCGTCACTGAAGGGTCCAGTGCGATGTCCTTTTTGGGCCACTGGATAAAAGTGTGCGTGGCATCCCCTAGTGCTCTGATTTCTTCGTTCGGGGGAATCTCCAGCGGGATGGCCATGAAATTGTCATGGACCATGTCCACTGCACTCGACGTAACCTGCGCCACCGGGCACCGTCAGATCGCTTCTTCCCGGTATGGATACACCATACCCGCTTGACCTCAATAGGAATCGACCCTACTATCCTCACTTGGAGCTTGCAGGGCGTCGGCTCCTACAAAAGCGTACACAATTAGCTAAGGCGTCCCATAGGTCTATCTTTGGAGCATTCCAGAGATGTACATTACATCGATGCCGTCGATCAGTAATTGCACGCCGTCATGTCCAGAATTATGTGTGGACGCGACGCCACTCTCGATGTCGGCGGGACTTGCTCCCAAATTAACGAGGCGGCTTGCGCCGCATGAGTTGATTTACTTGGTTACGCAAGTTTGTTATTTGTTCTTGAAATTGTGCAATAATCACATGTTCCAACCGCGTCGTCTTTGGTCCTTGGATCTCTTCCTACTCCTTTACGTGTCGGAGTTGTGTGGGAATCCATCCCTCCAAGGTACGTAAACCCCAACGCCTCGCGTGCGACCCGGGTGCTCCTTGTTTCCCAGGGCCGTAGACAGTACATCCTTCTCCCTGTCTACTTCGAAGGAACCTTGGAAACATGCGAAAGTCAATGCTTCCTGCAATAGAACATAATGTTATTGTAGACACCATGAAGTTATGGACTTATTAACAATTAAGCGGTTCGAGAAATTTACCAGACGTTGAGACACTGCCTCGTCTACCGGGTTTGTCAGAGAGATGTTGCCCGAAGACGTGGTTGATGCCCTCGCTCTTAACCAGGATCGAGCGCGCTCGTCCGAGATATCAGCAAACGGTCGCAGCGCGCCTCGTCCTCCGCCGCCCAACTGCGTGGCTTTACTCGCGCACCAGTGGTGCCGAAGTCCGTGGAGGTGAGTGTTTTGTGCCTGGATAGCTCTGTGCGCCGCACTTTGCTCCTGAAATTCGGCCGTCGTCTTCATCTGCACGAAGGCGTCCCATGTATCCCGCGACAAAAATTGATACGTCGTAAAGGGCGTCCGACCCGTGCTCACGTACTGCGTGACAAGCAGGTTCTTGAAGGTCCTCCACGCGTGGGACATCGCCCGGCGTGGCGTGCCATCGCACACGCGTTCAGTCCGCTTGGGAAAGTGAACGAGGCGAAAGTTCACCCACAACCGGTCTCTCTATACATCCGTCGAGACTTCGTGTTGGGGTGGTGATGGGACCGTTCCTTGCAAGTACCCCGTAGACGGTCCGGAATCTCACAGCTGCTTTCTTGGGACTCAGCGGGATCCCGACGTCACTGACCTCCGTGATCGTCATGCGGCCCAAGGGCAATTTGGAGATTCCTCTGCCTTCTCGCATGCGTACCACCTTGATCGAAGATCCAGACGCATTTGGCGACGTCGCTGACGGCGGCGAAGACGGTGCCTCTGCCATCTCGCTTACTTGCTATCTATATAAGTTACGTACGCAATTATTACATAGTATATAATATATGGGAAATTGCACAAAAATATAAACAAATATAATCAACGCTTGCCATCTCGAGTAAAATAAAATAAATTGCCCAGTCGGTGTACCATAAGAATCATCACGGTTCCTGTGTTTACCAGTTAGTCGGCACCCTAAGTATCGAGACTACCCACACCAACCTAGGTTAACCAGGCATCTTGATTTTTCAAGTCACCTAGGCTAACCAGTTATTAGCTCAAGACCGGATACCCATGATACCTAGGCCAACCTAGTAAATAGGCACCGTCTTACTTCCATAGGTTTTCATCATTCAGCATTATACCTCAAGTTTCAGATGCGAAAATTAATTCCCTTACAGAACCTTGCACTTAAAAAGATGTGAAAGAAGCAGTTTTTCAAATGGACCATAATAACACCAATATGTGTGTGGATATCGTGAGGATATGTGCACGATCTCAGGATGATGAGTCAATTGGCAATGGCGTTATTGGTTTGCAAAATCTCGCGTTTTCGGGTTTGCTCACAAATTTGTCGCGGCTGGCGATCGGCCAGGTTGTCTTGGCGGTCGGACCGCCGTGGAGCGATCCGACGGCCATGGTGGCCGGTCCGACCGCCACATTGAGATTTGGGTTTATGGAGCTGTGCCAAAAATAGGTTGTGTAGGCAAGTGAGGGGAGTCTCCTGGATGTGGTCCCATCATTTTTGGAGCTCCCAGTCAAAAGTTCTATTCGATTGAAATTTCCAGAAGGTTTCGGAATTTCTCACTTGAATTTTGGCTAAGTCCTTTGGACCGGTCCGACCGCCGTTGTGGGAGCGGTCCGATCAAGATGAAATCGGTCTGACCGCCTACTGTGAAGGATCGGGCCGTGATCACTGGAGGTGAGCCAAGTGTTGCATTGAGTTTGTTCGAGTGTGTTATTCTATGAACTTCAATGCTTTATTGATGTATATTGCATTGCGGAGGCGATGTGGGTCAAGTTGTGAAGAACTTGTTCCGGAAGCGGTTTGTTTGTCTATTCTTTGTGCGGTGGCTTGCGTGTCAACGACGTCAGCGGTGAGTGGATCGGGACTACGCTTGGAGAGCCGAGGTCCGAACGATCGAGATCTGGGTGAGGTTGTGTGACTCAAGCATGGTGCGAATGGACAAGATGGATCGAACGGTGGTTGAAGCAATTTGGTTGGATCGGCGGTGCGGATATCGGTGCGAGTCTCGGGAGGTTCGATGGGATTCGGACAAGAGAGGCTTGGCGTCGATGAGAACCGCTGATCAACCTACACGTGGTGAAGCAGGCGATTGCTTCAAGAGTTATGTGTGTGTGGGTCCCATGTGTAAGAGACCCAAAAAGGAAAACCCTAGCTCTCTAGTATAAATAGGAAGGGGAGAGGTGGAAAACCAAGCAAGCATTCATTTAGCCCCCTTCTTCCTTTTTCTAGGTTTTGGAGGAGAGGAGAGGAGAACTAGGGTTTGGAGTGTGCTCCTTGTTGAGCTCTTGCCCTCCTTGGTGGAGAGGCTTTGTAAGCATCTATTGTGAGTGAACAATCTTGTGATGCTTAATTGAAAGATCAATTGCTCCCTTTGTGCTCTTCTCTCTTTTGGATGTTTTTGGTGCTTCCTTGATTCAAAGGTTCATACTTGGTCTCTTGGCCTACTTTATCTTGCTTTGATGTGTGGGATTACTCCTAGAGTCATCTAGATCATCAAACCCCCACAAGCAAGTCTTGAATCAAGATTTTCTCACTTCTAGGGTTTGTGCACCTCTTTGGTAAAATCTCAAGAGATCGATTCTGCGAAGTGGATCTGACGGATCGTCGCTAGAAATAGGTCTCTAATATCATTAGGGAGGTGTGCTAGAAATTTGGTCAAGTTTTATTGGTTGAATCAAAAGTTGGATCAAATTTCGTTTTGGATTTGGGTGGAGTTTTTCAAGATCTTGGACTCTCTGGTCCGATCGCCTTTCAGCGGCGGTTCGATCGTGTTTTCGCAGACCATTCGGTTTGCGGGTCGAACCGCTATCCACCGGTCCGATCCGTGGTTAGTTCTTGGTCGATCATTGGATGACCGTCGGTCCGATCGCTGTGGTAGCCTGGTCGGACCGCCTGTGCTGATGAAGAACATTGAGTTCTTTTCTCCTTTTGTGTCGTGTGCTTGAGGGGTTTATCAAATCCAACACAAGGCTTCCGTTGTGTGCACACTGAACTTCTTAGCTTTCATAGCTAAAGGAGTAAAGTTCGTGTTGGTTTTGATTTAGGCGAGAAAGTTTTGAAAGCGCCTATTCACCCCCCTAGTCGCCTTTCCAGGTCCTACAAGTGGTATCGAGCAGGCTAGCTCTTTTCTATAGATCTTAACAGGTCTTTGGAGCCATGGCGATGACAAGTACTCAACCAAGCCACACATTTTTGAGGAGTTGACTTTGCATCTTTGGAAGGCTCGTATGCAAGCATATATCGAGGCTCAAGGGCACGCTATTTGGCTAAAGGTGAAAAACCCTTATGTCGTGCCACCGATGACGATACGATCACTCGGATGTGGAGGCCAACAAAGAAGGCTCGAATTATTTGATCCAAGGCCTTAGTCGATCCGAGTTTGGCGTGTTGCTCACTTGCGGTTCGCTCACGAGATCCGCGGACACTTTGTGATTATCACGAAGGGTCCATGCGATCAAGGAAGTGAGGCGTAACCACTCAAAAGGTTTACTCGAAGATCGAACAAAGGCCCGTGAGTCTTTGGATGAGTGTGGGGAAGATTCTCTAAAATTCTTCATGATCTCCGTATTTGTTGACTTGGTATTTTCGAAGTGCGAAAATGCACGCCCGACAGGTGCTCTTGATGTGAAGGTGCTGGGGTATGAAGATCACTTCCATCAATGACAACACTGTCATGAGTGAGCTTACCATGGATAAGCTCTACTCAAGGTTGAAGACGCATGAGATTGACTTTATCTCGCGTCTCCCCAAGACAGAGTCGATGGCTTTAGTGGTCGACAAATCCAAGGGTTGCTCTTCTGATTCTCTTGATTGTAGCTCATCTGGCTTTTCATTATCTGCTTTACATTCTTTGAGTGATGAGCAACTTGAGAAATTGCCCGAGGATGACTTAGCCCTCTTTTCCACCAAATTCACAAGAGCGTACAACAAGGTGAGAAATAGGAGGAGTGGACCTATCACGTGTTTCGAATGTGGTGAGCCAAACCACATTCGCTCCAGGTGCCCCAAGCTAAAGGGCAAGGAGGAGAAGGAGACACGAAGACATCCCGGAGAGGATGCAAAACCCAAGAAGACAAACTATCGAAGTTTGTCGGTAGGGTCCTTGCCGCTCTTGAGAATGTAAATATGAGCGATGTGGACTCGGAAGCGGAGGACGGAGAGTGATTCTCGTGGCAAGAAGAAGGCGCATGACTTCAGGCATGTGTTTCATGGCCAAGAACGACCACGATAGCGACTCCTCCAACAATGAGGATCCTTTCAGTGATCCCGATGAGGTATGCCCTTCTATTGCCGATATGAAAAGGGCTTTGGTGCTTCTTTGAATGTAAATTGCATAAGCAAGTAAAAATGATTAGGAAGCGTGACATTATGATTGATAATTTGAATCTTGAAGTTGTTAGACTTAAATCTATCAATCCTGCTGATATTTGTGATTCCTGCACTAGCTTGCTTAAAGATTTGACAAGCTTGAAATCTGCTCATTCCTCTGTTACAAATCAACTAAAAGATGCTCTCGATGAACTAGAATCTTTCAAGTCTAGATCTGCTTGTTTAGATGTCATTCCTCTTGATGTGACTGCCATGGAAGCTATCCCTTTAACTTGCTCTAATTGTGCTTTGTTAGAATTAAAATTGGATAGTTCCTTAAAAGAATTGCAAAAGTTTGATGCTAGTCACACATGCTCTCATTGTAAGGATAATAGGATTAAGATGCCAGAGATGACTGAAACATTGATTTACTCTAGAGTTGCATCTTGTGAAAATTGTCCCAAGCTTACAATTGAGATTGAAGCCTTAAACAAGACCCTGGAAGAAAAGGCTAAAATTGAAAGATCCATGTCTTTTACTGCTTCTAAAAAGGTTATTGATTCTAACTCTTGTGTTTTGAATGCTGAAGTTGAAACCATGGTTAGTCAGATACAAGAGGCTTTTAGAGTCAAGTTTAAGGAGCAGTTGAGTAGGATTCAGGAATCCTATTGTGTGTCTTGTGAGGCCTTCAAAGTGGAAGTGGCCCTTCTTAAGAGTAAGCGAAATGAGGTAATCAAGTCTAGCAAGTGTACTAGATGTGAGGAGTTAATGAAAGAGAATGATTACCTCAAGGTGACTCTTGAGAAATTTTCAAGTGGGAAAAAGAAACTCAACATGATTCTTGATCAATCCAAGGTGAGCGTGAAAAATAGTGGTCTAGGTTTCAACCCCCTAGAGCATTCCAAGAAAAACCCACCTAAGATTGCTAGAGTTGTGAAGAATGGTTTGTTTGAGCTAGAACCTCCTAAGCCATCCGGGGTTGTTTTCAAATCCGGTGGTTTTGCTCAAACTCTTTCTGGCAAGAAAGGTGCTTTCACTCATTCTATGTACAGACCCCTCAAAAGGTCCAGTACCATTGCACCTTACGCAAGAAAGAAGGCCATCTTGTTGAGTTACGCTTCTGAGAGCAAAACTTGAGAGAAAAGAGAGGATGAGCGTCCTAAGATCCATTAGAGGAGTCCCTTCTCCAGATGTAGTCTCTAGAGCTAGGCAGCCTGTTTATCGCACCACACATAGGCCTAGATTTGTAGAGAACTTTGTAGACTCTTTTGGTGGGTCTAGGCAGCATGTTGGATTAGGACATCGTGAGGAGAGACAGGGTAGCACCTAGGCAGGGGAGTATCGATCTTTTGGTAGATCGTTTCGGAGAGGTCTAGGTGGTTCTCATATGCATTCTTATGATTTTATTCCTGATCATGTTTCAGCTATTTCTACTGCTGCTCCCAGACATCGTGCTTCTCAGTAATGGATTCCTCGTTCATTTATCACTAACCCCTTGATCGAGGCACGGATGTTTTCGATTGTGCCTTTTAGGTCCGTCGTGCGAGGAAGGAGGACAAGTGGCTTGTTGACTCGGGTGTTCTCGACATATGACCGGAGATTCTAGATGGTTCTCCTCCTCACACGTGCATCCGCAATGAATTGATTACATTTGGGGATGCTTCTACCGGACCGTGGATTGCAAAGGGCTTTGTCTGCGCGTCAACGACAAGTTCATGCTAAAAGACGTCGCTTTGGTGAGTAAGTCGAGGTATAATCTTCTATCTGCTTTCACCGCTTGATGAGGGTCTAGAAGTGAGGTTTAAGAGAGGTGAGTGCAGAGTTCTAGATTCCTCGGGTGAGCTTGTTTTTGAGATCTCAGATTTGAGAAGATTTTACGTGCAAATTTCAAGATTTCTTACGCTTCTAGTCCTAGGTGTCTTGTAGCCTCGATTCTCATGACCTTGTTTTGTGGCATCGTAGACTTGGGCATATAGGTTTTGATCATTTGTCTAGAGTCGGTTGCAAGGACTTGATTAGAGGTTTGCCTAGGTGAAGGTCGTCAGAGATCTTGTGTGCTCACCACAGTAGACATGGTAAGATGGTGTCCGCTTCCCACCCACCTCTTACTTTGGTAATGGTGATGGACTGGACGACTTCTTCACTTAGATCTGATTGGTCCTTCTAGAGTTGATCATTGGTGGGAAATGGTATGTCTTTGGTGGTTGTGGATGATTACTCCGGTATTCATGGGTTTATTTTCTTGCTTCTAAGGACGAAGCATTTGGATTTTTAAAGATTTGGTCCTTAGAATTCTTTGTTGATATACCGGAGCTTTGAGAGCCATTAGGAGTGATAATGGGATGAGTTCAAGAATTCTTCTTTTCTACCTTCTGTGATAGGGAATTGAGCATCGTTTTCTTCTCCTAGAGTTCCTCGTGAGAATGGTGTTGTAGAAAGGAAGAACAGAACTCTTGTAGAGATGGCTCGGACCATGCTAGATGAGCATTCTACTCCTAGGAGATTTTAATGAGGCGATCTCTCTCGCTTGTTATATCTCCAATAGGGTTTTCTTGAGATCCGTGGTTGGGAAGACTTCTTATGAGCTTAGATTTGGTCATTCTCCCAAGGTCTCTCATTTCAAGATTTTTGGTTGCAAGTGCTTCATTCTTAAACATGGCAATCTTGATAAATTTGAGTCTAGATGTTTTGATGGCATATTTCTTGGATATCCTGCTCATTCTCGTGGCTATCGTGTTTTTAATGTTGATACTAACAAAATTGTTGAGACTTGCGAAGTCACTTTTGATGAGGCTAGTCCAGTACTAGACCCGATGCTTGGTACAGGTTTTCAAACTCAAGAAAGCATCTTCGTCGATGATGATTACGAGGATGAAGACTCAAACCATCCTCCTGCTACCTCGAGAGGGTGGAGAGCTGCTACTACTACTTGATGTCGGTCACCGAGCACCGCCTCCTATCCCCACCGACGATCCGAGTGGCTCTGTTCCTACCTCCACAACTCATGGGGTAGAGGCCATACGCACCAGAGCACCTCTTCGCATTCAAATGACAACATCCTCTGAGCGGATGATTGGGGATCTTCAAGAGCGAGTCACTCGCTCTGTGTTTATTTCTCCCGATTCCCATGCACATTCTCGCTTTTGTTGCTTCTTTTGAACCCCGAGATATCACCCATGCTTTATCGATGCCTCTTGGGTCAATGCCATGCATGAAGAGCTTGAAAATTTTGAAAGAAACAAAGTCCGGTTTTTAGTTGAGCGACCTTCCGATTCTCATGTTATTGGAACAAAATGGGTTTTTAAAATAAGCAAAGTGAGGATGGATTGGTTGTTCATAATAAGGCTAGACTTGTTGCTCAAGGTTATTCAGTGCAGAGGGCTTAGACTTTGAGGAGACCTTTGCTCCAAAGAGCTAGATTGGAGGCCATTCGCATTCTTTTAGCATTTGCAACATCCAAGGGTTTCAAGCTTTTTCAAATGGATGTTAAAAGTGCTTTCTTGAATGGCTTCATAGAAGAAGAGGTCTTTGTCAAGCAACCTCACGGGTTTGAAAATCAAAATTCCCAAACCATGTTTTTAAACTCTCTAAAGCTCAGTATGGATTGAAACAAGCTCCTAGAGCTTGGTATGACAGACTTAAGAGTTTCTTGCTTGAAAATGATTTCAAAATGGGAATGGTTGATAAAACCTTGTTCACTCTCGTGCATGGCGGTGATTTCTTGTTGGTTCAAATATATGTGGATGATATTATTTTGGTGGTTCTTCTCATGCTTTGGTGTCTAGATTTTGATTCTATGAGCAAAGTGAATTTGAGATGAGCATGATGGGAGAATTGACATTCTTCCTTGGTCTTCAAATCAAGCAAGCGAAAGAAGGCACCTTCGTTCACCGGTGTAAGTATACAAAGGACCTTCTTGGCGCTTCAATATGGGAAGCAGAGGCCAATGTCTACTCCCATTGCAACAACCACCGTCTTTGGACCACGATGAGGATGGAGAGTCCGTGGACGGAAGGAGTTCCGCGATATGATTGGCTCCTCCTCTATCTTACGTCGAGGTAGGACATACAATTCGCCGATGTGCGTGCGCTCGATTCGAGCTTCCTCGTGCTTCTCATCGTCAGCAAGCGATGCGCGCATCTTGTGTATCTTCAAGATACGCTTGACTTTGGACTCTGGTATTCTTCTTCTTGGCTCTTTCAATTCGAGCATTTTACGATCTTGATTTCACCGGTGTAGAGTTGATAGGAAGAGTACTTCGGCACTTGTCATTTCTTGGGCACATCTCTTGTTTCTTGGTCTTCTAGAAAAGCGGTCTTACATTGCCTGATCCGTGGCCGAGTATGTAGCCGCCGCCTTGATGGTTGCTCTCGAGTTCTCTGGATTTTGTCCACGCTGCGAGACTATGGGTTATCTTTGGGAAGTGTTCCTCTTTTCGTGACAACATACGCAATTAATATTGCCAAAACCCAAAGTGCAACATTCCAGGACTAAACACATTGACATTCGATTTCATTTTCTGAGAGACCATGTTGAGAAAGGTGATGTTGTGCTTCACTTTGTAGAGTCTGAGCAACAGCTTGCAGATATTTTCACTAAGGCTCTTGACTCTTCGCGTTTCTTTGCTGCGGGGAGAGTTAGGGTTATTAGTCCTATTGGGCTGCTTTTGAGGGGAAGTTGCTCTTTTGCACTCATTGTATCATAATGCATGTTTCAATTCATTTGTCTTGCATTGTATAATAAAATTAGTGGAGCTTTGATTATTATCCTTGTATGACTTGATTTCATCTTCTATACCTTGTCATATCAAGTGATAGTCTGCTAGACTTCTTTTATGGCTCTTCGTGTTTGGCTTAGCCTTTGCCTTGCTAGCTTTGCATCTGTGAGAGATTTGAATCAAATCATGTCTTGTTGGATCTTGTGACTAGTCTTGCTCTAGTGATCCTCCTATGATTCTCGCCATGTCTTACAGGTTGAATTGAGTCTTGAACTTATTCTGAGTTGAAAAATGAGCTTTTCATCTTATTAAGTCAAGCAAATGAAAAATGAGATTTTCTGTGCGAAAAAACTGATCTCACCAATTCTTTCTCGTGAGACGGCTTGCCATTGCACTAGGCATGAACTCAGGGGGAGTTTTGGATGACCTAGATCATTCTTTTAAGCTTATCGCTTGAGATGGTCGCGGCAAGGCTTGAGATCTAGCACAGCAAAAAAAAAGAGAGAAAAAGAAAATTTGCCCAAAAAAGGGCTAAGTGCTTGAGCTTTGCTTCAAAAGAACTTTCTTAATGCTCAAAATGCCTCAATTCTTGTTTTGAGTCTCTTTTTACTTATAGACATGGCTTGACTCATTTTTGGTTGCTTTGAGTGAATCTATGATTTTGAGCAACCTTTCATGATTTCAATTATGTTAATCTCAGATTGCTGCTATCTTGGTTTTAGCTTTGCAGTACACGTTTTGCCATGATTGAATATAGCGTCTTCTCCTTATATGGCTTGGTATAATACTTGTACTGTCTACATGTATAATGGTCATGGCTCATTTTTACTAAAGTTCAAAAATAAAGTCATTCCTTCATGCTCTTTCTTTTTCATGCATCTTGATGAATTCATTGTCAAAGGGGGAGAAAGATTGTGAAGAAAATGATGTTAATGATGTTGGAGCTTTTGGTTTCATACTCAAGGTTTAATATAAAAGAACTTCATAAAATAAAAATTTTGAACCTTTTGAAAATTTGTGTTCATAGTGAGTTAAGTCTTGTGGTTCTATTGCCTTTTCTTGATTTCATTTGCAATTGAAAAATACTCACAATGATCCAAGGTCAAATAGAAAAATTTCCTTTCATTTGGACCTAAGTGAGATTTTTGGCTACTTTCTGGAAATTGAATCCTTTGGTGCTTTCATTGCCTTATCTCACTTGCCTATACTATTCTGAAGCCAGCTTGGTCGGTTCCTAAGCTTTTTCTTGCTTATGGACCAAGTTGTGCCTTTATCTAAAAACGGCGAATTTTACTTTTCATTTCGAAAAACCACATTTTCTTGAAAATTGCCAATGTGTTCATCAAGGGGGAGATTGTGGATATCGTGAGGATATGTGCACGATCTCAGGATGATGAGTCAAGTGGCAATGGCGTTATTGGTTTGCAAAATCTCGCGTTTTGGGTTTGCTCAAAGGTTGTCGAGGCGGTGGCGATCGACCGGTTGTCCGGGCGGTCGGACCGCCGTGGAAGCGTCCGGCCGCCATGGTGGCGGTCCGACCGCCACATTGAGATTTGGGTTTATGGGTGTGCCAAAATAGGTTGTGTAGGCAAGTGAGGGAGTCTCTGGATGTGGTCCCATCATTTTGGAGCTCCAGTCAAAAGTTCTATTCGATTGAAATTTCGGAAGGTTTGAATTTCTCGCTTGAATTTTGGCTAAGTCCTTTGGACGGTCCGACCGCCGTTGTGGGAGCGGTCCGGCCAGCATGAAATCGGTCGGACCGCCCTGGAAGTGATCGGGCCGGCGATCACTGGAGGTGAGCCAAGTGTTGCATTGAGTTTGTTACGAGTGTGTTATTCTATGAACTTCAATGCTTTATTGATGTATATTGCATTGCGGGGCTGATGTGGGTCAAGTTGTGAAGAACTTGTTCCGGAAGCGGTTTGTTTGTCTATTCTTTGTGCGGTGGCTTGCGAGTCAACGACGTCAGCGGTGAGTGGATCGGGACTACGCTTGGAGAGCCGAGGTCGAGCGATCGGGGATCTGGGTGAGGTTGTGTGACTCAAGCATGGTGCGAGAATGGACAAGATGGATCGAGCGGTGGTTGAAGCAATTTGGTTGGATCGGCGGTGCGGATATCGGTGCGAGTCTCGGGAGGTTCGATGGGATTCGGACAAGAGAGGCTTGGCGTCGATGAGAACCGCTGATCAACCTACACGTGGTGAAGCAGGCGATTGCTTCAAGAGTTATGTGTGTGTGGGTCCCATGTGTAAGAAACCCAAAAAGGAAAACCCTAGCTCTCTAGTATAAATAGGAAGGGGAGAGGTGGAAAACCAAGCAAGCATTCATTTAGCCCCCTTCTTCCTTTTTCTAGGTTTTGGAGGAGAGGAGAGGAGAACTAGGGTTTGGAGTGTGCTCCTTGTTGAGCTCTTGCCCTCCTTGGTGGAGAGGCTTTGTAAGCATCTATTGTGAGTGAACAATCTTGTGATGCTTAATTGAAAGATCAATTGCTCCCTTTGTGCTCTTCTCTCTTTTGGATGTTTTTGGTGCTTCCTTGATTCAAAGGTTCATACTTGGTCTCTTGGCCTACTTTATCTTGCTTTGATGTGTGGGATTACTCCTAGAGTCATCTAGATCATCAAACCCCCACAAGCAAGTCTTGAATCAAGATTTTCTCACTTCTAGGGTTTGTGCACCTCTTTGGTAAAATCTCAAGAGATCGATTCTGCGAAGTGGATCTGACGGATCATCGCTAGAAATAGGTCTCTAATATCATTAGGGAGGTGTGCTAGAAATTTGTTCAAGTTTTATTGGTTGAATCAAAAGTTGGATCAAATTTCGTTTTGGATTTGGGTGGAGTTTTTGATCTTGGACTCTACGGTCCGACAAGCCTTTCAACGGCGGTTCGACCGCCGTGTTTTCGAGACCATTGGGTTTGCGGGTCGAACCGCCATCCACCGGTCCGACCATTGGTTAGTTGCTTGGTCGGATCATTGGATGACTGTCGGTCCGACCGCCTGTGGTAGCCGGTTAGACCGCCCGTGCCCAGTGAAGAACATTGAGTTCTTTTCTCCTTTTGTGTCGTGTGCTTGAGGGGTTTATCAAATCCAACACAAGGCTTCCGTTGTGTGCACACTGAACTTCTTAGCTTTCATAGCTAAAGGAGTAAAGTTCGTGTTGGTTTTGATTTAGGCGAGAAAGTTTTGAAAGCGCCTATTCACCCCCCCTAGTCGCCTTTCCGGTCCTACAATGTGCAACTTTGTGTAGTATCTTCCAACTCCAAGCATAACACCAATATAGTATAGATCAAGTACAATCAATAGGCCCACGACAATACACAGGTTATATGTTAAATTTATGATACGGTAGCGCATCCGGTTGCCCATAAAACGATATATGTTACACCAACCTAACAAATCATTTTGGAACGCAACATTCTACTTTGTACAACCATGAAGGTAAATATACTGTCCATCAGGTGCGTAGACAAATTAGGAGCTGCAAATGAACAGCATCAAATACTGTCACAGTTCGGTTTTTTAATGTGACTACAAAGAAAGTAATGATGTATCACATATGGGCATGACCACTCAAGATTAGGCAACGACCCCCATTATCATATGTTGATGCTAATATATATAAAAAGAAAGAAACCCCTGTCAGATATCATGTATCATTTTTTTTTCTGACATCAAAGTCCTAAAGCTCAAAGAAGAAAACATGACGCTTACAAAATTATTCACGCAATGAAATAATGGTGCATAAAGCCTACAGGCTCGCCGCTCTTTCTTTGCATTATTCTAAGGGTCATCTGATATAAGTTCTCTTGACACAACCACGCTACCAACTAGACTATACTGATGTTATTAAGAAAACATATATAGTACTAATATGATGTTGCAAATATTGTTTTGATGGCAATGTTTACTCTATGAAATGAACCTTTAAATATGGACGAAGGCTACCTTTTAGAATCAGTGGTCTTGATTTTGAAGGGGCGCATGGCGGTGGCGGGCGGCACCGAGGTAAACCCTCGGGCTCTCACGGCAGAGAAGGAGGAGGCGCTGGAAACTCACCGGTGCTCGGCAGGGCGGGGAGGCGGCCCAGTCTGAGGCGGGACGAAGGAGGCGGCGCTGGTCGGAGGCGGGGACGAAGGGAGCGGCCCTGGTAAACCCTCACGGCAGAGAAGGGTGGAAAAAGCAGAGTGTGCACAACCGTTCGATGATAGAACAGACTTATATACATGGATATCACAGACGGTTCTATGATCTATGATAGAACCGTCGTGATAATACATCACGAGCGGTTCCATAAAGAAACAAATCGTGATGTTAACTATCACAGACGGTTCTATTATAGAACCGTCTGTGATAACTTAACAGAGAAGCCCTAGTTTTCATATCACAGACGGTTCCATAACTGAACCGTCGTACTTTAGATCAACGGCCCAGATTCGTGTAAAAGTTCTGACCGTCCGAACGTTGCCATCCACATGGATCGTTGGATCTAAATCCAACCGTTAGAACCGTCCTTGAACACTTAACAGAGAAACCCTAATTTTAATATCACAGACGGTTCTGTTACTGAACCGTCTGTGATATGAAAATGAACCGTCTGTGATATTAAGTATCACAGACGGTTCTGTTATAGAACCGTCTGTGATGTGAACACACACATATGTAGAACCGTCGTTCTTTAGATAGACGGCCCAGATTCGCTGTAAACTATTTTTGAGAACCGTCCGAGAAGGATTATTTGTTAACTGAAAAATGCAATTAAATTAAAAAATGCATAACTTTTTCGCTGTAAACTATTTTTGAGTGAATCCATTTTTGTTGGATTCCTCTATTAATTAATGAACTAACTGTAAAAAGTTTACTTATGCATTTTACTTTTGCTCATTTCAAGGCTTTAAAAAATTGTAGAAAGTGCATCATAGCTCGAAATGAGATGAATCCAATTGGGTTGTTCATCTCATGAGGTGCTTGATTCACTGTATCATAGCTCCAGATGAGGTGTTTAATTTTCTCATATATATCTTTTGCATTACAAGTCTGATAAACCGGGGTCTCACACACGGTAAATCGAGGCAAATTGACCGATTTAGCGGCCCATAACACGTGACGCGTTTCCATGTTAACATCAAATTAATTACAGTGGAATATATACATGCTTAATTGAAATATAGTCCTTCATGATGATCGACGCGCATAGAGCTAGCTTCCTCACTGGGTTCTTCCACCAGTCTGATGCCGTCTCCGAAAGGAGGCAACTCGTCAAATTGATTGTACTCTTCCTCATCCACGACATTCTCAACTCCGACAATCCTTCTTTTCCCATGAAGAACTACGTGGCGGTTCTTATTTCTTTGGGTCCGTTACATAAAAACTTGAACAACTTGCTTAGCGAGTACGAATGGTTCGTCCTTGTATCAGACACATTTGAGGTCCATGATGAGTGACACCGTGCTTGTCGACCTTCACGCCTGCGGAAGTTTAACCCAGTGACATCGAAGCAGGAGATCTTGAAAAGTACATAGTCAAGCTCCCAAATCTCCTCTCTGAACCCATAGTACGAGTTCAACCCGCGTGCCCCCGCAGTATTGAACCCTCGTGAAATGCATCTATCACGGACACCATTTGCTCGGATGTGCTCTTCATATCCTGAGCTGCCGTATAAAACGTGTACCCATTTATGTCGTATCCTTGCCATGTCACAATTGTAAATTTTGGTCCTTTGGCCAACCATAGCAGCGTTTCATCACTTGATGCCCTCCCAGTGAATCGCATCTTTAACCATTCGTTGAACCGACGGTTGTGCTCTCTCGTTATCCAAACCTCCGACCGGTCTGGATTCTGTTGGCGTAACATGTCTTTGTGCTCGTCGACGTACGGGGACACTTGGGTCATGTGTTGCAAGACCGTGAAATGGGCATGCGCATATGTATCTAGATTGGGAGTGATTGCTTTCCTCCCGATGGTCCCGATACCCTCCAGTCTCCCCTCGTGACGAGATAGAGGCACGCCTATCGGTTCCACCTGAGCCATGTAGTCCACGCAGAACTCAATGACCTCTTGGTTGCATAACCTTCGATGATATCGCCTCCTACGAAATCGATTCCGTACGTAGGACTTCAGAATTCCCATGTATCTCTCGGAAGGGTACATATGACGTAGGAACACAGGGCCGCATATCTTTATCTCTTTCACAAGGTGAACAATGAGATGGACCATGATATCAAAAAAAGACGGAGGGAAATACATCTCAAGATGACATAGAGTCGTCACCACCTCGGCCTGCAGAGCGTCGAGTCCTTCGGGATCGATGACCTTTTGAGCAATTGAGTTAAAGAAATAACACAGCCTAAAGATTGCCACTCGGACCTTGTTTGGCAAGATACTCCTAATTGCAACAGGAAGCATCTGTGTCATCAGCACATGACAATCATGAGACTTCATACCAATTAATTTCAAATCTTTCATGGAAACAAGTTTCTTAATATTGGCGGAGTAACCGGACGGAACTTTCACACCATGCAAACTTTGACACGCTTCATTTCTCTTACCGACAAAGTGTAGCAAGTTGGGGAAGAATACGCTTAGTCTTTATCGGTCTCTTTCGGTGCTAACTCGGTTCTTATGTTCATATCAACCAAGTCACGCCGTGCGTTAACGCCGTCTTTTGTTTTGCCAGTAATGTTCAGTAAGAGACCAATCAAGCTATCACATACATTCTTCTCCACGTGCATAACGTCGATGCAGTGGCGAACTTCTAAGTGCTCCCAATAAGGCAAGTCCCAAAAAATTGACCGCTTCTTCCAGATATTTTTCTGAGGGGTCCTTAATTTACCTCCCTTTCCAAGCACAACATCGATATCCTTAACCATATCATAGACCTCTTTCCCTCTAGAATCCCTTGGAGCTGAACCGTCCTCCTTATTTCCGTCGAATTGTTTCTTCATCTTGCGGTATGGGTGAATCCTGGGAAGGAACCTACGGTGACGCATATACACAGTTTTGCGTGAGTTGTTCAGCCATACACTCTCGGTACCATCTATGCAGTGCGGACAGGCTTTGGCTCCTTTTGTACTGAATCCCGACAGGTTACCAAGGGTAGGAAAATCATTGATGGTGTGTCGGGACCCAAATATGCAAATCTGGACCATCTGTGTATTCTGCACTAGTCCAGGATCACGCTAGTGCACACAGTGTCAACATTGATGAAATATCACATCCATACAACGAATATAAGAATAAACGAGTACCTTTGAATAACAATTAACTGTTGGGACCTTACGGTCGAGTTTTACATTTATTAAGCCATGCAAGGCTGACAATAAAGAAATAAACTGCAGCGGAAACGAAATAAACTCCGGTGGCTCCCATCAATTTACCACGTGCAACCGATCGATCAAGACCCTAACGCTCAACCTTCGAGAACTCTTCTTCAAAAGCAAAGACATTTACTCCTCCACTTCATTGATTTGTTTAGCAAGAGTGAGTACACACCGTACTCGCAAGTCATACCACGTAATGCAATTTATAGATGATGGCTTATTCCAAAGGAATGGCTTCGTGGTTGTTTTGCGTAAATGCAACATTTGCAATTGAATACAAATAATAGATTGAAAGCATAATTCAAAACAAATAGACAATAATAAGTTAACAATTGATTTCACAAAGGACACACAGCCTAATCAAGTTCTTTCACACAATTGAACAAGTTATCTCACACGGTGACCCTTCCCAATTGTTTTATGAAAATCTACCCCTCGTGTGAAATTCGAGCATGTCCATAACCGAGGACGGCTATTCGAATAGATTGGTTTAAACACTCGCAGAGGTTGTACACTTTACCCACACGATGAAACCAACCGGATCGAGTTGATCACAACAAAACCTTTCGTAAACTTCATCTCAAACAATGACACTCCGATGTGCTTTCTGCCAGTCAATTTGTACACACCCTTGGAACGACACACACCATTGGACAGGATGCAATAAGCGTCCCGCGATGTGACATATCACACCTCCAAACCCATCACAGCTTAAATACAACCCGAGTGGTCAATGTCAAGACTCCATAACTTACTAAGTCAGGCCCAGCCCATACTAGGCATGTGGTCGTACAGTAAGGCCCAGTTCAATGGCGCACAAAGTTAAGTCCTTAATTGACCAAGGCAAGACTTCCAGTTTTAACCCAAATCACAAAGTTTAATAAGCACACAGCTCCACCATTCACACAGAATCCACCACTTGCCTCACCTAAATCTTTTCCCACCTGTTGATTAAGTGCAACACATGCCATCAACGAGTAATAGCACACAAAGACACACAGATTCATCACACAGTTCCATAATCACTTAGTCAAGTTTATAATTGCAACTCTCACATGAAATGATGACTCGTGGCATGGCTAAGCAGTCTAATCGTATCTAACCAACCCACGTTGGTGCTACGATAATACCAACTAATAATTAACCAACCTAGGGTGACAAAAGATTATGGCATACAATAGACAAGGTGGATATAACAATTTGGATTATTATCTATCCCAAAAGCATTTAAATAAATACTTGAAATAGAATGCAATACATTGAAACAAAGTATTTTAAAAACTGGGTTCAATATGATCAAAGGTATAACTTGCCTTGGAATAGATCTAGATATTGGTCTTGGTCTTGAGGTGCTCCTTCTTCTACAAAATTCCCCGAAGTATCGACGTCTACTCGCAAACGAGACAAAAGAAATAAAACAAATAAATAACAGAGGCAAAACAAACTCCAAAAATCAAATAAAATTCACAATTAAATAGATCTTAATTTTATATGAATTTACAAATTTGAATGGGCTCAATTGGACTTCGGATGCAAAAGATATGGGCTTTGGAAGATTTGAAAATCAATTAAACCCTAATTTGGATTTTCTTGAATTTCCCGAATTATTTTTATAAAGGAAAATCGAATTATTGCGCAATGCTTGCGTCAGCCGAGAATTTCCGGAAAAAGGAATTAAATTTAAATTAAAATCGACAGTGGGACCCATCGTTATCCTTCTACTCACGGTGGACCAAATCCACCGAGCCGAGGGGTGAGTGGCGGTGGGCGACTCCACGCGGCGGTGACGCGGCACACGCAGCGCCACCTCGGCCGATGTCCGCGATCGTGGTGGTGACCGGATGCCACGCCACGGGGGGGGTGAATGAGGAGGCTCGGCCGATGACCTTACCGGCGCGCGGCGGCGAACGGCGACAGTCGAGTGGCGGCAAGGTAGCAAATGGGACCACGGAGGCACGGCGAAGTTGTTGGGGGTGGTGGCCGGGCTCGGGCGGCGATGAATCACCGGCGACGGCGAAGGAGGTGGCGGCGGTGACGAGGGCCGGTTGTCGGACGGCGGCAGCGGCGAAGGAGGGCTCCAGCGAGGAAGGCGGCAGCGTGAAGTCGGACTAATGCGCACACAATGGCGGTGGTTGCACGTCCGTGGAAGTCTGGAAGCGGCGGAATTCGTCGGCGACGAGTCTTGGCCGAGCTTCAATCTTCGGTGAACGCGCGCCGAGAAGACAAGGGAGGCGGCGCCTTAGGGTTTTGGTGGAGAAGCGGAGGCGAAGGGTCCGTGCAAGGCTTGGGCCTTAAATAGCCGGGCGAGGCGAATCCACGGAGGAAACGGCGGGCGGTTATGACGCCAGCGGAGCTCGGACTCAGAGTCCGGTTGAAGACGATGCCGCGTGGTCGCAGGCGCGACGAGATCGGCGCAGCGACGATCCAATGGCGAGGAAAGGCGAGGCGCCAGTCCGCGAGTGTGGTGGCGAGAGCGGCACGATCCGATCCAAGTGGGAGCGAGCGGCGAGCGATGCAGGCGAAGCGCGCGATCGCTGGAAGGGACACGCGGCGGTGATCCAAGGCGCAAGGCGGGAATGGGTCTGCGGAGTGGGCCGGGCGATGGAATAGGCCGGCTTCGCCCAAGATCGTTCAAGGATTTAAAATAGGTTTTTCTTTTAAATAAATCCGAGAAAATGCAAATAGCAATTAGAAAATAGCAAATGACTTTGGAAAAATTCGAGAAAATTCTATAAAATATATCCAAGCATATAGAATCTAAATAAAATAGTTTTGACAATTGTTGATGTTGGGATTAAGCACATTAAATCAATTTGTCCTTAAAGTCCAATTTAAGCTTTTAAATTAATATTCAAATAATCCAAAAGGTAAATTTTCTTGCTACCAATATTTAAAAGATTTTAAAGCTCAATTTTGGGATGTTACAAACCTCCCCTTAAACGAATCTCGCCCCGAGATTTAGGCTAGCTAGAGAAAAGGCTAGGAACTCGGCTTTTAACTCTTCTTCACGCTCCCACGCTGCTTCTCCTTCCGAGTGGTTACTCCACCGACTTTGCGTAAACGAACGGTCTTGCTTCCGTGCGGCGCTCTGCGACATCCAAAATCCTAACAGTCGCTCTTTGTATGTGAGATCTTCCTTCGCTCAATTGACTCCAACGGGTCCGCTTCTTCCGCACACGAAGGCACTTCTTGGTGAGAGACATGAAAGACATCATGCACTCGCTAACGATCGTGGTAACTCCAACTGTAAGCAACTTCTCCACTGCATTCCAAAACCTTGAATGGACCCACATATCTTGGAGCAAGCTTCCCTTTGGTGTGGAATCTCTTAACACCTCGAGCGGAGTAACTCAAGATACACAAAATCCTCTCGGTTCAAAGTCGAGGTCACGACGACGATTATCGGCATAACTCTTTTGCTCGGACTGGGCTATCTTTAACCTCTCTCGATCATAGCAACTTGTTCTTTGGCTTCGAATAATATCCGCCCGAACACTACACGCTCAAATTGTCTCGACCAATTCAACGGAGTTCTGCAGCACGACCGCATGAGCTTCAAATGGTGACATCTCGCAAACCGGCTTGATAATCGTTGTTGTACGAGAATTTCGCATACGACAAACTCTTATCCCAACCTGGTAGCATTAGCTAAGGCACGTGCTCTCAACATATCTTCTAATATCGGTTGACTCTTTCACCGGCCCATCCGTCTGTGGATGATAAGCAAGATGAAATTTAGATGAGTTCCTGTGGCTTCATGTAGACTCGCCAAAAACGAGAAGTGAATTGAGATCCTCGATCCGACACTATCTTCTTAGGCACACGCGTGCATCGACGATTTTTGACATATACAATTCCGCCAAGCGGTCTCTCGAGTAAGTGGTTTTGATGGCAAGAAATGGGCAACCTTAGTCAAACGATCCACTATTACCCAAATCGAATCATAACCGATTGAGTCTTGGGTAATCCGTAATAAAATCCATACCGATCTCTTCCCACTTCCATTCTCGTATCTTCACGGTTGTAGCAATCCCGCCGGTCTCTCGATGTTCGGCCTTTACTTTTCGACACACGCCGCATAAGGCAACGAACTCGCGACGCCTCGCTTTAGGTTTGGCCACCAAAACTTATTCTTAACATCCCGATACATCTTGGTACTTCGAGGGTGAATCGAATACTTAGAGTCATGGGCTTCCTTCGTAATCGCTTGTCTTAAACCATCAATATCCCAGATACGATACGCCCATTGATCCACAAGATATCCCGATCATCTATGGTGAAGTCTTTAAATTTTCCTTCCGACATCTTCTTCTTGAGATCAAGAAACTCGTAATCCTTAGGTTGAGCTTCACGAACTGCTTTCTCAGTAGACTGTACTTCCAAATTGGCCACAAATCCTTCCGAACAACTTCTAGTCAGAGCTTCCGGAATTCCTCCCAAGTTCCGCAAATCTCTTTTACTTCGAGCATTGCAAGAGCTTTTACGACTCGGTGCATCTCGCAACTACATTGGCCTTACCAGATGGTAATGGATTCCAAGATTATAATCCTTTATTAATTCCAACCATCTTCTCTGTCTCATGTTCAAATCGATCGAGTGAATATGTACTTCGTGCTCTTATGATCTGTAGACTTCACAATGACATCGATGAGATAATGACGCTAAATCTTCAAAGCATGCACTACGGCAGCCTAGTTCCAAATCATGGGTAGGGTAGTTCTCTTCATGAGGCCTTAATTGCCTTGACGCATAAGCGACGCCTCTTCCTTCTTGCATAAGGACACATCCTAATCCTTGACGCCAAGCATCACAAGAGATATCAAAATCCTTACTAATATCCAAGCAAAACTAGCATCGGGTCAAGTCAAACGCTTCTTCAATTCTTGAAAACTTTCTTCACAAGTCAGTCCAAATAAACTTCTTCTCTTTCTTCAACAATTGCGTAAGAGGTTTAGCAATCGTTGAGAACCCTTCAATGAAACGACGATAGTATCCCGCCATTCCCAAGAAACTACGAATTTGAGTAACCGCCTTGGGCCGCTTCCCAATTCATTACTGACTTTAACCTTTCCGGTCAATCGCTACTCCTTCTTTGTCATCACATGACCGAGAAAATCAACTTTCTTCTTCCAAAAGTCACACTTATTTGAACTTGGCATACAACCGATGTCCTCTCGAGCTTTCTAGGATTAATCTCAAATGTTCTCGTATGTTCTTCTCTGACTTTGAGTATACCAAAAATATCATCAATAAACACTACCACGAACTTATCCAAATATTCCATGAATACTTTGTTCATCATGTTCATGAAATAGGCAGGGGCATTAGTCAATCCAAAAGACATGACTAGAAATTCATAATGTCCATACCGGGTTGAGAAAGCGGTCTTTGGTACATCCTTAGGACAAATCTTCAATCGATGATAACTCGATCGTAGATCGATCTTAGAGAATACTCGGCTCCTTTCATCTGGTCGAACAAATCATCTATTCTGGGCAATGGGTACTTGTTCTTGATGGTGACTTCGTTGAGAGAACGATAATCGATACACATTCTCATACTTCCATCTTTCTTCTTGACGAACAAAACTGGTGCTCCCCATGGCGCATTTAACTAGGTCTTACAAAACCTTTCTCCAAGAGTTCCTCTATCCGCTTCTTCATTTCCACAAGTTCATCGACCGCATCCGATAAGGTCTCTTGAAATTGGTGCCGTTCTCGCACTAGATCGATGACAAACTCAATGTCACGGTCCGGTGGCATTCCCGTAATTCTTCCGAAATACGTCTCGATAATCTTTTACTACGTGTACATCTTCCAAAGAAACCGTCTTCGATCGCTGACTACCAAATGTCCATCACGCATCGAGGTGGCTAGAAATTCAACTTTCTTTCCGTGGTATCCTCAATTGTCACGCTCTTCGCCACAATCTAGCATCGCTTATGTTTGGATAACCAATCCATACCAAGGATGACATCTATGGTCCGAGTGTCTAGAACTATTAGGTTGGCTAGAAACTCAACTCCGCCTATGAGTAGCCTAGCTCCTAAACATCCAACTTTAGAACTTAGCTCGCCTCCAGCGATCGGACTAACAGAGTATGCTTAAGATGCATAACTTCCAATTTGTTCTTAGTTGCAAAATTCCGTAAACAAACGAATGCGAAGCTCCGTAATCAAACAGAATCGATGCAGTATCGAATTTACTAGGAACTTACCCAAGATAACGTCAGTGCTTCTTGGGCTCCTTCCAGAGTGACGTGGTTGACACGGCCTCGACCACCGATGGCGGTGCTCCTCGGATTGACCGGTAGCTTGAGAAGTTCCTTGATGGTTGCCTTGTACCGGCGCCTTGGTGGTGTGTTCCCAAGGTTGAAGCGCATCGAGTGATAGTCCCATTTGCGGACATCGGTTGGCGAAATGCCCTAGCCGACGGCGTGTAAAGCAAACTCGTTGTATTCTCGTGGGTTGCTTATCGGATTGGGGTTGGTAGTGCAGGTTGCGAAAGTTCGAGCAATCGGGCGAGGTGCTTTGAAGTTGGTGCGTGGTCCGCGTAACTCGTGGTGGAAAACGGCTAAACTGCGGTGGAATCATTCTTGCCCTCACCGGGTTGGTGACTTGCCGAGCCATTCTCGCGCTTACGATGATCTTCCAATTCCTTGCGCTTATCCTCTAGAATCAAAGCCTTGTTGATTAACTCTTGAAAATCGTGAAAGGTGTGGGCGATCAAGTTGACTTGAAGTCCGTTGTTCAATCCTTTCGTAAAACGACTCGACGAGCCTTGTCGCTGGCGACATCTTCTGCAAAGATATCGAGCAAGTTGAGAGAACTTGTTGAGGTAATCAACACCGACATTCCTCCTTGCTTGAGAGCACGGAATTCATCCTTCTTTAGATCCATGATTCCTTCCGTACATGATATCGGCGAAAAGCGCTTGTGAACTCTTCCCAAGTAATGTCTTATGCTGCTCCATGCGCCAGACAAAAGTTTTCCCACCATTCGCAAGCAATGCCTTCCATCCGATGAGAGGCGCACATAACTTTTTCATGATCGCCGCATTGAGTGATCGCAGTTTTCTCTCAATAACACGGCCAATCATCGCCTTCTATCGTGAGACATGTCCGTAAAAGGTTGGTGGACGGGTCCTCATAAACTCCGCCAACTTGATGATCCATTGTGACCATGAGCAACCGGGCTCCATTGTGATCTCGATTGTTGTTGTTCGTTATTCATAGCTTGCATCCGATTCATCATGGTGTACATCACCGGTCCGAGCCGCCATAAATGCTCCAAAATTTCGCAGATCGATCAAGGTGCTTGTGGTGGAACCGCTTCTCCGGGTTCTGTTTCGCCCTTCCGACATCGAGTATCGTAACCACTTGCGCACTTGACGAGTCTCGAACCATCCGTGAATCTCCGTGGGTTAGATAAGGTAGCAAGCACGAGATAAGTTGTAGAACTAAGCGGGTAGGTAAAACCCAACATATTTTAAGAAAGCTCAATCAAACTCTTATATTGATTAAGATAATAGTATGGCTTGCAACAAATACCTAAGGGCCTTTGCACTCATACTTGCACACAAAAATAAGGACGAACTTAAGCACACCAAACTACCGCCTAAAGGGCGACTCAAGACATAAAATCGCTAAGCTCAAACAACGCGAACAGACTACTCAATCAAATAGCCTCCGCAGCCTTGACGGTGCTCCGCTTTCGCCAGACTGAAAGTGAGCCGCATCCTCGTAAACCGATCCCGATGTCCCGGATAGTGCAATAGGAGCAGTGTCTCAGTGCACACTACCGGTGCTTCGCCTCGCTTCGCCGCTGCTCTTCTTGGTTCAAATGGTCCATCGCCTTCTTCTCGGTCTTCCTCTGTCTTCTTCGTGATCGTGTCGCCCATAAAGAGTTTCTTCTAATATGGCGATCCTTTCTTCACTCTCAAGAGTCTCATAGGTACACTCCACTCAGAGCGGCTAACTCCAACGATTCTTCCCGAGCAATGCGAATCGGGCGAGATGCACGACGGTGGCGTTGTCTTCTCCTTCCAGACGGAAAAACGCGGCAAGATCCACGCCGGAAGTGCGGGGATGATAACGAAAAATCGTGTCACGAAGCTCGAGAGTAGATGTTGCGATCCTCGGGATGGCAAGGTGTGAAGACTCGGATTGCTTCAATCCAAATACTCCTTCGAGTGAGATGTTCAATGGTTTACTCGCCTTGGTGTTCTCGCCTCGAGATGCGGTCAAATGGCGATCACTCCACGATCTCTACTGCTCACAATCCAAGCACCGCCCGCGGACAATGGACGATCGAACTCCAAGTACTTGTAGCAACTTCCAAAGCTCGGTTGTGTTTCTCTCGTTATCCAAACCTCCGACGGTCCGCATGTAATATGTCTTTGTGCTCGCCGACGAAGTCCTCCCTTGCGCAATGACCTCCATAACTCAAGACGAGGCATCCACAGGTCGCATATCTTTATCTCTTCACAAGATGGACAAGGATATGAAAACAACTTTAAAACAATGGGAGAGAAAGAATTTCAAAGAATAGTTGAGTCAAGAGAGACATGAGATGAGTTAAAGAGTTCAATTAATCTTGCAAGTTAATTTTGCTTTAGAAAATAGTTTGGACTCACTAAGAACGGCCAATCTAACTAGGGTCAAGACCTACGGTCCAAGATGGCTCGATACCACCTTATTTCCGCGAATTGTTTCTTCATCTTGCATGTATGGGTGTCGGGACCCAAATATGCAAATCTGACCATCAAGGGTAGGAAAATCGTGTATTCTCGCACTAGTCCAGATCACGCTTAGTGCACACAAAGGTCAACATTGATGAAATATCACATCCATACAACGAATATAAGAATAAACGAGTACCTTTGAATAACAATTAATCGTTGGGACCTTACGGTCGAAGTTTACATTTATTAAGCCATGCAAGGTCGATAATAAAGAAATAAAGCGCAATGAAACGAAATAAACTCCGGTGGCTCCCATCAATTTACCACAGCAACCGATCGATCAAGACCCTAACGCTCAACCTTCAGAGAACTCTTCTTCAAAAGCAAAGCGATTTACTCCTCCACTTCATTGATTTGTTTAGCAAGAGTGAGTACACACCGCACTCGCAAGTCATACCACGTAATGCAATTTATAGATGATGGCTTATTCCAAAGGAATGGCTTCGTGGTTGTTTTGCGTAAATGCAACATTTGCAATTGAATACAAATAATAGATTGAAAGCATAATTCAAAACAAATAGACAATAATAAGTTAACAATTGATTTCACAAAGGACACACAGTCTAATCAAGTTCTTTCACACAATGAACAAGTTATCTCACCTGGTGACCCTTCCCAATTGTTTTTATGAAAATCTACCCTCGTGTGAAATTTCGAGCATGTCCATAACCGAGGACGCGGCTATTCGAATAGATTGGTTTAAACACTCTGCAGAGGTTGTACACTTTACCCACACGATGAAACCAACCGGATCGAGTTGATCACAACAAAACCTTTCGTAAACTTCATCTCAAACAATGACACTCCGATGTGCTTTCTGTCAGTCAATTTGTACACACCCTTGGAACGACACACACCGTTGGGCGTGGATGCAATGAAACCGTCCCGCGATGTGACATATCACACCTCCGACCCATCACACAGCTTAAATACAACCCGAGTGGTCAATGTCAAGACTCCATAACTTACTAAGTCAGGCCCACCCATACTAGGCATGTGGTCGCATGAAGGCCCAGTTCAATGGCGCACAAAGTTAAGTCCTTAATTGACCAAGGCAAGACTTCGCTTTAACCCAAATCACAAAGTTTAATAAGCACACACTCCACCATTCACACAGTAATCCACCACTTGCCTCACCCAAATCTTTTCCCACCTCGTTGATTAAGTGCAACACATGCCATCAACGAGTAATAGCACACAAAGACACACAGATTCATCACACGTTCCATAATCACTTAGTCAAGTTTATAATTGCAACTCTCACATGAAATGATGACTCGTGGCATGGCTAAGCGATCTAATCGATCTAACCAACCCACGTTGGTGCTACGATAATACCAACTAATAATTAACCAACCTAGGGTGACAAAAGATTATGGCATACAATAGACAAGGTGGATATAACAATTTGGATTATTATCTATCCCAAAAGCATTTAAATAAATACTTGAAATAGAATGCAATACATTGAAACAAAGTATTTTAAAAACTGGGTTCAATATGATCAAAGGTATAACTTGCCTTGGAATAGATCTAGATATTGGTCTTGGTCTTGAGGTGCTCCTTCTTCTACAAAATTCCCCGAAGTATCGACGTCTACTCGCAAACGAGACAAAAGAAATAAAACAAATAAATAACAGAGGCAAAACAAACTCCAAAAATCAAATAAAATTCACCATTAAATAGATCTTAATTTTATATGAATTTACAAATTTGAATGAGCTCAATTGGACTTCGGATGCAAAAGATATGGGCTTTGGAAGAGTTGAAAATCAATTAAACCCTAATTTGGATTTTCTTGAATTTCCCGAATTATTTTTATAAAGGAAAATCGAATTATTGCGCAATGCTTGCGTCAGCCAAGAATTTCCGGAAAAAGGAATTAAATTTAAATTAAAATCGACAGTGGGACCCATCGTTATCCTTCTACCACGGTGGACCAAATCCACCGAGCCGAGAGTGAGTGGTGGTGGGCGGCCCACGCGGCACCGACGCGGCACACGCAGCGCCACCTCGGCCGATCTTTGCGATCGTGGTGGTGACCGTCGCCACGTCACGGAGGGTGAACAGAGGAGGTTTACCGATGACCTTACGGCGGCGCGACGGCGAACCGCGACGAGTCGATGGCGGCAAGGTAGCAAATGGGACCCCGGAGGCACGGCGGCCAAGGGGGTGGTGGCGGGCTCGGCGGCGATGAATCACCGGCGACGGCGAAGGAGGCGGCGGTGACGAGGGCGGTTGTCGGACGAAGCGGCAACGGCGAAGGGGGCTCGGCGGCGAGCGGCGCTGACCGTGAAGTCCGCACTAATGCGCACACAATGGCGGTGGTTGCACGTCCGGCGGAAGCCTCGGGGCGGCGGAATTCGCCGGCGACAAGTCTTCGGCCGAGCTTCAATCTTCGGTGAATGCGGCGCCGAGAAGACAAGGGAGGGGGCGGCGCCTTAGGGTTTTGGTGGAGAACGGAGGGGCGAAGGGTCTGGTGCAAGGCTTGGGCCTTAAATAGCCGGGGCGAGGCGAATCCACAGAGGAAACGGCGGCGGCGGTTGCGGACGCGCGGAGCTCGGACTCCAGGAGTCCGGGTTGAAGACGATGCGCGTGGCGCACGAGGGCGACGAGATCGCGCATGACGATCCAATGGCGAGGAAAGGCGAGGCGCAGCCGCGCGAGTGTGGGCGAGAGAGCGGCACGATCCGATCCAAGGGTCGGGAGCGAGCGCGGCGGCGCAGCGCGGCGAGCGGCGATCGCGAAGGGACACGTGGCGGTGATCCAAGGCGCAAGGCGGGAATGGGTCATGGAGTGGGCGGGCGATGGAATAGGCCGGGCTTCGCCCAAGATCGTTCAAGGATTTAAAATAGGTTTTTCTTTTAAATAAATCCAAAAAATGCAAATAGCAATTAGAAAATAGCAAATGACTTTGGAAAAATTCCAGAAAATTCTATAAAATATATCCAAGCATATAGAATCTAAATAAAATAGTTTTGACAATTGTTGATGTTGGGATTAAGCACATTAAATCAATTTGTCCTTAAAGTCCAATTTAAGCTTTTTAAATTAATATTCAAATAATCCAAAAGGTAAATTTTCTTGCTACCAATATTTAAAAGATTTTTAAAGCTCTGAATTTTGGGATGTTACATGGTGCAGAATAACATGGCGCGTAAAGTGAAGTTCTCTCGTTTGTACACGTCCCATACTTGTACCCCTTCGTTCCAAAGTGTCACAAGATCTTCCAGCAATGGTGCTAGGTACACATCAATATCGCTCCTGTGTTGCTTCGCCCTTGGATAAGTAGTGTCATCAAAATGTATTTCCGCTTCATACATGTACCAAGGAGGAAGGTTGTACATACATAGATTCACGGGCCAGTGCTAGTGCTCACGCTCATGTTACCGAAAGGATTCATTCCGTCCGTACTCAACCCTAACCTTATGTTCCTGCCCGCACCGAACTCTTCAAGCTCCGATCAAAGTTTCTCCATTGGCGTAATCGCAGGTGTCCGAGCTTCCCATCTTTCTTACGCTCCTCCGAGTGCCAACGCATCAATCTTGCCTCCTTTCGGTTCGCAAATAAACGCTTCAAACGTGGGATCACAGTGCGATACCACAACATCTTAGCAGAGATCCTTGCTTCGCTTTAGCAAGATTCTTCCGCTTGTATCGGATGCTCTGACACGGACATGCATGCATGTCTGCATACTCTTTACTGTAGAGGATACAATCGTTCGGACATGCATGTATTCTTTCTACTTCCATTCCCAATGGACAAAGAACCTTCTTAGCTTGGTAGGTCGTCTTTGGGCAACACGCTTCCCTCCGTAGGATGTCACTAAGAGACCTAACAACGCCAGTAAAACTCTTGTCTGACCAACCATTGCTTGCCTTCAATTTCAGCACTTCAAGCACGGTTGACAACCTTGTGTATTCCGGCTTGCGTACCAGGAACAAAGGTTTCCGAGTCCTCCATTAAGCCCTCGAATTTACAAAACTCTCTCTCACCGTAGTTCCTTCTTGCATCGCGTAGCATCTGATCCAGATTGTCATCATGCGACCTATCCTCATCAAAAGCACATTCCATACCCTGCATATCGTTGACTTCTCGGCGATGTCGCCATTATCGACTTCCAGATAATCGCTCTTCACCGTGGATCGCCCAACATGTATATCCTTTTTGAAACCTCTTCAGATTAAGTGAGCTTCGATCCAGGCGGGTTGTTAAACATTTTCATATTACCGCAATCAATGCATGGACAATACATAAATTTTATCCCCTTCTTCAACATATCCTGCTCTGGCTCTTCTAAAAGCAAACACGCCATTAATATACTCTTCACTCACACGGTTCTCAATGTACATCCAGTTTTGGTCCATCTACACGTATACGCACGTAACAAATTAATTAGTGTTAAATTATATATTAATAAACCGCAAGTACCCTTCATAATGACCAAACACATTAGTGATTACTCTATAGCAAATATAAAGGGTTACAGATCGTTACACATTAGTGATTAGTCCGAGTAAAATAAAGGGTTACAGATCGATCGTTACCCTTCTCTCCAAAGTGGCGCAATGTGGGAGGAGGCGCAGAGGTGCCGCAATGGGCGGGGAGGAGGAGGCAGGGTAATACCAAAATGGAAGAGGAGGAGGTAGGGGTAATACTCAAAATGGGGAGGACGCAGCAGCAGCAGGTGGCGCGGTTCAAATGGAATTAATAGGAATGGGGACCGCTTGCAGGCGCTACTTATAATGCTAATATATCATGCGGTTCTTTTAAATAACCGTCTGCGGATAGTTCAGATCACGCATTTGAGCGGTTCTTTAAAAGAACCGCTCGTGATAGTCTTGTATCACGACGGTTCGTTATATGAACTGTCAGGATATATCATGCACGGTTCGTATAACGAACCGCTCGTGATGAGAAGAATATCGCGAGCACGGTTCTTACACGAACCGCCTGCGGATATTTATATATCACAGACGGTTAACGAAGAACCGTCTGTGATAATTTTATCACAGACGGTTCCTTTGGAACCGTCTGTGATGGGGTGTCTAGTATAGAATGTTTTGTAGTAGTGGATGCACCAAAGAGTACTTGTTGGACCTCCCGTATTGCGTAGTATTGCGATCATACTGCTACGGACGCCCCCAACAGCAAGTGATATGTGTGCATAGGCACAACATCACACTCCACCTTGTCGTGATAGTCTCCCATTGAAAAATAAACTTTGACACGATGTGTAATTTTCAGCTTACCGACATTGTGTAACCATTGTGCATAATACGGTTCAGGACGTTGCCATGTTGTCAACCCCAAAGCTTGTACCAAATCCTTGCTAATGATGTTGTTGTAGCTTTCACCATTAACGATAAGCTTGCAAACTTTGTCACTGGTTTTGCACTCAGATTCGAACACGTTGGCTCGCTGCCCCGTTGCGAGAATTGAAGTGTTGTCTACTCAAACCGTCTTGGTTACCATACAAAGACCGTCTTGTGGTGCCTCGCTGGCGGTTTTGTCATCATGAGAGGACTCCTCTTTCTATTTTTTGGTAGAAAGAAGGGACGTCATTTCTAATTTCTTCTTTTCTTCCTCGGCTAACTGTTCTTCTTCCCGTTTCTTTGCCTTTAGCATTTGACGTTGCTCTTTAATGTCTTCTTGGACCTTGTCTCGTCATTGTCTATCTTCAAAGTACCTTAGTGAGGACTAAGATGTAATCTCCTTTCGCATTCCTTTCCAAGGAAAAGGGTAACGTATGACGGGACATGATGCAGCTAAGTGTATGTTCTGTTCTTTCAACCAATATGCACAAATAACCAACGAACATGCTCGCATATGCATAGGAATCACATCACAAGTAACAACAGCAGTATACCCATCCAAAGAAAATTTTACCTCCACTTGTTTTGTGATCGGAATGTGATTGAACCTCCAAAGCAGCAGATATGGTTCCTGATGTGGCTTTGTGACCAACGCCAATCTTTCCACAAGTGTTCGGCTTGCCACATTTGTCAATCTTCCATATCTATCATCATAGCACAATCTGTGTTCCCCACTCAACACCGATTGAAGAGTATATAGCATGGCTCATGGAGTGGATCCTCCTCACATTGATCTATAGTATAGCTAAATTGCATAACCAACTTCATCTCCTTCGTGTCGACCATGTCGACCCTTGATCTTCGCAGCAACAAAGTATCATGAGCAACTAAAGCTCTGATACCACCTGATAAAGATCCAACTAGCTGATTAGATTAATCCCGATTGTTGGCCTAATCTTTCACGGTACCACTTGAAGATCAGTAGCAAGCTCACAAGCCAATTAGATGAATTGAATTGTAAGAAAATCAATGCACTCACAAACCAATTGAATAGATTGAATTGCAAGTAGTATCCTCTAGTGAACAGTACTCCCCTGTGAACAGTGCTTTGAAGCAAAAGATGGATATCTTGATCCCCCTCTCAATCTTTCTCCCTTAATCTCTTCAACTCATCTCATAACTCATGAACACAAGATATGCGTCAAAACGATTTTTCTGATTTTTATTATCTAAATCATAACTTGTCCACCTACATGGTGCGGGCATGGGGAGTTTATATAGCCTCCCATGCAAGCACAAATAGACCTGGATGAACAGTAAGCATGGATGAATAATAATCCAAGTCGGATGAACAGTAATCCAAGTCGGAAGAACAGTAATTGAATCGGAAGAACAGTGTCCGATTTGGTGAACAATGCATGAACAGTATTAGAACCAAAACCTATTGCAAACTCCTACTTTAATTCAAAATTTAAACCACTCTAATTTTGGAATCAAAATATTAAACACCAATTGGCTGTCCGAATTGGATCCAAACTGAACCAACCCGCGTGCCATGTTCTCAACGTCCTCCCCATGCATGGTCAAGTGTCCCTCTCGATTTCCCTTGCATTGTGGGTTTTCCTTCTCCTAACTTCTTGCGCGAACTTGTTCCATGCCCTTGATGGTTCCTTTGACGCCGATGCAATCCTTGCTGCCGTGTCACTATATGTCTTTCTTGGCCGCCCGCATATGCTAGGGTTTATCCCGAGAGCATGTTCCCTCTCGTTGCCAGCATCCCCATCTACCCTCTCAGCCTTCATAATGTTTTGTTTTACCTTTTGTTGCAAAACTCTAGGACCGTAAAGGCGACTAGGGGGGTGAATAGGCGCTTTCTCAACTTTCTCGCCTAAATCAAATTCAACACGAACTTAACTCCTTTAGCTATAAAAGCTAAGAAGATCGATAGTTTACAATGGAAGCCCTGCAGGTCAATTCGATAACCCCCTCAACCATACGACATAAAAATGGAGAAAAGACTCACTAGTCGGCCTGGCATCGCGGTCGGGCTACCGAGACAAAGTGATCGGAAGACAATGATCGGACCGACGCTCAACGAGCTGATCGGACCGGCTACTAATCGGCGGTCGGACCGCTGGATATCGGTTCGACCCGCGCAAGATCGAAGCGGTTCGAACGCGCGGTCGGACCGTTACATAAAACCGGTCGACCGATTCACCCAAGATCAAAAATCAAGCCCAAATCCAAAACAAAATTTGATCCAACTTTTGATTCAACCAATGAAACTTGACCAAATTTCGAGCACACCTCCCTAAAGATATTAGAGACCTATTTCTAGCGACGATCCTTCAGATCCACTTCGTAGAATCGATCTCTCAAGGTTTTACCGAAGAAGTGCACAAAACCTAGAAATATGAAAATCTTAATTCAAGACTTGCTTGTGGGGGTTGATGATCTAGATGACTCTAGGAGTATTCCCACACAACAAAGCAAGATAGAATAGGTCAAGAGACCAAGCATAAACCCTTGAATCAAGGAAGCACCAAAATCATCCAAAAGAGAGAAGAACACAAAGGGGACAACCGATCTTTCAAGTAAGCATCACAAGATAGATTAACCACACTAGATGCTTACAAAGCCACTCCAACAAGGAGGACAAGAGCTCACACAAGAGCACACTCACAATCTCTCCAAACCCTAGCTTCTCCTCTCCTCTCCTCCAAACCCTAGAAAATGAAGAAGGGGGCCAAATGAATGCTTCAAGGGGTTTTACATCTCCCCCCTTTCTATTTATAGGAGAGGCCTAAAGTTTCACTTTTGGGACCCACACACACATGGGACCCACACACACATAACTATTGAAGCAATCGCCTGCTTCACCACGTGTAGGTTGATCAGCGGTTCTCATCACGTCGCCAAGCCTCTCTTGTCCGAATCCCATCGGAACCTCCCAGAGACTCGCACCGACTTCCGCACCGCCGATCCAACCAACGGCATCGAACTACCCGCTCGATCCATCTTGCCCATTCTCGCACCATGCTTGAGTCACACGACCTCACCCGGCATCCATGATCGTTCTGGACCTCAGCTCTCCAAGCTTAGTCCCGATCCACTCCACCGTTGACGTCGTTGACCTGCAAGCCACCTGCACAGCAATAGACAAACAGATCGTTTCCGGGAACAAGTTCTTCACAACTTGACCCACGTTAGTTCCGCAATGCAATATACAACAATAAAGCATTGAAGTTCATACAATAAACACAATCAAAACACATCAATGCAAACTTGGCTACCCTCCAAGTCATCATGGTCCGATCGCCTTCACAAGGCCGGCCCGACCGATTTCAGCCGGTCCGACCGATCCACAACGGCGGTCGGATCACTCAAAAGACTTAGCCAAAATTCCATCGTGAAAATCCGAAACCTTCTGGAATTTTCAACTCAATAGAACTTTTGACTGGGAGCTCCAAAAATGATGTGACCACATCCAGGAGACTCCCCTCACTTGCCTACACAACCTATTTTTGGCTTAGCTCCAAAAACCACTTTTTAAAATATCGGTCGGACCGGCCACCACGGCCGGTCGGACCTCTCCACGCGTCGGATCGACCGCTCGACACAACCGGCCGACCGCTCGTGGTCCGACAAATTTTGAGCAAACCCGAAAACGCGAGATTTTGCAAACCAACAAAGCCATTGCCAATTGACTCATCATCCTGAGATCGTGCACATATCCTCACGATATCCACAATCTCCCCCTTGATGAACACATTGGCAATTTCCAAGAAAATGTGGTTTTTCGAAATGAAAAGTAAAAACTTCGCTGTTTTCGCATAAAGGCACAACTTGGTCCATAAGCAAGAAAAAGCCTAGGAACCGACCAAGTTGGCTTCAGAATAGTATAAGCAAGTGAGATAAGGCAATGAAAGCAACAAAGTATTCAATTTCCATAAAGTAGCCAAAAATCTCACTTAGGTCCAAATGAAAGACAAATGTTCTATTTGACATTTGATCATTGTGAGTCTTCTTCAATTGCAAATAAGATCAGAAAAAGGCAATAGCACCAAGAGACTCAACTCACTATGATCACAAATTTTCAAAAGGTTCATTTTTTATATGTGTTCTTTTATATGAAACCTTATGTATGAAACCAAACGCTCCAAACAGCATTTTTCTTCAATCTTTCTCCCCCTTTGACAATGAATTCATCAAGATGCCTGGGAAAAGAAAGAGCATGAAGGAATGACTTTATTTTTGAACTTTTAGTAAAAAGGAGCCATGACCATTATACATGTAGACAGTACAAGTATTATACCAAGCCATATAAAGAGTATACGCTATATTCAATCATGGCAAAACATGTACTGCAAAGCTAAAACCAAAATAGCAGCAATCTGACATTAGAAGAATTAAAACCATGAAAGGTTGCTCAATATCATAGTTTCACTAACAGCAACCAAAAATGAGTCAAGCCATGTCTATAAGTAAAAAGAGACTCAAAATAAGAACTGAGGCATTTTGAGCATTAAGAGTACACTTTTGAAGCAAAACTCAAGCACTTAGCATTTTGAGCATTTTCCTAAAAAGGATTTTTTTCACTGTGCTAGATCTCAAGCCTTGCCGCGACCATCTCAAGTGATAAGCTTAAAAGAATGATCTAGGTCATCCAAAACTCCCTCTGAGTTCATGCCTAGTGCAATGGCAAGCCGTCTCATGAGAAAGGATTGGTGAGATCAGTTTTTTCGCACAGAAAATCTTATTTTTCATTTGCTTGACTTAAGAAGATAAAAAGCTCATTTTTCATCTCAAAATAAGTTCAAGACTCAATTCAACCTATATGACATGGCAAGAATCATAAGAGGATCACTAGAGCAAAACTAGTCACAAGATCCAACAAGACATGATTTGATTCAATTTGCTCACAGATATAAAGCTAGCAAGGCAAAAGTTAAGCTGAACAAGAAGAGCCATAAAAGAAGTCTAGCAGACTATCACTTGAAATGACAAGGTATAGAATATGAAATTGTCGGGACCCAAATATGCAAATCTGGACCCTCTGTGTATTCTGCACTAGTCCAGGATCACGCTAGTGCACACAGTGTCAACATTGATGAAATACCACATCCATACAACGAATATAAGAATAAACGAGTACCTTTAAATAACAAATAACTGTTGGGACCTTACGGTCGAGTTTTACATTTATTAAGCCATGCAAGGCTGACAATAAAGAAATAAACCGCAATGAAACGAAATAAACTCCGGTGGCTCCCATCAATTTACCACAGCAACCGATCGATCAAGACCCTAACGCTCAACCTTCAGAGAACTCTTCTTCAAAAGCAAAGCATTTACTCCTCCACTTCGCTGATTTGTTTAGCAAGAGTGAGTACACACCGCACTCGCAAGTCATACCACGTAATGCAATTTATAGATGATGACTTATTCCAAAGGAATGGCTTCGTGGTTGTTTTGCGTAAATGCAACATTTGCAATTGAATACAAATAATAGATTGAAAGCATAATTCAAAACAAATAGACAATAATAAGTTAACAATTGATTTCACAAAGGACACACAGTCTAATCAAGTTCTTTCACACACCAACAAGTTATCTCACACGGTGATTCTTCCCAATTGTTTTATGAAAATCTACCCTCGTGTGAAATTCCGAGCATGTCCATAACCGAGGACGCGGCTATTCGAATAGATTGGTTTAAACACTCGCAGAGGTTGTACACTTTACCCACACGATGAAATCAACCGGATCGAGTTGATCACAACAAAACCTTTCGAGACTTCATCTCAAACAATGACACTCTGGTGTGCTTTATCGCCATTCAATTTGTACACATGGCCCTTGGAACGACACACACCATTGGACAGGATGCATGAATCGTCCCGCGATGTGACATATCACACCTCCGACCCATCACATGCCTTAAATACAACCTCGAGTTGTCAATGTCAAGACTCCATAACTTACTAAGTCAGGCCCACCCATACTAGGCATGTGGTCGCATAAAGAAGGCCCAGTTCAATGGCGCACAAAGTTAAGTCCTTAATTGACTAAGGCAAGACTTCCGCTTTAACCCAAATCACAAAGTTTAATAAGCACACACTCCACCATTCACACGTAATCCACCACTTGCCTCGCCTAAATCTTTTCCCACCGTTGATTAAGTGCAACACATGCCATCAACGAGTAATAGCACACAAAGACACACAGATTCATCACACGCCCATAATCACTTAGTCAAGTTTATAATTGCAACTCTCACATGAAATGATGACTCGTGGCATGGCTAAGCCTAATCGATCTAACCAACCCACGCTGGTGCTACAATAATACCAACTAATAATTAATCAACCTAGGGTGACAAAAGATCATGGCATACAATAGGCAAGGTGGCATAACAATTTGGATTAATAACTACACCCAAAAGCATTTAAATAAATACTTGAAATAGAATGCAATACATTGAAACAAAGTATTTTGAAAAACGGGTTCAAAATGATCAAAGGTATAACTTGCCTTGGAATAGATCTAGATATTGGTCTTGGTCTTGAGGTGCTCCTTCTTCTACAAAATTCCCCGAAGTATCGACGTCTACTCGCAAACGAGACAAAAGAAACAAAACAAATAAATAACAGAGGCCAAACAAACTCCAAAAATCAAATAAAATTCACCATTAAATAGATCTTAATTTTATATGAATTTACAAATTTGAATGGGCTCAATTGGACTTCGGATGCAAAAGATATGGGCTTTGGAAGATTTGAAAATCAATTAAACCCTAATTTGGATTTTATTGAATTTCCCGAATTATTTTTATAAAGGAAATTCGGATTATTGCGCAATGCTTGCGTCAGCCGAGAATTTCCGGAAAAAGGAATTAAATTTAAAGAAAATCGACAGTGGGCCCCACTGCCGCTGGCTTCTACCACGTGAACTCGGGTTCACCGAGCCACGGAGATTTGGCCCGCTGGATCGAGCCACGCGGACGCCAAGTGGTCGCCACGCGCAGCGACACGCAAGCGCACGAGGCGATGTGGCGTGGCGTGGTCGATGACATTGCACACCGGGCGGCGCGCGCTGGGACCGAGGGCTCGCCGGCGTCGGCGGCGATCACGGCAATAAGCCCAAAACGGGTTACCAAGGGGCGCGGTTATCGGAGGTGACGGCGAGCTCAGCGGCAACGGCTCACCGGCGGCGGCGAAGAAGGTGGCGGCGCGAGCTCCGTTGTCGGACGGTCAAGAACGGCGGGAGGCGTCCTCGCGGCGGCGACGGCGGCACCGAGTAGCTCGGTTGTTGCGATCACGAGGCAAAGTGACGGCGACGGACAACGAAGGTCCGAGGCGGCGGAATCCGGCGGCGAAGAGGTTGCGGCCGGCGGCGAACCTTCGGGCAATGCGCCAAACGAAGACGGGCAGTGGGCGGCGCCTTAGGGTTTTAGTGGAGGAGGTCGGGCGAAGAGGTTGGCACAGAGGCGGCCCTTTATAGCCCCGGTGGAGAGATATCCGAGAGAGAAGGCGGCGCGCTGGAAGAATCGAGTCGAGCGCGAGGAGTTCGGGAGGAAGACGATGCCGACGCGGCATGAGGCGGGCCCACCACCGGCGAGAGAGAGAGGCGGGCGCGAAAGCGAGCGCGAAGCGCTCGATTTAAATCCAATGGTGAGAGAGCGAGCGAGGCGAGGCGAGGGCGCGAGCGCGGCGATCGCGCGAAGGGACACGCGGTGATGATCGCAAGGGCGGGAATGGGCGAGGCGATGGAATAGTCTTGGGCTTCGCCCAAGATCGTTCAAGGATTTAAAATAGGTTTTTCTTTTAAATAAATCCAGAAAATGCAAATAGCAATTAGAAAATAGCAAATGACTTTGGAAAAATTCCAGAAAATTCTATAAAATATAACCAAGCATATAGAATCTAAATAAAATAGTTTTGACAATTGTTGATGTTGGGATTAAGCACATTAAATCAATTTGTCCTTAAAGTCCAATTTAAGCTTTTTAAATTAATATTCAAATAATCCAAAAGGTAAATTCTCTTGCTACCAATATTTAAAAGATTTTTAAAGCTCTGAAATTTGGGATGTTACAAACCTCCCCCCTTAAACGAATCTCGCCCCGAGATTAGGCTAGCTAGAGAAAAGGCTAGGGAACTCGGCTTTTAACTCTTCTTCACGCTCCCACGTTGCTTCTCCTTCCGAGTGGTTACTCCACCGACTTTGCGTAAACGAACGGTCTTGCTTTCGTGCGCGCGTCTGCGACATCCAAAATCTCGACAGTCGCTCTTTGTATGTGAGATCTTCCTTCGCTCAATTGACTCCAACGGGTTCGCTCTTCCGCACACGAAGACACTTCTTCAGCTGAGAGACATGAAAGATATCATGCACTCCTGCTAACGACTGTGGTAGCTCCAATCGGTACGCAACTTCTCCACTGCGTTCCAAAACCTTGAATGGACCCACATACCTTGGAGCAAGCTTCCTTTGGTGTGGAATCTCTTAACACCTCCGAGCGGAGTAACTCAAGATACACAAAATCCTCTCGTTCAAAGTCGAGGTCACGACGACGATTATCAAGATAACTCTTTTGCTCGGATCTGGCTATCTTTAACCTCTCTCGATCATAGCAACTTGTTCTTCGCTTCTCAATAATATCCGCCCGAACACTACACGCTCATTGCTCTCGACTAATTCAACGGAGTTCTCGCAGTACGACCATACAAAGCTTCAAATGGTGACATCTCGCAAACGGCTTGATAACCGTTGTTGTACGAGAATTCGCATACGGTAAACTCTTATCCCAACGGTAGCATTAGCTAAGGCACGTGCTCTCAACATATCTTCTAATATCCGTTGACTCTTTCATCGGTCCATCCGTCTGTGGATGATAAGCAAGATCAAATTTAGATGAGTTCCTGTGGCTTCATGTAGACTCGCCAAAAACGAGAGGTGAATTGAGATCCTCGATCCGACACTATCTTCTTAGGCACACCATGCGATCGACAATTTTTGTCATATACAACTCGCCAAGCGGTCTCTCGAGTAAGTGATTTTGGTGGCAAGAAATGGGCAACCTTAGTCAAACGATCCACTATTACCCAAATCGAATCATAACTCGATTGAGTCTTGGGTAATCCGTAATAAAATCCATACCGATCTCTTCCCATTTCCATTCTCGTATCTTCACGGTTGTAGCAATCCGCCGGCCTCGATGTTCGGCCTTTACTTTCGACACACGCCGCATAAGGCAACGAACTCGCGACGCCTCGCTTTAGGTTTGGCCACCAAAACTTATTCTTAACATCCCGATACATCTTGGTACTTCCAGGTGAATCGAATACTTAGAGTCATGGGCTTCCTTCGTAATCGCTTGTCTTAAACCATCAATATCCTGCATACGATACGCCCATTGATCCACAAGATATCCCGATCATCTATGGTGAAGTCTTTAAATTTTCCTTCCGACATCTTCTTCTTGAGATCAAGAAACTCGTAATCCTTAGGTTGAGCTTCACGAACTGCTTCTCCGAGTAGACTGCACTTCCAAATTGGCCACAAATCCTTCCTAACAACTTCTAGTCAGTAGCTTCGGAAGTCCTCCCAAGTTCTCAACACAACTCTTTTACTTCCAAAGCATTGCAAGAGCTTTTACGACTCAATGCATCGCAGAACTACATTGGCCTTACCAGATGGTAATGGATTCCAAGATTATAATCCTTTATTAATTCCAACCATCTTCTCATCTCATGTTCAAATCGATCGAGTGAATATGTACTTCGTGCTCTTATGATCTGTGTAGACTTCACAAATGACACCGATGAGATAATGACGCTAAATCTTCAAAGCATGCACTACTACAGACTAATTCCAAATCATGGGTAGGATAGTTCTCTTCATGAGGCCTTAATTGCCTTGACGCATAAGTTTACGCCTCTTCCTTCTTGCATAAGGACACATCCTAATCCTTGACGCAAGCATCACAAGAGATATCAAAATCCTTACTAATATCCCAGCAAAACTAGCATGGGTCAAGTCAAACGCTTCTTCAATTCTTGAAAACTTTCTTCACAAGTCGGGTCCAAATAAACTTCTTCTCTTTCTTCAACAATTGCGTAAGAGGTTTAGCAATCGTTGAGAACCCTTCAATGAAACGACGATAGTATCCTCGCCATTCCCAAGAAACTACGAATTTGAGTAACCGCCTTGGCCGCTCCCAATTCATTCTGACTTTAACCTTCCGGTCAATCGCTACTCCTTCTACTGTCATCACATGACCGAGAAAATCAACTTTCTTCTTCCAAAAGTCACACTTGCTGAACTTGGCATACAACCGATGTCCTCTCGAGCTTTCTAGGATTAATCTCAAATGTTCTCAGATGTTCTTCTTCCGACTTTGAGTATACCAAAATATCATCAATAAACACTACCACGAACTTATCCAAATATTCCATGAATACTTTGTTCATCATGTTCATGAAATAGGCAGGGCATTAGTCAATCCAAAAGACATGACTAGAAATTCATAATGTCCATACCGGTTGAGAAAGCGGTCTTTGGTACATCCTTAGGACAAATCTTTAATCGATGGTAACCTCGATCGCAGATCGATCTTGGAGAATACTCCGGCTCCTTTCATCCGGTCGAACAAATCATCTATTCGGGCAATGGGTACTTATTCTTGATGGTGACTTCGCTGAGAGAACGATAATCGATACACATTCTCATACTTCCATCTTTCTTTTGACGAACAAAACAGTGCTCCCCATGGCGCATTTAACTAGGTCTTACAAAACCTTTCTCCAAGAGTTCTTCTATCCGCTTCTTCATTTCCACAAGTTCATCGACCGCATCCGATAAGGTCTCTTGAAATTGGTGCCGTTCTCGCACTAGATCGATGACAAACTCAATGTCACGGTCGGTGGCATTCTGGTAATTCTTCCGAAATACATCCGATAATCTTTTACTACGTGTACATCTTCCAAAGAAACCGCCTTCGATCGTTGACTACCAAATGTCCATCACGCATCGAGGTGGCTAGAAATTCAACTTTCTTTCCCGTGGTATCCTCAATTGTCACGGCTCTCGCCACAATCTAGCATCGCTTATGTTTGGATAACCAATCCATACCAAGGATGACATCTATGGTCCGAGTGTCTAGAACTATTAGGTTGGCTAGAAACTCAACTCCGCCTATGAGTAGCCTAGCTCCTAAACATCCAACTTTAGAACTTAGCTCGCTCCAGCGATCGACTAACAGAGTATGCTTAAGATGCATAACTTCCAATTTGTTCTTAGTTGCAAAATTCCGTAAACAAACGAATGCGAAGCTCCGTAATCAAATGTAATCGATGCAGTATCGAATTTACTAGAACTTACCCAAGACAACGTCAGTGCTTCTTGGCTCCTTCTAGAGTGACGTGGTTGACACGCCTCGACCATCGATGGCGGTGCTCCTCCGGATTGACCGGTAGCTTGAGAAGTTCCTTGATGGTTGCCTTGTACCGCGTCTTGGCCGGTGTGTTCCCAAGGTTGAAGCGCATCGAGTGATAGTCCCATTCGCGACATCGGTTGGCGAAATGCCCGGCCGACGGCTGTAAAGCAAACTCGTTGTATTCTCGTGGGTTGCTTATCGATTGGGGTTGATCGTGCAGGTTGCGGAAGTTCGAGCAATCGGGCGAGGTTGAAGTTGGTGCGGTGGTCCGCACTGCGTGGTGGAAAACGGCTAAACCGCGGTGGAATCATTCTTGCCTCACCGGGTTGGTGACTTCCTTGCCGAGCCATTCGCGCTACGATGATCTTCCAATTCCTTGCGCTTATCCTCTAGAATCAAAGCCTTGTTGATCAACTCTTGAAAATCGTGAAAGGTGTGGGCGATCAAGTTGACTTGAAGTCCAAATGTTCAATCCTTTCGTAAAACGACTACGACGAGCCTTGTCGGTGGCGACATCTTCTCGCAAAGATATCGAGCAAGTTGAGAGAACTTGTTGAGGTAATCAACATCGACATTCCTCCTTGCTTGAGAGCACGAATTCATCCTTCTTTAGATCCATGATTCCTTCTCGTACATGATATCGGGCGAAAAGATTGTGAACTCTTCCCAAGTAATATCTTATGCGTTCCATGCGCGCAGACAAAGTTTTCCCACCATTCGCAGCAATGCCTTCCATCCGTGAGAGGCGAGAGAACTTTTTCATGATCGCCGCATTGAGTGATCGCATTTTCTCTCAATAACACGGCCAATCATCGCCTTCTACCGTGAGACATGTCCGTAAAAGGTTGGTGGACGGGTCCTCATAAACTCCGCCAACTTGATGATCCATTGTGACCATGAGCAACCTGGGCTCCATTGTGATGTCGATTGTTGTTGTTCGTTATTCATAGCTTGCATCCGATTCATCATGGTGTACATCACCGGTCCGAGCCGCCATGAATGCTCCAAAATTCGCAGATCAATCAAGGTGCTTGTGGTGGAACCGCTTCTCCGGGATTCGCTCTCGCCCTTCGACATCGAGTATCGTAACCACTTGCGCAGCCTTGACGAGTCCGAACCATCCGTGAATCTCCAAGGGTTAGATAAGGTAGCAAGCACGAGATAAGTTGTAGAACTAAGCGGGTAGGTAAAACCCAACATATTTTAAGAAAGCTCAATCAAACTCTTATATTGATTAAGATAATAGTATGGCTTGCAACAAATGCCTAAGGGCCTTTGCACTCATACTTGCACACAAAAATAAGGACGAACTTAAGCACACTCAAACTACCGCCTAAAGGGCGACTCAAGACATAAAGCGGCTAAGCTCAAACAACGCGAACAGACTACTCAATCAAATAGCCTCCGCAGCCTTGACGGTGCTCCCTACCTTGAGACTCGAAGTGAGCCGCATCCTCGCAAACCGATCCCGATGTCCCGGATAGTGCAATAGGAGCAGTGTCCCCGTGCAAAGTCTTCGGTGCTTCGCTCACGCTCGCTGGCTCTTCCGTTCACCGGTCCATCGCCTTCCTCTCGGTCTTCCTCTTGATGTCTTCTTCGTGTCGCCCATAAAGAGTTTCTTCTAATATGGCGATCCTTTCTTCACTCTCAAGAGTCTCATAGGTACACTCCACTCAGAGCGGCTAACTCCAACGATTCCTCCCGAGCGCGAATCGGGCGAGATGCACGACGGTGGCGTTGTCTTCTCCTCCGTAGACGGAAAACGTGCAAGCAAGATCCACGCCGGAAGTGCGGGATGATAACGAAAATCGTGTCACGAAGCTCGAGAGTAGATGTTGCGATCCTCGGGATGGCAAGGCGTGAAGACTCGGATTGCTTCAATCCAAATACTCCTTCGAGCCGAGATGTTCAATGGTTTACTCGCCTTGGTGTTCTCGCTGGCGTAGATGGTCAAATGGCGATCACTCCACGATCTCTACTGCTCACAATCCAAGCACCGCCACGGTACAATGGACGATCGAACCTCCAAGTACTTGTAGCAACTTCCAAAGCTCGGTGGCAAGTCCTCCCTTGCGCCTCCATAACTCAAGACGAGGCATCCACAAGATGGACAAGGATATGAAAACAACTTTAAAACAAATGGAGAGAGAGAATTTCAAAGAATAGTTGAGTCAAGAGAGACATGAGATGAGTTAAAGAGTTCAATTAATCTTGCAAGTTAATATTTGCTTTAGAAAGTAGTTTTGGACTCACTAAGAACGGCCAATCTAACTAGGGTCAAGACCTACAACAAGATGGCTCGATACCACCTCCGTCGGGACCCAAATATGCAAATCGACCCTCTGTATTCTCGTGCACTAGTCCAGATCACGCTAGTGCACACAAGGTCAACATTGATGAAATATCACATCCATACAACGAATATAAGAATAAACGAGTACCTTTAAATAACAAATAATCGTTGGGACCTTACGGTCGAGTTTTACATTTATTAAGCCATGCAAGGTCGATAATAAAGAAATAAACTGCAATGAAACGAAATAAACTCCGTGGCTCCCATCAATTTACCACAGCAACCGATCGATCAAGACCCTAACGCTCAACCTTCAGAGAACTCTTCTTCAAAAGCGCATTTACTTACTCCTCCACTTCGCTGATTTGTTTAGCAAGAGTGAGTACACACCGCACTCGCAAGTCATACCACGTAATGCAATTTATAGATGATGGCTTATTCCAAAGGAATGGCTTCGTGGTTGTTTTGCGTAAATGCAACATTTGCAATTGAATACAAATAATAGATTGAAAGCATAATTCAAAACAAATAGACAATAATAAGTTAACAATTGATTTCACAAAGGACACACATTCTAATCAAGTTCTTTCACACAATTGAACAAGTTATCTCACACACGGTGACCCTTCCCAATTGTTTTATGAAAATCTACCCTCGTGTGAAATTCCGAGCATGTCCATAACCGAGGACGCGGCTATTCGAATAGATTGGTTTAAACACTCGCAGAGGTTGTACACTTTACCCACACGATGAAATCAACCTGATCGAGTTGATCACAACAAAACCTTTCGAGACTTCATCTCAAACAATGACACTCTCGTGTGCTTTATCGCCGCCCAATTTGTACACACACCCTTGGAACGACACACACCATTGGACAGGATGCAATGAATCGTCCCGCGATGTGACATATCACACCTCCAAATTTCATCACATGCCTTAAATACAACCCGAGTTGTCAATGTCAAGACTCCATAACTTACTAAGTCGCCCACCCATACTAGGCATGTGGTCGCACAAGAAGGCCCAGTTCAATGGCGCACAAAGTTAAGTCCTTAATTGACTAAGGCAAGACTTCCAGCTTTAACCCAAATCACAAAGTTTAATAAGCACACACCCACCATTCACACGTAATCCACCACTTGCCTCGCCTAAATCTTTTCCCACCTCGTTGATTAAGTGCAACACATGCCATCAACGAGTAATAGCACACAAAGACACACAGATTCATCACACGCCCATAATCACTTAGTCAAGTTTATAATTGCAACTCTCACATGAAATGATGACTCGTGGCATGGCTAAGCGCCTAATCGATCTAACCAACCCACGTTGGTGCTACAATAATACCAACTAATAATTAATCAACCTAGGGTGACAAAAGATCATGGCATACAATAGGCAAGGTGGCATAACAATTTGGATTAATAACTACACCCAAAAGCATTTAAATAAATACTTGAAATAGAATGCAATACATTGAAACAAAGTAGTTTGAAAACTGGGTTCAAAATGATCAAAGGTATAACTTGCCTTGGAATAGATCTAGATATTGGTCTTGGTCTTGAGGTGCTCCTTCTTCTACAAAATTCCCCGAAGTATCGACGTCTACTCGCAAACGAGACAAAAGAAACAAAACAAATAAATAACAGAGGCCAAACAAACTCCAAAAATCAAATAAAATTCACCATTAAATAGATCTTAATTTTATATGAATTTACAAATTTGAATGGGCTCAATTGGACTTCGGATGCAAAAGATATGGGCTTTGGAAGATTTGAAAATCAATTAAACCCTAATTTGGATTTTATTGAATTTCCCGAATTATTTTTATAAAGGAAATTCGGATTATTGCGCAATGCTTGCGTCAGCCGAGAATTTCCGGAAAAAGGAATTAAATTTAAAGAAAATCGACAGTGGGCCCCACTGCCGCTGGTTCTACCACACGTGAACCGGGTTCACCGAGCCGCGGAGATTTGGCCCGCTGGATCGAGCCACGCGGACGCCAAGTGGTCGCCACGCAGCGACACGCAGCGCGCACGAGGCGATGTGGCGCTGGCGTGGTCGATGACGCTGCACGAACCAAGCGGCAAGGCTCGGGACCGAGGGCTCACGGCTGCCGGCGGCGACTTCACGGCAATAAGCCCAAAACGGGTTACCAGGGGGCGCGGTTACCGGAGGTGACGGCGAGCTCAGCAAGCAACGGCCACCGGCGGCGGCGAAGAAGGTGGCGGCGGCGCGAGCTCCCGTTGTCGGACGGTCCCGGAACGGCGGTGGAGGCGCCCTCGGCGAAGGCGACGGCGCAGACCGAGTAGCTCCGGTTGTTGCGATCACGAGGGCGGTGGACGCACACGACAACAAAGGTCCGAGGCGGCGGAATCCGCGGCGAAGAGGTTGCGGCGGCGGCGAACCTTCGGGCAATGCGCCAAACGAAGACGGTTGTGGGCGCGCTTAGGGTTTTGGTGGAGGAGTCGGGCGAAGAGGTTGGCACAGAGGCGGCCCTTTATAGCCCCGGTGGAGAGATATCCGAGAGAAGGCGGCGGCGGCGCGGAAGAATCGGAGTCGGGCGCGAGGAGTTCGGGAGGAAGACGATGCCGACGCGGGCGCGAGGGGCCCACCCCACCGACGAGAGAGGAGGCGGGCGGCGCGAGCGAGCGCGAGCGCTCGATTTAAATCCCGGCCGAGAGCCGAGCGAGGCGAGGCGAGGGCGCGAGCGCGGCGATCGCGCAAGGGACACGCGGGCGGTGATCCAAGGCGCAAGGCGGGAATGGGTCATGGAGGGCCGGGCGATGGAATAGGCTTGGCTTCGCCCAAGATCGTTCAAGGATTTAAAATAGGTTTTTCTTTTAAATAAATCCAGAAAATGCAAATAGCAATTAGAAAATAGCAAATGACTTTGGAAAAATTCCAGAAAATTCTATAAAACATAACCAAGCACATAGAATCTAAATAAAATAGTTTTGACAATTGTTGATGTTGGGATTAAGCACATTAAATCAATTTATCCTTAAAGTCCAATTTAAGCTTTTTAAATTAATATTCAAATAATCCAAAAGGTAAATTCTCTTGCTACCAATATTTAAAAGATTTTTAAAGCTCTGAAATTTGGGATGTTACAGAAATCAAGCCATACAAGGATAATGATCAAAGCTCCACAAATTTTATTATGCAATGCAAGACTTATAGAAAAGAAACATGCATTATGATACAATGAATGCAAAGAGAGCAACTTCCCCCTCAAAACAGCCCAATAGGACTAATAACCCCTAACTCTCCCCGCAAAGCAGCAAAACGAGACGAATCAAGAGCTTTAGTGAAAATATCTGCAAGCTGTTGCTCAGACTCTACAAAGTGAAGCACAACATCACCTTTCTCAACATGGTCTCTAAGAAAATGAAATCGAATATCAATGTGTTTAGTCCTGGAATGTTGCACTAGGTTTTTGGCAATATTAATTGCAGAAGTGTTGTCACAGAAAAGAGGAACACTTCTCAAGGATAACCCATAGTCCCGCAGCGTGGATAAAATCCAGAGAACCTGAGAGCAACCACTGGCTGTAGCTACATACTCGGCCTCAGCTGTGGACTGTGCAACCGAAGACTGTTTTCGAGAAGACCAAGAAACAAGAGATGTGCCCAAGAAATGACAAGTGCCAGAAGTACTCTTCCTATCCACTCTACACCCCGCAAAATCAGCATCAGAAAATGCACGAATTGAGAGAGCAGAAGAAGAAGAATACTAGAGTCCAAAGTCAAGAGTATCTTGAAGATACCTGAAGATACGCCGTACTTCTTGACGATGAGAAGCACGAGGGGAAGCCTGAAAGCGAGCGCACAGACATACGGCAAATTGTATGTCCTACCGACGCCAGAAGATAGAGGAGGAGCCAATCATATCGCGATACTCCTTCCGTTCACGGGCTCTCCATCCTCATCGTGGTCCAAAGACGGTGGTTGTAGCAATGGGAGTAGACATTGGCCTACTGCTTCCCATATTGAAGCGCCGAAGAAGGTCCTTTGTATACTTACTCTGGTGAACGAAGGTGCCTTCTTTCAGTTGCTTGATTTGAAGACCAAGGAAGAATGTCAACTCTCCCATCATGCTCATCTCGAACTCACTGCTCATCGAATCTGAAAATCTGGACACCAAAGCATGAGAAGAACCACCGAATATAATATCATCCACATAAATCAACCAAAGAAAAATCACTGCCATGCCTGAGAGTGAACAAGGTTTTATCAACCATTCCCATTTTGAAATCATTTTCAAGCAAGAAACTCTTAAGCCTGTCATACCAAGCTCTAGGAGCTTGTTTCAATCCATACTGGGCTTTAGAGAGTTTAAAAATATGGTTTGGGAATTTTTGATTTTTAAAACCAAGAGGTTGCTTGACAAAGACCTCTTCTTCTATGAAACCATTCAAGAAAGCACTTTTAACATCCATTTGAAAAAGCTTGAAACCCTTGGATGTTGCAAATGCTAAAAGAATGTGAATGGCTTCCAATCTAGCTACAGGAGCAAAGGTCTCTTCAAAGTCTAAGCCTTCTTCCTGGGAATAACCTTGAGCTACGAATCTAGCCTTATTGCGAACAACCAATCCATCCTCACTTTTCTTATTTTTAAAAACCCATTTTGTTCCAATAACATGAGAATCAGAAGGCCACTCAACTAACGTTCAGACTTTGTTTCTTTCAAAATTCTCAAGCTCTTCATGCATGGCATTGACCCAAGAGGCATCAGATAAAGCATGGGTGATATCTCGAGGTTCAAAAGAAGCGACAAAAGCAGAGTGTGCAGGAGAATCAGGAGAAATAAACCTGGAGCGAGTGACTCGCTCTTGAAGATCCCCAATCATCTGCTCAGGTGGATATTGTCGCTGAATATGAAGAGGTGCTCCGGTGCGTATGGCCTCTACCCCATGAGTTGTCGAGGTAGGAACAGAGCCACTCAGATCGCTCGGTGGGGATAGAAGGAGGTCGCCACCAAACCGGAGTAGTAGTAGCAGTGCTCTCCACCCTCTCGTGAGGTAGCCGGAGGATGGTTCGGTTCCTCATCCTCGAGTCATCATCGACGAAGATGCTTCCTTGAATTTCGTGATCCTCAGAGACAGAGCATCGGGTCTAGTACTGTGACTAGCCTCATCAAAAGTGACTTCAAGTCTCAACAGTTTTGTTAGTGTCAACATTAAAAACACGATAGCCACGAGAATGAGCAGGATATCCAAGAAATATGCCATCAAAACATCTAGACTCAAATTTATCAAGGTTGCCATGTTTAAAAATGAAGCACTTGCAACCAAAAATCTTGAAATGAGAGACTTTGGGAGAATGACCAAATCTAAGCTCATAAGAGGTCTTCCCAACCACAGATCTCAAGAAAACCCTATTGGAGATATAACAAGCAGTAGAGATCACCTCAGTCCAAAATCTCCTAGGAGTAGAATGCTCATCTAACATGGTCCGAGCCATCTCTACAAGGGTTCTGTTCTTCCTTTCTACAACACCATTCTGCTGTGGAACTCTAGGAGAAGAAAACTGATGCTCAATTCCCTTATCGCAAGCGTAGGTAGAAAAAGAAGAATTCTTGAATTTCATCCCATTGTCACTCCTAATGGCTCTCAAAGCTCCAGAATATCAACAAAGAAGTCTAAGGACTAAATCTCTAAAGAATCCAAATGCTTCGTCCTTAGAAGTAGAAAATAAACCCATGAATACCGGAGTAATCATCCACAACCACCAAAGACATACCATTTCCCACCACCGATCAACTCTAGAAGGACCAATCTGTGTCTAAGTGAAGAAGTCGCCCGGTCCATCACCATTACCAAAGTAAGAGGTGGGTGGGAAGCAGACACCATCTTACCATGTCTACAGAGCGAGCACACAAGATCTCTCACAGCCTTCAGCCTAGGCAAACCTCTAATCAAGTCCTTGCAATTGACTCTAGACAAGTGATCAAAAACTATATGCCCAAGTCTACGATGCCACAAAATAATATCATGAGAATCAGAGGCTACAAGACACCTAGGACTGAATCAAGAAATATCAAATTTGCACGTAAGATCTTCTCAAACTGAGATCTCAAAAACAAGCTCACCCGAGGAATCTAGAACACTACACTCTCCACTTTTAAACCTCACTTCTAGACCCTCATCAAGCAGCTGAGAAACAGATAGAAGATTATACCTCAGCTTACTTACCAAAGCGACGTCTTTAAGCATGAACTTGTCGTTGACGCCAAGACAAAGGCCTCTTTGCAAATACCACGGCCCCAGAGAAGCATCCCCAAAGGTAATCAATTCGTTGCCGGATGCACGTGTGAGGGAGGAGAACCATCTAGAATCTCCGGTCGTATGTCGAGAACACCCGGAGTCAACAAGCCATATGTCCTCCTTCCTCGCACGACGGACCTAAAAAGCACAATCAGAAAACATCCGTGCCTCAGTACTGAGGTTAGTGATAAATGATCGAGGAATCCAGTACTGAGAAGCACGATGTCTGGGAGCAGCAGTGGAAACAGCAGAAACATGATCAGGAATAAAATCATAAGGATTCACATGAGAACCACCTAGACCTCTCCGAAACGATCTACCAAAAGATCGATACTCCCCCTGTCTAGGTGCTACCCGTGATCTCTCCTCACGATATCCTAATCCAACATGCTGCCTAGACCCACCAAAAGAGTCTACAAAATTCTCTACGAATCTAGGTCTATACGTAGTACGATAAACAGACTGCCTAGCTCTAGAGACTATGGCTGGAGAAGGGACTCCTCTAATGGATCTCAAGGCGCTCATCATCTCTTTTCTCTCAAGTTTTGCTCTCTGAAGGTAACTCAACAAGGTGGCCTTCTTTCTGCGTAAGGTGCAATGGTACTCGACCTTTGAGGGTCTCAGATCAAGGAGTAAAAGCACCTTTCTTGCCAGAAAGAGTTTGAGCAAAACCAGCGGATTTGAAAACAACCCTAGATGGCTTAGGAGGTTCTAGCTCAAACAGACCATTCTTCACAACTCTAGCAATCCTAGGTGGGTTTTTCTTGGAATGCTCTAGGGGATTGAAACCTAGACCACTATTTTTCACGCTCACCTTGGATTGATCAAGAATCATGTTGAGTTTCTTTTTCCCACTCGAAAACTTCTCAAGAGTCACCTTGTGGTAATCATTCTCCTTAATTAGACCCTCACAACTAGTGTACTTGCTAGACTTGATTACCTCATTACGTTTACTCTTAAGAAGGGCCACTTCCACTTTGAAGGCCTCACAAGACACACAATAGGATTCCTTAATCCTATTCAACTGCTCCCTAAATTTGACTCTAAATGCCTCATGAATCTGACTAATCATGGTTTCAACTTCAGCATTCAAAACATAAGAGTTAGAATGAATGACTTTCTTAGAAGCAGTAAAAGACATAGATTTTTCAATTTTAGCCTTTTCTTCAAGAGTCTTGTTTAAAGCTTCAATCTCAATTGTAAGCTTGGGACAATTTTCACAAGAAGCAGCTCTAGAGTAAACCACCATTACTGTCATCTCTTGCATCTTAATCCTATTATTCTTACAATGAGAGCATGTGTGACTAGCATCAAATTTTTGCAATTCTTTTAAAGAACTATCCAGTTTTAATTCTAGCGATGCACAATTTGAGCAATTTAAAGGAATAGCTTCCATGGCAGTCACATCAAGTGAAATGACATCTAAGCAAACAGAACTAGACTTGAGATATTCTAGTTCATCGAGAGCATCTTTTAGTTGATTAGCAATAGAGGAATGAGCAGATTTTAAGCTTGTCAAATCTTTAAGCAAGCTAGTGCAGGACTCACAAATATCATCAGGATTAATAGATTTAAGCCTAACAACTTCTAGGTTCAAATTATCAATCATAATGTCCTGCTTCTTAATCATTTTTACTTGCTTATGCAATTTCGCTCAAAGAAGCACCAAAGCCCTTTTCATGTCAAGAATTGAAGGGCATACCTCATCGATCACTAAAAGGATCCTCATCGTTGGAGGAGTCATTGCCGTGGTCGTTTTGGCCATGAAGCACATGCCGCTGAAGTCATGAGCCTTTTTCTTGCCACGAGTCACTCGCCGCCCTCCGCTTCCGAGTCCACATCGCTCATGTTTACATTCTCTAGAGCGGCAAGGACCCTACTGACAAACTTCCGATAGTTTGTCTTCTTGGGTTTTGCATCCCTCTCCTGAGGATGTCTTCGTGTCTCCTTCTCCTCCTTGCCCTTTAGCTTGGGGCACCTGGAACGAATGTGGTTTGGCTCACCACATTCAAAGCATGTGATAGGTCCACTTCTCCTCCTATTCCTCACCTTGTTGTACGCTCTTGTGAATTTGGTGGATAGGAGGGCTAAGTCATCCCTGCGCTCAAGTTGCTCATCGCTCAAAGAATGTAGAGCGATAATGAAAACCGATGAGCTACAATCAAGAGACTCAAGAACAACCCTTGGATTTGTCGACCACTAATGCCATCGACTGTTTTGGGAGACGCGAGATAAAGTCAATCTCATGCGTCTTCAACCTCGAGTATAGCTTATCCATGGTAATCTCACTCATGACAGTATTGTCATTGATGGAAGTGATCTTCATTCCCCAGACCTTCACATCAAGAGCACCCAAAAGTTGGCGTGCATTTTCGCACTTAAAATACCAAGTCAACAAATACGGAGATCATGAAGAATTTTAGAAAATCTTCCCCATACTCATCCAAAGACTCACCGTGCCTTTGCTCGATCTTAGAGTATACTTTCTTGAGTCGGTTCGTCTCACTTCCTTGATCGCAGATGGACCCTTCGTGATAGTCACAAAGAGTCCGCCAGATCTCATGAGCAGACCGCAAGTGAGCAACACGCCAAACTCGGATCGACTAAGGCCTTGGATCAAATAATTCCGAGCCTTGCTGCTGGCCTCCACATCCGAGTGATCATATCGCCATCTACCGCACGACATAAGGGTTTTTTACCTTAAGCCAAATAGCGTGCCCTTGAGCCTCGATATAAGCTTGCATACTAGCCTTCCAATATGCAAAGCCAACTCCATCAAAAATATGTGGCTTGGTTGAGTATTTGTCAGTCGCCATGGCTCCAAAGACCGGTTAAGATCTATGAGAAGAGCTAACCGGCTCTAATACCACTTGTAGGACCGTAAAGGCGACTAGGGGGGTGAATAGGCGCTTTCTCAACATTCTCGCCTAAATCAAATTCAACACGAACTTAACTCCTTTAGCTATAAAAGCTAAGAAGATCAGTAAGCGCACAATGGAAGCCTTGTGCTGAATTCGATAACCCCCTCAACCATACGACATAAAAATGGAGAAAAGACTCACTAGTCGGGCTTCGGCATCGCGGTCGACGGCCGAGATAAAGGCTTCGGACCGACGCTCAACGAGCGGTCGGACCGGCTATTAATCGGCGGTCGGACCGCTGATATCGGTTCGACTGGCAAGATCGAAGCGGTTTGAACGCGCGGGCGGACCGACCGTTACATAAAACCTGGCCGACCGATTCACCAAGATCAAAAATCAAGCCCAAATCCAAAACGAAATTTGATCCAACTTTTGATTCAACCAATGAAACTTGACCAAATTTCGAGCACACCTCCCTAAAGATATTAGAGACCTATTTCTAGCGACGATCCTTCAGATCCACTTCGTAGAATCGATCTCTCAAGGTTTTACCGAAGAAGTGCACAAAACCTAGAAATATGAAAATCTTAATTCAAGACTTGCTTGTGGGGGTTGATGATCTAGATGACTCTAGGAGTATTCCCACACAACAAAGCAAGATAGAATAGGTCAAGAGACCAAGCATAAACCCTTGAATCAAGGAAGCACCAAAATCATCCAAAAGAGAGAAGAACACAAAGGGGACAACCGATCTTTCAAGTAAGCATCACAAGATTGATTAACCACGCTGATGCTTACAAAGCCACTCCAACAAGAAGGACAAGAGCTCACACAAGAGCACACTCACAATCTCTCCAAACCCTAGCTTCTCCTCTCCTCTCCTCCAAACCCTAGAAAATGAAGAAGGGGGCCAAATGAATGCTTCAAGGGGTTTTACATCTCCCCCCTTTCTATTTATAGGAGAGGCCTAGGGTTTCACTTTTGGGACCCACACACACATGGGACCCACACACACATAACTATTGAAGCAATCGCCTGCTTCACCACGTGTAGGTTGATCACGGCTCATCACGCCGCCAAGCCTCTCTTGTCCGAATCCCATCTGAACCTCCTGCAGACTCGCAGACCGACTCCGCACCGCCGATCCAACCAAATTGCATCGAACTACCTGCTCGATCCATCTTGCCCATTCTCGCACCATGCTTGAGTCACACGACCACCCAAGATCCATGATCGCTCGACCTCGCCTCCAAGCTTAGTCCCGATCCACTCCACCGCTGACGCCGCTGACTCGCAAGCCACCGCACAAAGAATAGACAAACAGATCGCTTCCGAACAAGTTCTTCACAACTTGACCCACGTTAGTTCCGCAATGCAATATACAACAATAAAGCATTGAAGTTCATACAATAAACACAATCAAAACACATCAATGCAAACTTGGCTACCCTCCAAGTCATCGGCGGTCTGACCGCCCCACAAGGCCGGTCCGACCGATTTCAGCCTGGCCGATCGATCCACAACATGGCCGGATCACTCAAAAGACTTAGCTAAAATTCCATCGTGAAAATCCAAACCTTCCGAATTTTCAACTCAATAGAACTTTTGACTGGGAGCTCCAAAAATGATGTGACCACATCCAGGAGACTCCCCTCACTTGCCTACACAACCTATTTTTGGCTTAGCTCCAAAAACCACTTTTCAAAATATCGGTCGGACCGCCACCACTACCGGTCGGATTTTCCACGCAGCGGTCCGACCGCCGACACAACCGGCCGACCGCTCGTGGTCCGACAAATTTGGAGCAAACCCGAAAACGCGAGATTTTGCAAACCAACAAAGCCATTGCCAATTGACTCATCATCCTGAGATCGTGCACATATCCTCACGATATCCACAAAAACAACACCAATGACACAAATTTGAGTTCTATCATTAGTTTACAATTTAGGGATGTAAACCAATGCTTTGGTAGTACTTATGACCATATAAGGAGTATCGGCAGTTGCTGAGGCTTTGCCGATGACTCCGACACAAAGTATGGGTCCTCCGTGGAAGCCCTGTCTGCACACACAAGGTCGGTTCACGGAGGGTTTCACCCATATGGGTGGTTCCTAGTTGATGAATTACATTGGAAAACGTCTCGTAGGACTTAGCTCTGGCGGTATACCTTGAAAGTGTGCTATATCGCATGGCAAAGGAGCGGTCTAACGTGTTGTGAGTGGTTTGGTGCTCGCCATCTCTAGAGTGGAGGAATAGCAACCCCGAGTGGATTGAGGTGTTGGTTCAAGTTGTGAGCTGATCCAATTCGTTTGGGCTTACCTTAGAGGTGTTGGCTTAATTCGTGGAGTCGGTCCAATTCGTTTAGACTTACCTCAACGTGGATTAGAGGAGACCGGCAAGTCTTTGAACACCACAGTAAAACATCCTTGTGTCATAGTATTTTGTTCTCTTGTGTTTTCATTTGTGCAATTTACATTCCTAGAATCAAATTACTTACATGTTTTTTTGTATGTTTGCTATCATTGTCAATAGTCTTAGCTTGTTGGTGCACATAGTCAAAACTAGTCGATTAGGTTTTAATTGAGCAAAACCAAATTGATTCACATTTTGCCTAACACTCGATTTTAGCCAAAAGAACCTTAATGTTGCTTATTCAACCCCCCCTCTAGTTGGCCTCCTCAATCCTACAACAGTCTGTAGCCTCTTGGACTGACTCTAGCTCTTCTGCCAATCGCCAGAACGCGCACCCATTCCCAGTTTCCTTCGAAAATAGGGAGAATAGCAGATAAACTACAAAATTCGAATTTCTTCACATAGAAAACCAAACGGGGTCCTGAATCCAAATACTTACTAAATACATAGGACATTTGTAGTAACCATGGTCGGGAATTTTTTGAGAGCCGAATGTCCTGCGCCTCACCACCAAATTGCAATTCGGGCACTTTAGAGATGGAGTAGAGATAGATGTGTCCCCTCCTTGACTCATTTTCAAGGATTTCGAGCTCAACAAGGAAAAAGACATAACGAACCGAAGGCAAAGGGAATGGATTTGGAGCACAACGAGGATAAGAGAGAGAATGAACCAAAGGAAGGGAGGCGGGTTTGGAGCTCAACGAGGAGGAGAGAGAACAAACAGGAGTCCAGGAGACCGATTTGGATCTCATCGAGGAAAAGTGAACCGAAGGAAAAGGAGAGAGCAGCAGCAGAGGGAAAAAGGCAAGGGGATGACGAGCGAAATGGGTAAAAAATTAGGGTCAGCTTCCTTGATACATGGGATGAGGACAAATCCATTTCACATGATCTTTGCAGCCGGATCGAAAGGGAACACTAGTCTTTTCACTAGTCCAACGTGAGCAAAAGACACAGCAACTAACGGTAAGTGACGACAATGTCATTCGGCATAATTGCTTGTCTTCGTGGTGTTATTTTGCACTGCCTCAAGAACAGAATGCCATTCCTCTAAATACGGTTGAATGTGATGTTACTGAGCTAATTTTCCCGCTTGCGAGACTTCAATCTTACGAAGGGAAACAAAACTATCCCAGCAGGCGAAAACAAACTTGGTTCACTTTATTGCTATCATGAACATACTTCATGGAGCCCTGTCAAATGGTCGAGTGTCATTGTAGCGTATATCCCACAACCTCAATTGCATCTTTTGCAGTTGTCTTGGAGCAGGAGGGGTGGTTCTTGACATACATTAGAGCCCGTCTTTTGACACATTCCTTCATAAATGCAGAAAATGTCACAACAGACCCCAAAAAATGACTAAAGTTAGCAACATTTTTTAACTGGGAAAGCACACTCATTAGCTACAAGTACAAAGGGAACCACTGCAAGCTCAAAACAAATCTCAATAGCTAATATCGTTAGTGGCTGTGGCTCCCTATATTTAACTAATGTAAGTTTGTAACCAACTATTTTCTTGCCAACAGAAGTTCAATGAATCTGGATAGTTCATATGCAAAGATGTGCATGTATGGAACATAAAAAGAACACAAGATAAGATTAGGTTTCATGTAGCAAAGAACCAAAGCCATATGTGGTATGATCTCAATAACAAGAAAGCAAAAAAGACTAATTTGCTTTCACTAAAAAAAAGACTTACTTGTTCATGCCCCCTTATCTTCATGAAGCCACGCAACAATTCACGTTTGTAATGGCAATCGCCACTAAGGTGGTTAGCTCGAATCTAAGAATAGAAAAACAAACCGCAAGTCAATTATCACTACGACTCACAACTGAGCATAAGTTTCTGTGTCACGAAAACATGCCAATAACTCCAATTTAAATGATAAGTACTTTGTTACCTCATAGCAAGCATGGTGAGCGCAGTTCTTCCAGTCCAAGTTCTTGCCAAAGCAGTCATCATAAGCATATATTAATTCATGAAGTAGCTACCTGATTTATCTCATCTTGAAATTGCATGTGATTACATCAAATTTTTACCTGGACATAAACAATTGGAAAGTTAGGGCTGTTCTCTCTTTAGTAGTTTATTTGAAATAGAACCCACGAGCAAAGTCTGAGGCCAATCAGGGAAAACACTGAAGAAAAGAATATATCACGTGTAACAATTGCACTGGCTTAGCTATTAAGATACTATTGAGAAAACAAAAGTAGGATGCTCTTAGGGTCAACCAAGAATTAGGCTGATGTCTTTCTAGTAAAGGAAAATAATACATTACACAAAAACGTAATGCAGCCCAAATACTGAAGTTTCAGTGACCCAATGTGCTAGCAACTTACAATATCGCACGGCAATCTAAGTACGCTCGTTCACCCAAGAAGTATCCCAGAAATTTGAACCTCGTGCTCTCCTGTCTTTTTGGCCAATGGACGACTTGCTTGCTAACCTGATTTGATTCCATCCTTGTTGGCCATCAGTCCATCCCAACTGAGTCTTACCTCGTTATCCTCACAAAAAATGCTCGTTATCCTCGTCGACCCGCTGCAAGATTCTGCTTCCCTTGGGGCATGGGATGGTTAGGAGGCGTGGCCCGGTCCGCATCTGCCAAATCTGACAACACAGAAGAACACATAATAACGGTAAGTTTCTGCCTGATTTCCAGATTTTGTAACACAGCTCATGTTGACCAACTTTTGTAACACAGTCCATTTCCAGATTTTTCCTTCTTTCCATGTGACCAAATCGAATACCAACCAACCGCCACAATGTTAACATTGAGCATTGGGAAAATATTCACGACTTCTAAGCAACATGTTATAAGTATGGTCCAGAAAAACCTGAAGAAATCAAGAACGGGGCAGGCATGGAACTACCTCAATTATGCCTTTTCCGTGGGGCATGGATTGCTAGGCACAGGCAATAGTCACTCTTTGTATATTCTAAGTGCGTTGAGCTTGATGATGCCTTGTCTTTGTTCAGAAGCATCTCCACAAAAAAGACAGGAAGCATCACGATAACCCTGAAAAGTTGATACATTACATGTTACAAGATAAAGCACAGAAGTCCAAAAAGTAGAGAACGATTACAAGATTTTGTAAAAGGAAATTTGTGCATTATCACTGCCCAGTGTTTGGAATAAAGCATCTTGCCTATTCCAATGGGCCAAAGGCCAATATATAATATGTACAAGGTTGGACAATAGCAAATAACACCCTGCACAATATACATATCTAACACCCCCTCAAACTCATGGTGGATCAACAACACTGAGTTTAGAGAGGTAGAAACTATGCTGAGCTCGAGTGTGTCCCTTGGTGAAGAAAACTGCTAACTGACACTCCGAAGGCTCTAAAGAGCAATAACTTGGTCTTGCACCTGCAATCGTATGTACGAAGCATTCACCCCCTTAATCTTGTTTCTTCACCTTGATCACGCCAATCTTTTCTCATTTGAACTTCCAAATTTTCCTCTTTTACCTGCACTTTCGTGCGTCGTTCCTTCCTGGGCCGATACCGTCCTACCGCCTGCTCTTGTTCCATCCCGAGTCATGCACAAACCAATGCTTGCCGCTACCAGATCCGATGTAACTCGTCCTTCTTTGCACGCTCACTGGCCGGAGCACTGCCTCCCACGACCACCTGGGCTTCACCATTACCTGAGTCTCTCGCTCCTCTCTCTTGGACCAAATCTCCTCGCTTATCACAGACATCTCACCGAGGCTACACCGCCTCCCTTCGCTTTGCTCGTGATACGGTTGGGTCCATGGGCTTGACCCGAGCCGTTGGTTCCTCCATCAACAACTGCATGCGCGTGGAGCTCGCCGTCCCTTTGAGCGCCCAGCACGTCATCTAGACCTCCCAAGGCTCCGCCTGCTGGGCCTCCTGCGCCAACTGCGCGCCACTCCTGGATTCCGCCATGTTCTGGTTCGATACCAAGTCTCACTGCCTCCAGATCGTCCTTCACACAAACCGACTTACAAGTTTTTAGATAAATTTTGTACAACCGTTCGAGATTTTTCACCTTCATCAACATATCTTTTTCTTGTCATAGACACGCAAGAACTCATCCTCGTAGCACCACCGCACTTCGCTCCGCCAACCGCCCGAGATCGAGTATGTTGTTACACGCACTTGGTATATAATAGATTTCACCAAGATCCTCTCGATCACCGTTCTTGTATTGCAATAGCATTGATCATTTGCCTCTTATTTGCACCGTGGAGCCGTCGCCAAACTTGACTTTGCCCAAAATCTTCTCGTCAAGCTCATGGAATATGGAGCGATCTCCCGTCATGTGATTGCTTGCTCCATTGTCCAAGTACCACTCATCAGTATGATCATGGTTGCCTCCTCTCGTGCGTAGTTTAGAACTACGCTCTCCTCATTCAACATCACCATGACCGGCGCTTGGTTGACACATAAGGAGAGAAGCAGGGTTGGCTCGTCGTCTTCAATAGCTCGGGTGAGGTTTACCTCCTCGTTGTTCTTCTTGTTTCGACAATCCGAAGCATAGTGCCCATATTTGTCGCAGTTGAAGCACTTTATGTGGCCGCGGCACTCCGACGCGTAGTGACCGTATTTATCACATTTAAAACACATGATATGTGACTTGTCACGGGATCTGTCACTATCGTCTTGCCTAGCCCAATCTCCACGCTCCTCTCGCCGCCGCCACGCCTCGCCCACGCCGCGCTTGATGAGTCACGGTCGTCCTCGTCCGACGATTCCTTGTAAAATTGTCTGCCACCACTAGGTTTCTTTGAGCCTTGGAAGAAGCGCTGCTTCATGCGCGCAAGCCACTCATCCTCTGTGAGGATCGTGTACCACCGGCGCCGCGGTGTTGTCTTGTTCGAAGCGCTTTCTACGGCCTTCCGTCCGCGAGCTCTTCCTCCGAGAGCATCTGCAAGTCAACGAGCGTCTCAATTGAGATCGCTACCTGAGAATACCTTGGCGGGACGACGCGGAGGAATTTTTTAACACGATCTTCCTCAATCTTGTCCCCGAGTATTTCCAAGTTGTTGACTAGACCGGTGAGCCGCGATTATGCGGTCATCCACCGACTGCCGCTCCCGAATTTGATGTCATCAAACCTTTGCGAAGGCTCGCGCTTTGCTCGCAGACGCTACTGGACGCCCATGCGCATTGTCTTGATGGTGTCCCATGCGTTCTTGGCGGTGTTCTTGACCGCAAGTGTAGACAAAGATCTCCGGATGTAACGGCTCGAGTATGGCGCATAACGCCATCCTGTCGTCGCGGTAGTCGCTATTGCCGGGTTCGATCGTCTCCCACAAGCCTTGCGCTTGTAGATTCACCCTCATCAGGAGAGACCAATCTCCATAGTTGGTTCGCGTCAACATTGGGTCACCCTACCCCACCTAGGACGCATGGGACACCATTAATTGTTAGAATTAATATTGTTTTTTTCTTGCTGTTTTGTTTTCCCGTTTTTTGTTTCATGGTTTGGTAGGGTTGGTAGTTGTTTGGTTCGGATATGTAGTCCGAGTTCGAGTTCAATTGCATGAAATCAGCCTTTAAAAGGCCATGCAGCCATGTAACATGTGAAGTCGGGAGTTGAGAAGTAACAGAGAAAAGGAAACACAAATGAAGGAGCGGTGTGGCTCCCGAAAGAAATTGCTTGTCTGTGTTCCATGTTTGCTCTGCACGCATAGGAACCAAGAAGGCAGGAAGAGCTGATGTGCAACATATTCCCATGAGTATTCCGATCGAGCGTGACGATTATCAGGTTTGGGCTAACAATTGGTATCAGAGCCTGCACTCGATCCGGCGATGCATCGATCATCTTCCCACTCACCTACCCGGTCAAGGATGCCCAACGACATCGGGCGAACGCCCGAGGCGGATCCGGCAAATGGGCGTGGCGGTGGCGGTTGTGATCCATTGCGGCGAGGAGTCGAGGCTCTGGCCAGACACCGATGTTGACGCGAACCAACTATGGAGATTGGTCTCTCGTGATGAGGGTGAATCTACAAGCGCAAGGCTTATGGGAGGCGATTGACCCCGGCAATGGCGACTACCGCGACGACAGGATGGTGTTGTCTGCCATACTCCTAGCCGCTCCGCCGAGATGCCGCTTCACGCTGCCGCCAAGAACACCGCCACTGATGCATGGGACACCATCAAGACAATGCGCATACGCCCAACGCAGACGCGAGGCAAAGGCGCAGACGTTACGCAAAGAATTTGATGACATCAAATTCAAGAGCGGTGAGTCGCGGAAGACTTCGCAATGCGGCTCACCGCCTAGTCAACAACTTGGAAATACTCGTACAAGATTGAGGAAGACCGCTAGTTAAAATTCTCCGTGTCGCCCCGCCAAGGTATTCTCGTAGCGATCTCAATTGAGACGCTGCTGACTTGCAAGAATTATCGTGGAATAACTTACCGGACGATCAAGGCCGAGAAGAGCGCTCAACAAGACAACGCCGACGCAAGCAAGCAGACACCGCCTCACAATGATGAGTGGTTTGCGCGCATGAAGCGCCATGAGCACGGCTGTGGCTCGCCTCGCGACAAAAGTCTAGTGGTGGCAGACAATTTTACAAGGAATCGTCGGAGGAGGACGACCGTGACTCATCAAGAAGCCGCGAGTGTGGACGCGGGCGTGAGTAAGGCGGCAGAGGAGAACGTGGAGATTGGGCTAGGCAAGACGATGATAATAGATCCCGTGACAAGTCACATATCAAGTGTTTTAAATGTGATAAATACGGTCACTACGCATTGGAGTGCCACAGCCACATAAAGTGCTTCAACTGCAACAAATATGGGCACTATGCTTCGGATTACCGAAACAAGAAGAAGAACGAGGAGGTAAACCTCACCTGAGCTATTGAAGACGACGAGCCAACCCTGCTTCTCTCCTTATGTGTCAACCAGGCGCCGGTCATGGTGATGTTGAACGAGGAGAACGTAGTTCCTAAACTACGCACAGAGGGAGGCAACCATGATCATACTGATGAGTGGTACTTAGACAATGGAGCAAGCAATCACATTACGAGAGATCGCTCCATATATGTTCTATGAGCTTGACGAGAAGATTTCGGGCAAAGTCAAGTTCGGCGACGGCTCCACGGTGCAAATAAGAGGCTAGGATCAATGCTATTGCAATGCAAGAACGCGATCGTGAGGATGCCGATCGAATCTATTATATACCAAGTCTCAGAATAACATACTCGCCTTGGGCAATTGGCGAACGGGGTGTGGTGGTGGTGGTGCACAGATGAGTTCTTGCGTGTCTATGACAAGAACAAAGATCTTTTGATGAAGGTGAAAAGATCCCCGAGCCGGTTATATAAAATTTCCCTGAAAGCTTGTAAACCGGTTTATGTGAAGAATAGTTTGGAAAAGCCAGAGTGGAACTGGTGAGTAGAGCCAGGACAGGAGGTCTCAGGCGTTATTGATCTCACCAGCCAAGGACATGGTGGGACCTGTGGATCAAGACGTGGTTGGCGCAGAGGCGCAATGATGGAGCCCCTGGGGTGTAAATGGCACGAGGAAGGCGCCAGCAGCACTCAAGGGGACGATGAGTCCCACGCAAGATGCACCGTGGCCGGAGGAACCAATGTTTGGGCCAAGCCCATGAACCCCATTGGCATGCAGGCACAGCAGGAGGGAGAGGCGGTGTAGCCTCAGCTAAGATAAACGCGGGGAAGTGGGCAAACTTGGTCCAAGAGAGAGGGGCGAGAGGCTCAGGTAAAGGCGAAGCCTGTGGTCGTCTGAGCAGTGCTCCACCAAAGTGCATGCAAGGAAGGACGAAGTTCACCCAAAGATGAGGCGCGGCAGTTGTAGAACCTCAAGAGCAGAGAAGGTTGCAAAGAAGTTGATGAGAAAAGCAAGAAGAGAAACATTTCAACCTGTATGAGGAACAGAAGAAGCAAGCATGAGAGCGCGAGCGGTCTCAAGCAAGTGACGATGCTTACGCTTAGAGACACCATTCTGGTTATCAGCACCAGGACGAGTACTGGGCTTCGCCCTACTCAGCGAGAAAACGAAGCAAAGCAGTAGAGAGATACTCACCAGCAGAGTCGGCACGAAAAACGCGAATGGCCGAATCAAACTGAGTGTGAACCATGGTGGCGAACATCTGATAAATAGAGAGAACCTAACAGCGCTCCGACATGAAATAGACCCAAGTATGACGAGAATAATCATCAATAAAAATCACATAATAGCGATGATCCCCTTTCGAAACGAAGGGCGTCAGACCCCAAACATCAGAGTGAACAAGATCAAAAGGACGAGTAGAAATAGAATCCCTAGCGGATAGGAGCCGCAATGCTGCCAAGCTTGCAACCTGTTGGAAGAATAATTTTACCCTTGCACTAACGGGCCCTCTCTAGAGGAAACACACACATACAAATCACAAGACTACAACTATGCTTAGAGAAGACTGTAATACCCCTCACTTGTACTCACAGAATAGTCATCCCCTAAGGGGTATTTTGGTCATTTGTACAAGCCCAAGAGCCTATAAATACCCCATGTATCCTCATTTGAGGGGAGTTCTCTTGAGCAATAAAGAAGGATGTTCAAACCGTGAGCTCTCTGGGACTCCTCTCCGAGGTAACCCCCGCTGGCTCACCGACAGAGTAGGGCGGTCCTCTGACTCAACTCAGATAAATCCTCATGTCATTTTTTACTCTCGTGGACGATTGTCCGTCAGACGACCGACGTCCACCCCCTCACTTGTGTTCGGTTTTTACACCTACAACATTGGCACCGTCCGTGGGGTTCGAACCCACGACCAGGTGGTTGTGCGGCGGCCGCTACCGACGCCGAAAGTGTCCAACAGACGCCCGCAGTTGTTCCACCCTTGCGCGCCTTTGCGCCCGCAACCCAGCGCCACAAGACCGAGCGCCATGCAAGTTTGGTTTCACGAGAAACACTCGTGTTATCTACAAGCCCTCGTAACGTTTCTAGCTCGAACTGCAACGATTCTGAGGAGTTCTACTTCGACGACTCTCATCACTCCGCAGAGCAAGAGGTCGACTTCAACCACGACTTCTCTCCGACGCGTCGCCCGCCTCGAGGGCTATGCTTCGGTTCGAGGCCCCGCGTCCACGACTTCACCTGCAGAGGCTTCTCTCCAACGCGCCGCCCGCCTTGAAGGCTATGCTCACGGCGGTCGTGTCCACGGCCACCGCAGAGGCTTTATCCCGACGTGCCGCCCGCCTCGAAGGCTATGCCTCGGCTCGACGGCCCCGTGTCCACGACTACCGCAGAGGCTTCGGCCCGTCACACGCCGCGCTTTGAAGGCTATGTTCTACGGCTGGGCCCCATGCCACAACTTCGGCGGTAGAGGCTTCGCTCCGACGCGTCGCCTGCCTTGAAGGCTATGCCTCAGCTCGACGGCCCCGCGTCCACAACTTCGCCTGCGAGGATCCGCTCCGACGCACCGCCCGCCTAGAAGGCTATGCTCGCGATGGCGGCCAAGATCAAGTACTCAGATTCAGGAATGGAACAACCAAAAACCATCCCCACACGAAGGGCCAACGAGATGCGGCAATTTGGTACCCGCCCTCGCATGGAGCACTCACGCGATATGAAGCACAAAATAAGTCTAACTCTTCGAGTGCCCGGGTGCCCATCAAGCCAAAATTATCTAAGTCATAGCAAGCATATTCGTCAACAGGATACAAAACCTCAGCACTCTTCTTAACCCCTGCACCTTCCGCGCCAAAGGGCAGGGTCGCTATTGAGGAATCCTACCACCCTGGCACTTTCGCTAGTAGCCGAGCGCCCACGCCTCCGTCCGAGGTCTGACTCAGTGGCGGAGGCGAACGGGCGCTCGAGCCCTACCGTGGCACCTTCGCATCGCATTCGAACGACCTTCACGCTTAGCTTCAGGTACCACGCCACGCCGCCAAGACTCGCCGGCCTCGCCACTCGCTTCCACTCGAGCCCCACCGAGCCATTTTTGCGACGGCCAGGCGCCGCGCTCCATCGCCTCAGAACCCTACGCAACTACATCTCCCTGTAGGGTTGTGTCCGGAAAGCCATATAAGCCATACACAATAGTTTTTGTATAGCCCAAGTACATACGCTTTTAGTTGTTTCCTAAATATCGCCAAGGCCGATGATGAGAGGAAGCAATCGGCAAGTTCACCGATGTTCCCGCACTGCTCGCATAAGTGCAACATCGTGGCGTGGAGGAAGACCCGCATCAACTACAACTTCATATTTGAGTTCGCACCCACCAAGGAGCCCAAGTACCACGACGTCTTCTTTATCTGAACCGCATCCATGGTTGTCGTCGTCGGGTCATGTTCGCGCATCTCTCCCTCATTGTCAGGGGCTACCACGCCTCACCTCACATCCAAGCGATTCCCGGAATCTTGCCCCTGGTGTTTCTGCTGCTCCTGTTCTGTCTATTTAACATCGTGTATCGATCAACCAGATTCCTATGTTAAGAAGCCTAGAGTATGTGGCCTGCTACTACATCAGCGGAAACTACAGGACACAGGAACACAGCTACTACATCAACACCAAGCATTTTATGCAAGTCGTTCCTTCAGGAGGTGGCATCTCTACGCAACTAAAGATATTCATGCAGACTTACTACATAACCTCACGGCGTAACACAAGAAAAGCAAGAACAAACAAAGTGGACTATGGATAATGCAATGCCTCTTATTTACACACCCTAGCCAGTTCCCTCGCACCAAGACGCCTAAAGCGCCAATGTACTTTAGCGCTCGCCAAAGAAGCGCCCGCAGCTTCGGTGTTCTCAAACTTGAACGCTCAGACGCCATCGCCTCGCGCTCGCGCCTCGCCGCCCAAAGGCTCAGACTACGCCTAAGGCGCCAGCAAGCCGCTTTGCGGCCTAGACGCTTGCACACCAAGGCTTCGCGACGCCCAACAACACCTGGTCGTCCGCCGTGAGCGCGTCAGTGGCGGCCAGGAGCGCAAGGAGAAGACGTCTTGGCCAGTTTTTCCTTGCGAAGGAACAACCGAGGCGTTGTTTTAGGAAGAAGTTGGCCAACTTCACATGAAGACAAAGGTTCACGTGAAAAAAAGAGCATGTGGTGCCGCATGGAGCCCGATGTGAAAAAGCAAAAGCAAAGCAATGACCCGGCTTCTTTCTTGATGGACAAAAAGCAAAGCATCCACAAAAGCAAAAAGCAAAGCAGCACGTGAAGACTGTTAGGAATAGTAACTTGTATTATCAGGGGGCCAATGGGCCAGTATATATACACCAGTACATGTTACAGATAAGAAAACCAAATAATATCTAGAGTCCTACTCTAACACATATATATATCTAACATATATATATCTCTAACACCCCTCCCCCCCTCAAACTCATGGTGGATCAACAACACCGAAGTTTGAAAGTAGAAGTCGTGGCCGTGCTCGAGTCCGGCCTTCAGAAGAAATCCGCTATCCAAGCTCAAGGCACATATCAAGAGCAATCACCGATCATGCACACAAGACCTCATGAAGGAAGCATCAACACCAATATGCTTGGTAAGCTCATGCTTCACAGATCACTGCAATACCGATAGCACTGCATCGTTCGACAAGAGAGGAGCTCTGTAGTGGCGTAAACACCAAAATCCTCAAGTAACCACCGAGCTAAGTAATCTCTCGCGGCCAAGAGAGCCATAGCTCGCAACTCACCGTGACTAACGGACATCGCATTGCTTTCTTCGCCTTCCGCATAATGAGAGAACCACCAAGAAAAACACAAGAAGCAGAGATAGACCGCGATCGAGGGATCACGCCCAAGTAGCATCCGAATAAGCTCAAGATGTAACGAGCCGGAGCGTGGAAAGAAGAGATACGAGAGATAGTCCCACGAAGGTATCGCAAAACTCAAGAAGGTGGCTATAGTGGACTCGAGCGGGAGTGGAAACGAATCGACTCGTAACATGAACTCGATAAGTGATATCCTGACGAGTAACAAAGAAGGTAGACAAGACTCCCAACAAGATGACGATAGCGAGTCGAATCAGAAAGAGGCTCGCCATCAGAAGGCCGGAGATGAACATTGAGCTCCATGGGAGTCTCAATAGTACGCTGATCAGTGAGAGAAGCGCGATCAAGAAGATCCTGAATATACTTCTCTTGGGACATAAAGAAACCATCTGGAGTGGAAGTAACCTCAATCCCAAGGAAGTAACGAAGAGACCAAGATCCGACATAAGGAACCGCTGCTCGCACGAGCCTTGACAAAGGCAATGTACTCAGAATCATCTCCGGTGATGATCATATCATCAACATATAGAAGAAGAAGAGTCCGACCACGAGACGAAGTGTGGACAAAAGAGCAGGATCATGATCACTAACTGAGAAGCCAGCAGTAGTGACCACAGAGGAGAAACGCTCAAACCAAGCACAAGGGGCTTGTTTAAGGCCACAGAGAGCGACAAAGACGACAGATCATACCCTCAGGAACAGAATACCCAGGTGGCGGATGCATGTACAAAGGCATTCTTTACATCAAGCTGAGAAACGGACCAATGGCGAACATACGCCACCGAAAGAAGAGTGCGGACAGTGGTCATGTGGGCCACAGGAGCAAAAGTTTCGTCGTAATCACGACCATACTCCTATTGGAAGCCACGAGCAACAAGACGCGCCTTATAGCGCTCAAGAGAGCCATCAGAGCGAGTCTTAATCTTATAGACCCACTTACACGTGATGGGACGAGAGTGAGCTCGAAAAGGAACAAGATCCCAAGTACCAAGACGCCGAGAGCAAGAATCTCTCGCCATAGCATGTTGCCACTCAGATGAGTAACAAAGATCCCTGAGGAGACTGCTCATGGGTAGCCGCACCAAAGAAGACCAAAACGGGCAGGAGGCCGAATCGACCGACGATCGCGGAGACCGTAGCGAGGAGATGATGGCCCATCAGAGGAAGATGGAATATCATGAGAAGATGAAACATCAGGGGAAGATGGTTCATCTGGAAGAGCCTCAATACGAGGTCGACGAGTGTAAAAGAGATGGAGGAGCCCGAGGAGCCACAAAGCACGGCAGAGGCGACAACGCATGAGAGGCCTCGTGGAGATATATGTGGAGACTCATGGGACTGATGGACGAGGGCAAGACAGATGGGTGTATCCGAAAGGTCAAAAAGACAGGACTCCACAGAGGAAACCAAGGAGAGGCTGGACGGGTAGAAGGGACGAGACTCACAAAAGTCACATCCCGAGCAACCAGATCCGTCGACCAACAGATCCCAAAGACCGAGTAGCCCTTGTGCTCAAGATCAGATCCCATAAAAACACACTCAACAGATCGAAGCGGGCTTTGCGCGCTCGAGGTGCAAGGAGAACGAGCAAACGCAACCAAATGCACGGGCGAGTAGTCCGAGAAAGATCACGTAAACGCTTAACCGGATCTCACCAAGAGCGTAAGAGGTCGATGTTGACGAGAGAGGTGACAAGGAAACAAATTTCATTTCAAAGCGAGGTGGAATAGAGGCGCAATTATCGGTACGAGCCGCCTCAAGGAGTGACGATGCTTGCGCCACGACACCATTCTCGAGCATGAGCAAGCAGGACAAGAGAACTGAAGGAGAGTGCCCCGCCAAGCAAGGAAGCCGCGCAGTAATGAGAGAGGTACTCGCCAAACAGAGTCAACACAAAAGACTCGAATAGATGGAGAACAAAGCGAACCATAGTGGCAAATTGTTTATAGATAGACAAGCCTCACTACGGAAGACATAAAGTATATCCAAGTGTGACGAGAGAAATCATCTATAAAATGATATAATATCGATGGCCCCTTTCGAAAGGAAGGAGCTGACCCCAAACACCGAATGTATAAGATCAAATGGTCACGAGACACGCACTACTATGAGAATAGGGAAGTCAACTGCTTTCCTAACTTACACTCGACAATCTAAAGATACGCCTCCGAGACAGCACCCTAAGACCACGACTGACTAAAGATGACAGACGAGATCCACACAGATGACCAAGACGGTGGTGCCACTATTGGAAAGAGCCGGTAGACGGCGGCTGGCGACAGATCAAGGCGACGGCGGTGGCAACGGAAGGAAGGTGTAGCCACCAAGCTCCCAGAGACGCTTATGAGTCAAGGCGCCGAGGGCCATAACTAACTAGAGCCCCCTGCGTGGCTGTCCCGAACACAACAAGAGTCGAGTCAAGAATGACCCGACAACCAAGGTCAAGAATATGTCCAAAGCAGAAGAAGTCGCATGGTTAGGCGAGGAACATGAGCAATGTAAGGAACATGAAAAGATGAGTTGCTAAGAGGTCCTCACTGCAGACAGAAAGAGAGGTACCATTAGCAAGAAGCACATCGACAGTGGGAATCAAGAAGTGTAACAAAAGACAGAGGGAAGAATCCAAGTCATGTGAAAAGATGCACCTAATCAAGGATCCACGGAGGTGCCCGATCGGAAAAGATGCTCAAGGTTCAAAAGTCAAGAGCGTAACTCGCTGAGGAAGAACCTCAAGCGGCAGCAAAGCGCCGGTCCGCTATCTCCCCGCCGAAGAGAAACCGCGAAGTAGTCGCGCGCACGCCGATGTAGAAGTACTGCGCGCGCGCTAGGAGAAGAACGGCGTGAAAGATGTCGCCGCTTTTGTAGCACGAGGGACTCAATGTGGCCGACCTTGTCGCAAGAGGGAGCAGCAGCCGAGGACGCCACCGCCGTGATGGAGGGCGGCCACCACCACTGCACGAGTCTCCTCCGCACGATCTCTGCAAGGGCCTTAAGAGTGACACGAGGGTGGCGTGCAAGAAGCCGGGCACGCCCGCCGAACTCCGGATGAAGGCGAGTAAGGAACTCGAGACACACCAAACTCCTGTGTCAAGATGTACACCAGACAAAGACGAACAGAACGACTACCAAAGACTACGAAGAGAGTCCACCGACGCCAAACTACGTAACTCGAGCGAGAAAGCGCCAACAAGAGCATCACCTGTCAAGAGAGTGCTCCCCGACGAACCATCGATGTGCAGAGGGCATCTCCGCAGGGTTCGTAGCGCTTAACGAAGATGAGTCCACATCCGACACCAAGAAAATCCCACAATCTCATAAGAAAACCGAGGCCGACATCGGGCGATGAAGACAAAGAAGAGCTGAAAGGCCGCCGCCACACTATCGAGCGTAGGTGGTCAACCGACCCATGTAGGAATCCGAGCTCTCGTAAGCAGAGGCGCCTTCTCATCGCCAGAAGGCCAAGAACCTTGTTACCGTCGGGAAACGCAACAGACGAGGTCTGGCTCGGGAGTAGGGCACGACGGCAGTGACATCGCCAGAGAGGACACCCTGTAGACGAAGACCACGATGTGGATACGCATGCGAGACACGGCCTGGGTAGTTAACACCGCCGAAGATCACCGGCAATGAGAGGGAAACCGTGCCCATTGGTATGCGGCGCCGACGGGCGCCAAGGGCGACCAAGGTAACGCAGCCTATCACCGACTTTTTTAACTCTACCGACTTCTGCCACCGACTTTTCTGCCGGCGAACCCCTACCACGCCGCCGCGGGAAAGGCCCAGGTCACCTCCCCGCGAAGCGTGGCGGTGGCGCTTCTCAGCAGATGGCGCGCGGCGGCTTCCTCAAGTGGCGTAGCTTCCCTGGCGGCGGCCCTCACGGATTCGCCACGGTAGTGTTATGGAGGCGGGCGACGGCTCGAAGTCTCGAGACGCCGCGGCGCGCCCTGGAGGCTAAGATTCGCTTGCGCGCTCGAGGCGAAGATCCGGCTTGCGCGCCCGGAGGCGAAGATCCGGCCTCTCGAGGCGCAAGGCTACCGGAGGCGAAGATTCGCCGATCGAGGAAGACCCCGAGGCGCACACGCGCGGAGAGCAGGCGGATCCAAGGCTGCCCCTAAGCACGAGCCGGGCGACCGCCCTTGCGGAAGAGAAGACACCGACGAGCAGCGGCGGAACGACGACCTGGAGGCGACCACGACAAACCGTAGCCTAGCAATGAGAGGAAGCTGCCGACGACAAAGAATGACAAGAACTGAGTCGATCGCGCCAATGACGGCCTAGCAGCGGCGGCGGCTAGGGCACGGAGTAGGACGAGTGCGCGTCCGGAGGTAACCCTAATGGGCTCTGATACCATATTAGGAATAACTTGTATTATCAGGGGGGCAATGGGCCAGTATATATACACCAGTACATGTTACAGATAAGGAAACCAAATAATATCTAGAGTCCTACACACACATATATCTCTAACATATATATCTCTAACAAAGACCACTGAACCAAGACGCTGCACTTTTTCTTCCTTTTGCCCATGCGTTCACACACGCCCGCTACCTGGGTCCTACTTCCCTGGATTTGTCTGTGAGGCTCCCTAGCACCCCGAAGCCCACGCTGGTTCGGGAGCGCTCCCGAGAGGATCCGCGAGAGCCCGCCGCAGGGTTTGGAGGTGCTTCCCCGAGCAAGCCCGAGTTGCCCCGTGCCGACCGGTGCCGCACCGAGTGTGGGACTTGGGAGCTCCGTAGCGCGTCGCTCTATCCAACCGCCTTCACGCCTACTCACTCGGCTGATGCCGCGCCGCCCCAAGGCTCCTAGAAGCTCCTTCCTCCCGACCGGCTCCACGACGCCTCAAGCCTCCCTGCGTCGCCCCGAGGTCTTCCACAGCTCTACACGCGCTCCTTGCCTCACTGCGCCCTCCACCATGTCCGGCCATCCGGCGGCGCCGCCCGCCAGCGCCGCCTCCACTCGACCGCGGGCTAATTGCTACCCCGCCGCCGCACCGCCTCGTTCGCTGCTGGGCGCTCGGCGCGCGTAAAAGAGGTGCCGGCGAGGAGATTCACTGACCTCACGCCTCATGGCAGCCTTTGGCTCTCGGCCTCGGGTATGGGGCCTCACGCCCACGCACCACTCGCACCTGGGGCTCACAGACTCAGCCCTCGAGACTTCGCTGTCGCGCCTCGAGGCCTCCGGCGCTGGCCGCCCACTGGCCCCTGGGCCGCAGACCAGATCCTCACGGCGCCTCCTGCCTCGCGACACCCTAGCGCCTTGGCGCCTCCAAAGCCCTAACGCCAATCATCGCTAAGCGACTCACACCTTCGAGCCTCGCGCCACGCACTGGGGCCCGGTTCGCGCCTTGGGCTCTGGTATCGGGCCTCATGCCCTCGCGGACCTTCGCGCCTCATGCCCTTGTAACCCTCGCAGACCACTCGTGGCCTCGCGCCATCAGATCCTCACGGCCTCTGGCTCTCGCGCCATCGCGCCACGCTGGCAGTCACAGACTCAGCCCCTGGGCCTCACGCCCTCCAGCCTCGGCCCCACGCCTCGCGACACCCGGCGCCTCGCCTCCCTAGGGGCCTGGCCTCATGACTCAGGCCTCACGCTCGCGCCTCGAGGCCTGTGGCATTGGGGCCTCTTGCCCTCGCAGTCTCGCGCCCTTGGGGCCTCATGTCGTGGTGCCCTCGCATCCCTCGGGGTCTCGAGGTATCGAGGCCTCATGCCCTCGCACCCCTCGCGCCCTCGGAACCTCGCGCACTCAAGCCCTCGGGGCTTCGCTTCGTCGCAGCCTCGCCCACTCAGGCCCTCGGGGTCTCCCGCCATCCCAACCTAGCGGCGTCGTGCACTCAGGCCCTCGGGGAATTGCACCCTCACGATGCCCTCGCACACTAGGGCTCTCGGGGCCTCGCGGCGTCGCACCCTCGTGCCCTCAAGGTGCCCTTGCGCACTCAGGGCCTCGCGTCGTCGCGCCCTTATAGTGCCCTCGTGGTCTCACGCCCTCAAGGCCTCGCCCACGCCCCCGCAGCCCTCGCACTGCTCGGGGTATCGGGCCTCACTCCCTCGCGGTGCCCTCGCGCCCCTCGGGGCCTCATGCCCTCGCACCCCACGAGCCCTCGCGGTGCCCTCGCACCCCTGGTCTCGTGCTCTGCGCGCCACGCACTCGGGCTCTTGAGCCTCGCGGCGTCGACCAGAACCTCAAAGTGCCCTTTGCGCACTCGTGGCCTCGCTCGCCTCGCCTTACAAGGCCCTCACGCCTCACTTGCAGCGCACTCCTGGCCTCGGGTATCCGGCCTCACTGTCGCACCCTCGAGACCTCAAGACTCAGCCCTCGTGGCCCGGGGTATCCGGCCTCACGCCTCGCACCCTGGGCTCGCAGACTCAGCCCTGGGTGTCGAGCGCCGCCACTGGGCCCTCGAGGCCTCGCGCCATCGCGACTCGCGACATCGCAGACTCAGCATCGGGGAATCGTGCCTCATAGGGCCGCCACACCCGGCCTCGGTCTCGTGCCCTCGCGCGGCCGCACTGCGTGCCCTCAAGGTGCCCTCGCGCCCTCGTGGCCTCAAGACCATATCCTCACGGCACTCTGCCTCGCGCCCGCGACACCCTAGAGCCTTGGCGCCCAAGCCCTAACGCCGCCATCGCCGGCTGGCCTCGACCGCAGCCTCGAGCCCTCACGCCGTCAGGTGGTGTCGGGCCTCGCGCCCACGCGGAGGCGAGCCCTGGGCTCTCGCTACCACGGTGCCCTCGCGGCCTCACGCCTCGGCCTCACACCCTCTGGTGCCTCGCGCCTCGGCCTGGCCTTGCGCGACTCAGTCCCTGGCTTGCTGTCGCGCCCGGGGCCTGGGCGCCGTGGCGTCACCTGGGCCGGGCCTCGAGGCCTCGTGCCATTGCATACCGCAGATCGCAGACTCAGCCCTGGGAATTGCATCCTCACGGGGCCGCGCACTGGGGTCTCGTGTCTCGCAGCTGTCGCAAGACTCGAGCTGGGCCTCGCGACGTCGCACTGCGTGCCCTCAAGGTACCCGCGACTCGGTTGTGCCTCGCGGCCACGCGACTCGAGCCCCCGTGGCCTCACATCCTCCGGCCTCGAGGCCCCACCTCGTGACACCCCGCACCTCACGCCGCCGCGCCCATCAGGCCTCGTGATCTTGCGCCTTGAGGCCTCAGGGCATCGGGGCTCGCGCCCTCCGCGCGCGCTCACCACGCCGGGCCTCGTGGCTTCGCGCTTGATGTGCCCCGGGGCCTCGCGGTGCCCTCGCGCCCCGACGCCATAACACACGCTATCGCCGACGGCCTCGCGCCTAGCGGCACCGCGCCTCGTGGCCTCACGAACCCTCACGCTTCTTCGGACCCAACGCCCGCCATCGCCCGGCGGGCCCTGCACCCTCGTGCCCTCGCAGCCACCCTCGCAGCCGTCCTCGCATCTCCGGAATTCTTCCCGCACTGAGCGCCCGCCGCTCGCGCGCCCTCGACATTTCCATCGCCACAGGGCCTCAAGACCCCTCGCCGGCCACCTAGCGCCTCTGGAGCTCCCCGTGCCTCTAGAGCGTCAGCCGCTTGACAAAACCCCGCGCGGCCACTTGCCGCAGGGAGTCCTTCGCTCAGGAACAACGGAAGCAAGGTATTGTGGGAGAAGTTGCTGGCCAAAGACAGATATAACCTTAGCATGAAAAACACAATTCAAGACTGCACCTTTTGACGATTCTTCTTGAAACGCCAAGGGGTGAGGGGGCTAGTGTTGGAAGAATAATTTTACCCTTCCACTAGCGGGCCCGCTCTACAGGAAACACACACATACAAATCACAAGACTACAACTATGCTTAGAGAAGACTGTAATACCCCTCACTTGTACTCATAGAATAGTCATCCCCTAAGGGGTATTTTGGTCATTTGTACAGGCCCAAGAGCCTATAAATACTCCATGTATCCCTCATTTGGAGGGGAGCTCTCTTGAGCAATAAAAAAGGATGTTCAAGCTGGTGAGCCCTCGGGGGCTCCCTCTCCGGAGGTAACCCCCTGTTGGCTCACCGACAGGAGTAGGACGGTCCTCTCGGACCCCCGAACCTGTATAAATCCTCGAGTCATTTTTTACTCTCGTGGACAACAGCCCGTCAGACGGCCGACGTTCACCCCCACTTATGTTCGGTTTTGACACCTACAACATAACCCATACAATGTAAAGAGGTATTCCCAGAAACAGACCCAAGAACACCACGACCGACTAAAGACGATAGACGCGAGCTATAGAGATGACCGAGATGATGGTGCCACTGAGCGAAAGAGGTAGTGGACGACGCAGCAAGACTAGAGGGAGTGGTAGTGGCTGAATGACTGGTAGAGACAGCGGAAGGAAGATGAAGCCAATCGAGCTCCCAGAGACGCTGCGAATCACGGCGCCGAGGGTCAGTACCAAGCAGAGTCCCCGTGTGATGGTCCTGAACACAACAAGAGTCAGACTCAAGAACAATACGACAGTCGTGATCAGTGATCTGACCCGTCGATATAAGCTGCATAGTAAGTTGAGGAACATGAGAGACTGCAGGAATATGAAAAGTGGAAAGGGTGCCTCGGCCTGCAATAAGAGAGGTACCATCTACAGTCTGAACAGTGAAAGGAAAATATGTGGACCGCACAGAAGTAAGGTGGATAGAATCTGGTGTCATGTGAAAAGAAGCACCAAAGTCCAAGATCCACGGAGACAAAATACCTAGCGAGGGAGGAGACGGAGGCGAGGAAGACTGCTGAGAAGCAAGAGCCAGACGAAAAAAACCAGAGTCTGAGGACGAGCCGACACCGAGGCGCTGCAGCAAAAAAAAGGTGTTGCCGTGCGGCGTCACCAGAGGAGCCAGATCCTGAGTGAGAGGAACCTCCAGAGCTCTTCGGGGGACATCCACCCCGACGACCCTGGTCCCTCCTCCACTTATAGCAATCCCGACACTGTGGGTCACACACGACAAGAGGTGCAATGGAGACCCGCAGTAGAAGCAGCAACCACCGGAGGAGCTGAGGGGATCAAGGCCGGTACTGAAGAAACTGACGAAAAAGCATGTGCTAAAGCAAACAAGACATACTACATCTGAGCCACGCCACGGTGACGAGTCTTCTCAGCACGCACACCCGTGAGAGCCTCCACCAAGCTCGGGCGCGAGTGGCGAGTCAGGAGCTAAGCACGCGTAGTCTCGAACTCAGATCGAAGACGCGTTAGGAAGTTGTAGAGAAAGTGAGTCTCTTGGTGAGCGCGGAGCCGCACACAGCAAGGACAAGTCCGGCAAACATCCGGCCCTAGAGAGTCAAGCTGACGCCACACCTCACATACCGGCCGTACAAATCATCCACGGAGGCATCGAGATGCTGAAGAGAATGTACCTGATGCACGACTGAGAGATACATAGCATCACTCGTCGGCTAGTAGTGAGCTCGGAGACGCTCCCACATAAGTTGCGTCGTCGGCAGTTCCGCCACATCCATGGAGATGGTCACGGGCATGCTACCCACCAAGATGGCGGCGGCGCGAGCCTCGACCTCCTGCCAACGCTCGTAGGCTTGCAACTCAGACTGGTACAGCTCCAAGGCCTCCTCCAGTGCAGCATTGGCGGCCTCTCGAGCCGCCTGATCTACACCAGCAGAGAGAGCGGGCAGAACTGGCGATGTAGGGCAAGGCGGACAGGGATGCTCGCCGGTGAGGTGACCCTAGAGACAGACACTAACTGTTGAGATGGATCCTCAGGTGAACAGCCCACTCCCGGAAGTTTGTCCCATCGAATCGAACTGGGGGAAGCGGGATGGCGAAGGAGCCACCGATAGAAGACATCACTTTTCTTTTTTTACCAGAGAAGCCGGAGCCAGTGAGGAGAGACCGGAGCTAGAAGCCAGAGCTGTCGGCTCCACCAGAGCGGAAATAAAACGGGCGACTCAGGCGCTACAAGGCTCGGCGAAAGGAAGGGCGACTCGGCTACTGGAGGCTCCGGCGACGGCGGCGAATGGCTACCGAGGCTCGGCGACTCGGCGGCTCCGGCGCTAGAAGAGAGACGCCGATGCCGGCCGATCCGGATCCGGCTACCGAGGTCGGCGTGGAGGCTACCGAGGCCGGCGTGGATCCAGAGACGACGCACTCAAAGCGCCGCCAAGGCGACGCCGGCGAACGGACGACAATGGCGGCATGAAGGCGGCGCCGGCGACGGAGGCGGCGATGAAAAGCCGGTGGAGAAGAAGACCGACGGAGAAGAGGTTCAACGGGACGACAGCGGCAGCGGCGGCTGGTCACGAGGTAGGGCTGAAAACCTTAGCTCTGATACCATGTTTGGAATAAAGCATCTTGTCTATTCCAATAGGCGAAAGGCCAATATATAACATATACAAGGTTGGACAATAGCAAATAACACCCTACACAATATACATATCTAACACCCAGAAGTGTGAAGGACCCGACCCATATTGCGCTGTTGGGAAGCAATGGACCCGAGTTATTCATGCACAACATGACAGAACTAGAGATGAGAATAGTCAGATATTTACTCCCAAGCCACAGTTGGATCCATACTTTTTATTTCTGATTTGGAAACTAAATGGATTTATCTACACTGATCCAAATATGAGCAAATACACATGTAGTTATGAATATACAAAATATCATTAGTTTTCCATAAACAGATATTGCAGCATATATTTATTCTCTGGGCCATGATCTAAAACAAAACTAAAAATTCTAGATGTCCTGAGAAGTACTGGGCCACGCTCGATAACAACCTATTTTTTAAGTTGTATTTAGGTTATGTTTGGAGCTTCGTTTAGGGTATACTTCTATTTAAGGTTTCTACGTTGCCATTTTGGAGCTATCATGTAATTTAAATTTGCAGATGACAAAGTTCGTGGTTTAGGGTTTCACATTTAGGCTGTTGGTCAAGAATTCGCGTTGGAGAACTACAATCAAACTGCTTATCCTGCGACTACTCCGGTGCCAGAACATTCTGCCACTTGTCAACAGCAAATTGACCCCAATATTGCAGCAGAGATGTCGACTACGCCTATGTGAAATTGTGAATGGAGTGTATGGAAGATTGGTAGGATGCAAGTGCTGCTACATAGGATAAGGTGCAGCACATTTGGTCTACGTGTCATCACCAAACCAATGACACTGCTGCAAAGGGTGGGACTATTTGGTTTCCAACTAGCCACATTCATGTGTGGTATTCCAGTACTTAAACTTTTGTGGAAAGCATTTTCAAGCCCAAACTAGAATTTCCGCAACTTGCTATAGTGCCATACTCATTGTGGCACCAAGGGTTTTCATCACAAACCAAAAATGGTATGTGGCATGCATCACCATTTGTGGCTAGTTTTGATGGCACCATGCCACTTGCTTGTGCACTGCTAGCTGAGCTGCATATAACATTCCATCCACAAGGTGTATAATCGTAGGATCTCCAGTAGAGCCATCAAAATTATCCATCCGTATCTCAGCACTCGAGATATACACATCAAAATATGTTGCAAGCCTCGCAGGCGTAGGATCAGAGTGTGACTTCCAACTCTAGGAACATAAAATGTCAAAATGCGGTTGTGAGAATGGTTCATCTGGTTAATTAACTTCATTTAGAGGAAACAAAAATGCTGTGATGGGAGGGCGGTATAATTTTTTTTGGAAATCACCATTTCAGTATCCTATGGTATTGCTAAACAAAAATAATGTCAATCATCTGCTGGTTATCGGGCTCACACTTAACTGTTTGGAAATATCCTATGGCATTGCTAAACAAAAATGCGAGCCCTGTTAGAATGAGACTGTAGTGGAGCTGATTAGGAGCATAGACGAACTGAAACAAAAATGCTGTGATGGGAGGGCGGTATAATTTTTTTTGGAAATCACCATTTCCGTATCCTATGGTATTGCTAAACAAAAATAATGTCAATCATCTGCTGGTTATCGGGCTCACACTTACCTGTTTGGAAATATCCTATGGCATTGCTAAACAAAAATGTGAGCCCTGTTAGAATGAGACTGTAGTGGAGCTGATTAGGAGCATAGACGAACTGACTCGGAATGTGAACTGGGTGAGAGATGTAAGGCGAGTGTTCCAAGGTAGACAAGGCTCCCAACAAGACGCTCACCATCAGCCGGCCGAAGGTGAACAGCAAGGTCCATTGGAGTATCCACCACACGCTGATCAGTGAGAAACGCGAGTAAGGATATCCTGAATGCCTCCTCGCGTAGCTCGCCAATGAGAAAAGCATTCTTAACGTTCAACTGACAGATGGGCCACTGTCGAACAAAGGCCATAGCAAGGGGAGTGCGAACAATGATCATGTGAGCAACAGGAGCGAAAGTCTCATCATAGTCACGCCATACTCCTGCTGAAAAGCACGCGCCATAAGATGAGCTTTGTAGCGCTCAAAGGAACCATTCGAGCGGATCTTGATCTTGTACACCCACTTGCACGTGATGGGAGTGACACAGGTAAGGGCACAAGATCCCAAATGCCAGTACGCTCCAAAGCAGCAATCTCCTCAGACATCGCGAGTTGCCACTCAAGGTGAGCAGCAGCCTCAAGGTAGGTCGTAAGCTTAGAAAGGGCAGCAGCTGCAAAGCCGTAGCGCTCAGGAGGCCTGACAATGCGACGATCACGAAGATCGTATCTGGGAAAAGACAAAACTGGACCTAGCAAGGACGGAGAAAAAGAACTGGGAACAGGGCCCAGCAAAGACAGAGACTCAACAGGGGAAGGAGTAAGCCGAGGACGGCGAGAGTAGTGCAGATGAAAAGGTGGAATCTCGACAAAAGAGCGGGAAGGAAACTCCGGCAGAGGGGGAACAGGTGGAGCCGGAGGAGATGGGGGCGAAGAAGATGGATGATGATGTGAAACAGTGGTGAAACAAGATAATATGAGCTGACAGTGGGGAACGAGGGTAGGACTCGTCGAAAGTGACATCCTAAGAAATCTTCATCCTACGAGCAACAGAGTTATAGCAACGATAACCCTTATGCTCAAGACTGTAGCAAAGAAAAACACACTCAACTGACTGAGCGGTCAGTTTGGTGCGCTCACAAGGTGAAAGAAGGACAAAACAAACAACTGAAACAGCAAAGGTGACTGTACTCTGGAGCTCGACCATAGAGACGCTCGACAGGAATAGAGCCCAAAGAACAGTAGAAGGCTGCATATTGATGAGAAAAACAGCAATGGAAACAGCCTCAACCCAGAAGTGAGATGGAACAAAAAATGCAAGCATGAGAGCACGAGCGCTCTCAAGCAAGTGGCGATGCTTACGCTCAGAGACACCGTTCTAAGCGTGAGCACCAAGACAAGAGTACTGGGGTCTTCTTGCAGTTAGGTTCTCTCTTTTTATCAGAGTTTGCCACCATGGTTCGCACTCAGTTTGACTCAGCCATTCGTGTGTTTCGTGCCGACTCTGCTAGCAAGTATCTATCACACGAATGGCTGAGTCAAACTGAGTAGATCCAAGTATGACAAGAATAATCATCAATAAAAATCACATAGTATCGATGTACCCCTTTCGAAACGAAGAGACCCCAAATATCAAAGTGAACAAGATCAGAAGGACGAGTAGAAATAAAGTCACTAGAGGGATATGGGAGCTAGAACTACTTGCCAAGCTTGCAACCCATACAATGTAAGGAGGTGTCCCCAGAAACAAACCCAAGAACACCACGACCTACTAGTGACGATAGACGTGATCCATAGAGATGACCTAGGCGGTGGTGCCACTGAGCGAAGGAGGTAGTGGAGGACGCGACAAGACCAAAGGTAGTGGTAGTGGTTGACTGACTGATGGAGACAGCAGAAGGAAGATGAAGCTAGTCGAGCTCCCAAAGATGTTGTGAATCACAGCACCAAGGACCAGTACCAAGCAGAGTCCCCATGCGACGGTCCTGAACACAACAAGAGTCAGACTCAAGAACAACACGACAGTCGTGATCAATGATCGGACCAGCCGATATAAGTTGCATAGTAAGCTGGGGAACATGAGACTGCGGGAACATGAAAAGAAGAAACGAAAAGGATGTCTCGACCTGCAACAGGAAGAAATGTGTCATCTGCAGTATGAACAGTGGAATGAAAAAACTATGGGACGCACAGAAGTGAGGTGGGCAGGAGCTGGTGTTATGTGAAAGGAAACACCAAAGTCCAAGATCTACAGAGACAAGATACCTGACGATGGAGGAGATAAAGGCGAGGAAGACTACTGAGAAGCAAGAGCCAGACGAGCAGAACCCGATGAGTCTGAGGATGAGCTGACACCGAGGCACTGGAGCAGTGAGAGGAACTGTTGTGTGGCATCACCGGACGAGCCCTAGCGAGAGGCACCAGCTCCTGAGTGGGAGGAACCTCCAGAGCCCTTCGAGGGATGTCCACCCCGGCGACCCTAGTCCCTCCTCCACTTGTAGCAGTCCTGATACCTATGGTCGTCACGCTGGCAGTAGGTCCCGCAGTAGAGGGACCATGGTCGGTGCTAAAGGAGCAGGTGCTGAAGCACACAAGACAGCCCGCATCTGAGCCGCGCCGCAGTGACGAGTCTCCTCAGCAACACACTCATGAGGGCCTCCACCAAGCTCGAGCGTGGATGGCGAGTCAGGAGCTGAGCACACACTATTCATTCCAGACCCCACGGGTGCATTAGTAGTTAGGAAATAGAAATAGAATAGTTAGTTTCCATATTAGTTGGGTATACTTTCTTAGAGATGTATTCCATCTAATAGAGATAAGTTTTCTTAGAAATAGAGATTATTTCTTAGATAACCTCTAAAAGGAATAGCATGTATCCATTATCAATCAAGCAAGAAAGATGAATTAATCTAGTCTCTCTCTCAAGGTTCTATCATCCCAATCTATAGTCTAATCTCTCATCCCAACAAGCCGACGCCGTCTAACCTTCTTCCTGGCGGTGTTTACCCTGTTATGAACTGAGGTTCATGACATTTGGTATCAAAGCCACTCACCATGGCTTCTATTGCGGAGTTGCTGGCCTTGATAAAGGCTGACAATGAGAAGATGATGGCTACCACCGACAAGATGATGGCCACCACCAAAAAGACGATGGCCACCGCTGAGAAGATGAAGGCTATCCTGGAGAAGATGTCAGCGAGGGTCAAGAAGGAAGCACTATGCGAAGTTGCACTGGTAGTGTCGTCTTTGGCTGCACGAATGGTGACTCCACCGTGAAAAGAGAATGTAGTCGTTGTTTCGCAACAATCTCCTCCATGCCGCCAGCCAATGTCGTGCCTTTAGTGGTGCGAAACGTGGTGGGTTCCATGTGGGGGATTACGATATTCTCATAACTTTCCCACCGCCGTTGCATCCTGTGGTGGACAGGGTTCCTTTGCTGCCCCCACGCTGGTCTCCTGCAATGTGGGCTACATCTTGCATCACGAAGGAGGCTTCTTCCGCTCCATGGTCTACCTTCAAGGGTTGCGTCCTGCTGCGCAGCTTTGCCTCCTAGGGTCGCAGACCATGGCCGCCACACTGGGACGAGCCGTCGTATCGCGAGAGGGGAGTAGTTGTCATGGGCTGACTACTGTTCATGCGTGAACAGTACACATGGTGCATTAGTAGTTAGGAAATAGAGATAGAATAGATAGTTTCCTTATTAGTTGGGTTTACTTGGAGATGTATTTCATCTAATAGAGATAAATTTCCTTAGAAATAGATATTATTTCTTAGAGGTCAAGTCGGATCGTCCCTATAAAGGGGATAGCATGTATCCATTAATGTCTATCTTCCTCCTCTAAAGTCCTCCCGGCGGTATTTACCCTGCTATGAACTAAGGTTCATGACACTCAACTGATTTACCTTTGATAACCGTACAGCCACAATGGCATGTGTCCAACAGTATAATCCGGCCAAGAGAATCAGTTATGGCAGCCAACATACCACTTGGAGAGAGTGTAAGCCGTTCTCCTTTCCTCGGTGAGTCTTTCAAGCAAGTCAGAGGTGACGCTGCAGCATATATAACCATGAGGAACAAATTCAATATTTTTAAAACATAATTGAAACTTAACTATTTAAGCCGTTACTTCTTGCAAAGGATTGAGGCTTTGGCCGTGATTTCTTAGTTGGTGATGGTTCGCTCTGCCATAGAATTTTGGACAAAGATGATATTGTCGAAAATGTTGCAGCTACACCTCTTGACAAAATTGCTCCAACAATTGACCTGCTTCTGTCTTCTGATAGCCTGCAGAGCCACCCAAATGTTAGGATTTAGGAAAGTGAAAATAAAGTTAAAAATGAACGATAATGCAGTATCATCTTCCCACTTTTCACTGTTAGCATCTAGAGCAGATGACATTGTTTTGAATCAATTGCATTGGTTCAAATCAGATCATCTGAATCAAAGATGTCATGTAATTTCACGCTGCAATATAATTTTAATTGGAAAATGTGTGTCTATAAATGATAATTGTCATGCAGGATAGACAGGCCCAACCATGTCTTGGCTAAACCAAAAGTCCAAAACAATAGAACTCATGATGCAAGAACAGATAATGCATGCATAGAGGCTACATAAGAGCTAGTAGAATGATCACCCCGGTCGGAAATGGCCAAAAAGCCAATGAGTAGTGGAACTCACCTATATGCTGAAACTACAGCATCCTCTCCAACTGTAATGGCACAGTAGTGGCGCTGACTCGACCGCCCAGCAATATAAAAGCAGCTGAATTCAATAAGATAATAACTTCAGAAAACTTACACTAAAGGTAACTTTTAGATACAGGGTACAAAAACTGAAATAATAATGATAAAGACAAACTGGATCTGTATAACACTTTCTGACAGGTTGCAGCACTATGGCAGTAAAAGAAAGATGAGAGAGCAAGTCACCTGAAGTTCTAGTAAGGGAGGTGGCATCAGCCCAACAATTGCAGTATCAGCACAAGAACCGAACTTGCTTACATTCCAAATCTGAAAAGGTGCCCTTCCAAAGGAACTCTCGTCCTCAGCATCTTCCTGTTCAAACATATGTTTCCACATGTGTGATTTAACTTCTTGGAATGATTTTTGAAGCATGCTCTGCAAGTAACCACGAAGGCAAGAACTATTATTGAACATACACAGAAAGAATGATAATTACAATGCTGGCTTCTGAGCATTGAAATGTTCTGTGTATGAAGTATGCACTATTGGAACAAGATTTATCGTGACTGTAGAAGCTAGATGCCACATACTGCTTACAGATCAGTGACTTAGTTTAGTTGAAAAAATTGATATCACCCTTTATAACTGGAATATAGATATGTATCCCTCCAATATAAACCATTGTTGGTGTTCCCCGAAAACAAAATCTCACTCCACATATACTCCTACCATTGATGAACAGCTCGTTGATTGTGTTAAGTTATTACCATGCCCTTCCGTACTTGTTTACCTAAAACATTGTCCATTGCAATTAATACAAGGTTACATCTCTCGAAAGTTTCTATTCTTGGTGGAAATGGTTACTGCAGACCAGCAAACTATAAACTAAAAGCAAGGGTGTAAATAGAATAGTATTTTGGGGGAACAGACACGAACGGAGGAGCATACCTATCAGGAGCCACCCTTAAAATAGGATAATGAAAACTCCAATCTCAACTATCGGATCAAATTTGGACAGTGTGAATGAAAGAAATTTTCCCATGACTCTAGAAGGTGGCACGGATTGGGTCTAGGGTGGAACAATTAAGGGATTTTTTAAAGACTGTTGGCAGCTTTTAGTGGCTGATCTGACCCATCTAGACTCACTCCAAAGGCTAAGATTGCCATGCAAGAGCAAGAGCAATAGCTTTGGAGGTGTACCTATCTATTTTCCTAATTTTGCAGGGGGCATTAAAATTTTCCATTCATTATTTAAGATTGAATACAGAGCTACTGATGTTTTAGGTTATAACATGTAGGTAAGATGACAAAATCTAGAACCGCAGTTGCATGAAGTGCTGACTACAAATAATAGAACGGAATATTTTCAACATCTATTTCAGAAGACATGAAAGTTCAGTACATACAACTCAATTTTACACAATTACTGCTTTGAGTGCTTTCTACTAGCAAAGGTTTCTTATTTGCATTCACAAGGGTCCCATCGCTTCTGAATTAGCATATCCATCAAAATATGATATCTCAAATTCTTATAGAAAAATAAAGGAAGATTTATAGAAACATGAAGGTCAGCACCATCAAAACGTGCAATAACACCAGGAAAAACCACAGAAAGCTCATCCGAACCGGAATCTTCCCAAGCGTTTTCCTTGCTCTCACGGAAGTTAAGTTTCAGTATCTTTGCAAGATATATACTCTGAAATAAGCAAATACAAGGATCACACTATCAGCGATAAGAAATAAAGAAATATGCATGTATGCTTGAAGACGACAACATAATAAATGGAAGTAGAATCATCCTTTAAGAAGGGTATCTTTTGTTCGTGCTACCTTTTAGAATACACGTGGTGCCTGCAGAACAAACTGTAATTAAAGAAGGCTGTTTTCCCGGGCAATTATGTGGCCTGTTCTTGTAAAATACTACAAGGCAAAAATATATAATATATGCTACCAACCATATTGTATTGGAATTCTAACTGTCCGTGGTACCATCTTTTAATCAGGGCATTCTTTTGCTTATGATAACTCAAAAACAAGCTTAGGAACTAGGAAGCCTCCATGTACATTCTGATATCGTGCAAAAGCGTGGCCTGTAGAACTAATCGTACATAAACCGTGCCAGTTGTTAGTAAAATTATATCTTTGTAGTTGCAGTGTACACCACCTACCTAGCCACGAACCTGCTAAAAATTTCCAAGATTTCACAAAAATCTTTGCTACCTCTCAAATCGTTGTAAGAGCATACGATAACTCCAGGAAACGCAAAGAGTTCCTAACAATTACAAACTGCGCTGATTCTACAAACCCTAGAAATCTCAAAATTCTCCGAAGAATTACTACAGTGTTCATAGAGAGAGGGATCTTATCATGGACCTGCTTGCGCAGTAGATCGCCAGCGAGCGAGTAGAACAGGAGCCACCCGGCGTCCGTGCCCACCGCCACGGCCACCCCCTCTTTCCCCTCGGCACCCTCTCCGGCGAGCGGGATCCACTCCACGGCGGAGATCCTGCCCTCGTCGGGCCCCAGCGCGGGCTTCACCGTGACCCCGCCGCCGCCGGCGATCGGAACGAGCACCAGCACAGACCGCGCCGCGCTGGCCACGGCGAGGGCGCGCGCGCGGGGCCCGAGCGAGGGGAGCACGGCGGGGTCGTCCAGCCACCCCTCCCGCTCGCCGGCCCCCGCGGCGGTAAGATCTCCGTCAGGTGGTGGCCTCGCCGGGCGGAGGAGACCGTGCGCCTGTGATTTTGCAGGTCCACCCTGATTGTCTAGGATTTGTGCTTTAGGTGGAATTAGCCGTTGTGTGGTGGCCTCGAAGATGGCTTGCATTGTAGTAGGCTTTTATAGATGGGTTCAAATGTTCAGGAAGTCAGTTTCTCCGGCCGTAAATACAGACGGTACAAATGTTTAAAAAGGAAGCTATTTCTTCTGGTCGTAAATACAGATGGGTAAAAATGTTTAGGAAGGAAGCTACTTCCTCCGGTCGTAAATATACGTCGTTTTGAACATCGTGACAGTATGTAAAACACAACTTGATCACTGATTTATATTATAATATATTTATAATAAACTAATAATATTATGATATTATAGAAGTATTTTTGAGACAATTTATACATATGATTTTTTTCAAATATCCAATCTAAATATTTAAAAAAAATTAAAATTTTAACTGCACGTATTCAAAAATGATATGTAGTTATGACTAAAGGGAGTAATTATCACATAGTTATCACCTCCATAAGATAAGACCTGCTGGCCGAGGAAAAAATGCTATAGATGACAAACATGACCAGAAGCACATGAAAAATACTATCACATGGTTATCACCTCACAAAGGATAAAGACCTACTAACCTTATATAGGAACAAAAATGGTATAGACAACAAGCATACAAGAAGTATACAAAAAAAAAATTATCTTTACTACTTAAAAAGACTCTGGTGGTGTATGGTGGCACGTTCTCCTCTCCCAACTCCCCTTCCACCTCCCTAAAATTGTCTAACAAAAACAGGAAAAAAAAACTACCAACAAATAAATTCCATTGCCCTAAAAATTCTCTAACAAGAAAAATAAATAAAACACAACGAAGCTCTTCCGGGCACGCAGAGGAGCCGAGGGCGTGGAGGCACGACGCAACCGTGTGCACAGGCGTTGCCGAGGGCATGGTATGGGAAGACCGATCCTGACAATGCTGCCTTAACGTGTTGGGGAAATATGGTTTTTTTTTAACCGTAACAAAGCAGGGGCGTTCAGCTAGTATGTTAAAAATCTTTCATTGCCTGTGTAAAAAGATGGATACTATATGATATATTAATATATAGTTTATATGGTGCGACGTTGTAACAGACTAAGATCCCTAAGTTGGATTAGCTAAGCATCTAATGTGCTTTAGTGAAATTTTGAACTTTTTAAAAAAAATTGTTGCAAAGCAAATAGGTTAAAACCTGGTCTTTCAAATTCTAGAAATAAATTTTCTAAAACAAAATAAAATTTTGTCAAGATCTTGAAACTTAGTTCAGAATGGAGTAAAAACCATATGTTGAAAATCCTTTGATTTTTGAAGATTGGAATTTAAACCTTGAAATACAATACTCCTTCTCCAATTCAAAAGCTTAAATTGAATTAGGGGCAAAACTAAAAAGGTTTCAAGTGTGGAAATATTTTAGTTGGATTCTATTTTCTCTGATATGATTTTTTGAATTTTTTTTCATGGAATTTTTGGAAGCTATTTGGTTCCCTATTTAATTTGCATATTCAAATTTGAATTTGAATTTAAAATACAAATAACTCATGTAAACAGTGCTTAAAAATATTTTTCCTATGTTTTGGAACAACCAAGAAGCTCACCTTCAAAATTTCATAATTTTTAGAATTAATTTGTTGTTTTTACTCAGCCAGTCAAAGAGAAGAATCAAAAGTCAAACAACAACGAAAAACTGGACCTTAAAATAACTATAGACAAAAATGCAGAACCCTGAAAAAATTATACAATGATCATTGCAGTGTCAGCAACCTCCCATAATTTTTTTTATGATTTTTAAAGTTAAACTTCTATACCTAAAAATTATTTGACTCCCTCTGCCATTTCTTTTTCTCACCCCAGCTCCCCAACCGAATCAACCCCATCCACTGTCATTCCTTTGGTCCAGCCGAATCATCTCCTTCCTCGACTGCCTACTTATTCTCTCTCCACTACCACCCTCACACTGCCATTTCCCATCCCATTTCCTTTGCTCCCAGCTGAAGCCCCACTGTCAGTCATTTCCTCATTCCATCTCTCCTCTCCACGTCACTTTCTTCTCCACTGTACTTCTTCCCAGAACAGATAAACTCAAGTACATCTCCCACCTTCTCTCCTTCCAAACTCTACCAATAATCACAAATCCTTCCATGCATGTTATACCATCGCCTTCCCCATCACCTAAACTTTCCATCCATCTCATTAGTTTCCGCATGCATGGCGATTTGAGCAAGTTTGAGAGAAGGGAAAAAGTAGCAATGGCTTTGGCTGGAAGCATGCAGCGGCAATGCAGCAATAGGAGCCTGGTGGCCTTGGCGGCCCAGGAGCTTGGTGGCGAGTCTTGGCGGCTCAGCGCGAGCTGCGCGGCGCTATGCTCCATGACGCCAGGCCCGATGGTGGAGGCCGATGCTATACTAGACACCCCATTACAGATGATTCCTTTAGGTATGTGATAAAATTATCACAGACGGTTCTTCGTTAACCGTCTGTGATAAAGAAGTATCACAGACGGTTCTTTATACGAACCGTCTGTGAAGAGAACCGTCTGTGATACATGACTATCACAGACGGTTCTTTTAAAGAACCGTCTGTGATATACAAGCATTATAAGTAGATGCTCCCGACTGTCCCCCTTTCCATTAATTCCATTTGAGCCGCCGTCACCCTGCTGCTGCTGCTGCCTCCTCCCCATTGGTCATCCTGATGCCTCCTCCCCCATTTTGAGCTGTTACCCCTGCCTCATCCTCTCCCATTTTGAGCTGTTACCCCTGCCTCCTCCTCCCCCGGCCCATTGCGGCACCTCTGCTGCCTCCTCCCACATTGCGCCATCTTGGAGAGAAGGGTAACGATCGATCTGTAACCCTTTATTTTTACTCTAGACTAATCACTAATGTGTAATGATCTGTAACCCTTTATATTTGCTATAGACTAATCACTAATGTGTTTGGTCATTATGAAGGGTACTTACGGTTTATTAATATATAATTTAACACTAATTAATTTGTTACGTGCGTATAAGTGTAGATGGACCGAAACTTGATGTATATTGAGAACCGTGTGAGTGAATAGTATATTAATGGCGTATTTGCTTTTAGAAGAGCCGCCGAGCAGGATATGTTGAAGAAGGGGATAAAATTTATGTACTGTCCATGCATTGATTGCGGTAATATAAAAATGTTTAACAACCCAGTATGGATCGAAGCTCACTTAATATGAAGGGTTTCAAAAAGGATATACATGTTGGGCGATCACGGTGAAGAGCGATTATAGGAAGTCGATAATGGCGACATCGCGAGGAAGTCAACGATATGCGAGGGTATGGAATGTGCTTTTGATGAGGATAGGTCGCATGATGACAATCTGGATCGGATGCTACTGCGATGCGAGAAGGAACTACGGTGAGAGAGAGTTTTGTAAATTCGAGGGCTTAATGGAGGACTCGGAAACCTTTGTTCCTGGGCGCAGGCGGAATACACAAGGTTGTCAACCGTGCTTGAGCTGCTGAAATTGAAGGCAAGCAATGGTTGGTCAGATAAGAGTTTTCTGGCGTTGTTAGGTCTCTTAGTCGACATCCTTCCGAGGGAGAAGCGTGTTGCCTAGCACGACCTACCAAGCTAAGAAGGTTATTTGTCCATTGGGAATGGAAGTAGAAAGAATACATGCATGTCCGAACGATTGTATCCTCTACAGTAAAGAGTATGCGAGACATGCATGCATGTCCGTGTGCTGAGCATCCCGATACAAGCGTAAGAATACTGCTAAGGCGAAGCAAGGACCTCTGCTAAGATGTTGTGGTATCGCACTGTGATCCCATGTTTGAAGCGTTTATTTGCGAACCGAAAGGAGGCAAGATTGATGCGTTGGCACTCGGAGGCGTAAGAAAGATGGGAAGCTCGGACACCTGCTGATTACGCCCGATGGAGAAACTTCGATCGAAGCTTGAAGAGTTCGGTCGGAAGCAGGAACATAAGGTTAGGGTTGAGTACGGACGGAATGAATCCTTTCGGTAACATGAGCGTGAGCATAGCACATGGTCCGTGAATCTATGTATGTACAACCTTCCTCCTTGGCTGTGTATGAAGCGGAAATACATTTTGATGTCACTACTTATCCAAGGGCGAAGCAACACAGGAGCGATATTGATGTGTACCTAGCACCATTCTTTGAAAGATCTTGTGACACTTTGGAGCGAAGGGTACAAGTATGGGATGCGTACAAGCGAGAGAACTTCACTTTACGTGCCATGTTATTCTGCACCATCAATGATTTTCCGCCCTTGGTAACTGTCGAGGTTTGATTACAAAAGGAGCCAAAGCTTTGTCGCCTTTGCTTAGATGGTACAGAGAGTGTATGGTGAACAACTCACGTAAAGCGTGTATATGCGTCACCGTAGGTTCCTTCTCGAGATTCACCCATATCGCAAGATGAAGAAACAATTCGACGGAAATAAGGAGGGCGGTTCGGCTCAAGGGCTTTTAGAGGAAAGAGGTCTATGATATGGTTAAGGATATCGATGTTGTGCTTGGAAAGGGGCGTAAATTAAGGACCCCTCAGAAAAACATCTGGAAGAAGCGGTCAATTTTTTGGGACTTGCCTTATTGGGAGCACTTAGAAGTTCGCCACTGCATCGACGTCATGCGTGGAGAAGAATGTATGTGATAGCAGATTGGTCTCTTCTTGAACATTCTTGGCAAAACAAAAGGCGGTGTTAACGCATGCGGCGTGACTTGGTTGATATGAACATAAGAACCGAGTTAGCAGAAAGAGACCGATAAAGGACGAGCGTACCTTCCCGACTTGCTACACTTTGTCCAAGGCGAGAGAAATGAAGCGTGTCAAAGTTTGCATGGTGTGAAAGTTCCGTCCGGTTACTCGCCAATATTAAGAAACTTGTTTCCATGAAAGATTTGAAATTAATTGGTATGAAGTCTCATGATTGTCATGTGCTGATGACACAGATGCTTCCTGTTGCAATTAGGAGTATCTTGCCAAACAAGGTCAGTGGCAATCTTTAGGGTGTGTTATTTCTTTAACTCAATTGCTCGAGAAGGTCATCGATCCCGAAGGACTCGGCGCTCTGAGGCCGAGGTGGTGGCGACTCTATGTCATCTTGAGATGTATTTCCTCCGTCTTTTTTTGATATCATGGTCCATCTCATTGTTCACCTTGTGAAAGAGATAAAGATATGCGGCCATGTGTTCCTACGTCATATGTACCCTTTCGAGAGATACATGGGAATTCTGAAGTCCTACGTAAGGAATCGATCTCGGCCGGAGGGCAGTATCATCGAAGGTTTTGCAACCGAAGAGGTCATTGAGTTCTGCGTGGACTACATGGCTCAGGTGGAACCGATAGGCGTGCCTCTATCTCGTCACGAGGGGAGACTAGAGGGTATCGGGACCATCGGGAGGAAAGCAATCACTCCCGATCTAGATACATACGCGCAGGCCCATTTCACGGTCTTGCAACACATGACCCAAGTGTCCCCGTACGTCGACGAGCACAAAGACATGGTACGCCAACAGAATCCAGACCGGTCGGAGGTTTGGATAACGAGAGAGTACAACCGTTGGTTCAACGAATGGTTAAAGATGCGATTCACTGGGAGGCCATCAAGTGATGAAACGCTACTATGGTTGGCCAAAGGACCAAAATTTACAATTGTGACATGGCAAGTATACGACATAAATGGGTACACGTTTTATACGGCAGCTCAGGATAGGAAGAGCCTGATCCGAGCAGCGGTGTCCGCATAGATGCATTTCATGAGTGGTTCAATACCGCGGGGGCACGCAGGTTGAACTCGTACTATGGGTTCGTAGAGGAGATTTGGGAGCTTGACTATGTACTTTTCAAGATCCCCCTGTTTCGATGTCACTGGGTTAAACTTCCGCAGAGCGTGAAGGTCGACAAGTACGGCGTCACTACTGTGGACATCAAACGTGTTGGATACAAGGACGAACCATTCGTACTCGCTAAGCAAGTTGTTCAAGTTTTTTATGTAACGGACCCAGCAAATAAGAACCGCCACGTAGTTCTTCATGGGAAAAGAAGGATTGTCGGAGTTGAGAATGTCGTGGATGAGGAAGAGTACAATCAATTTGACGAGTTGCCTCCTTTCGGAGACGGCATCAGACTAGAGGAAGAACCCAGTGAGGAAGCTAGCTATATGCGCGTCGATCATCATGAAGGACTATATTTCAATTAAGCATGTATATATTCCATTGTAATTAATTTGATGTTAACATGGAAACGCATCACATGTTATGGACGAGTGCTAAATCGGTCAATTTGCCTCGGTCGGTCGTGTGAGACCCCGGTTTATGAGACTTGTAATGCAAAAGATATGAGCAAAACACCTCATTTAGAGCTATGATACAGTGAATCAAGCACCTCATGAGATGAACAACCCAATTGGATTCATCTCATTTGGAGCTATGATGCACTTTCTACAATTTTTCAAAGCCTTGAAATGAGCAAAAGTAAAATGCATAAGTAAACTTTTCTGAAAACAGTAACATGTTCAAAACTAATTTTCACAGTAAGCTCATTAATAGAGGAATCCAACAAAATTGGATTCACTCAAAAATAGTTTACAGAGAAAAAGTTATGTATTTTTGAATTTAATTGTATTTTTTAGTTAACAAATAATCCTTCTCGGGAAAATCCAAAATTAAATCGTCGTGGATGAACTTGGATCGTTGATCTAGCGATGGACGGTTCTAGCGACGAGTGCTTTGGACGGTCCGAGCGTTGCTTTGGACGGCGAATCGGGCCGTCCATCTAAAGATCGACGGTTCTACATATGTGTGTCTGTTCACATCACAGACGGTTCTATAACATTACCGTCTGTGATACTTAATATCACAGACGGTTCTATTAATGAACCGTTTGTGATATCAACATATCACAGACGGTTCAGTTATGGAACCGTCTGTGATATTAAAATTTGGGTTTCTCTGTTAAGTTATCACAGACGGTTCCATAATAGAACAAATGCGTGATAGTTAACTTTATCATGAGACGGTTTGTTTATGGAATCGCGCGCGCGATTCTATCATAGAACCGCTATATGATGTCTGTATTATCATCGAGCGGTTGTGCACACTCGCCTTAGTCTTTTTCCACCCTTCTCTCTTTGTGAGGCGAGGGTTTACAGCGCCGCCTCCCTTCGTCCCGCCTCAGGCCAGCGCCGCCTCGCCGTCCTTGCCTTCGACCGCCGCCTCCCTTCGTCCTCGCCTCGTCGGGCCGCCTCCCTTCGTCCCTGCCTTCGTCCAGTGCTGCCCCGCCTGCTGAGCACCGGTGAGTTTCCAGCGCCGCCTCCCTTCTCTGTAGTGAGGCAGGGTTTACCTCGGTGCCGCCCCGCCCTGCTAGAGCACCGGTGAGTTTCCCGCTTCCCCCTTCTCTGCCGTGAGGCGAGGGTTTACCTCGGTGCCGCCCGCCCTGCTTGAGCACCCAGGGTTTATGTCGCATTTTTACCCCTTTAGATGTTTTACTCTGCTATGCTTTTGTTTGAAATGGGGTGAGGCTCTGTGTGCTTGCTCGGCCAGGGGGATGAACCGGCAAAAATGTGGTATATTGTTAGCTTACAAAATTTTGTTAAATATTGGCCATCTGTGCTCAAAGTTGTTGCTATAATATATATGTAAGTTTGAAGTTAATGGATATGAACTACACAAAGTTCCACATAGTGGATTGTCTCCAATCTATGGCTCAGTTGGAGCTTAATATGATCTGGAACTACGGTCTGATTCTTTGTGTAACTTGAGAGCATCATCTGAAATGGTTAAAACCAAGGTTTCACACAGCTCTGGCCTCCAGGTATGGAGCACCTAAAGGATGCTGAAAAAAAAAAGTTCAGACTCTTGAGCTATGTAGAAATAAATGAAAAACCAGGCTAGTTTGGCCAAGCTCGCTCATTAAATTTGGATCATGAGTTGATTGGATTGAGTTTTACGCACATAATTGGTGAATCCATATGTAGGTGAGTCATTTGTGTCGCAGTTATATGAACACAGTTGGATGAGGCTGACATCCTCTATACTCGAAAGGCTGAAAATGAAGTCTTGTACCAACAGTATGCTCTAGTATTGGTTTTCACTGTTTTTCTGTAGGAGTGCAAGTGAAAAAAAAAGCTATGACGCCTTCTTTCAGGTGGATTGGTTAGTTCTGAAGCTGCTTCTTAGTATTGGGGCATTAGTTGGATACACCTAATGATGTTTCCGAGGGTTTGGGATTTATTGGGATGTGCATTGTAGGATTTGACCGCAATTACGGCAATTGCGAAAGTGGGTCTTTGAATTATAATAATCTTAGAATGATGAAAACCTATGGAAATAAGGCGGTGCCGATTTACTAGGTTGGCCTAGGTATCATGGGTATCCGGTCTTGACTAATGCAGGTTAGCCTAGGTGACTTGAAAAACCAAGATGCCGGTTAACCTAGGTTGTTGTGGGTAGTCTCGATACTTAGGGTGCCGACTAATCTAGGTAAACCTGGGAACCGTGATGATTCTTATGGTACACCGACGGCAATTTATTTTATTTTACTCTGATTATTGATTCTCTTTGTTTCTTTATGGTATGGCACTACTACAAAACAGGGCTGACATGGCAAACGTTGATTCTATTTGTTTATATTTTTTGTGCAATTTCCCATATATTATAAACTATGTAATCATTGCATACGTAACTTATATAGATAGCAAGTAAGCGAGATGGCAGAGGCACCGTCTTCGCCGCCGTCAGCGACGTCGCCAATTGCGTCTGGATCTCCGATCAAGGTGGTACGCAGGCGAGAAGGCAGAGGAATCTCCAAATTGCCCTCGGGCCGCATGACGATCATGGAGGTCGATGGCGTCGGGATCGCCGAGTCCCAAGAAAGCGGTGTGAGATTCGGACCGTCTGCGAGGTACTTGCAAGGAGCGGGTCCCCATCACCACCCCAACTTGGAAGTCTCGGCGGATGTCTGAGAGAGACCCGGTTGTGGACTGAAATTTCTGCCTCGTTCACTTTCCCTGAAGCAGACCAGGCACGTGTGCGATGGCACACGCTGCTGGCGATGTCCCACGCATGGAGGACCTTCAAGAGCCTGCTTGTCACGCAGTACGTGAACACGGGTCAGGCGCCCTTCACGGCGTATCAATTTTGTCGCGGGATACATGGGCGCGCCGTGCGATGAAGGCATTGCCGAATTTCGGGAGCAAAGTGCGGCGCCGAGCTATCGAGCACAAAACACTCACCCCACGGACTCGGCCTTGCCTGGTGCGCGGGTAAAGCCACGCGATGGCGGCGGAGGGCGAGACTCTGCACGACCGTTTTTGAGATCTCGACGGCGCGCTCGAGCACAGTTAGAGCGAGGGCATCGGCCCGTCTTGGGCAACATCTCTTTGACAAACCCGTGAGACGAGGCGGTATCTCAACGTGTGGTAAATTTCTCGAACCACTTAATTGTTAATAAGTCCATAACTTCATGGTGTCTACAATAACATGATGTTCTCTTGCGAGAAGCATTGACTTCGCATGTTCCCAAGGTTCCTTCAAGTAGGCGAGGAGAAGGATGTCTGTCTCTGACCACAGGAAACAAGGAGCACCGGGTCGCACGCGAGGCGTTGGGGTTTACGTACCTTGGAGGATGGATTCCACACAACTCCGACACGTATAGGAGTAGGAAGAGATCCAAGGACCGGCCACGGCCTCGGTTGGAACATGTGATTATTGCAAAATTTTAAGAACAAATAACAAACTTGCAGAACCAAGTAAATCAACTCATGCAGGTGCAAGCCGCCCCTGTTAATTTCGGAGCAAGTCCTGCTCGACATCGGAGTAGCGTCGCGTCCACACATAATTCTGGACATGATGACGTGCAATTACCGATCAACGGCATCGAGGTAATGTACATCTCTGGAATGCTCCAAGGATAGACCTATAGGACGCCTTAGCTAATTGTGTACCCTTTTGTAGGAGCTGACGCCCTGCAAGCTCCAAGTGAGGATAGTAGGGTCGATTCCTATTGAGGATGGGCGGGGTATGGTGTATCCATACCAGGAAGGGGCAGTGCAGCACGGTGCCCAGCTGGCGCAGGGTGCAGGTGGACATGTTCCATGACAATTTCATGGCCATCTCGCTGGAGATTCCCCCGAACGAAGAAATCAGAACACTAGGGGATGCCACGCACACTTTTATCCAGTGGCCCAAGAAGGACATCGCCTTTGGACCCTTGGTGGCGATATCAAGAGGACCCTGCCTCTCCAATAGGACCCTCGATGAGTCCGCCTCAACCAAAGCTTCAGAAGGCCACCACATCGCTTCCCGTCGAGAAGACGGCGAAGGGACAAGAAAAGCGTGTCACCATATCGGTCCCTGAGGCGTCTCACGGGAAGACGTCCCTCAGCCACCTCGTTAAGGAGAAATCGAAATCGAAGAACATTAAGGCACCTCCCAACCCCGCCAAATACTCACTCGGAAGTCCGTTGGTCTCCGGCGCAGAACTAAAGAGCTCAGGAGTAGCTTGTCAAGCTTTGCATGATTGGTACTTGCGCAAGACCCGAGAGAAGGGGTCATCTTTGGAATCACCGTCGGATCACGGGAGGAGCATTTTCTCCACGAGCACAGCCCGCCGTCGTGGGCCGAAGACTTATTTGACCTATACAACCTAAGCGCCTCGGCGCCTCACTTCTACGATCTTTGGACCTTTGTAAGTGTGTGCAATCAATTTCTATACTCATGTGATACCGATAAATATCATAACTCATTGCTTATGTACAGATACATTATGAAACGTGCCCATCGAATCAAAGAACCGGTGGGTTTCCTCGACCCACACGTGGTCTCTGAGCAAACAATCAACCAAGACGCATCCTACGTCGAGAATTACATAAAAATGGGATTGCTTACTCTGGACGACAGGGACTACATAATGGTGCCCTACAATCAGAAGTAAGTGCTTCAATATTTGCTATACAAATTACGTTTCAACATAGGTTTATGACTATAGCGACATACACGAGTAGGTTCCACTGGATTCTTCTGATTCTCGTGCCAAAGAGGAACATGGTATTGTACCTTGATTCTCTACTCAACAAAAATCACGACTTCACCATTCTTAAAGGAATACTCGACAGGTTTGTTTATTTCCTCCGCACATAACTCTATTGTAGTCTTCCTTCGTTTGAAATGGACAAGGATAACTTTTTTGAATCATGTAGGGCGTTCATCGGCTATGTTGCCGAGGGAGGTTTATACAAGGAGCAGCGCCACTGCGACTCACGAGGATGCGATTTCGATCGCGCTACAATACAATAATCATATATCATACTCCGTAATATTGCGTCTCGGTATTGTACATATATATGTAATTCTATTTTTGCGATCCGCTTGACAAAAGCGAGATCACCTATCGCATTCTCGTATGCCATCATATGCGACTATTGATTGCTTCTAGGATGAGCGATCCCAGGTTTGTCAATCTCGTAATAATTATCTCCTAATTATAAATTTAAATATATATGCTTACTACTTTACTCCTGCTAGCGACAGGGCTTGAACATAGAGTTAAATGCACTCGAGATGGACCAGGTCATGCACATTCGAGGGGAGATCTGTGGCTTCATCAAGGCAGACATAGTTAACACCACAGGAGAGTTTCACGCCGTCGACTCCGATGAACGACCTCGAAACAATTGATTCAATATTGTAATTCACTTTGACTGGTTGTAATTCAATTTGTAACTCTAGCGACAATATATACTTGAAACATTCTTTTGTAATTGATTTTGAGTTAAATGATCACTTTGAGTTGTCAACAATTATCTGTGACATGTTTTTGCTTGCTAGTTTTCAGAGTGCATGGCTAGCAATTCCTGAGGCTAGCTGAAAATACGATAAAACTTAATTAGGTTTAAGGACTTATCACAGACGGTTCCAACCACGAACCGCTCGTGATACTCTGAAATCGCAGCGGTTCCAACTACAAACTATGCGTGATTATTGATATCACAAGCGGTTCCAACCACGAACCGTGCAGTGATTTGTAGTATCCGCAGACGGTTCGTGATTGGAACCGTCGTGATAAGACTTATCCGACGGTTTTCAACCGCGTAATAACCGCTGTTATCTCAGACATAAAATTTCAGACGGTTCAAAAACCGTCTGTGATGACTGTTACGAACCGTCTGTGATGACATTTTCTGTAGTAGTGGCAGGACCCCACGGTGCCTGCAACCCGACGGAGACAAGGTCAGGAAGACCGATGGCGGTTGGAGCAGGGCCACGGCGATGTCAAGGTGGCGCGTTGCGCGGCGCATGAATGCGACGGTGATGCATGCAGCGACGGTGATGCATGCAGCGGCGTATGCGGCGCTGAGGGAGGCGAGGCTAGTGGCTTGCACGATGTGGAGGTGGCGGCTTGGCGCTGCCATTCGGGAGCAAGGGTTGTGGACAGCGCGGCGTGGGTCGATAACGGCTCGGGAAACGCGGCGTCGAGGTAGAGCAATGACGGAGGATGGTGTGGGGTATCCAGTGCCGAGGGCGTGGTGTATGCGGTGGCAACACGGCATCAAGCTAGAGCAATGACGGAGGATGGTGTGGGGCATGCAGTGCCGAGGGCGCGGTGCATGCGACGACACCGAGATGGTGAAGCCGACAAGATGAACAACAATGTAAATTGAGGATTATTAAGTATAACAGAGAGTGAATAACATTTCAAGTGCAAGTAAAAAAAGATTATATTGGATTAAAGAGCCATTAGAGATTGTTCTAAAAGGAGTAAACTAACCTGGAAAACAAGTATGGAAGATAGTTATTAAAAAATAAACAGTGGACCTCCACTTAACAATTGGTGAGAGACCATGTGAGTAGGGTCCCCATTTGAGTGATGAGTATTTGACGCTGTGGTGAGAAGTTTGTGATTGAAATAATTGCGTTTGCGTTTACTGATACATTTACGTAAGTGCGGAACTTAGGTTCGAAAGCGGAGCTTAGATAATCGGAACTTCCGCGTGGTAAAACGGAACTTCCGATTATCTGACGTTTTGAGTTACATTACGAGTAATCGGAACTTCCGCACCTGGGATCGCGGGCGTCCGATATCTTGACGTGAGTTTTCTGCTGTGACGACAATCGGATCTTCCAACCTGGGAGTGCGGACGGTCCGATAATCGGAACTTTCGCAAAGGTAAGTGCGGAACTTCCGAAATGGTAAGTGCGGAACTTCCGATTATCGGTAGAACTGTGCAGAAAGGCATAGTTTGTGATTTTGAGTTTGTATGAGTTTGAGTCTTGTACAAATATTGATGCTATGATATTGGGCAATGCTATGTGATGTGTTTTATGCATGTTGATTGCGGGACATCGAGGCGAAGTCGTGGCGAGACACGAGGTGATCGGACTAAGCGCAGCGCGTTGAGGTCGAGCGGTCGAGATGTGTCGAAGACGGCGTGAATCTTAAGGTGGTTGCGAGTCAAGGACAGCAAGGTGTACGGGAGGCTTCCAGAAGATGCGCAAGGGGCGAAACGGTCTTTTCGCAAAGCGGCACAAGTGGAGGCGGTTCTGTTTGGGGGTAGCGGGCTTAATGGGTTGGAGACCCGTTAGCTAGGCTATAAATAGAGGTGTAACCCTGGTGAGAGGGTTGGAGATTTTGGTTAGGGTTTTGAATAGGGTTTGTTGGCTTTTGCTTTAGTGGTTAAGGGTTGTTTTGCTTTGTAGCTTTAGTTGTTGAGATTGAGAGGATGAACTAAACTTCTTGTGATCATTCCTCCTTGTTGGATGAACTAAACTTCTTGTGATCATTCCTCCTTGTTTACCTCTGTAATTTACGTTTCAATTAATGAAATCTTTGAAGTTGATTTCTCTATTCATGCCCTTGTTCTTGTTCTCCCGTACAACTTGATCTTGAGGTTTTGGCCTTTCTTGTTGATTCTTGTTGGAAAGTGCTAAGATGGATTGCTCTCAGTCGAGATGATACCTCTAGATCATTTGATCATCTTTTCCCACGAGCAAACTTAGTTTAATCTCCGTTCTTGAGTTTTGCTTCCTCTGTTCTTCCTCCCCGTGCCTAGGTTTTATTGAAAATCTTGTTTGGCTTGTTGAGAAGGGATGAAACTTGGCACGCAGGATCACTATGCTATTAAGTAGCCATCCTCAAAGTTTCATAACCCGAGAATCAAAGAATCTCTTGAATTTCAGTTTGTGGCCTCTCTTACCTTTTCTTCAAGAAATCCGATTTCTCTTTAGTTAGACGATCTTTGTCTGCGATTTCTTCTCATGAGGTCAAGATGTTGTTTAGGATGATGTCCTGTGAGACTTGACCTGAGAAGAGCAGCAAATCAAAAGTATTTTGGATTTTTGAATCGTTCTAGTGCGCTCTGTTCTTCTGTCAGGATAATCGGAACTTCCGCCATCTGAACTGCGGAACTTGCGATTTTGAACTTCGTGCGACACATCGGAACTTCGTTGTGCGGAACTTCCGCTTTGTTGGCGGAACTTCCGATTTACGCGAAACGACCGAAGCTTGTTTCGTTCTCGATTTTGCTTCACTTCTTTTCTTGAGATTTCCAGAGGGCCTTGTCGGTTTGTTTAAATACAGTAAAGGGGAGTTCTTAATTTTTAAGGCACCATTCACGCCCCCCCCTCTCTTGCCATTTCGGTCCTTCAATTGGTATCGAGCTGTTAGCTCTTCCTTATAGATCTTAACCGGTGCTGTTGAGCCATAACAGCGGACAAGTATTCCACCAAGCCTCCAGTCTTTGATGGCTGGATTACCCCTTACGGAAGAGCCGAATGAAACATACATCCGTGCTCGGTATGCCATCGGAGAAAGGTGAAGGTTAGATTTGTTGTTCCTGCTGATGAAAACATCAATATGGGAAATATGCCCGATGTTGAGGCCAATTCTAAGGCAAGGAACATTATCATTCGTGGTTTGGCGAAGTGAGTTCGATCGCATTTCTCATCATCTTACGCTACGACATCAGGTGACCCTCGATGCATACCATGAGGCACCACCAGTTAAGACGGTTCGACAAGACCAGTTCAAGCGAGAATACAACAAATTTGAGATGCTTGCGGTGAATCTCTTGACGAGTGCTTTTCGCGTTTCCATAAGATTTTGAGCAACCTCCGAGCCGTCGGTCTTACATACCCCGACTCGGATAACGCTCGACAGATGCTTTCTGCACTCGATCTTCGTGTTTGGGATATGAAAGTGACTACCATCAAGGATAGCACGGACCTCTCGACCTTAACTCTTGACGCGCTTTACTCGCGCCTCAAGACTCACGAGATTGACATTGTCTCTCGAAGGTCGAAGTCACAGTCGATGGCTTTAGTCACCGATCCCACCTCTGGATCTTCTTACGAGTCGATACGGGTTCTCCCTTGCGCTCTCGTGACATAAGCGATGATCGATTAGAGCGATTTTGAGGATGAGCAGTTAGCCCTCCTAGCTCGGAAGTTTTCCCATGCTTACAAGAGGAGGAGGGATGGAAAAAGAGGAGGTCCTGTGATTTGCTTCGAGTGTGGTGGCCCCAACCACATCCGAGCAAACTGCCCCAAGCTGGGGAAGGGCAAATGATGCGGACATCCTTAGCTATGTTGTTTCATATAATATTTTCAATTCATTAAATACCTCAGAACAACATGAGCTTACTAAGAGAGTTGAAAAACAAGAGAAGCTTATCCAGCAGTGAATCATTCCTTTGAATTTCCTTTTAAATTAGTTGAGAATTTCATACTACCTAAAATTAGTGTTTTACTTGTGCTCAGATTGGAAGATTCAATAATGTACAGAGATGAAAGATATGGGGCTGTTCTTGAAGAAAGGCAGTCACAATGGAGGAGAAGCTCGTGGGAGACAAGCAAGGGGAGAGAAGCCCAAGAATCCAAATCAAATTCGAAACTTCCACAAGCCCAACCAAATTCAAATTCGGAATCAACTCAGAATCAAATTCGGATTCGGAATCAGCATCAAATTCGGATTCGGAATCAGCAGGACAGTCCGGATTAAAACGGTCATAACTTTCACAAACGGAGTCCGATTCGAGTGTTCTCAGACTTGTTGGAAAGATAACTTCAAGCCCGATCCAACGCATCCTCCCTCACTCCGCAATTCCTTCTGGATCAAAAGATATGATCGAATCAATGTGACGGTTGTAAAATCAGAGTTTCATTTTCTGTTTTGGAATGTGTCGGAATTGGAGTAGGACTCCAAATCTGAATTAGAATAGGAGTAGGGCCTCTTGGCCAGCCATGAGGAGGAGTAGGGCACTATATATAGAGGTAGACCCCATTGTAACCTCGGACCACGTTTAATATATTTTCAAAGCTTTGCTTGATTCTCTGTTGTGCTTATAGCCAAAACAGAGGAATTGGGCATTGAGAACAAGAGGTCGTTCTTGCTTTTCATTTGGGAATTGAGGGTTCGACGATCTTCGCTTGTGGTCGCGAGGATCCAATCAAGTGTGTGTTTGGGCGAATTTTCCATAGAGTTGCAAGTCCGTGCATTGGCGCGGGGATCGGTGGTGGTTCGTCGGGATACACAAGTTATCGAGAGGTTCTCGTCGAGAAGATCGGGCACCCGCATCGGCAAAGGTGACTACGCGGTTCGGGCAAACGACTACATCGACAAGAACCGCAACACGAAGCCCTCAAAGACTGACCAAGGCAAGAAGAAGTTCCGCAACTTTGGGAAGGCAAAGAAGGCATTCCATCGCGTCCTCACCGCCTCGACGAACCGGACACCGCCGAGGTGGAGGGGTGGAGTGATGATGATGGAAAGGGCGATCAAGATCCCAAGGACGACGGCAACTTCTCGGCATGTGCTTCATGGCCCTCGGGGCGATCTAGCGACAATGGTGTACTCAGACTCCGATGAGGAGGTTCCGGTTTGGGAAGGAAAAGGTCTGGATTGTAGACTCCGGGTGTTCTCGTCATATGACCGGAGACTCTCGTTGGTTTTCTTCCTAGCCGTGCTCGAGGTGATGAGACGATCACCTTCGGAGATGCTTCATTTGGCGCGTCATCGCTAAAGGTACTGTGAGCATTAATAATTCTTTTATTTTGAAAGATGTTGCCTTAGTAAGTAGGCTGCGAGATAATCGCTTTCGATCTCTCGACCACCGATGACGATTCTGAGGTGAGCTTTAAGAAAACAATTGCAAAATTCTTGATTCTTGGGTAGCCTAGTTTGCGGGATTTCTCAATATGGGAGGATTTTTCGTGCTGATTTTTCTAAGTCTTCTGGTGATCCTCTCAGGTGCTTAGTTGCTTCTGAATCCCGTGATTTGACTTTCTGGCATAGGAGACTTGGTCATATAGGATTTGATCATCGACCGAGTTAGCGCCACGATCTCATTCGTGGTTTTCGAAACTCAAAATGGTCAAGGATCTTGTTTGTGCTCCTTGCCAAGACGGCAAAATGGTTGCCGCTTCACATCCTCCGATTCATGATGACTATGACGGATGCACGAGTCAAGCTGCCCATATGGACCTGATGGGACCGGCTAGAGTGCGATCGATGGGAGGGAAGTGGTGCGTACTTGTCGTGGTCGATGACTTCTCGAGGTATTCTTGGGTGTTTTCTTAGCCTCGAAGGATGAGGCGTTTTCACTTTTTCGAGGTCTTTTAGTAGGCTTCTGTTGAGCTCCCGGGTGCATTACGAGCAATTCGCAGTGATAATGGCACCGAGTTCAAGAATTCCTACTTTGAGAGTTTCTTTGGTGAGGCAGTGTAAAGCACCGTTCTCGTCTCCATCGCCCCCAATGAATGGCGTTGTGGAGAGGAAGAACCGTACCTTGGTCGAGATGGCGGGACGATGCTTGATGAGTACTCTACACCTAGGAAGTTTTGAAATGAGGCTATTGCTACTACTTGTCATGTTTCTAATGAGTCTTTCTTGAGCACTCTTGCATCGCACTTCTTATGAGTTGAGATATGGCGAAAACCCAGTCTCGCATTTTCGTGTGTTTGGTTGCAAGTGTTTTATTTTGAAGTGCAGGAACCTAGATAAGTTCGAATCACGATCTTGTGATGGGATCTTTACGGGTTACTCGACTTCTTCTCGTGCCTATAGAGTGCAGGCTCGCGAGTCTAGTAAGTTGGTAGAAACTCGTGAGGTAACCTTGATGAGGCGGTCAGGGGACTAGGCACGATATCTCGAGTTCTCTAGAGCGATCGAGTCTATCTTGAAGAAGTTGAGGAAGATGGAGATGAGGGTTGTCTACCCGATCCAGTTCTTTCTCCTCCTCTTGAGGTGCCTTCTTCCTTGCACCTCGAGGAGATCGGCTCTTACCTTCAGCTTCTTACGGCTAGTGGCTCTGTCCCTATCTCATCGCTAATGAGATAGAGGCCACTTCTTCATCTCACCTGGACCTCCAAGACACATACAAAGGACCATCCTTCAGAGCGGATCATTGGAGACCTCTTTGAGCGTGTCACACGTTCCAAAGTGGTTTGTCTCTCTTTGTCTCCATTCTACTTTCGTCGCCTCATTTGAGCCCAAAGGCGTTTGTCTGCTCTATCCGACGAGTCTTGGATAAGCGCCATGCATGAGGAGTTGGAAAACTTTGAAAGAAACAAGGTCGGTCCTTGTTGAGCCCCTCAAGGTCACAATATCATTGGGACCAAATGGGTGTTCAAGAACAAGCAAAGTGAAGATGGGTTAGTCATTCGAAACAAGGCTAAATTTGGTAGCTGGGGTACTCCCAAGTTGAGGTCTAGATTTCGAAGAGACCTTTGCCCCTGTAGCTAGACTTGAAGCCATTAGAATCCTACTTGCCTTTGCAGTTTCTAAGGGTTTCAAGCTTTACCAGATCGATGTCAAGAGTGCTTTCCTCAATGGACTTATTGAGGAAGAAGTCTATGTCAGACAGCCTCCAGGTTTCAAGAACCCCAAATACCCTAACCATGTCTACAGGCTTTCCAAAGCTTTGTATGGACTCAAGCAGGCTCCCGAGCTTGGTATGAAAGGCTTAAGTCTGTCTCTTTGAGTCATGGTTTTGAAATGGGTAAAATAGACAAGACCTTGTTCATCCGCCGTCTTGGCACTGATCTTTTGCTCGTCCAGATCTATGTGGACGACATCATCTTTGGCGGCTCCTCACATACTCTCGTTTCCCAGTTTTCCGATGTTATGAGCTCGGAATTTGAGATGAGCATGATGGGCGAGTTGAGCTTCTTCCTTGGCTTCCAAATCAAACAGACTCGGGAAGGTACTTTTCTTCACCAAGGCAAGTACACTCGAGACCTCCTGAAGCGCTTCGACATGAATGATGGAAAGCCAGTATCAACTCCGATGGCATCTACAGCTGCTCTTGATCCAGATGAAGACGGCGAACCTGTTGACCAAAAGGAGTTCAGGAGCATGATTGGCTCTCTCTTGTACCTCACAGCCTCGAGACCAGACATACATTTCTCCGTATGTCTTTGTGCTCGGTTTCAGGCTTCTCCTCGCGTATCACACCGTCAGGCGGTGAAGCGCATCTTTCGGTACCTTCGAGCTACCATTGACTATGGTATCTGGTACTCTTCCTCTTCTTGTCTATCTCTTAGAGCCTTCTCCGATGCAGATTTCGCTAGCTGTAGGATAGATAGGAAGAGCACCTCTGGCACTTGCCAATTCATTGGCACTTCTCTTGTCTCCTGGTCTTCAAGGAAGCAGTCCGGTGTTGCCCAGTCCACTGTAGAGGCCGAGTACGTTGTTGTAGCCAAGTGCTTTGGATGGTCTCGACCTTGCAGACTTTGGGTTAGTAGTCGACCGTGTTCCACTCTTTTGTGATAACACGTCTGCGATTTGCATTGCCAAGAACCCAGTGCAACATTCTCGGAACAAGCATATTGATATCAGATATCACTTTCTTCGAGATTATGTAGAGAAGGGTGACATTGTGCTCCAGTTTGTGGAGAGTGAACACCAGTTGGCTGATATCTTCACCAAGCCTTTGGACTGACTCGGTTGCCGACTCAAGGGAGAGCTTGGGGTGGTTTGTCCTTATGGTTTGTTGTAAGGGGAGCTTGGGTTTTACTCTTGTATTATATTTTAATTATGCTATTTCTCCTTTCTGGTTGCATTTCATTTAAGTGCTTTGGGTCTAAGTCCTTCCAACATAGGTTAGAGTGGTTATCTTGCCAAGTGTGCTTTGACTGCTTGTTCTTATCTTGTGCTTCTAGGATGTTGCTTATTAGCTGTTCTCCTCTCTCTAAGTTGAGCTTACTCACTTCTTATAGGTTCTAGCGAGGGTCGGGCCACCCTTGGGTAGACAGGGACAGTGTTTGCTCCTTAGTGTGTTAGTCGATCAGCTGATAGTCCTATAATCATATGGGGTAGATAAGAATTTGTCTAAGCTATAGTATTCTCTATATCTTATCTATGCTCTAAGGACTGCCTTTTTGTTTCTCTTTCCAGTTTCTCGTTTTTGTTCCTTTGGTTCAGGGGGAGTTCATCTTGGTTCTTCTAGTTCTTAAATTTGTCATAACTCAACCTGAATTAAAAGATGCATCTTATTATGAAGGGGATCTGGATTTTTGTGCATTTCATCACTGCATTGTAATATAATCATATGGAGCCCTGTCTATTATCCCTTATGATCTGTTTTCCCTGTTTTACATCTTGCCATGATTTATGCTAAACTGCTAGATTTATCATGACTTTTTATGTGTAGTTTAGTCTTTGCCATGCTAAGGTGATTAAAAAATGCTCAACTTGAATTAAAATCTTGTCATGATAGCTCTTGAGACTAGTCTGTTGAAGTTATCCTTTTATGATTCTCGCCATGTCAAGTAGGCTGAGTTGAGTCCTGAATCTCTTTTGAACTTTAGATTAAGCTATGTCAGCTCGTTAAGAAACATGACTTATCTTTAATCGTTGGTCTAAAAACTTCAAAAGCAAAAATGATGTCTTTTGTGCGAAAAAACTGATCTCACCAAATCTTTCTCATGAGACTGCTTGCCATTGCACTAGGCATGAACTCAGGGGGAGCCTTGGATGACCTAAGATCACTTCCTTAAGTATGTTGCTTGGAGTGATCACATAAGGCTTGGGATCTAGCACATGGTTAAGATTTGAAAAAAAAATGGTTGAAGCTTAGGAGGCAGTTGTGGATGACACCTAGTCCAGAGCTTACTTCACTAAGATAAAGCCATAATTATGTTTCCAGAAAAGAAACTTGTGGTAAAATTGCTTATCTTCGAACAGACCAAGTACTTGATCAAATGAGTCTTTCTTACAACTGGTAGCACTCTAAACTGTTCAATAGTATGCTTCTTGGTTCCACTTAGATTTTTTGACATGGCTTGTATCATCCTTGGATACCTTTAGCTAGACTACAATCTTGGTTTATTTGACTTGCTAAAGAATTGGATCATTAATCAGATTATGGATTTTCTGTCTTAGCTATTCTATACATCAATTGTCATGATCTTGATAGCATTCTTATGTGTTATGGCTTGGTGTAATACTCTAATAGTCATTTTGGATAATCTTCATGGCTCCTAATGCTTAAAATGAATATCATATAGTCATTTCCTCTCTTTAAAACTTCTTGATGTGTTTATTGCCAAAAGGGGGAGAAGTTAGTTTGGAGAGTCTTCTAGAGTTTTGTAGAAAAATTTGCTCTTTCATTTAAAGCTCCAATCCTTCTTCTTTGACAAACATGGTTTTAAGCCTTCTTGATTTCTAGATTAGACCATGTTTGGCTTTTATCACAAACTCTTCTATATGCTATTTCTGTGTTTGTCAATATACTCATCAAGGGGGAGATTGAGAGACCATGTGAGTAGGGTCCCCATTTGAGTGATGAGTATTTGACGCTGTGGTGAGAAGTTTGTGATTGAAATCATTGCGTTTGCGTTTCTGCTGGTTTGTTTCTGTAAGTGCGGAACTTAGGTTACGAAGCGGAACTTAGATGTCGGAACTTCCATCGTGGTAAAGCAGAACTTCCGATTATCCCGGCGTTTTGAGTTCTGTTAGAGTAATCGAACTTCCGCACTGGGATCATGAGCGTCCGATAATCCGGCGTGAGTTTTTTTGTGGCGACAATCGGATCTTCCAACCTGGGAGTGCGGACGGTCCGATAATTGGAACTTCCGCAAAGGTAAGTGCGGAACTTCCGATAATCGGAACTTCCGAAATGGTAAGTGCGGAACTTTCGATTATCGGCAGAACTGTGCAGAAAGGCATAGTTTGTGATTTTGAGTTTGTATGAGTTTGAGTCTTGTACAAATATTGATGCTATGATATTGGGCAATGCTATGTGATGTGTTTTTATCTGTGTTGTGCGGGACATCGAGGCGAAGTCGTGGCGAGACACGAGGTGATCGGACTAGGCGCAGGCGGCGTTGAGGTCAGAACGGTCGAGATGTGTCGAAGACGGCGTGAATCTTAAGGTGTTTGCGAGTCAAGGAGAGCAAGGTGTACAGGAGGCTTCCAGAAGATGCGCAAGTGGCGAAACGGTCTTTTGGCAAAGCGGCACAAGTGGAGGCGGTTCTGTTCGGGGGTAGCGGGCTTAATGGGTTGGAGACCCGTTAGCTAGGCTATAAATAGAGTGTAACCACAGTGAGAGGGTTGGAGATTTTGGTTAGGGTTTTGAATAGGGTTTGTTGGCTTTTGCTTTAGTGGTTAAGGGTTGTTTTGCTTTGTAGCTTTAGTTGTTGAGATTGAGAGGATGAACTAAACTTCTTGTGATCATTCCTCCTTGTTTACCTCTGTAATTTACGTTTCAATTAATGAAATCTTTGAAGTTGATTTCTCTATTCATGCCCTTGTTCTTGTTCTCCCGTACAACTTGATCTTGAGGTTTTGGCCTTTCTTGTTGATTCTTGTTGGAAAGTGCTAAGATGGATTGCTCTCAGTTGGGATGATACCTCTAGATCATTTGATCAACTTTTCCCACAAGCAAACTTAGTTTAATCTCCGTTCTTGAGTTTTGCTTCCTCTGTTCTTCCTCCCCGTGCCTAGGTTTTATTGAAAATCTTGTTTGGCTTGTTGAGAAGGGATGAAACTTGGCACGCAGGATCACTATGCTATTAAGTAGCCATCCTCAAAGTTTCATAACCCGAGAATCAAAGAATCTCTTGAATTTCAGTTTGTGGCCTCTCTTACCTTTTCTTCAAGAAATCCGATTTCTCTTTAGTTAGACGATCTTTGTCTGCGATTTCTTCTCATGAGGTCAAGATGTTGTTTAGGATGATGTCCTGTGAGACTTGACCTGAGAAGAGCAGCAAATCAAAAGTATTTTGGATTTTTGAATCGTTCCAGTGCGCTCTGTTCTTCTGTCAGGATAATCGGAACTTCCGCCATCTGAGCTGCGGAACTTCCGATTTCCGGAACTTCCGCACTGACACATCGGAACTTCCGTTGTGCGGAACTTCCGCACCTGACTGGCCGGAACTTCCGATTTCTGGCAGAACAGCCCGAAGCTTGTTTTCGTTCTCTGATTTTGCTTCACTTCTTTTCTTGAGATTTCCAGAGGGCCTTGTCGGTTTGTTTAAATACAGTAAAGGGGAGTTCTTAATTTTTAAGGCACCATTCACCCCCCCCCTCTGTTGCCATTTCGGTCCTTCAATTGGACAACAACATTTGATAGTAAGCTAATCCAATAAGCTAATTCTGCTAAATAAAAGTTGTTAAGAGATTACATGGTGATTAGAAATGGAGCAGTGAGCTAAAACCTTATCAAATGCAAATGCAAGTTTAGTAGAGATCATATTGAGTTAACTAGCCATTAGCATTTGATTTAGAAGAGTAAAATTATCTAGAAGACAAGAAGTTAGACTATATGATTATTAAAATGACAATAACCTTATGCCTTGGCTATGATAATAGCAATAGTGGCACTAGGTCAATGAGATAGATAATTAAAATTGGTAAAGCAATTAGGGATTAAGAATCTTTAGTATATGCTTAGAATAAAATTCATAACTAATTCAAATCGACTCCAAATGGAGTGAAACCAATTTTGTTGGTTTTCATTTTTATTGTACTTTAACTTGGAATAGGTTTGAAACATGTTTATGTCACAGAAAACTTTATGTCAGCTCTCCAAGCTTAGTCCCGATCCACCTCACCGTTGACGTCGTTGACCCGCAAGCCACCTACACAGCAATAGACAAATAAATCGTCTCCGGGAACAAGTACTTCACAACTTGACCCAGATTAGCTCAACAATGCAATATGCTGCAACACCCTGGCTATTCGGAGCCAAGATGTCACCTAAAAGAACTAATAAATACTAAGTATGTACAACAAAGTCGGGTTAAACATGCTTAAATAACCAAATTCCATAAGGATCAATGATAAACGATAACAGTTTCATGAGAAGGAATAGAAACATTCATAATAAAATGTACGACGAGCGATACCAAAATTGGATTATTACAATTTGAAATTTAACAAATAGTTGACATGAATGAAAGATAACAATATTATTTCTTATTTGATAAAGGTGATGTGCAGCGTGCTGGACTACCCCTCAAAAGGTCCTGCCTTCCTCCTCATTTACCTAAATAAAACACACAAAGCAAGGATGAGCCAAAGATTCAGCAAGTACTTTAACAGACAACAGAAACATTAAGCGAACAAAGCAAATCACAATCTGCTTGTGAAAAATATCTCTAAACACATATGGATATGAATGAAATGGGATAATGCAATGAAGAAATGGACTGCTCACAACTTATACCGGTATAGTGAGTGACACACCCGTCGGTGTTCACTTAAGCTCGTACTTAACAAAGTACGGGGACCTCAAATACCGTATGAAGAACGCTTCATACGGGTGTACAACATTGCCCACATTGGAATGGTGGGTCTTACGTGCCCATTCTGGAATTGATGGGGTTTACAAATTTCCACTCCCGTGGTTCAATTGAATCGATGCATGAACATAATGTATTTTCATGAAATGAATGTCTATCACACATCAATAGAGAGTAACACATGGCATATAAACAAACTCATGAAAACAAGTCTAGTGGTACAATCACAAGCAATAACGTCATTGAATAATGACGGACAGGGTACTTGCCTTCCGCGCTGTGACGTGTTAAGAGGCAACGACGGTGTTTCTCCACTCACTGCCCCACCGCCTACACAAATATTTAATCAAAATAAGAATAACAAGACATGATGTAGCTACAAGTGTCTTACCAAAACCCTCTAACTCCCCAACATAACCAAAGATTCAAAATGACGAATTAACTAATCAACCCAATTTCAGCCCTTCTGATCAGCAGTACGAGAAAAATCGTAATTAAATATATGTGAATCATAATGACTTGAAACCAGTGCTCAAATACTCTTAACGTATTAGGCTACGAAACTCTAGTTGGCGGGGTTCTTTGATTCGGCCAAACCAGTGGCTTAAACAACAGTTGAAAGCAACTGACAGACATCTGTCCAGATTGCAGAACAGTAGCAAAGAAAATGATGTAACTTTCAATCTACTGATCCAATTGAGGTGATATTTTCAACTTGGAAAGATAATTTAAACAGACACAATAACCTATTTGGGTGGAGGTTCTGAATCTGAATCTAACTAGACCAAAACGGAAGAACAAACTGATAGTCCCCAGATCCAAGACAGACAGAGCAGCACGCGGTTAAAAATTCATATCTCCCTAACCGTAAGGCAGAATCTCATGATCTTGGTGCCAAAAGAAAGCTAACGACCTGAGGAACAAAACTCTAGGAGACGAAAACCTGAGATTCAACCTCTAATGGGTCGAAACTAGCCGCGCAAGGTGACGTATGTGTTCTGGAATTTTCAGAACAGAAACCGATTTAAATCTAATCAACCATTAAGCAATCAAATCAAATCAAACTACGACTTGGATCATTCGTTACCCTTGAAGACCTGCAGGGAGATGTTGATCCACCTCCCGAAGATCTTCCCCATTTCTCCTCCCTTCCTTCTCCAATGGCCGGCCACCACGGGGACAACGGATGACCGGAAATGCCGGCGGAAGGAGGTGACTTCGGGGATCACCGGGGGCAGCAACCAGGGGAGGAGGAGACGCCGGGGAGGGGAGGAGGCACCAGATTTGGGAGAGGAGAGGATGGGGGTGGCGGCTTGGGTAAGGGAGTGGGGGAAGAGAGGGGAGAGGCTAGGGTTTGGGGGGAGGAAACCCCCCCTTGGCCCCCCTCATGGGCCCCTCTGAGGGTCATGGCGGGCCCAAGTTCTTAGGAAGATCATTGAAAATCCTGAAAAACTGAAAACCCTGACTTTCTGATTATCTCCTTCTCCCGCATTCTTTTCTTCTTTCCCGATTAAATTTCTGGGTATTACATATGCAACAATAAAGCATTGAAACTCATACAATGGATATCATCAAAACACAATAATGCCAAAATGGTCGAAGTCCAAGTGGAAGCCGGTCTGACCGCCATACCCACCGGTCGGACCAATTTCTCAACGTTCAGACCGATTCCATAACGGCGGTCGGACCGCCCCAAAAGACTTAGCCAAAATTCAACTTGAAAATCCGCAATCTCTCTGGAATTTTCCAATTGATAGAACTTTTGACGGGGAGCTCCAAAAATTATGTGACCACATCCAGGAGACTCCCCTCTCATGTCTATAAAACCTATTTTTGGCCTAGCCCCAAATTCCATCATCAACTGTGGCCGGTCGGACCGGCAAGCATTGCCGGTCGGATCGCCACGATCGGCCCGACCGCGGCTTGGCGGTCGGATCGCCAATGACTCGACAAAGACTCGAAGTTTTCAAAACGCGAGATTCGTCAAACAAATAACGTCATTGCCAATTGACTCATCACTCTAAGATCATGCACATGTCCCCACGATATCCACATTGATGAACAGTAAGCATGGATGAAAAATAATCCAAGTCGGATGAACAGTAATCCAAAGTCGGATGAACAGTAATCCAAGTCGGAAGAACAATAATCCGAATCGGTGAACAGTGTCCGAATCGGTGAACAGTGCATGAACAATATCCGAACCAAAACCTATTGCAAACTCCTACTTTAATTCAAAATTTAAACCACTCTAATTTCGGAATCAAAATATTAAACACCAATTGGTTGTCCGAATTGGATCCAAACTAAGCCAACCCGCATGGCAAGTTCCCGACGTCCTCCCCATGCATGGTCAAGTCACCCTCTCGATTTCCCTAGCATTGTGGGCTTTCCTTCTCCTAACATCTTGCGCGAACTTGTTCCATGCCCTTGATGCTTCCTTTGACGCCAATTCAATCCTTGCTGCCGTGTCACCATATGTCTTTCTTGACCGCCCGCATGCGCTAGGGTTTTATCTCGAGAGCATGTTCCCTCTCATTGCCAGCATCCCCATCCACCCTCTCAGCCTTCACAATGTTTTGTTTTACCTTTTATTGCAAAACAACACCAATGACACCAATTTGAGTTCTAGCATTATTTTACAATTTAGGGATGCAAACCAATGCTTTGGTAGTACTTATGGCCATATCAGGAGTATCGGCGGTTGCTGAGGCTTTGTCGGTGACTCCGACACAACGTATGGATCCTTCGTGGAAGCCCTGTCTGCACACACAAGGTTGGTTCTGTAACACCCCATCCCAACATTGAGCCTGAAATACCACTAAGCTACTCTAACCATCTAATTTACATCAACTTACTATAAAATTACAGCAAGCATATCAATTATAGAACCCATCCACGGGTGACAACAACACAAGCATGATGTTATGAAAATCGTAGATAAATTAGTCCTAGAAACATAGCAAGACACTAAATCAAGATTAACGTAAACCAAGCATCTAAGATTATTCAATACCATCATGTCCTGAATATAAGTCATCATGCTAAAATAAAAGTTTCTCATGTCTCATGTCCAATGAATCAAATAAATGAGTGTAGGTTGTGATTCCAAGTGTGCTACCCTTTTCTGAATGAAACGTCATCAACAGTCACATAAAAAAACAACAATAGAGCAAGAATGAGTCAACGACTCAGTAAGTACAACCGAATAGTATGAACAACAATAAATAAGAACATGACAGTCACAATATATAGAATAAGAACATGGAATGGCAGAAATCATATGAATGAATGAAAAGCATGATCGCCTCTTCTGCTTATACCGGTATAGCTAGTGAACACCCGTCGGTGTTCACTTATGCCTGCATTATCCAAAATGTGGGGATCCAAGGCCCGTTTGAAGAATATTTCAAAACAGTGATCTAAATTGGCCATATTGGAATGGTGAGTCTTACTTGCCCATGTTGGAATCATGGGACTTCACTACCCACTCCTGTGGGTGTAACAAGAATAATACTTGCATGCATGAATGAACTCGATGAACAAAGATATATCATTAACAGAACCATGTAACCAGTTATGAATAGGAATAAGTACGCATCAAACATTGTTCACCATACATTCATCGTACAAGAAAAAGCTCAAATCAACACAACCAAGCAAATGTACTTGTCTTTTTCGCTACGACGTGCGGGGAGGCAAGTACGATGCCCCTAACTCCGGAACCCCTTCTCCCACACAAGAGAATCACTAACATAAGAACGCTGTGAAAAGTAGACTCTACTCACACCACCTAACCCGTCTTCCAAAAACGCAAGATTCGAATATTGGTTCTAGTCAATTTACCAGACAATCTAGCGGAAGATCACACTGGACAGCAGTACTAAAATCTTCATATCTTTTACTACGAAGCTCGGAAAGGAGTGATCTTGGACTCTCTGGAAACATGACAAATTTTTCTATGAGAACCTAGTTGGCAAGGTTTTTTGATTCAGTAATATAATATATCTAAGGATCAGAAGAATTTTCTGCACCAACAATCTGTCAATCAGAACTACTGCGGTAGAAGAAAATTCGTATATTCTGATTGGCTCAACCAAAAGTCAAGTTCTCTACCAATATGGAAATCTTAAAGGATTGCCTACAACTTTCATGTTGGGTGAACTCTCTGATCCGACCTCTAACTAAATCATATGGGCTACACAAAGTAACTGCTAATCCTCGTTAGCCCTTCTGGACAGTCGCAAAGAAACAATCATAACTTCTTGATCGTAACTCTAAATTATGTGATCTTTGCGCCTATAGAAAGCTAAGAATGTGGACTATAACTCTTTAGGAGACGACCAGTTCAGAAAACGCACATAACCTACCCAAAAATGACGACTAACATCACTGTTCTAAACCGATCTACTACTGGCATCACCAAAATAATTCAATTAATCTACCAAACGATCGGGGATCGAGTTTACCCTTGTCGAACCGCTGGAGATCAACGTCTCACTGCGTGAACGCACCCTTCCTTTCCTCTTCCTTCCTCCCCTTTCTTCCTCTTCCTTTCTTCTTCTTCCTTCCTCTCCTTCCTTTCTTCCTTCCTCTCCTTCCTTTCTCCTCTTCTGCTCATCTTGGTAGAGCAACATGGAGGGGGGCTGCTACAGTACCGTGCTATAGTACAATAGCTACTAGGGTTTCCCCCCTCTTTTTATACATGGCCTGCCCCTCATGGGCCTTGTGGGCCAAGGCCCGAGGCCCAGGTTGCCAAAAAAACTACATAAGTCCCTTTTTTATGTCTAATTTATCTTTTAAGAGCTTTCTTTCTTATAATAAATCGGAGTATTACAGGTAACTGAGGGTTTCACCCATATGGGCTGTTCCTAGTTGATGAATTACATTGGAAAACGTCTCGTGGGACTTAGCTATGGCGGTATACCTTCGGAAGTGTGCTATATCGCATGGCAAAGTAGCGGTCTGGCGTGTGGGTAAAGTTGTACACCCCTGCAGCGTTTAATCTATTCGAATAGCTAATTCCTTGGTTATGGACATGCTTGGGGAGGTCTTTTAAGAGTAGGACTCAACATTTTTGAATTTTCAACTTAAAACTTGATCGGGTGGTATTGAGAGTGGGTTCTCATGCTATATTTGTGTGCTGCAGGGGCAGCCACCTGTCGATGTTAGTTGTTGTCTAATGTTAATTACTCAATGTTATTTGAAGTATTAAAAATATTTGCTCACTTGCAATATAAATCTACTACTTGTACTTGAAATGAAATATTGCTTTTGTGCTGAAAATGAACCCTACAGCCTTCTCCGTTGAGTAGAGCTTGCATGTTGCTATGTATAGGCTTGGTAAAGTCTTGCGGAGTATATTCGTGTGCTCACTATTTTCTTTTATCTACTAATATGAGCAGTAGGTGTTGAGATCGAATCGGGTAAGGAAAGATGCACAGGAAACATCGATTTGCTAAGGTTTAACCCCAGTCGGTTGCTTTGCGGGTTATGTCAAGCCATTTGGACCTTAATGGTGGTTAATTCATGGTTTTATTTTAGTTTATTCACTGTTCTGCATACTTGATATTTTATCTTGCTATTTGGCCGATCGACCCTATGTATGAAACTGAATTTTGTATGTTTATTATGTTGTAAATTATGAAGATTTCGGTATTGTAATACTAGTGTATGGCTTGATTATTTGTGAAGGTGTATGTGTACCGCTCCTCGGAGGTACATAATACACCGAGAGTCGGGAATTTCTCTTGTGATGCTAGGACCATTGGGATGGTAAAGCATTACAAGTTAATCTTCGGCGGCTCTCACAGACGTCATGGGCAAGAAAGGTTTTTTTGCCCATGTCACATGATATTAATCTTAGAAAGACTCAGTGTCCTATGACCAGCGATGGCGAGATAAAATGAGTAGAATCACATATGCTTCATCTATAGGATCTATCATGTATGCCATGTTGTGTACACGATCAGATGTGTCATATGCTCTAAGTGTTACGAGCATATATCAGTCAGATTTAGGTGAAGGTCACTGGATAATAGTCTAGAATATCCTTAAGTACTTGGGAAGGACTAAGGATGCATTCCTTGTATATGGTGGTGAGGAAGAGCTGGTCGTAAATGGTTACACTGATGCTAGCTTCCATACCTACAGGGATGACTTCTGATCACAGTCTGAGTTTGTGTTTTGTCTTAATGGAGGACTAGTGAGTTGGAAAAGTTCCAAACAAGAAACAGTTGCTGATTTTACAACAGAGGCTGAGTACATTGCAGCTTCGGAAGCTGCAAAAGAGGTCGTATGGATTAGAAAGTTCATTAATGAACTGGGTGTTGTTTCGAGTGCTTCCAGTCCAATGTATCTCTATTGTGATAATAGTGGAGCCATTGCACAAGCGAAGGAGCCTAGATCGCATCAAAAGTCCAAATACATACTTCGACGATATCACATCATTCGTGAGATCGTAGAAAGAGGTGATGTGAAGATATGCAAAGTACACATGGATTTGAACATTACTGATCCACTGACAAAACCTCTCCCGCAACCTAAGCATGAAGCGCACACAAGAGCTATGGGTATTCGATACCTATATGATTGACTCTAGTGCAAGTGGGAGACTGTTGGTGATATACCCTAGAGGCGATCATAGAGATGATTCTATCACGTCTATATTTATGATTTATTGAATAAATGTTATTTTGTTCCTTGAATGAATCATCAGTTATATGGATAAACAAGTATGTGACTTGTTGGTTAAACTATTTAACTTATATGATGTCGTTATAAAAGTATCCATGGTCGAATGTCACTGGTCGGAACACCACTGACTCTACGACCAATACATGTATTGATTGATGACCATGTTTCACCGGTCATGGATATAAGGATATCGAATCAATAATGTGAACACATGTTAGAGAACATGGGGTTGGATTGACCCAACTTGAGACACTATTGAGATTGTTATGATTCTATGTGTCATTAGTTGGTCTCAAGCAGTGATGATGTATAATTCTTAGACCTGAGATTATCATAGTTTTCTACATGTGTAATAGCACTCTTTGGGGTTGTCAAACGCTACTCGTAACTCGGTAGTTATAAAGATAGCTTTCGGGTATGCTATGAAACATACGGAGGAATGTGACTGGTCAGATATGAGATTTGCCCTTTGTTGGACCGAAACGGCGACTAGAGGGGGGTGAAAAGGAACACGATCACTTTTTCACAAAGATCGGATTCAACACGATTTTCTCTCCGATAGCTATGAAAACTATGAAGATGAATATCTAAGCACAACAGAAGTCTTGTATTGAATCCAATCCAAACCACAGAGCAAAACAACCAAAATCAATAAAGGCTAAAATCCTAAGTGTGGGGCGGTCTGACCTCTATGTCAATGGCGGTCGGACCGGTCACCTAATGATCGAACGGTCACCTTAGGCGATCGACCTCGGCTGATGAACAGTGAAATCAACTGAAAAATAAAGTTGCAAATAGATGTAACTTTTGATCTACAACTCCAAACTCGATGAAACTTGGAACACACCTTCTCTAGGATATCAGGAACCTATTCCAATAAAAGATCGTGAAGATCCTTGGCAAAGTTCCAACCTTTTCCCGTTTGAGTAAAGGATGGTTCAAAACCGAGTTAAAACGAAAACTAGATCAAAAACCTTGCTCGTGGGTTAGAGATGATCAAGATGATCTTAGATGATATCCCACATGTCACAGCAAGCAAGATTAGGGGCAGAAACCGAAGGAAAACTTGAGAATCAAAGACGGCCCCAAAATCACAAAATAGAGAGCAAGAACGCAAAGAGACTCATCTCAAGAAAACTTGCATAGGTTGATTTGTGATTGTTGCTGGTTTACAACCACTCCAACATGGAGGACAAAACTCAATACATGAGCACACAATCAATCTTCTCTTCAAGAATACTAACCTCTCCACTCCCTAATCTCAAAAACAAAACTAGTATTTCAAAATAAGCAAAAGGATTAAGGAGGTGCACAGCACCCTCCCATATTTATAGTGGAGGCTAACCTTCTAGAAGAGTTTCTATTGGGCACCCGTTAAGCCCACACAAAAACATGTTCAACTCACGCACGCATTTTAAAGCGTTGTCTTCATCTTCTCTTGACCTAAACCGCTTCTCCTTGCGTCGACTTGCGCCGCGGTTTAGCCGAAAGCAACCAAGGCGGTATTTTAGTGATATTACCAAAATACCCCTTCTCGATCCTTCTCCAAAGACCGAGTCCAATCTTCATGAAGCACTTCCATGCTTCGCCATGTGTAGGTTGATCAACGGCTCTCATCATGTCGGCAAGTCTCTCCCATCCGGCTCCCACCGAAACCACCATGGCACTTGCACCGACCCCCGCGCCGCTTGATGTAACCCGTCGCACCGAACTTCCCCTTCGGTCATCCTTGTCCATTTTTCGCCATGCTTGAATCCATAGACTCCATCCGGCATCATCGATCGTTCTAAACCTCAGCTCTCCAAGCCTAGTCCCGATCATCCTCGCCGTTGACCGTCGTTGACCTCCAAGCAACCTGCACAACAATAGACCAAGAAATCAATTTCGGGAATAAGTTCTTCGCAACTTGACCCACGTTAGTCAAAACATGCATTATGCAACACATATGCACTGAAACTCATGAACTTGACTCAACAAACAAACATTGCCGCTATGAGAGACGATGAAACAAGTGGAAACCGATCAGACCGCCACTCAATGGCTGGTCTGACCACCCTCTGGCCGGTCTGACCGCCAGGGGTGACCGGTCAGACCGCCCAGAAGGGACTTAGCCGATTTTCAGCCATTGAAAACCGAAACCTCTCGGAAAACTTGAAATGAATAGATCTTTTGACTGGAGACTCCAAAAATTATGAGACCAAGTGCTTAGAATCCCTTCTCTTGCCTACACCCTCTATTTTTGGCCTAGCTCAAAACTCCAATAAATATAATGGTCGGATCGACCGCCGTCCATGGCGGTCGGATGGGTGACGGTCCGATCGCCATCAGCGATCTCGATTGCCAGGTGACCGATCGGACCGTCATCGGCGATCTAACGCCGCCTACGGCCGTTAGACCACCAATGACCTGACAGAACTGAATTTGTGCCAAAAACGCGGGAATCGATAAACCTTCAATGACATTGCCAATTGTAACATCATCCTAAGATCATGAGTATATCCCCATGATATCCACACCCCTCCTAACATAACAGGAGAGATATCTCTAGGCCCCTCAAAGTGGTCGGATAAAGAAAGTGCATGGTCATGCCACTACTAGTCGAAGAGTTCGATCACATAAGGTTCTCCGACACTCGATCGAGAAAGTATTGAACAGTCCTTGGATGATATATTATCTCACCTGGAGTTCAACCAGATGTCGTGACATAAAGGGAGGATATAGAGTAGGTCGCTAAGTTCGATCAGTTACGGACTGGTCATATGGAGATACGAGCTAGTAGTAGACTGGTTGAACGTAATCACAGAGTGGTCGTAACCTGGTCATAAGGAGTTACGAACCGGTCATGACCAAATAAGAACTAGTCGTATAAAGATAGGACCCGGTCGTAAGTGATGAGGACCTAGTCGTAGATCATATTGCATTATGGTTCGTCCGATATAATTTGTGTGTATTCGGGAATCGTTATGTCCCGCTAGTAACCGCTACAACTCGTGGTCGAAAAGGGTTTCCGAGTCACAACCGAATACGCATAAACCTAACGGGTCACACATTTAACAGGTTGGAACATAACATGTTCGGATAGGATCTGTCGGGACCGGATTTCTGAATCCGAACCCTCTGTGTATTTCTGCACCAGTCCCAGATCAGTAGCAAGTGCACACAGTGGAAACATTGTTGATAACCAGTTCAAATCAGGAAATAACATTAATAAATAACTGAGTATCGGCCTTATGGCCACTTATTACAAAAGATCTCAAAAGACCTTAAGTCTTACAGCAGCGGAAACAACAAAAGAGTAAACTTCGAGTGGTGACCCATCAAATTGCCCACCGGCATTTGACTGGGGAAACACAGCCTAGTACTCCGGGAAGCCTTCGTCGAAGCCACAGGCGAGGTAGTCGTAGTCGTTCTCGGCATCTTTGTACACTTCTGAGATTGGTTGAGCGTAGCATGTGAGTACATAAAGTACTCCGCGAGTCTTGGGAAATGATGCATATGCATAGCTTTAACAATTGGGCATATAGGGTTCATTTGCACAAAAGCATTTTAAGTTTAAACATCTTTTTAAGAAGCTCATTTGACAAAAGGTGATTAAAAAGATAAAGTAAATTAAATTAAACTCTAATGCAGGTTCCAAGTACCATACATTAGTAAAAAGGCTCTAACCGCCAGGTTTTCAAGATTTGAGCTCTAGCTGCTCAACTGGCTCTAACTGCCAGAACCAAAATCCAAGAGTTCCAACTACTCCCAGATTTCCAAAATAAATCTTTTAAACCAAAACTGAAATCTACCATGTGTATACGCACCTTGCCCGCCCTTGACCGTGGGCACGGCTATTCGAATAGTTTTTAACACTCTGCAGAGGTTGTATAGCTTGACCCACACGAGACAATCAACTTATACTGTCCGCTTACACACTTCCGAAGGTGTGCGACTAAGCGATTGTCATATGGCTTTTACAATACTTTATCCTAACACTAGCCCGCCCGATGAGCTTAACTCCAAGTCATGGACGTCATTTACCGTCGACCCGGAGCTCACCGTTGTGAGGGATAACCTGCCCATACTTGGACGTCTTTTACCAACATCTGGCGCAAGCCCTGACAGACATGGACGTCAATTACCATCGTCTGCACTACCAGGTAAAACCTACCATCTACAGCCTGCGGGTGTAATGCTAGAAGATAGTGAATTATTCATACTTCCCATTTAGGACATGTGGTTGTATGGTAATGCTTAGCTTGAATAAACACAAGAGTCCGTCCTTAATCGACCAGAGTGAGACAAACCAGACTCATGCCACCCACCCTAGTCTAAAATATTTTCCACCATTTTTATTTTGTTTCCAAATATTGACATTACCTAATGTCAAATATTTTTCAAAATTTAAAGCATAACAAATAATAAAGATTTTTCTCCCCAAAGGTTAAACATGTACAAAGCACGTCTAAGCAATTCTACCGTATCATACTATTCTGCAACATTGTATTCAATAATACAGACTTTCCTACACTATGGTTACAAAGATGTAGGATATCACATATCAAGGATGATAATAGCAAACTTTAGGTTTTTAACTAACAACCTGCAGTTTAACTTATCATTTAAATAAATTAGCAATGCATAATAATTTTTAAAACTGAAAACATATTTTACAAGTCATAGGTTCAAAGTGGTCAAAGGAGACTCGCCTTCAACGTACGCTGTGGTTGCCGCGTCCGGTTGGTCCAAACTGGTGTCGACGGCGTCGGATTCTATACACGCGAAACGATACAAATAAATAATAGAAAAACAAATAAATTATAAAAATTACAAAATAAATACTTGAAGAAAGAGAATGAATTTATATGAATTTATGATCAAGAATCGACGAATTTGGAGTTCATACGAAGGAGAACGGACAACTGGAAAATTGATTAACACATGAAATGATAAAAAGAAAAGAAAAACACTATGCTGAAATCACTGTTCATAGTGAAATCCGGGGGAAAAATGGTGGGGGAATTTGGCCCACTGGGGTTGGAACCTGGAAGCTCAAGGCAGCGGCAAGGTACCACCCGCCTCCTCTAACCAACTGACCCAATGTGCCCTTGTGACAAAGAAACGAGGCACAACTAATTGAAGCCAAGCACTGGAGCTCCAGCACAACAATGGTGTCTCAAGACTCGGCTTTGCCGGTGAGGGCGGCAAGGGGCATAGCCAACTAGCAAAATGAGTCGAGGGATCCTCGGGGAAGGCATGGGAAGCAACGCCTTGGCCGGCGACCGCACGAGGCGACGGCGTCACGAATCAGAGCACCAGCGGCGTGGATCTTCGGCGAAGCTCTGGCGAGGGCGAGGGAAGCACAATGTAGAACGCGATGATGCGAACCCTAAGGTGGTGATGGCATGGAGAGAGAACCTTAGATGGTGACGTATGCCGGCGAAGAAGGGGTTTCGGCAATCCACGGTCGTCGACGAAATTCGGGCAAACGGAGAGGGGATAGAGGTTGGGGTTTGAGGCGAATCGAAAAGGAGGGCGTGGGACACGCGGTGCTCTCTTTAAACTGAGTGGAAGATGCCTGAGTCGACGAGGAACGCCGCGGAAAAATGCTTCAGATTTTGGTTTGCAAATGAATAGAATAAACGGAAAAAAAAATGATTGCATTGACCAGAGAAAACGTAAAATTGATAGCAAGGTAACGTGCATGAGGTTAATGCGAACGTTTCGCCTCAGACGGAATCAAATTTAATGCTTTGAGTGAGGAGAACGGAGAGAAGAGAAGGTGACCGGCCATTAATGGAGCTTGAGCTAGCTCTCATGGCTACGGCCAGCAAGGGCAATGGGCGGTGGTGGACGGGACCGGGGAAGGGGCGGCGAGGTGTGGGGCGGCTAGTGGGGTGGTCGGTGGTGACCGGCGAGGAGTGGTGGTGGCCGGCTGCTGCAATGATGCTCACGGAGAACAAAACTTCAGAGAAGAATGCTTCGGCTGGAGGTAGAAGAAAGGGAGGAAGGAGGAGATAAAAGAGAGGGAGGGGGTTACTTATCAGTAAAAGCCAAACGGTCGGCTGGCAGCATTCGGCTGGTTGGGGAGTTAAGAGAGCACATCTCGGGAGCAATTCCCGGATGGTTGACCCGACGGGAAATGGGATTTTTATTTTTATTTTTTTTAGAAAAAAGAAAGAAGAGCAAAATAAGTAATTAAATAAATAAATAGATTGGGTCAAGAGATTAGAGCGGATATTTTTCTGGAAATTTGAATTTGAAATTTCAGAATTTAGATTGGGCAATGAAGTTTGGAATTTGAGATTTCCTTCCAGTATTACACATAACATACAAATAAGATCCAAATAAATCCCATACAACTTTTAAATAATTAATTTGAAATTAATTATTAGAGAAAGTGAAATTTGGGATGTTATAGGATCCATCATGGGAACTATATAGGGAGATGCTTGAGACCATTGGGAGTAGGACGAGTAGACGTGAGTCGCTCCACCGAAACCCGAGCTACCATCTTTCTGAGAGCCTTGCTGTGCAACTTGGTGCTAGCACGCCGGCGTACGATTGTTCCTTCCCTGGACGTGTGGATACTGTAGAGGCGCTACTGCGGTTGCTGTTGCATTTGAGGATGATGTACGATCTTCATAAGGAACTGTAGAGGTTGTTGGAGGAGACGATCGACTCGCTAGGACGCTAGACGATCGACTACGACCACTGCATCGAGGTGCTCGACATTGTATGATCGACTACGACCACTACATCCACGTGCTGTACGTTGGACCAGGCTTCTCCAACTTTTCTTCCGCTGCTCTGCGCATCTGGTGGTAACGATCTGTGATCATCTTCTTACTTGGCTTCCTAGTTTACGTGGTAAAATTTTAGAATTATTGCTATCGTAGCCTACCCGTATCCCTTTACGTTTGTCCATCTATTTGAGGATGATACACCGAACTGAAGTTGAGTCTTGTCCCCAAGGCTTCATGCAGGCTCTTCCAAAATCTAGACTTGAACTGCGATCCTCTGTCGGACACTATCCTTTTGGGTACTCCATGTAGACAGACGATTCTGGCCATGTACAACTCTGCTAATATACTACTTATGTAAGTGGTCTTGACAGGTATAAAGTATGCCACTTTAGTCAATCGGTCAATCACATCCGAGATGGAATCATATCCCGATTGGGTTCTAGGCAATCCGGTGATAAAGTGCATGTCGATTTCTTCCAACTTCAACTCGGGAATTGGTGAAGGCTGCAACAATCCAGCTGGCCTTTGATGTTCTGCTTTCACTCTTTGGCATACATCACACTGTTCAACAAATTCAGCAATCTCTCGCTTCATACAAACCCGCCAATACCTTTCCTTCAGATTTTGGTACATCTTGATACTATCTAAATGAATGGAGTAAGGTGATTCATGGGCTTCCTTCGGAATTAACTGCTTGGTTTTTTGATGATTAAGTACACAGATGCGGTTACCGAACCAAACGGTACCTTGCTCATCCTCAGAAAATACTAGGGCTTTGCCTCTTCTCATGTTTTTCTTGATTTCTTTGATGTCTCCATCTTCTTTCTAATTTTCTCTGATTTGACTCTGAAAGGTCGGTTCAACTTCCAAAGTATTTATACAACCCTGGTTAACAATTTCTAAATTTAGATGTCTCAATTCTTCATACAATCTTGGCTGGCTTTCCTGAACCAACATAGTGTTGCAATACCCTTTTCGACTTAGGGCATCTGCCACTACATTTTCTTTGCCTGGATGGTAATGGATTCCAAGGTCATAATCCTTTATCAGTTCTAACCATCCTCTTTTCCTGAGATTGAGTTCTGACTGAGTGAAAATGTATTTTAAGCTTTTGTGATCCGTGAAAATCTCACAGCGATTACCGATGAGATAATGCCGCCAAATTTTCAAGGCATGTACAATTGCGGCTAATACCAAATCATGCGTAGGGTAATTCCCTTCATGAGGCTTTAATTGGCGAGATGCATAAGCCACGACTTTACCTTCTCGCATCAACACACATCCAAGGCCTGACGAGAGGCGTCACAGAAGACCTCGAAGTCCTTACGGGTGTCCAATAAGACTAACACATGTGTAGAAACTAGTCTTTTCTTCAACTCCGGGAAACTTTGCTCAAAAACATCTGTCCATTCAAACTTCTTCTCTGATAAGGACATGACCACTATGGATACAATCATATTTACTATGCTTGCTATTCCAATTATAAGAGCTCGTACGGTTCACTTAAATTATCAGTAGAGCTCATTTTCAGTAGTGCATTTATATTATATGAATTATATGATGCTACTTAATCATGAAAATGTATATTTGTGCAGCATCACATCACTTTTTGTCCAAGCTAAGCAACAGTTCGAGCTGGACACATTTTGGAATCCAATTCGGCCTCCGGAGACAACACTGACTTCAAACGTGCATAACTTTCACATACAGAGTCTGTTTAAGCTCCACGAGTACTTGATGAAAAGCTTATCTCGTCCTTTTTCCAATAGATCTAGCTTCACCTTCAAATTCCTTCTGTGAACACCATAATCACCAAAAAAAATGCTACATCACCTGTTTAGGCCAAATTGGGCTTTGTAATGCTTGGGCCCAAGGGAAGGCGCCACCCTAGGCGACCCATGCTGTTCATGAGGTACTATTCATATATAAACAATATCTTAAATAGTACAATCCCCTATTTTGTTAGCTATGTATGGCTTCCCCTTCCCTATATAAGGAGATTGCACCCTTCTAGTTTCCTTAGATTTTGTTTAGTTAAAAGTTAACTTCATTGCAACTTCTTGTATTGGCTTGTGTCGATTAGACCAACCATAATATCGTGATAGAATCCCAACTTTATCAAATATTTCAATCTTATGTGCAATTTCAGATTTCTTATTATCTTGTTCTTGCGTGTTCTTCGATTGCATGCAGAAATAGACCTTCGTGGTTAGGTCGATCGTGCTTCTAGCAAGGTCGATGATGATCTCGGAGTTGGTTCAGCGATTGCCAAGCATATTGGTCGTGTGCGATTGGTAGTCGAATCGTGAGAGTCGTCTCTACCAAAATCGAGTTATCATTCTCATCGAAAGATCGAGACACCCATTGTCGCATCATTCTCTTTCTTCAAAAGCTGAGTCATAGGTCTAGCGGTTTTGGATAAACCTTCGATGAATCTTCGGTAATAACCTGCTAAACCGAGAAAACTTCTCACTTCGGTGATGGATTTGGGTTGCCTCCAATCCATTACGGCTTCAACCTTTGCGGGATCTACTACAACTCCTCCTGCTGACAAGATATGTCCGAGAAAAGCTACTTGGTTTATCCAAAATTCACTTTTACTGAATTTGGCATAGAGCTGTTGCTCCCTGAGTTTTTCCAAAACTGTCCTGAGATGCTTCTCATGCTCTTCTTCATCCTTCGAGTAGATGAGAATATCGTCTATGAATACGACCACAAACTTAACCAAGAATTCCATGAATACTTTATTCATCATGTTTATGGAATAAGCCGGTGCATTCGTCAAACCGAATGACATCACTGTGAACTCGTATAGTCCATATCTTATGGTGAAAGCGGTCTTAAGGATGTCTTCTGGTCTGATCTTCAACTGATGATAACCGGATATTAAGTCAATCTTGGAGAAAACACTTGCTCCTTTTAACTGATCAAAGAGATTATCGATCCTGGGTAATGGATACTTGTTCTTGATTGTAACTTCATTGAATGATCTGTAATCCACACACATCTTCATATTGTTATCTTTCCTTTTGATAAATAGTACAGGTGCTCCCCAAGGTGATGAACTTGGTTGAATATAACCCTTATCTTGTAATTATTTGATTTGTTTCTTCAATTCTGCTAACTCATTTGCTGGCATTCTGTATGGTCTCTTTGAAATTGGAGCCATCCCTGAGACTAGGTCAATTATGAACATAATGTCCCTCTCTGGTGGCATACCGGGTAATTCTGCTGGAAATACATCCGGGTATTCTTGCACCACCAGTATGTCTTCTAACTTCACTTCTTTCAAACTAGTCAGGATAGAAGAACTTTCTCTAACAGAGGCCCCGGGTCTGAATTCTACTTCAATTCCTTGTTTATTCTCGGGTCTGAATTCTACTTCAATTCCTTGTTCATTGGTGAGGGTGATAGACCTATTGGCACAGTCTATCTGGCCTTGATTCTTGGCTAGCCAATCCATTCCGAGAATCATATCCAATCCTTAGGAGTGCAAGACTATTAAGTCTACCAAGAAAGGTACTCCTGATATCTCCAAGGTAAGGTTTGGGCATAGAGAACTAGTCCTCAATTCCGAGCCCGGAGAATGGATTAACATAGGGTTAACTAAAGGAGAACTAGATAACCCATATTTTACAACAAACTTATTTGAAATAAAAGAATGTGAAGCTCCTGAATCAAATAAAACCGATGCTGGTACTAAATTGACAAGGAACGTACCAAGGACCACATTTGGTACAGTTTGAGCTTCTTCATCTGTGACGTGATTCACACGTCCTTTCATGTACTGAACTAATGGCTTAACAACTGGAGTGCCGCCAGGTGCCGAAATTCATGATTTGGTCGGGTTGGGGTTGTTGGTTGCTGCTTCTTTGGGCACTTATTGGCATAGTGCCCTACTTATTACAATAGAAACAGGTAACTAATGCGGTGGAGGTAGTGGGTGCCTTCTTTTGAAACTGGCCTCCGGGAGAAGTGTTGTGGAAACTGGGGTTGATTAGGCGTTGAGTCGGCACAGGTGCCTTGGACGGAGAAGACTGGAATCTCCCATACTGCGGTGGTTGAGGCTGAGAGGTGCGGGGCTTGGAAAACCCCCAGAGTTGAACTTCTGGTTTGCCATCCTCCTTTTGCGGTTTTCCATCTCTAGGTGCTTGCCCTCCAGGCGGATAGCCTTGGTCACCAATTGTTGAAAGTCGGTGTAGTCCTGAGCAATGAGACGAACTAAGAGGTCATCATTGAGCCCTTCCAAGAAATATTCTTGCTTGGCTTCATCAGTTGCAAACATCTTTAGGTGCATGTTGAGCTAACTGATTGAACTTGTGTAAGTACTCATTGATGGAGCGGTTGCCCTGGCGCAAGGTGCAAAACTCTTTCTTCTCCAGGGTCATCATGCCTGATGGGATGTGTGCATGGCGGAAAGCCTGCGCAAACTCGTCCCAAGAGATTGTTTGAGCATCGGTGTGAGACTGGGTGAAATTGTCCCACCATTCTGACGATGGTCCATTCAGTTGGTAAGAGGCGAACATAACCCTCTCACGATCAGTGTACTTGATCATATACAATTTCTTGTTGATTGCCCTAAGACAATCATCGGCCTCCATTGGCTCGGTGCTGCTGGAGAAGGTTGGAGGACGCATCCTCATGAACTCTGATATGTTGGCCCTTGGAGGAGGTGGAGCGTAAGCTTGAGGTTGAGCTGCTGCTGTTGCTTGCAAGTTCTACGTGTTGTTGATCGATTGTGTAAGCAGACTGATCAGTTGAGCCTGGTTGGCCATCATTTGGTTCCAGTCGGGTCCTTCAGCTGGAGGGGGTGGTGGTGGAAGCGGGGTCCCTTGGTCACCCTCATTCCCTCTGTCCTGACTGTTGGTGCTGCCACTGCCGTTGCGAGTAATCACCATCTGCTAGATCTCCAAAGGCTCAGGAAAGAGAGGGGGAACTAAGGGGGATAGAGCGAAACAACCAACCCAAACAAAACGACCAGCTCAAAAGCTTTTCCAAAAACTTTAATAGCTTTATAAAACGTTCTACTCGATGCTCACGGTCTTTGGTGATTCTTGCATGGTGATGCTCCTTTGACAACTTCGTGTCTTGAGGTCTTGAACACCATGGTTAATAATAGTGCGACCATCTATAGGAATTTGCAAGGGGAAGAGGATCCCTTGAAAGTTATAAAATGGTGAAGAGAGAATTAGGTAAGAAAGAATTGCTAAAAGAAGCTAAGGATAGATAGATGACTAAGATGAGGAGAGAACATATTATTTTTCTTGTTATATAAAATAGGTTTTGAAGTCTTTCTACTAACATCCATTCTAACTAGGTCACAACCTACAGTCGAGATTGCTCTGATACCACTTCTTGCTGAACCTGGGAGCGAAGGATAATGGATTCTCTGTGTTTCATACACTAGTCCAGGAACAGCTAGTGTACAGAGTTAAACAAAAGTGGATAACATAACCATACAACGCCATTCATTGAAATAATTAAAGTCGTTACAAAAGGGGCATATAGTCCATAAGCAAAATACAACAAAAGCAAAAGAAGTAAGGTAGACCACACGATTTTCCACAAGCAATCGTCTGGGGGTGTATCCTAGTCGTCCAAGTTCTCATTCTCCTCATAGCATTCTTCTCCTGCTCAATAATTTATTAAGCAAGAGTGAGCACAAAACAACCGTGCCCCGCAAGTTAATTTATTAAGCAAGGTGAGTACAAATGAATGTACTCTGTAAGTTACACCTAATTAACAGAATTGTAATGTAATGTACTCCGTAAGTTACACCCAATTAACAGAATTGTAATGCATGTAATGATATATCAAAGGAAGGCTTATAGGGTTGAGTTTGCATAAAGCAATGTTTCTTTTCAAATATTCGTAGTAAGTTCTAAAACAGTTATTCTATAACTAAAATTTATTTTCTAAATTCTCAAGTTTTATAGTCAGATAACATTCATCAACGAGTGGTGAAGGATACCTTCCTATCACGAGGCTACCCGCCCAATTCCCATTTGGATAGAAAACCAAAACCATTTAACAAGTCTTTTGAAACCAAAACCAAACTCTAACTTGGAGTGGCTTTGCTAGCATGTCCATGACTGTGGACACTGCTATTCAAATAGTTCATAACACTCTGCAGAGGTTGTACAGCTTTACCCACATGCCACGACTTATTTAGTTTATTTGGCATCCGTCGATACCACCGCTCACTGCCTTAGGCAAGCAATCTAGAGGACGTGAAAGGGCCTTTACAATACGTTATCCTATCGTAGTCCCGCCTCGTTAAGGTTTCACCCCCTTTGGATAGAAACCGGTCGGGTTCAGGCCCCCTCTTGCGCCAGGTGGGAACACATAAAAGTGGGTCATAAAGACACCCACGCAACCATATGACACGACCACGGTGAGACGTTGCAAATTAGTTAGCCAAATTCTGCCTATTCAGAACATGTGGTAACACGTTGGGGCTTAGCAAGATGCGGCTCGAAGATCGATTCTTAATTGACTTGAGCGACTTTCCATAAAACCCATGGGTCTCGGTCATAAAAATGACTCGATCTCGTGCATCAACGTGCACCATCCAAACATCCATTTCGCCCAAATCCAAACCAATTTTTGTTTTGTTTATAAGTAAACACATTTCATAAATTTCTATGGTATAGACCGTACCATTGTATCATATTAAATCATAGTTGAAATTTGGCTAACTTTCCCAAATTAAATTTTTTTTGAGTTAAGCTTTGACTAAGCATAGAGTTTTGCAACATGTTCTAGTTCATACTAATGTACCAACTAGTTTTTAACTATGGTATCAAGGGGTGGTTAAATCAATATTCAAGTTTGGGGTGTACAAAGGAATTAGGAATAACTATAAAGTTAAAACAGGGATTTAAATTGCTTTGAATTTAAATAGGCATGCAATAATAGTTTAAAACAGAATTTAAATAATTTGAAATACTGGGATTCAATATGATCAAAGGTATAACTTTCCTTGATCAAATGCTTGAGGATCTACTTCTTCGAAGTATTCGGGTTCCCCAGAGTCGTCGAAATCTACATACGAAGACGAAACAAATTCAAATAAAATTCAAATGAACTCCAAATGAAATAATTCTAGTGTAGATAGCTAGATCTTAAATTTAGATGAATTTAGAAATTTGAATTATTCGAATCGGAGTTCAAACGGATGATAACATGCCTTTGGAAATTTGAAAATACATGAAATGATGAAAAGGGCAATTTCTTGATTTTTTTTGATTTATTTTCTTAAAGGAAAATCACTTTATCGCGTCATGCTGACGTCAGCAACCGGATTATTGAATTTCGGCCAGAATTATTTTCCTTAAGAAAAATCTTGTGTGGCTGACATGTGGGCCCCACGGCTGTGGACCAAGTCCACGATGGCACGCAGGTCCACCGTGGACCCAGCTCATGGCGCAGTGGCGACGCCACATGGGCTGGGCCACACAGGCATCCACGCCAGCGGAGGCGGTGAGGTGGCGCCAAGTGGCGAGGAGGTGGCAGCGAGGTGGCGGCCACATCGGCGCAGGGACGCTGGCGTCTCGGGCGCGCAGGCTCACCGGCGCTCTGCGCCACGGCGAGCCTCGGTGAGGGCACTGAGAGGGGGAGGGAGGCGAGGAGGTTCCGGTGCGCACTGCTTTGGAGGTATGCATACGATGGTGGCCGGCGGCGGCGAGGAGCGTGCGAAGGCGGCGATACGACAGGGCGATGCTAGGAGTGGACACGGTGGCGGCAGACACCCTCTGACGGCGGCAGAATCGTCGGCGGTGAGCGCGTCGGCCGAAGCTCTTGGAGCTCCAAATCCGAGTGATTGACGGCGAGAGAGAGTGAGTGGGTTGGGGGAAGAGGATAAGGAGGGGAAGGGGCGTCGGGGCGCTCATTTATAGAGGTCGAGGGGGAGGAGAGAGGGGGATTGTCGGCATGGGCGTCACCGTGGAGCTCCGGGCCGCGTAGGGCATGGAGAGGCGCTTGGAGTGACAGGGCAGGTGGAAGGGAAGAAAATGGGGGAAATGGTGGCGGTGAGAATCTCAGCATTTAATGCATGTTGACGAGAGCGGCGAGGATGGACGCGGGCGAGGGATGGAGCGCCAACGGGTAGTAGAGGAGGAAGAAGGTGGGGAGGGAGACACCGCCAGGAGGGCCCCGCCTGGCTGTGAGGGCGAGAGGGGTGAGGCGTGCGGTTGGGCTGGCGCAGTGAGCTGGGCCACGCAGAAGCGGGCTAGAGGTGCGGGAATTGGGCCGAGAGGTGACGCTTTCGGCCCAAAGTGAATCTTGGGATTTTAATTAGTTTTTAAATTACAGAAAATACAAAACTAAAAAGGCTTCTTAGAAAATAGTAATTAATGTAAAAAAATTCAAGAAAAATACAAAGAAATTCCTTGGATTATTTGGAACTTAAATAAAATTATTTACAACTTAACTTTGGCTTTTAATTTTGCAAATAAATTTTTTTTGGCTTCCGGGAAGAAGGAAAACCCTTTTAAAATTCAAAAAAACTGAAGAAAATACTTAAAATACTCTTTTTGACTTTAAATCCAACAAAATAGAATGGTTTATTTTAATTTTGAAAATTTTCAAAAAGCCTCGAAAATCAGAATGTTACACTCTCCTAACCAATATGAAAAAGGATCAATCTAATAATAACATTCCTAACTAATAAATATGCTACCAAACAACAAATTCTTCTACTAGGAAAATAATCAAACTATTCAAGAAAATAGATAATGGCCTTCTGCTACGGTACCGCCGTACAGTTCGTGTGCAGTACTTTCTGCACGTTGCCCGTACATGTGCTCGGTTGTCAAGTGGGATGAGTGTTTTCAGGTCATAGCTTGATGCATTACTGTTAAGCTACCAAATTTCATTGCTTATACTGCTTGTTTGGGAGTATTGTTGACATGATCAGTTAATCACACACTGCTTGTCTGTTTACTATTTCTTAGATGGAAAAGGGTATGCCTGTTTAGTCTTCTGTTTACCTTGTTGCTTAACATGCTTTTCATCACTCGATCTGACAGACTTCATCGTTGTCGCAGATAGTTTTTTTTTGGCGAAATCGGTCCGTTGATATACATTGCATTATACTGTACAGAGCCCATAAATCTCAGCTAGTATTGCATTAAATGTCTTCAACAGAAGTGACAGTCTAGAGGATGATGTGTTTGCTCTTTCTACATTTTTTCTGCTGTGTGGTAATCCTGTAAACATTTGTGCAACCACATACAAACAATCATGTTATGTTCTTTCCCCCCTCCCTCCCAGTTTTATAACGATATGAAGTTACGAAAATGAGCTTCCACATATTCTGATTCATGAGATATCTAACTCTGAAGAGAAATGGGAAGAATTCTCCATTTCTAGGTTGCTTGGAGAACTCTACTGATGTGTACAACAAGGATAGCTACATCTATTTTCAAGACATGTATGTTATTCAAACATGCAAATGCATTGCACTGCAGCAATATGTCATAATGTCATGAAAGGATAGGGCACTGTATACACTCCTCAAGTCTGAATTTTGAAACGAAATTATAAATTCATAAATCAGCAAATCAGGAGGGGTTAGCTGAACTCCAACCAACAGGTGTTGATCCCCCTCAGTAAATGCACTGGAGTTAGCTCTACGTTATCCATTTTAAATCAATTGTTAGGCAGAAATAAAAAAGAAACTTACAACGGAGTCATATCCAAAATATTGATTAATCAATCAGCAATAAGCAGGCGATTGCGCAGAAGTTCACATTGCCACTAAAGAGGAATTCCAAAGAATCCCAATCACTCGTAGATGCATCTTGTTAGCTTAACTGAACATTTTTCAAGTGATTCTCATAGGCTGTAAAATTTTAGGCGTTCCAGCGACTAAGCTGAAGCACCGACTAAGCTGAAGCACTTCATGGACATTACCTGACAGTTTCCAAGTTGAAGCTTTTTCTGCAGTTCGGTAATCTCTAACTTGCAATTGTTATGTTCAGGAATCATACTACTTATTAAGCTGCGACCGCCAACTATCATAAGAGGCAATTCACATCATGTCTGTATAATACTGGAGGATCTACACATGACTGAACATGCCTTATTAAGCATTCAGCAATGAACCACATAGCTAATAAACTTTCAAAATTCAAGGGCAGCTCATCCCAAATATGCATACTGATCATGTCGTAGGCACAAAAAGGGAACACATCTGCTGGATGTCAATCATGTTATAGGGAAAGACTAATGAGAGAAACACTAAAAAAATAGCAAAGTATGACTTTGTATGAACACTGTACGATAATTGATAAGAAACGGTATTACTTTCCGCACAATGTCAAATTTTTCATACAACACAGATTTCAAGTGACAAGCAATAGCGACAACTAACAACCTCTTTCAGGGCAGAACCCTTCCTTAAGTGTACATTTTTTTGTTCAGTCATCATCAGTTCCTTCTTCGGCTTTTGTGGTGGTGGTGGTGGCGATGCTTGGATTTCTTCTTTTCTTTTTTCTTCTTTTTCTCTTTCTTATATTTTTTCTCCAACATCTCCTTTTTCTTTTCCTTTTTGTTGCATGGTTCAGAGCTGGATGGCTCCCCATCCAATGTTTCCCTATGCCAATAATCATCAGGGGACTTGGATCTCAAAAACAGTGGCCTCTCCGGACCTTGTACTCGGCGTTCCCATTTTTCTTCCACCCGTATATCAGGACTAGGTCCATTTTCCTGACTATGCGATGAGGAATGAAGGTATGGACCAGGCTCATCCATCCTAGATCCAATGGCCCCTCGTCCTCGCTTCACCCTAGCATAGCACCAAATTACATCTTTTGTCAACAACATTGCAGATATGTAACAGAAGCAAATGTTTGCTGCATGCACAAGTTCAATATATCACCTAATAGGGTACTGGCAATCTCAATAAAATAATGTGATATCAACAGGTAGATAAATTGCCTCCTTAGATTGATATGAGATCAGGAGAGGAAAAATCTTTAGTTATCTGTCAGGTGTCAATCTATCTACTGTTCATTTGTTCCATCGAGAAACTAACGGACATTCAAACAAACCTTGAATGAAGAAACTTTTCAATTTCATCATCCCCTAAACCATCCTCCTGGTCTGAGTAAGAATTATTATAATCTATGCCTTCTTGTTCAATTCTTGAGCTGGAGCTCTGGTTTCTTGAGTCACTTTTGCGTTTATTGCCTCTAGAGTCACCACGATCTTTAGTTCTGCTTTTCATCTTAGACTCCAGTTCAAGTTCCTTTTCCCTGGCACGCCACATTTCATCGACCTCCACAACACGGTTTGCTGCAGGTGAACAGCAGATGTCAATTTAACAAGTAATTCAACAGAGAGCTAACTGATTCATTTTCATGAGAGAATGAGTACTACGAGATCAGCTGTACTTGTCAAGATCAATGTTTATCCAGTGAATCACTCATAGACAGAGGATCCAATTTTATAAATAGCACATGATTGCAACTGGCTTTTACATTGTGATTTGTTTTGATCGGATTCTCTTTAATGGAAAGGTTTTGCTAAGAGCCTAAGACACAAAAAAAGGAGACATTTTCCAGGTTGAGCAACCAAATACATAAGATTTTACAACTAATTCCATATAAATCTAGAAAATGATTAACAAGGATTCAAAAAACTCAAAAGTACTGCTGCATTGATCACGTAATCAACACTAGGAGTCCAGGACCAGGACAATGAAAAGAAAGTATTATACTAACCTTGTTGAACTCCACGAACTGTGGCTGTGAGGAACCGTGAGTTTGGGCGATGTCTTACATTGGGCTTTCGCAGATATGCCTGGACACCTTCCCTGTCAGCCTCTAACTGCAATTTTCGTGCCTCTTCAAGAAGTAAAGAAGCAAGACGATTCTCTGTCCCCAGATCCATTGTCTAACTCCAATTTCAGCAACTATGGAGACAGGCAATGAAATCTTCAGTAGTTAAAATAATAATAATTTCAACTAAGATCTAAGACAGTATTGCAAACAGAAAAACCAAATAATTTATTAGCACCTGACTACACAAGTATAAACATCAGGGTTCTAAAAAATGGATTTCCAGCTTTCAGACTTACATTGTATTGAATATTGATAACATTTTCTACTTTATTACCATGATACTCAATAAGTGTGAAGATCAGGATTTAAAAAAGGATCTTGAGTTTTCAGGCTCACATTATATATTTGATAATATTTTAGTATTCTTTGGGCCGAACCGAATATCGCTCATGGCATGGCTTGGACAGTTTGACGACCTGGGAAGCACAGATACACCGGAAAGCCAGCGAGCCCGTGCGGATACGGATATGGACACGGCTCCGACACGTATTTCAGGCATGTCCGAAATTAGCACCGCGAAAAAAATAAAATTAAAATTGGACACGTATCGGACACTTAGACCCATTCCATTCGGCCCAACTAAGCTGGTAGCCCAGCCCAAGCAGCCAGCTTAACCCTAGCGCCCCTTCTCCCTTCTCCAGACCCCGTTCGACGCCACCCTTGGCCCCTGCTTCCAGCCCCGACCCCCCTAGGAGGATGGTGGTCTCTCCGACGGCATTGAGACCGACCATGAGGATCCGCGTCTCCTTCTTGGCGAAGAGCCAGCTGAAGAGCTTCCCGAACGCCAGCCCCATCTTCACGATCACCTGCAATTCGTACACGCCATTCCTTGTTCAGATGTCCGAAAACCAAAAGGCTCACGGACCCTAAGCAATGGCGAATCGCAACGAATCCATGCCCTGACGCCGCAAAATCTAACCTAACCTAATCCAATCATCGAGCAGACAGCACCAGAACTTGTCGAGATCTACGAATCAGCTCAGAAGAAGCTAAAATTCGCAAGGGGATAAAACCATCTGAGATCCAAGAGCTGACGAGCAGATCCGGCGATACCACCGCGCGAGTAATCGGGGCACGGAAAGGCGAGATCCGATCCCTAGATCGGGGAAGGGGAGAGAGCTCACCTGATCTGCTCGAGATGCGACGATTCCGGAGGAAAATCTGGGGATCTGCTCGAGATGCGACGAATCGGCCGGAGGGGCGGCGGAAGGCCGAAAGCGGCGGCGGCGGCGGCACCGGGGCTTCGGCTCCTGCGGGCCGAGGCCGAGGGGGGAAAAAGAAAGAGGGGGCCGGGGAGAGCAGGCCGGGGGAAAGAGCTGGAGAAAAGGGCCGGGCCGGGGAAGGAGGAGGTTTGAAACATACACTCAAGTTTAGAGGAAATTAGGAGTTTTTTAAAAAATTAAACAGCAAATTAACGGACAGATTGAAAACAGGAAATCAAATGGAAATTACTAATTACTGTCCGAAAACAGAGCGTTACACTGGGCTATCAGCTTAGTTGGGCCGAATGGAATAGGCCCAAGTGTCCGAGTCCGATACATGAGCGTTTATGTTTTTGTTCGATTTGATCTCAGGAGGACAGAGTTAGCACCAGATACATCCTAGTTCACCTTATTGTGTCTTTGGTGCTTCATCTGGTTTCTAGCACTTTAAACTCCAAATCTCGGCAGTTCTTTTATAAAATTAGTCTTTTTCAAGAGGATGTTATAAAACTAGTCAGAACTCAAAAACAAGTTCAGCAGTTGGCCTTATGCGAAGCCTTCAATAAGGCCTTGGACATTCTTGCATATATAGAATTTTGTAACATTAAGGTCCGTTTGGAATAAGGGAATTTTCCCCCATTCCTGGAGGTTATGAACTATTTCCCGTGAAGTTTCTACAAAATCCATACATCGATCAGTGACTGCATGCAACTGTTCTGGGAGAATGTGGTTCCATGCACATCCCCTTAGTATCGTGTGTAAGAGAACATTGAGATCTGGGTGCTTGTTCAGGTAGCACTTTGCACAAGAACCGGTTCTCATGGAACAAGGTAAATTCTGACTGTCAAACTCATCACAGTTCACGCTCTAAATCATCAGTCATCAATCATGACAATTCAATGTACAGCTTTTCGACATCGTTTCCATCGTGGCAGTGGCATAATGTAGAAGGAAAAAACAGGTAGAATAAACGCTCAGGTTTGGAACAAACAAAGCAAATGAGTAGTGTAGCTACGTGCGGATTACATAAACATCAAGTGCTAACATAGGAAATAAGATGCTCTGGTTCTTAGGGAGGCCTTTCAACTTGCTTCAGTTTGAGACGAGGCTAATGAAACTATGAGATTAATTGGAACTTTTGCACATCAATTTTTCATGTCACACAACAAGATATATGCGAATGACTGGACATAGATTGGGCCTCGCATTTATGGAGCATCCCTCTATAGCCTGCCATAATCCCTCTAACGAAATGTTTAACACTGATGTAAACGCTAAGGTGGGAAATAACAGGAAAGAATTGAGCTGCTACAGTTGGAACATCCATAAAATCCAACCGGCAGCATTATATGTTTGTCACAATAAAGCAGCTAACAAGCATATTGCGGGCTTTAAGCCATCAGAACCAAAGTGAACAACCGCCATAACACAAACTGACATAATACCTGGATTTTCATGTAACGTTAAAAATAAAAGTAGTTGCATGAGGGCACAAACTCGGTTGGTGAGAATCCTTCAGGGGAGAAAAGGTGCAAAAGTACGTAGTGCTTCATGTCATATTCTCCATGGCAAACAATATCAAAACATCACCATTGCTGTATCAACTCCTAAAAGTCTAGAGATGACCACAGCAACGTACTAGTTGTTTAGCCAAAAAAACTGCCCTCCCAAAGCACACCTTGAAGTCTTGAACAGTGGGCAATCATATATCCAAATAAAAAGATGATGTGTAGCAACCAATCCTTTGCTAAGTGCTTCTGAAGCATCGAATCATAGATGTCATCCATGCTACCAATGCCACACTTCATTATAGTAAAAAAAAACTAAAAACTACATAGCCAGGTGATGGAGATGACAAGAGAAAAAAAATCTTCTGAAAAAAGCAACTAGATACAGAGAAGGTGCATCTACCAAAAGGTTTTACGAAAACCATAGCTAGATATGGATAGGAAGAGCACAACAGAATGGCTGATCAGAAATGCTGAATGTGGGGCACCACATCTCAACAGAGATACATAATCTCTCAGTGGCGGCCTCTCAATTATCACTGGTCACTGGATGTGGCATCCAGTTTATGGATTCATCACCAAGTCAAACCCAAGTACGAATAATTCATAGTTCATACTAAACTGGGTGTTTTCTTCACTAGTCTTGCAAGTTGCATGAAAATATAATTTTTGAATGTTCACGAAAAACAAAACAAAAAGGTTTAAGATCGCATTTATGTGAGCTTTAATGGAAGAGGGGATGGGGCTTTCGCCTTTTCTGTTCATGCCAGTACTACAAAAATTACTCAATAAGCACTTAAGCAACAAGTAATTTTTGATGAACTAGTGGAGACTGGTTAAGTACTAGTATATCAAGCAATGCTCCAATCTACCTTGGTTTGCTTACTTAGTTGTAGCTGTCACACAAATGACTAACCACTAATATACTTTCCTCACAATAGTAGACCATAATTGTGGAGTTCAAAATGACAAAAATAGTCATCATATTTGATCAGCAACCAAACAACACAATGGCTCTGAAAACACTGATTAAGGCACTGAATGGTTGGGTAAGTGCAAAGTACAGACCGAAGCCTCTGTTGTATTACTTACATCGTAAGCTTGTATATATGAACTTCATGGATTTTAGGACAATGTGGTTAACTGAAAGGCAATATTAAACTCTGTTTCCCTTCCCATGCAACAATTGCAATACTCTTCACTAACCTAACTACAATTTTGTTACACAAAACCATACTAAAAACATCAATATTACAAATAGGGGTAAAAAGGGCAACATTACATTGGTCATGAAACTGTGAAAATTGCAATCTCCTAAATCAATTTCAAAAAGCAACGAACTGTCATTTGTTCACAAATTTTGGGTTGGCTCTCATAAACTGTCATGTGCGGCCGTTTAGGAGAAGGTGCAGACTGCCCTAGCGGCAGTTTAGGAATCCTCAAATTAGGAACTTGCAATTAGGCAAGTTTACTATAGGAAAGTCTCGTTAGGGAAGTTTGCATTAGGAAGGATAATACCTTCCAAGTTAGTCTTTATTGCATTAGGAAGGATAATACATTCCAAGCCAGTTTGTATCCCTTTATATACGCAACATATGCATTAATGAAAATCATCACAAGATTGGGTTATTCCCCAATCTATTCCCCAATCTCTCTTGCGCCAAAACTCATTGCTCCCTATTGTCCATACCCTGTTCATCATGGTACTGTTCATCCACGCCGTCCACCACAGCGTCCGACACAATCCTCCCTCCTGAGTTGATTCTTCCCTTCCGCCTCCGCTCCCAGTGCTCATCCCCTGACATCTTGGTATCAAAGCCAACCGTTGTTCCTTCCTCCATGGATAACGGCACGGGTTTCGACGACAACTTCAAGGAGATGATGATGAAGTTCATGGAGAACACCGACAACCAACTCAAACTGTTGCCTGAAGTTTTGGATCGGCTCGAAACTCATGCCAACCAGCTTGCAGCAATCGGGAGCCGTCTTCACCGCCATGACCAACGGTTGGCACGCATGGAGGGCTAGCCCGGTAGTGAAGAAGGTGCCGTTGATCAGGACGAACGAGACGCAACAGCCTCTGCTGCCACCGTAGCCTCTGCGGCCACCGCTGCATCGATCACGGCGGCGGCGGTACGCCACGTGATCGCCCCGCGCATGATGCGTGCACGTGCGTGGTCAGGAAGGGGCTTGGGGACTTCCGCCTCGGCCATACCAGCCTCCACCCCGGGGTGATTTCGGCCCGACAAGAGGCCCTCGAAATCCGCCACACTACATCACACTCAATTTTCTATCCTTCGATGGCAAGGACGGTCCACTACCCTGGATCAATCGTTGTGAGCAATTTTTTCGCGCACAGCAAACACCCATGGAAGATAGGGTGTGGCTCGCTACGTACCACATGACCGGCGTGGCACATCTGTGGTACATGCGAGTGGAGCGCATGGATGGTATGCCTAACTGGCGGCACTTTACCGACCTCGTCCACCGTCGGTTTAGCATGTCCACACGCCACAATCCGCTAGGCGCATTGACGAGCCTCCAGCATACATCATCGGTGGCTGACTTCACCGAAAATTTTCTGGCCCTCCTCGCTCGTTGCGGCCACTTGGACGAGGAACAACAGGTGATGCCCTTCACGGCTGGACTTGGTGAGCCCCTGCAGACGAACGTCGAGCTCAGGCGGCCGACGTTCGAGCTCAGGCGGCCGACCAACCTGGAGGTCGCCATGGACCTCGCCAGGGCCTACGAACGTCTAGCCTCACTACCCTAGGAGCCAGCGGCATCCTCGCCAATCTCTAAGACGGCGAGCTCCGAACCTTTCCAACCGCGGCCTACCGCATCAGGTGCATTGGAGGCCGGCTCAAAGACACCATCGGCGATGACCATGGGGGCGTCACGCTCGGCCAAGCCGTTCAAGCGCCTCACGCCAACCGGGATGGAAGAACGTCGTGGCAAGGGACTTTGCTACAACTACGACGAGAAGTTCGTGCGGGCCGCCGCGTTTCATAAGCGCATCTTTATGTTGCAGGTTGAGCCGGTCAATGACGACCTCGAAGAGGCAAACGCGGACGCCACCAACTCCCTCCTCGCCCTCACTGAGATTCGCAAGTTCCAAACGATGCAGCTTCCGGTGAGGATCCACGACGTCCAATTAATGGCCCTAATCGACTCCAGCTCCACCCATAACTTCATCGCCGCGGAGCTCGTCGATCAGGTTGGGCTGACGCTGGCGCCACGCACGGGCCTCTCCGTGGCCATGGCGAATGGCGACAAGGTGGCAAGCGGCGGGGTGTGCTACGCAACACCCCTCCATAGACCAGGAACACTTCATCCTCGACTTGCGCACCATACCTCTAGGCGGCATCGACATCGTCCTTGAGGTCCAGTGGCTCCGCTTCTTGGGACCGATTGTCTGGGATTTCAACCTCCTGACGATGCGCTTCCAACGCCAGGATGGGGAGATCATCTGGCGCGGTATGGCCCGTCTCGGTCGGACCGCATCTCCACTCTGCCTCGACCACGGGAGATCTCATGGAGGAGCTACTTGCGGAATTCACGTCGGTTTTCGAAGCGCCTCGTGGCCTTCCACCTCCACGCAGCCGTGACCACTGCATCCACCTGCGTCCTTGGGGGAGAGAAGGGACTAAGAGATGGGATGAACTTTGTTATTCTTTTCTTGCTTTCTTTGAATGGTGCGGCTCCTCTCTTTATATAGATGAGGAGCCCCTAACAATATGAAACTATCATATCTAATACAACCAATCAACTAAGGATAAGATTGTAAATATATATATATATATATATATATATATATATATATATATATATATATATATATCACAAGACACAAACCCTAGTACAATTCGAAAAGACCTAAATACCCTTAACACCCCCCACCTCAAATGTACGGCGTATGCAATATCATTACATTTGAAAAGGGTTGATACTAAAATGGAAAAATCCAAAGCGAGAGTCTTGAAGATGTCGTCATAGCGTGCAGCTCGAAAATTATGTCGGTACCAAAGGATCTCCTCTCATCCGAAATCATGTTGCAGCCCACAAGCACAAAGTACATGGGCTGAGAAAGCGGGAGCAAAGTCGACCGCGACAACACGATGAGAGAGGATGTGGAAGGTGACACAAATAGAGGCAATTTGTCAAAATCAAGAGAGAGAGAGATAGAAGCATGACAGCGCAGATCGAAGCCCAAGGCAGTTCTAAGCAATGCACAAGAAGCTTGTGGGGCACAATCTGAAGAAGCAAGGTGGCCTTAGAAGCTCGGGGCGGCGGCTCAAAGAGAAGTAGTGGCATCATAAAGATTTGTACAATCTACAACGGCTCAGAGAAAAGTAGCGGCTGCTGTCATACAAAATAAAGGAGATGACCACACTCAATCCAAGAGGATGAATCGTGGCTAGCAAAGCAATTGGCTGACTGCCAAGAATTTGTGGATTGGTACGACTTTGACGAACTCAAAGAGAGAGATGCTACGAACTTGGATGGACGCAGACGGAAGACTCAGAAGAAATGACTCAAAGGTAGCGGATTATAGCAGCAGCCACACCAAGACCAAAGAGCTTACTCCAACATGTTCTCAGCTCCACAACCACCCCAACCAAACATCCAACACCTCCTGCCATTCCTCCACATTTCGTCCCCTGCCATTTCTTCGTCCCTGCGACCACCACCCCAACCAAACATCCAACAACTATGTGAAGTGCAGGAAGAAAATGTTCTGATCTGCGACGAAGCTGGAAGGGAGATCTACTGATTGGCGAACAGATCGAGCAAAATTCTCGCAAAATCTGCTGAAAAAACTAAGGGATTCACGTCCTAAAATTCGGCAAGATTTGGAAGGGAGACGATTGGTTGGAACAGGAGATCGGATTTGAACAGACGGGATGTGGAGATCGCGCTTACCTGATCAGAAGAATTCGGCAAAGAAGCTTCACTTCGTTTGGTGCTTCGATGCGGTGCAGCGATGCGATGGGATGCGATCAGTGGCGGATCTAGGATTTCACCATAACTCGGGCTAAATTCTAATAGGCTAACATCATAGAACTAACACTAATTTATACACACACCCCACGACATAACAAAAATAAGCCAGAAATGCATCATTGATATGAAACTTTAGCTCAATGCTTCAACATAAAACAAAATAAGAAAAATATAGCAAAACATAAATAATATAGCATCGTAGAGATACAATTTGAGTACCTAGGTAACATAGATTTAATCTCTATCCTAGCCCACTATTTCTTCATCAATAGTACAATAAAAACCAGAGCCTACAAAGACAACATAAAAAAGTAGATCAAACACAAAGAACATGAAGTTTACATTTGCAAGAAGCTAACTTACCACTAGCGTGAGATAGTTGTTTCTATAATGTTTGCAAAGATTGGTTGGATTGTATTCGTATTAGAAAATTAGATGACAATATCTTGTTCCTCTTCTTTTTGTATCCCTAATTCCTAAATAAAAAAATGCAAAACACATGCATAATTTTAACACAGACAACTAATTCATGCAACCCAATTACTAGGCAAATAATACAATAGTTCCATAATAACATTAAACAATAGGAGTTTAACCAGGTTGAGTTTCTAAAGGATTGGCTAAGTTTGAGTCGAGCAAGGTTCATTTATTCAGACTACCTAGCCATGTGTTAATATGATTATATGAAGGTCAGGATATTGACAGAGCAGGAGAAGTGCTCTCCAAAAGATACGAAGAAACTGTCAATTGGAACATGCACGATTCAGTAACAACCTAGACATGTGCATGACCAACAGTAGCCTCGGAACAGCATTACAAAGTAGCAAAAGGGAAGGGGAAACTAAACTTTCATTGTGGTAGCCTCACAATCACATGGCCGATTTTTTATTCAAAGGGGAAGTCACATTGCAGTTGAGTGTATGGTGTGTGGCCAAATGGAAATGCTCTTTGCCTTTGGTCTTGGTCACCTCTCACCATCACAACACAAACAAAAAGCGCGCAGAGCATGTCAAGAATAGAAGGGCAGATTGCTCGGTGGAGGCAAGATCGCGGTGGCCGGAGGCCCGGGGCTGAAGTTGTCGATGTAGCACACGCACCGCTACTCCAACGGCACCGTGGAGGGTGGGTGGCCGGAAGAGGAGGGCGTGGCGAATGTGGAGGGCAGGCAGGCGGGCGGGGTTGGAGGGCCTGCGGAAGAAGAGGTTGTGTTGGCGTGGAGGTCGCGACGGCCAGGTGCGGAGGGCAGGCGTCTGGGCGTGGAGCGCGAGATATCAGGCGTGGAGGGCGTGAAGCGGCGGTGGCGGGCAGCCGGGCGACCAGGCGCGGAGGGCGTGAAGCGGCGGTGGAGGGCGGGCGGGCGACCGGGCGTGGAGGGCGTGAAGCGGCGGCGGAAGAAGAGTCGGGCGTGGATTGGGTATTTAGGTTCCTTTCAGGGGATTTGGGTGCGTAGGGGAGAGGCCGAGTGGGCTGGGCTGGCTGGTGGGGGAGTCTAGCATATTTTTTGTTAGGATTATGTAGGGGGAATTTAACATTTCAAATTTTTATAAACCTCAAGTTATAGTCTATCTAGCCATCCGCCCTTGGATGCGATGAGCGAGGGTGGAGGAGAAGAGGAAAAAGGAGAGGAGCGGGGAGAGGAGAGCGATTCGAGGTGTGGGGAATGCACGTCGTGATTCAGGACAGGAATTTTTGTATCAGCAATAGCCAAGGTGTGATCAACGGTCAAGATAAAATCGAAAGGGGACGGATCTCACCAATGGCAGGCAAATGCAACATGATAACTATGTTTCGGATCTATTTCCCTGTATGCCTGGCCATGTTAACTATGTTTCGGATCTATTTTCATGTGAATACCTGGTCAGGTTAATTATGTTTGTGATCTATTTTCTTGTGAATGCTTTCAGGTTAACGATTTTTTTTAAAAAATAATATTTATTTAAAAAGATAATCACAAAAATAAATAGTCACCCCATAAAATTACAAAAATGGTTCCCTATCGCAAGTTGAACAGGCGACATGGACCCTGTTAGCACTCTGTCGCCAGTCCAGCTACTTGTCACTAGTTGACAGCTACCTGTCGTCAGTTCAACTGGCAACAAGGAGCTGAAACCTTAAACTGGTTGGTCTTTTTGTAATTATCATAGATTTTCAATAGTACGAAATATATTAGACTCGCAATAATATTTTGTGATCGTAGTATATTGTTCTAGTATGTTGATTAAGGCAAGATTCCAATACACAATCAGCTATGTCTAGGCTTGGAGGGCAAAACAGAAGGTATTGGAATCAAGGTTCGGCACGTTCGAGGATTCCTACTACAACCTCCCCAGGCAACTTCGAGTCATGCAAGACAGGAATCCCGACACTCATGTAGACATTCAGGATGCCACACATCCGAAGTAGGCCAATAAGAGGGTACTGCAACGAGCATTCTTCGCCTTTGGTCCATGCATCAATGCATTCCGACACTATCGTCCAATCTCGTGCGTATATAGCATATTCCTGACTACGAAGTACAAGAGCCAGATATTGACTACAATAGCGACGGACGAGAACAATCAAGTTCTTCCTGTGACATTCGCTTTCGTTGAAAGCGAGAGCACGAACAGCTGGTTGAGGTTCATGAAGAATGTGAGGATTTCTGTTGTGCAAGGCCGTCCCAACGTATGCTTCATACATGATCGACATGCAGGCCTACTGCGTGCGATAACTCAGCCGCAACAAAGAGCGAACGAACCACTTCCCTGGCCGAATCTGCAGAGTAGGTGGTGCATGAGGCACTTGAGTGCAAACTTCTACAAGTAGTTCCGCAATAAGGACTTGATGAACTTGTTCAAGCGGCTGCGCAACCAGAACCAGCAGCGGAAGTTCGAAGCACTCTGGAAGATTCTAGATGAGCGGACTCAGACACAGCCGTGGCGACGGAGAGGTCCACGGTGATGGCCAAGCACAGATGGCAATAGCTATAATGTATCATGCAAGCGGGGTTAGGGAGGAGAGGCGAAGCTTAAACCGGCCATGAAGTGGCTAGGGACTCACCGGGCATGGAGATCTCCAGCGGCGTTGGTGGCGCCGAAGTTGGGGAAGACAGTGTGGATGGGGAGCTTGATTGCACTAGAAGGTAAAACAAGTGAGGGGTTTGAGAGAGTGGGTAAGGTGGCACAAGATGACGCGCATGTCATGGGGTTGGTTCACCAGAATAGGCTCGGGCCTCGGCGGAGCGTGTGTGCTAGAACTCGAGATGACGGTGTGTTCCGGCCGAAGCAGTGGAGGGAACTCACTCGCAATGGACAAAACGGAAACGGCGATGGCAGCTTTGGTCCTTGGCATGGTCGGGTGGTGTGTAAATGGTGAGACAGGGACAAACGGCTCGGCATGGATGAACAGTTCGACGGGAACTCACGGCCGCTCTCCGTTTCTCGCGGGTATCACCTGCGACGATGATGCTCATGCGGAACTAAATGGTGGCAGAGCAGGTGAGACCAGGCAACCCCAGTCGTCTCCCGTGGCCGCTTGAGGGTGACGGCGGCTCAGCTTTTGCAGCCGGCGCTGTAGCGTTACAAGGCGGGACTCGGAGCTGGCAGGCGCGGGGGCGAGGTGGAAGAAGGGGTCCGATGCGCTTGTCAGTGTCGGGACCTAAAAATGTAATTCTAAACCCTCTGTGTACAATGCACTAGTCTAGGATTATGCTAGTGCACACAATATCAATATAGATGAATATCAATCCACACAAGACGATTAATAGAATGAACGACTAATTTGATTAACAAATAACCATTTTGACCTTATGGTTGAGTTTACATTTATTAAGCCTCGCAGGGATAGCAATAAAGAAATAAGCAGTGGAACCAAATAACTTCAGCAGAATCACATCAATTCACAACAGACAACCAACTGAGATCAAGACCCTAACAATTGGCACCTTCGTAGAACTCCTCCTCAAAAATAGGCAAAGACTCCTTCTCTTCTGTTGATTGATATAGCAAACATGAGTACACAACCGTACTCGCAAGTCATACCACATAATGCAATGTATAGATGCAGGCTTATTTCAAAGGAATGGCTTCTGTGGTTCTTTTGCAAAAATGCAATATTTGCAATTGAATATGAATAATAGATTAAAAGCATTAAGTAAAACAAATAAACAATATTAACTTTAACAATTGTTTTCACAAAGACATATAGCCTAATCAAGTTATTCACACAGCCATATGACTTAGATCACACATCTATCTCCCCAAGTGTTTTATTGAAAACGACCCCTTATGTGAAATCCCCGAGCATGTCCATTACCGCGGACACGGCTATTCGAATATATTAATTAACACTCTGTAGATGTTGTACACTTTACCCACACGATACAACTAGTGTTGCAAGCACTAACCATAAAAAACTTTTTCAAAACTTCATCTCAAACATTGACACTCCTAGTGTGCTTTACCGTCATACCAACCCAAACACAGTGCTTGTGAGGACCCCCGGGTTATCTATATAAGATCGAGGCCTTCTAGGTCTTATGGAAATAACTCTAGGCCTCATGTAAATAGATTCCAACTTAACTCCATCTAAGTGAGAAGGTTTGACTGAAATTAGAGATCCGACGATCATGCGTACTGCTCCCTTGCAAGCACTACATGATAAACGGTCCTCCAAACAATCAAAGTTCACACTTAGTGAGTTCAAATGGAATTCATCAACAGCGAGCATGAGATAATGTTGGCTCCCAAGATCAACGACCAACATGCTCATACTCTCATTCAACGTCAATCACATCCATATAACATTCATACGTAGATAATTCAAAAGACATACATCAATAATAGTCAAGTCTACAACTATTACAAGTGGTTGACTAGCCAAATTCAAATTATAACATTAAGTAGCAACAGAAGCAATGTAAATAAATCAAAAGTCCAGCATGGTGTGCCCCATAACCCATGGCAATCGACTGGGAGTTAAACAATAACACTACTCATCAGCGTCGCCTAAATCGGCACTGGCGAGCTCATCGGGCTCGAAGTCTTCCTCACCTGAAACCAGTAGACAAACTAGTTGAGTACAAAGGTACTCGCAAGTCTTATACAAAGAAATAATTAGTTTTGCATATTGGGCAATCAAAGAATAGCATTAGTGGCTCTAGTTTTGCATAAAATGCAACAACTTACATTCCTAGATCTTCTAGTTTTCGAAAGCCAATTGGCAAATCGTTTCTTCCAAAAGGATTTCACAAGACATATATAATGGTATAGATCAATCAATATCAAAATGGCTGTCCACTTTGATAAACTAATATGCATGAACATCCCATTAAGGCCGTAACCAATTTATAACCATGTCAACCTTTAATGTCAAGTCTAATGATGATGCATAACAAACCAAGTGTTGTCCATAACTGCAGACACGGCTATTCGAATAAATTATCTCTGCAAAGGTGTACTACTTTACCCACACGACTCGACTAGCCCGTAAGCCTCCCGATGCCTCCGAAAAATAACACACTTCCTTAGGTATGCCGCCAGGGAGAATCGAGATACGATCATTTTTAGCAAGAAAACCCTATTGAGATAAGTCTCCCTTATGAGTTGTTCTCATACTTAGTACAAGCTACGGATAGTGCTTGCTAAGCGGGCTCACAAGTCATATTGGAAATACCGATGCAATGTAAATAACAAAAAATGGTGCTCCCATGCACACTACAAAAAATTATATCGGTTCCTACGGACAAATGATCAAACACAAGTGTCCTCACACCACCTTGGGACATAACACAATAGAACATTCCCCTTACTTAACCACACGGTACCCATATTCCGCATGTGATAGCACAATTAGTACTTGGAATGAAAGCCCCTGGCTCGGTCCTTAACGGTCCGGACAAGACAACCACAAACCCAAGTCTCATGTATAATAGCACCCACGCTACAACCACTTATCCAGACCCAAAACCATTTAAGTTTTTGACTCAACAACCAGATATAACAATCTGGATAAAATGGAAAATAAGAATTGTTATGTGTCTCCCACAATTGATGAGCTAATCCCATCAATTTATTTGTTGCGTTTTCTAGACCCGCAATGGCTAAGCAATCAACACATAAACTTCACATCATCAGAGGTGTTGCCAAGCCTCCCTAGAACTCAGGGAAAAGATTTTCAAGGGTTTGGCACAAGATCTATGCCACAAAGATTTTTGATTGGAGTCAAAAGAGGATTTAGAATTGATTTTCCATAATTCTTTTTAAAAGAATTACAAAATGACCAAGGGCTTCAAGATGCAAGAAAAGTTTTAATTTCTTTTTATTTTCTTACATTTGAAACACAAATCCATAATTGGGATGTTACACGGAGCACCCGTCCGACAAGACCCGAGCCTTCACCGCCGCTTCTTCCTCACCGCCGGTCGCCACCGTCCTTGCCAGCTACCGGTAAGGGCACCCCTGAGTGCGCAATAGCACGGGGAACATTCTGGTACCCTTCGCCGCCGTTGACTCGCCGCCGTTCGCCGGTGACCATCGGGTCCCGAGCGCCACCGCCGCCGTTGTCGCCCGGCTCGGCGCCGTACGCGGCTTGGTCTTTGGTGTGGCGGCGCTGGCGCCGATCGGCCAAGACACGCTGCGTGTGGCTCATCCACCGCGCCAGATCTCCTCTTCGGTGCACTCGGTCGCCGTGAACCCGAGGCCCGACATGGGGCCACATGTCGATTTCTTTAAATCTATTTCTTTTCCGCAAATTCTCGGCTGACGCAAGCATTGCGCAATAATCCGATTTTCCTTTATAAAAATAATTCGGGAAATTCAATAAAATCCAAATTAGGGTTTTATTTGATTTTCAAACTTCCAAAGCCCATATCTTTTGCATCCGAACCCCGATTAAGCCCATTCAAATTTGTAAATTCATATAAAATCAAGATCTATTTAATGGTGAATTTTATTTGATTTTTGGAGTTTATTTTACCTCTGTTATTTATTTATTTTTGTTTCTTTTGTCTCGTTTGCGAGTAGACGTCGATACTTCGGAAAATTTTGCTGAAGAAGGAGCACCTCCTCAAGATCAAGACCAGTACTTTGAGCTATTCCAAGGCAAGTTATACCTTTGATCATATTGAACCCAGTTTTCAAAATACTTTGTTTCAATGTATTGCATTCTATTTCAAGTATTTATTTAAATGTTTTTGGGATAGTTATTAATCCAATTTGTTATATCCACATTGTCTATTGTATGTCATGATCTTTTGTCACCCTAGGTTGGTTCATTATTAGTTGGTATTATCGTAGCACCAACGTGGGTTGGTTAGATACGATTAGACTGCTTAGCCATGCCACGAGTCATCATTTCATGTTAGTTGCAATTATAAACTTGACTAAGTGATTATGGAACTGTGTGATGAAACTGTGTGTCTTTGTGTCTTTGTTACTCGTGATGGCATGTGTTGCACTTAATCAACAGGGTGGGAAAAGATTTAGACTGAGGCAAGTGGTGGATCTGTGTGAATGGTGGAGCTGTGTGCTTTATAAACTTTGTGATTTGGGAAAAACTAGAAGTCTTGCCTTGGTCAATTAAGGACTTAACTTTGTGCGCCATTGAACTGGGTTTTACTGTACGACCACATGCCTATTATGGGTTGGGCCTGACTTAGTAAGTTATGGAGTCTTGACATTGACAACTCAGGTTGTATTTAAGCTGTGTAATGGGCTGGAGGTGTGATATGTCACATCGCGGGACGGTTCGCTGCATCCCTGTCCAACGGTGTGTGTCGTTCAAAGGGCTGTGTGTACAAATTGGATGGCGGTAAAGCACATCGGGAGTGTCATTGTTTGAGATGAAGTCTCTGAAAGGTTTTGTTGTGGTCAGTGCTAGCTACACTGATTGTATCGTGTGGGTAAAGTGTACAACCTCTGCAGAGTGTTTAAACCAATCTTTTCGAATAGCCGCGTCCTCGGTTATGGACACGCTCGGGAATTTCACACGAGAGGTAGATTTTCATAAAAACAATTGGGAAGGGTCAGCTGTGTGAGGTAACTTGTACAGCTGTGTGAATAACTCGTTTAGACTGTGTGTCTTTGTGAAATCAAATGATAAATTATTATGGTCTATTTGTTCTGAATTATGTTTTCAATCTATTATTTGTATTCAATTGCAAATGTTGTATTTCTGCAAAATAACCACAGAAGCCATTCCTTTAGAACAATCCATCATGTATAAATGCATTATGTGGTATGACTTGCGAGTACGGTGTGTACTCACTCTTGCTAAACAAATCAACAGAAGTGGAGGAGTCGTCGCCTGCTTTTGAAGAAGAGTTCTACGAAGGTTGATCGTTAGGGTCTTGATCGATCGGTTACTGTGGTAAATTGATGGGAGCCCGCTGGAGTTTATTTCGTTTCCGCTGCAGTTTATTTCTTTATTGTCCGCCTTGCATGGCTTAATAAATGTAAAACTCGACCGTAAGGTCCCAACAGTTATTTGTTATTTAAAGTACTCGTTTATTCTTATATTCGTTGTATGGATGTGATATTTCATCGATGTTGACACTGTGTGCACTAGCGTGATCCTGGACTAGTGCAGAATACACAGAGGGTCCAGATTTGCATATTCGGGTCCCGACAGTCGTAGACCAACTAGGGGTGGACGATTTGATTCTTCTTCAATGGGGATGGTCGATTTTGCTTCTTCTTCTTCTTCTTCTTCTTCTTCTCTCTCTTTTTTTCTTGACTGCCGAAACCCAACCTAGGGTTCCTCTCTCTCTTTTTTTGGCTGCTGAAACCCAATCTAGGGTTCCTCTTTTTTTTTTGCTAATGTGACCTTGACTCAAACTCTTCGAAAACCCTCTTCTGGGTCTATGGTTACATATGGGCCACAAACTTTTTTTTTTGCAGAAGGCAGGGGTATTTCGGTAATTCTTCAACATTTTTATGCTGATTGTCAATACTAGATGATGCAATAAGAGATGAACACATAGGCATTGGGTGATCACTTAAGTTTATTATCTTCTCATAATGAACAAGATTCGGTTTACAAGAATTGTTATTCAAAATAGTAAGCTTCAATTCATCTATGTGGTCACAAGTTATCCATATTCGATACACATGAAATTGATTGTCTACACCATAATCTCCAATCAAATTGAACTTATATCCAGGGGTGTACGCACTAGACAAGTATTTCAAACATGCGATTTCAGAAACTTTCTCCATAACATGTGACAATTTCATCAGTGGCTTCAACATAATGTAACATAAAGAATCGGTAGGAGAAATTCTAGTCAAAACTTCTTTATGTCTAACCAATTCTACATGATCATTATATGTGATTGACTCATCATATGAATTGCTCAAAACATCAGGCAATTCAATTATGTTATCACATGGTGTACTCAAGACAACAGGTAAATCAACAGGTTTATCACATGGTGCACTAAAATCAATGCAGTCTGAATTCTCTTCGTGAAACATGTGCATATCAGAATTGTTTTCCACTAATTTTTGCTCTAAAATAGCATGAACAGTGGACAATTGTAGTTCTTCACAAGCATACTCACCTTGAGTGATGATAGCATCATGATCTTTACCTTTTTGGCTCTCCTCAGATGAATTAGGTGCATCCATCTCCTTATCTTCCTTCTCAACCAATGGAGTCGATGGTTCAATCAGCTCATTCTCCTCTTCAGCATGGTTCTCTAGCTCTATTTGAGTGCTCAATACTTGATAACCACCATCTTCTGTTGCAATGTACGCCCGCTGACTTGAGCAATCTCTCATGAAGTAGCCCATCCTTTTACAACGGTGGCACACAATGCTTGTCGTCCAGCCCATGGAAACAACCGATGAAGAGCTCTGTGCTGGTGCAGAGGGGGCAGTAGATCGAAAAACAGGAGGTGGGGCTGTCTTGGCTTGTCCCGGCGTTGATCTCAATGTAGACGTACTGTCAAAGTTGCTCCTAGTCCTTTGTTGTCTACCCTACAATTCCTTATCTGCCAAACAAACAAGCTGGAACAACCTATTAATATCATTATAGTCTTTGTAATCAACTATGTCCTGAATTTCACGCCTTAAACCACCATAAAAACGAGCCATCTTATCCTCCTCATCCCCAACAACATTACAACGCAGCATGCCTATTTGTAGTTCTTGATAATATTCATCGACAGATTTATTACCTTGGTCTAAGCTTTGTAATTTCTTACGCATATCATGTTTAAAAGCAGGAGGAACAAATCTAACACACGTAGCTACCTTCAATCTATCCCATGTATCAGGTGTTAAGCCCGAATTAACCACTTGATTCCACCAAATGATAGCAAAATATTTAAATTCACTAGTAGCTTGTTTGACTCTGTATTTCAGGAATTAGATGGGCATTAAATTTTTGTTCAACTGTCATCTCCCAATCTAGATAAATTTCAGCATCATAAACACCCGCAAAAGATGGTATGGTAAATTTAACTTTAGCAAATGGGTCATCATTGACACGAGTATTGTGGTGCTAAAAATTATTACCTCCCATACCGTACCAGTTGTGATGTGGGCGGTATTGATGACGTGCATCTTGGTCACCAAACACAACACCGTTATCACGGTTTCTCCTCTCATTAAGATCTTGGGCTGCATCGTGATCATACTCACGTCCAATGTTTGGTGACCAGTTCATCATTCTTTCAAGGCGTGTAGTGAGCGCTGCAATACTATCGTTGATTGAGTGCTGCAATGTGATCGTGATAGCTTGAAGCCTCCTGTCGATGGCCTCATTAATGGTAGTGTGTTGTACATCAGACGTCTCACCTATCGTGGTTAGCAGAAAATAAAGGACAACACACAGGTATTATCCCTATCAACTACTAGGTGATGGAATATGGAAACACACACTCTCAAGCGTCTTACCACACTCTTACAAGTGTTCTTACCAACGCAGCAGGTGGTACGACCGGTGGCAGGTTCGTGATACCTTGTCGAGAGTGGGTATGATTGCAAGAGGGGACCAAGGGGAGCCCAAGAATTTCCACAGTTCTCTTCGGCAGTTGCCTAGAAATGGTAGTAATATTAATTATTATTAAATACCACCGGTGGTTAAAAAACCAGAGAGAAGGACACATGGACAAATATTGATCGGCAAGATTAGAATACTGGATATTTTTGCCAGGTTTAAAAGAAAATAAAACATTTTGTCTTTGATAACTTTGGATCGGGGGTCAAAAGGGATGCGCTAAAATGATATTTGGACCAAGGAACAGATGACAGGATTACATGATTAATATACAAGTTTTCAAGGCAAGATATTAAGATTAACAAGTTAATCCCGAATAACTTCCTGAAATTATTTTTAGCAAACTGCGAATTACTTTCTTGTTAAAGCAAGGGTGAATTTGTATTTCTCTGAGCATGTGACCTGTTTGGCAGTTTGTGTGGGAACACTAAATTAATTAGTTTAGCCTGCATAGTATCTGATTAGTTCGACGGAAATGGAATCTCTCCAACTTGATCAACTATATATAGAGTCATTGTGCAAAATTCCAGTTTCTAGTGGTAGAGTTCGAGGACAGGTATTTAATTTCTAGGACATTTTCATCAGAAAATGGATTATATATAACATCTGGAGTTATGTGCAGGATGGAAACATGACGGTTAACTACGGAGTAAGAGACATGGAGCTGAGTAAGAAAACTACCAAATATCTCAGCACAGGACTGAAATACAAGAACAGAATAACAACACTAGGTGCATGCTCTTTATTATTATTCAGCGCGTCACAACTCAGAAAAATGCATACATTTGCATATGCATCTGATCCATCGATGGATGCAACGCTTATTCATGAACTATTTATATAGATACACATATGTAGCCTCGGTTGGGCTTCAGCTCAGTACTTTGGCACATCTCCGGCAGTCAGAAGCTTAAGACAAAGACAGTACGGGCCGCCGTGGATGGTCTGCAGGTTGCACTCCGCCGGCGTGGTGAGGGTGGCGGCGAAGCCCCTCTGCATATCCCTCGTGCAGCCAGGAAGGTCCACGAAGAGGTTGCCCTCTATGACACCTTGAGAAGTCACCACCCCGTCCATGATGATGCGCAGCGCCTCGCACCGGCAGTCCGCCGGGATAGCTTCCAGCTCCTCGCAGCACCGCTTCTTCATCACCCACAAGGGGAGGCGGGGTCCGCGGTTGCAGGTCCGGCTTACCACGTAGGCGCCGCAGCCTTGGAGCGGGTTGTGCGGGATGTCCCGCCCTGGCTGGCAATTTGTCGCAGCGCTGGCGGCTGCCGCGGCGAGGACGGAGAGCAGGACGGCCGCCGAGAGGAGGAGGTGGTTGGATGCCATTCTTAATCGCTCGTTGATTTGAGTTAAGATGGTGGAGCTAGGCTTTGATATATAGTATTTATATATACTGAGAGAAAGGAAGAGAAGCAGGCAGGCTGGCAAGTGATGTATGTGCTTTTCTCCTAATGGATTCTTGTGAAACTGAAATTTGGATTAGATGTATTTATGTGTGACGAAGTGGGGCTTTAATTTGTTGGAACAGAATTTAGTTGTAGTGATAATTAATGCAAGTTGGGTTTTGCGTGGAAGCTGGGACTGATTTGTAGCCCACTGGAGATTAACTTTCTGATCATGATTTATCTGACCGTATGTGGCTTTTAACTAGTTGTATCCAGCGCTGATGTGGCATTCTTTTCTTCTATGTTTCTATTTATGTTTCGTTATCTTGCGATATACACTTAAAGGCCCAGGAACTTTTAGTTGGTTTCTGTGGGACGATTGTTACATACCAAAGGCGAAACTTGCCTTGCAGTGAGCATCAGGGTTCTGGTCACCGATAGGGAAAAATACCAGAGCTTGGGAAGAAATCGGCCGAGATTTTTTAACAAATTTTGAGTTCAAATTTGATTACCGGCCGATATCTCGGTTAAATCTTGGAAATCCGTAACCACCCTAAAATTTCATTTCATGTTTGTTAGTACTTGAAAAGATTTTGGCTTGAATTTTGAACTGTTCTTGCTTTTCCTATTTATTCATAATCTTTTCCTAAAATCTGCAGCACAAAACAATTTTCAAGAAAAGCACTGAAAGCTGGTAAAATAGTGGGGTTAACTTTATTAAAAACTAGATAAAGTCAGGAGCATCCCCAACAATTGTCATGATTTTTGGAGCTCATTTACAATATTTAGAAATTCATCAAACTTTTAGCCTTTTTGGAAATTCCAAAACCCTTTTCCTTTTCCACCTCTTCTTTGGGCGAAGTTCACCATGCCCATCTCTTTCGCTCCAGCCCAACGCCGCCTCAGCCGAGCGCAAACCTGCCTCGCTTCCTCGCAAGAGTGGGTATGATTGCAAGAGGGGACCTGTTCGGATCAAGAGTAGGTGAAGCTCGGAAGGCACAATATGTATTAAGGAGTAGCAAAAACCGTAACCTGATTAGCAAAGTTGAATAAGGGTCCAAAGTACCTGTCACGGTTACTGGTCTAAAAGTGTCCCTAGCCCTAGCACAACACTGATCGACAACAAGGACCAGATACAGAGGATTCAAAGGATGCAAGGCTGGGAGTGGTCGTAAACCAACTAGGGGTGGACGATTTGATTCTTCTTCACTGGGGGTGATCGATTTTGCCTCTTCTTCTTTTCTCTCTCTCTCTCTCTTTTGACTGCAGAAACCCAACCTAGGGTTCCTCTCTCTCTCTCTCTTTTTTGACTGCCGAAACCCAACCTAGGGTTCCTCTCTCTCTCTCTCTCTCTTTTTTGCCAATGTGACCTTGACTCAAAACTCTTCAAAACCCTCTTCTGTGTCTATGGATATATATGGGTCACAAACTTTTTTTTGCAGAAGGCAGGGTATTTTGGTAATTAAAAGATAACTCTCTCTCTCTCTCTGAACTTTGGCTAACTCTGTTCGGCTATGGAACTTCTTGGAATTTGTGTGACAGGCACGATATGATGAGTGCGAGGGTGTCCAAGAGTAACAAGAAACAAATAGGGTGGTCGAGGCGGAAACGAGTTGATGGTCGAATCGAGTAGGTGGTCGAATCCGAGTAGGTGGTCGAACACGAGGAGGTGGTCGAAAAAAAAAAGGGCGGTGGCGCGGCCAGGATGGATGGTGGCACGGCGGGTGACGGTGTTGACTAGCGACCAAAAACACGACTCTAAACAGGCAACATGACTTAGACAAAGGACACTAATTCAACAACGCGAAACAAAGAACGGAAATTGCAAATGCACAATGGGTGATGGGACAACGGAAGAACACGACGAACAAAAATATTTTGTGGGGCAATTTTCTGGAGCTTTAGGACGATGGAAAACAACTAATCTAATAGGGGGAAAAATTATGATTACCTAACGGACAACTTTTGCTCTGATACCAACTGATGAGTCTATGACCCGATCTTTCAAAAGGTACTGATAAGTCGATTGTAGAGAACTCGACGTTGATGATCCGAAGGCTCCGACCAGAACAGATCAAACCTCCCGCAATCACTACACCACTACTCCGATGGTTATCAAGCGCCGTGCCGAACGCGATTGACCTCGACAAGAAGGCTATCTCCTCAATGCGAATCAAGAACACAAGCAAGAAAGTAGAAGATGCAATCTGATATTGTATTGCAAATATAGATGAAGCTCACAATACGGGGTTCCGCAACCGAACGTGCGGCGAGACTGCTAAGCAGAATAATCTCAAAGAAAAACCCACGTTAAACTATGACGGCTACTGTATATATATAGGGGAACGTGAGGAGATCGACCTAGGGTTGTGCGACCGCAGGAAAAGGTGTACACAACCTGGACTCCGACCTCGGCACGCTTACAAGACCATATTAGGCTAAAACGGTGACGCAGCACCTTATTCACTATTCAGGTCGCATATCTCAGTCGAAGACACAGTCGTAGGGCCAGTCTGGGGTGGTCTTGAGGAGTCCATGTTATCTCTGGTCGTAAGCCTTCTTGAAGTGGTCGTAGACCGTGCGGAACTGGTCGTAGACCTTGCGGAACTGGTCGTAGTCCTAGATTCCTAAGTACAAGTAAATCATCTCCGTTAGGCAGCATCATAGAGTTCTCAAATAATACACTCAACCCTCGAAACGAATTTACCTGATAAATAAGTTAACGAGCACGTGCTCGAGTAATTGGACCTTGCACATGAGGAGTGTTCGTATTAGTAGAAGTGATGTCCTCATCACTTAGGGTCACGCGCATCGGGGCCTCAGGACCTCGCACCCTCTGGGCCTTGTGCCCTCGTGGTCTCGCGGCTTGGGGCCTCGCGCCCTCGTAGCATCGGGGCCTCGCGCCCTCGTGGTGCCCTCGCACCCTCGTGGTGCCCCCGCGGTCACGTGCCTCGGGGCCTCACACCCCCGTGGTGCCCTCACGCCTCTGGGCCTTGCGTCCTCTGGGCCTCGCGCCCTTGTGTTCTCGTGCCTCGGGGCCTCACGCCCCTGTGGTGCCCTCGCGCCTCGGGGCCTCGCGCCCTCGTGGTGCCCTCACACCTCGGGGTACCCTCGCGCCCTTGTGGTGCCCCCGCGGCCTTGTGCCTCGGGGCCTCGCGCCCTCGCGGTACCCTCGCGCCCTCGTGGTGCCCCCACAGCCTCGTGCCTCGGGGCCTCGCGCCCCCGTGGTGCCCTCGTGCCTCGGGGCCTCGCGTCCTTGGCGCCTCGCGCCCTCGTAGCATCGGGGACTCTTGCCCTCGTGGTGCCCTCGCGCCTCGGGGTACCCTCGTGTCCTCGTGGTGCCCCTGCGGCCTCACACCCTCGCAGCGCCCTCGTGGTGCCCTCGTGCCTCGCACCCGTAGCATCGGGGCCTCCAGGCCTCGCACCATCAGGGTACCCTCACGCCCTCGTGGTGCCCCTGCGGCCTCGTGTCTCGGGGCCTCGCGCCCTCGTGGTGCCCTCGCGCCTCGGGGCCTTGCATCCTCGCACCGTCGACGTCCCGCGCCTCGTGGCCTCGAGCCCCCGTAGCATCGGGGCCTCGCTCCCTTGTGGTGCCCTCGCACCTCGAGGCACCCTCGTGCCCTCGTGGTACCCCCCGCGACGAGCCCCCGTAGCATCGGGGCCTCGCTCCCTTGTGGTGCCCTCGCACCTCGAGGCACCCTCGTGCCCTCGTGATACCCCTCGCGACCTCATGCCTCGGGGCCTCGCACCCTCGTGGTGCCCCGCGACCTAATGCCTCGGGGCCTCGCTCCCTTGTGGTGCCCTCGCGCCTCGGGGCCTCGCGCCCTTGAAGTCTCACGCCTCAGGCCTCGCGCCCTTGTAGCATCGGGGCTTCAGAGCCTCGCGCCACCCGTGGTGCCCCCGCGGACTCACGACGCCGTGCTCTTGTGGTGACCTTGTGGTCTTCTCGCGACTCAGGGCCTCGCGTCCTCGTAGCATCGCGGCCTCGATGCCTCGCGCCCTCGTGGTGCCCCTGCGTCCCCAGGGCCTCGGGGCCCCAAGCCTTCGCGCTCGTGCCCTCGCACCACCGAGCCCGAGTACGAGGTTGCCCTGCCACCACACGTATATAGCACCATAGCAGTTCTTCTTAAAGTCCAACCAAAGACAAGCGACCACATACACACAAGGGGGAAACATTCGAAAAATGAATGAGGTTAACTAACACCTCGGTGCCGACACTCGGGTTACCATTCCATCAAACACTTTGTCGGCGTCTGCTCCTAGCATGGCATGGGTGCTGCTTGGCGAGCACGGCGATGGTGGCCACACCGATCCAAGCGAAGCGGAGAGGGCGGCCACGCCAGCCACGCAGCACCGGAGGCGGTCACCGAGTGGCGCCAATGCCAAGAGGAGGAGGTGACGTCCACACCGGCCGAGCGAGAGACGCGAGCGACGCGGGCGCCACGCCGGGCGGACGTAAGGTACGCAAGGAGGCGGTCGCCGAGCGGGCTAACGCCGAAAGAGCCGACGACCACGCCGAGCTGCAAGAGGGCACAGCGACGCCGATGACCACACCAGTGAGCCGGAGCGGCTCAGAAGGCGTCCACACCAGCCGCACCGGCGGGAGGCGAGCCGGAGCCGACGCCGGGCCAACGCCGAGAGGAGCGATGTCCACGCCGAGCCGAGCCGAGCGGCGCGCAGTGACGCTGGTGACCACACCAGCCGACCGAGCGGCGTGAGGAAGGCGGCCATGCGGTGTCTGCTTGCCGGAGGTGGTCGCCGAGCAAAGCAACGCCGAGAGGAGCCGCCGAGCCGGACCAGAGCGCCCAGCGATCTTTGGCGGCCACGTCGGGTTGGGCCAGATGCCGCGCAGGGAGGTGATCGGCGGAGCCGGTGGGCTCGATCAATCGAACCTGTTGGGAACCGGCGTGGTGGGCTTCTCTCAAGCTGCTCCTAAGCAGGGTGTCTACTGTAAAGTTTCAGGAGACCACCATGATCTGCATAGGCCAACCTGATGATTATGGACCCGCCATGGGTATGACGCCTACGATACACTTTTTCGGACATAGTCATCATTCAAAACCATCCAAACTCTTCTGAGATGTCAACGTCGGCATAAAAGACACCATTCAAGACTGCCCTTGTTGTTTCCTTTGAAACGCCAATGGACAGGGGGCTACTGTTGGAAGAATAATTTATCCTTTAGCGGCGGGGCCCACTTTAATGTAATTGTCTTGCAAGGGCCGGTTGTACCCCTCATGTCAACAGTACCTTGCATCGTTTCTAATGCGTCTGAGTCCAAGAATTGCGATTATACTCATAAAAGACTGTAATACCCCCATTTGTGCTCACAGGGTAGTTATCCCCCAAAGGGGTACTTTGGTCATTTGTACAGGCTTGGGAGCATATAAATATCGTATGTATCTCTCTTTCAAGGGAGAGCTCTCTAGGGCAATAAAGATGCATATTAAAACTGGTGAGCCCTCGGGGGCTCCCTCCCCGGAGGTAACCTCCCGTTGGCTCACTGACGGGAGTAAAGCGGTTCTCTCGGACCCTCGAACCTGCATAAACTCTCGTGTCATTTTTTACTCCCGTGGACGATGGCCCGTCAGACGGTCGACGTCCACCCCCTCACCTATGTTTGGTTTTTACACCTACAACAACACACAAAGCAATATTTCAATTTAAATACAATGTAGTAGATTCAAATGGCAAGTGAGCAAATATTTTTAAGACTTTAAATAACAGCGATTAAATAAATATTAGACATCAACAAACATCTATAGGTGGTTGCACCTGCAGCACACAAACATGGCACAAGAACCACTCTCAATGCCACCGATCAAGTTTTTAGTTTAAATTCCAAATGTTTAGTCTAACTCTCAAAAGACCTCTCCAAGCGTGTCCATAACTAAGGACTTGGCTATTCTAATAGATTAAAGCCTACAGGGTGTACCAATGTACCCACACGTCAGACTGCTTCTTTTGCCACGCAATAAAGCACACTTCCTTAGGTATACCGGCAAGACTAAGTCATACGAGATGTTTCCAATATAATGTATTAATTACGAGTCGTCCGTATGGATGGAAACCCATACGTTGTGTCGGGGTCATCGTAAAGTCTCAGTCAACTACCCCTCACAGGTAAAACCTTGGACAACTACGATGCCCCTCGAGGTGGAGAACCTACTTGGAACTCCACCACAGCACACCCAACAACAATACACAATCCCTTTTCACACAACACACAAACCACCTCCTGCGACCCAGGGCTAACACACACCAAAGTACTAAGTCAAGAGAGGTCTCATATCCCTCTCATGTGGTTAGCACGCAATATTGCTTGGTTCAGTGTAACAAGATGTTCGGTCCTTGTTGACTTGGGCACACCACCACAAACCAATAACTACACCATCATCCATATGCCCAAGTCCAAATCTTTTTGTTTTCATTTTTTGTTTTCCAAAACACTAGCACAGGGTGCTGGATATAACATAATAAAAATGATTCATGTGATCAAGGTTATCGACAAAGTCGACAACCGCCCAATCTACCGAAAACTAAGCATTGCTAAGCATGACATCACATAAGCATAATTAGACCATATAACATCCACCAGACTTTAATTCACCAGCAGAATTATTAACCTAGGCTAGTGGAAGGGGATGAACATTTATAGGGAATTCATGCAAAAGGATTAACTACCTCTAATCGGTAAACATAACTTGACAAATAAAGCATGCATACATACAACTGCAAAACAAGATAATAGTTTTTTTAATGTAATAGGATCAACATGCATCAAATGAAGAACTGCTTGCCTTTATGAAGGACCCAAATGGCAACAGGGGGGTGAATGGTGCCTTAAAATTAAGATCTTCCCCTCTTAAGTATTCATACTGATAAACAATACCCTCAGGTAATCAAGAGAAAAGAAATGAACCAAAACCAGAAAAGGAAATGAAATATGGGTCGTTTCGTTTAAATCGGAAGTTAGATTATCCTCAAGTGAGTTCGCGCTGCGGTAGTTCCGGTCACCCAGGCGGAAGTTCCCAAATTTCTGGGCTGCTCTGTCGACAATCGGAAGTTCCGGTCTTCCAGTGCGGAAGTTCCGCACGCGGTAGTTCCGGCGTGTAAACAGCGGAAGTTCCGTTTGTCCCAGACAGAAGAACAGCACGTACTGGAAATTTCAAAAAATCAGAAATACTCAAAAATTGCTTCTCTTCTCGGGTCAAGTCTCACAGGACATCATCCTAAACAACATCTTGACCTCATTGAGAAGGAATCGCAGACAAAGATCCATTAATCAAAGTGAAATCGGATTTCTTGAATATTTGACAAGAAAGACCAAAAACTGAAATTCGCATGATTCTTGGATTCTTGAGTTATGAAACTTTGAGGGTAGCTACTTAATAGCATATAGATTTAACATGCCAAGTTTCATGCCATCTCAAGAAGGGAAACAAGATTTTCATTCAAGACCTAGGCACGGGAAGGAAGAACAGAGAAAGCCAAAAATCAAGAACTGAGATTACAGTTGATTTGCTCTTGAGAAAAGTTGATCAAATGATCTTGTGGCATCATCCCAACAAAGAGCAACTCATTTTGACACTTCCCAACCAAAATCAAGCCAAAAACTAAAATCTCAAGAATCAAGCCTTAACGAGAGAATAAGAACAGAGGCATGAACACGAAAGTAAACAAGAGATTTTTCATTCGTTGCACCAATGGATTACAGACACACACACAGAGGAATGATTACAAAGAGCTCAATCCATGCTCTCCCTCTCCATCTCAAGAACACACACAAACCCCCAAAATGAGAAAGAGAGCCAGGAGGTCAAGAAGAGAGACACACACACAGAGGCATCTCCTGCCTTCTCCCAACAACTAAAGCCACAAAGCAAAACAACCTCTCAAAGCCTCTTTTGACTAGTTAACCCTAATTCATTCTCTCCAAAAGTCACAATACAACCAGGCCTTCACCTCTATTTATAGCCCTTGGCTAACGGATCTCCAACCCGTTACACCGGCTAAACCCGAACGGATCCCGCTTCCACTTGTGCTGCCTTGCAAAATTACCCTTTCGCCCCTCGTGCACCTTCTGGAAGGTCCCGCATTCTTTGTTGTCCACGACTCGCAACCACCTCGAGTGCACGCCGTCTTCGACACACCTTGACCGTTCTGACCTCAACGCCACCTGCGTCTAGTCCGGTCTCCACATGTCTCGCCACGACTCCGCCTCGACGTCCTGCAACCAGCACAGACAAGAAACACATCACATAGCATTGCTCTAGATACTAGAATTAACAATTATACTTGTCTCAAACTCAAATACGAACCAAACAACTCAAAATCGAAAATTATGTACTCACTGCTCAGTTCTGCGCACAATCGGAAGTTCCGCTTTCTCCAGGGCGGAAGTTCCGCTTTCTCCAGGGGCGGAAGTTCCGATGATCGGTACTTCCGCAATCCCAGGGCGGAAGCTCCGCACATTACCAAAACAAAACACACTGCTCAGGTCAATCGGACTTCCGCATTCCCAGGGCGGAAGTTCCGATGATCGGTACTTCCGCATTCTGTATGAAAGTTTCGCGACAAGAGAATCAAAACAAAGAAGAAGACAACAAAGATGAACCAAATCACAAACTTGTCAACAAAAGTGTCAAATACTCATCACTCACTTGGGGACACCTCTCACATGGTCTCTCACTTTATTTGTTGAAACTCTGGATATTCACAGGAACTTCTCAATTGCACTCTAAATCATCGTCATCTAATGGTAAAAACTAACAAATCAAAAGCATCGAATAAACACCAGAATTCCAAAAAGTCTTCAAAAATTATGAAATTAATACAGAAGATAGAAAATGATTTTAGATGCATTTAGGTGATAATTTTTAGTTCAATTGGAGTTCATTTCAATTAATTAGGAATTTGTGATGTTTAATCAAACTTCTTGCTTGCTAAAAGTGTTGTTTTCCTTAATAGAACACCTAGTACTCACAAACACTATCTGCAGGCATTCTATTATGCTTGATCAACTACAACTAGTTCAACCATGGAATTGACTAACTGTGATGTCATTATTCATTTCTACTAATCCCCTACTAATTTGACTCACTAATGTACTTGACAGTTGCAACACTTATCCACTAATCACCTAGCTAACTATCTGTGCATCTGACTATATGAGACATAGTGCTATGTATGCATTTATATGGGAAACACTATGGGATGGTTGACTTCCTATGACTACTATTTGTGCTGCTCGGTAGATAAGGTTCAATGGCTTATGAGTAAGGACATTTTTATCTACTAGTATTAGCAAGGTTATTAGTACACTGACAAATCTGATCATTATCATATTATCTTACTATTCAAATATCCTACAACAAGAGGTTTTCTCTCTGGACAGGAAAGCTACAGCCATACTTTCTTTAAACTCAACAACAAATTATTTAACTAGAGTGATCTAATTGGCATACACCAAATTTGTGGTCATAAGAGTTATGATTTTGCAAATGGGTACTACAGACATTTGAACTTTCTCTTCTCTGATCATCTTGTCAACCAAAAGACTATGCCGATTGATCAGCTCCTCTTCCACCAATTTGTTTATCCCTAAATGCTGAACACAAGGAGTGATTTATTTAGTTCATCGGACTATTAGTATTTTGTCAATTCTGAAATGTTGTCAGATTACAGTTCATATACCTACAATAAGAAGTTTTTCTGAACTACAGTGCTAGTACTAAACTTCCTTTAATCTCAATCTTCCAGATTGCTAATTCACTAAAGTGATCTAAATGGCATTTACAAAGATTGCTAGCAAAAGACAGATGGTTTTGAAAAGGGGTTCTACTGACAAAACCACTTCTCTCCTAATTATCGTTTCTTCTCTGTTCATTCATACACTAAGAGTGTTTGTCAACTAACTTACTAATTTGATTATTCAGTCGCTAGGCAACATTTCTTAAGTGATTCAACAATCATTCAAAGGTTCTATTAGCAACTGTATTAGAGTTCTTACAGACTGGACTCACACTCACACATCAGTGAGGGAGAGGGAAACACACAGGTACAGAGCAGGGGCTGTTGCCTGCGGCTTGGGACGATGTTCATCGCCGACGAGGGAGCGGTTGAGAGGTGATGACAACCACCAAAATGGGTTGCCTGAGGCCTACTGAAGTGACAGGTGGCGGTGGCGCAGCACAAGATGCACTGTGGCGGCGCGGCGAGGGGACGCGACGACGGTCGACCGTGGAGGTGGAAAGGGACGCCAGCGCCGGTGGGGGTGGGATAAAAATGGGGGCGAGCATGAGCTCCAGAGGGGTGGTAGGAACTCACTGGAGTCGGTGGTGGAGGCGGAGGAGGTTTGTGGCGGGCCGGCGACGACGAGCCAGCGGCGGCGCGAGGTGGTCTTCGACGGCGTCAACCTGTGGAGGACGAGAGAGTGGGTGAGTGACGGAGGGAGGTAAAGGGATGTACAAGGATGCTCATGGTGGAGAGAATCGAGCTGGGGCTCTTTGAATCAACGACGGCGATGGTGGAGGCGGTAGCGGCCGGACTTGGAGAAGGAGGCAGGCGCGCGGCACTCTGGTGGTTAAGACCCAAAATCTCTGGAGGGGTTTTGATAGTGGCTGTGAGGGACGCGGTGTGACGCGGTAGGCGGTGGCCGGAGATCACCGGAGTAGCCGGAGAGCTTGGAGGCGGTGCGGCCAACAAGGGCGAAACCGGAAACGGCCGAGCGAGGTAGCCTCAGGGATGGAGGAGGTGCAGCTTTGGCGGGGCTTGGGCGAGCTGGCGGCGGCGCGGGCTGGGGCCGAGGGAGACAGGGCGATGGGGGAGAAGAAGGGGGAAGGAGAGAATGCTTCGGTTGGCTGTGCTGTGGAAGGAACACAAATGGCGTGGAGCAAAGAAATGATATATATATATATATATACATATATATATATGTTCGGCTGGGATATGGTGGGGGCGTGGAGAAGCCAGGGCAGCAGCCAAGACGGTGGCGAGCTGGTGCGGCGTGGTGCTCACGCGCGGTGGATGTCCTACGTGGCGTCCATGCGCGGCGTGCAGGGCAGGGAGAAGTGGCCACGTGGAGAAGAATGCCTGCCGATGGGACCGGCAGGTCAGTGAAAGAGGGGTAAGGTGGCTCGGCGAGTGGGTTCGGTGGGAACATGGTCAGAACCAGAGGAACAGTAGGGAAGAAAAGATTTTCCAGATTTTGTAGGGCTGAGAGCTTTCGTGATTTAATAGGCATAGTTTCTGAGCTCCTAGAACCCTAAAATTTTTATAGAAGGTTCTTGACACTGTCTAGTTTATTCTGTATTTTTTCTAGGTGTTTCATGTAATGCATTGTTCCCCTAGAATTATTTGAAGTTCCCGTTTTAGGTATTTGACTTTTAATTTACTAGTTTGACCGGTCCTTTAAAAATAACAATATAACTCCAAAATTTGTGAGATTTTTAGGGTGAGTCTATAATATGTTCAAGAACCTAGGAACAGTATTTTCAATCATTGTTCACTTGATTTGTTTGTATTTTAAATTCAAATTAAATTTAAGCATGCAAATAAAGTAGAAACCAAATAACCTCCAATAAATTTCAGAAAATCCAAACAAGCATATCAAAGAATGTAGAATCCAACTAAAGTATTTCCCACACTTGAAACCTATTTGCTGCAACAAAAGGTTTTAAAAAGTTCAAATTTCACAAATGCACATTAGTTGCTTAACTAATTCAACTTAGGAATTTTGGGCTGTTACAGGTTATTCCGCAATCGGTAGGAGGCCAAATTTGGATTTTTTTTTGTGTAAACGGGGCTATTTTTGCAATTAAGGTGGCAACACAGGGCCAAATTTTTTTTTAAAAAATATCCTTACTCGGAGGCCATGTGTGTTATTGGACCAAATTGAATTGTCTCACTAGCATGCAGGGAAATGGGAACTTGAATTGCTTGATAAGAAACGTTGGAGTCTGGAAGCCAACAATTGCTTGCCTAGCTAGAACTTGCTTCTCAAGTTTGGCTTTCAGAATGATCTTTTTAGTTTGAACAAATTGATGTATGCTCTTTTCCTCTTCATACAGCGCTTTGTAAAAGACACTTTAAATTATAAAGAGCAATGGAATAGAATAGTTGCAGGAGTTGACATAACAATTCACAGTATAATATCGAATTTAAGTCTTCCAAAGTATATAAATATCGAGTGTCACATAGCAGAGTATTTGACAGCCTCACAGGGGTGGCTTCCATTCATTCACTAAGCAATCGTACGTTATAATGAAATCTTCAGTGCAATGAAATCCAGAGGGACCACAAACCAAGTTTTGCAAGCAATCGTTCGACCTCCAAAACGGCATGCTAGATCAGAAGCATTTGAACGTTGGGCTATCTTAACTGCACAAATTAAGTACCTTAACCATACAATCATGAGGTCCTGGGTTCAATCCCTACCGACCCAGGGTGAATACCACCTTTCTCAAACAACAACAACAACAACGCACAAAAATCCAATAGCATTCGGATTTCAGAATGACAAAAAAAAAGAATGTTGGAATAACAGCCGGAGGGCTCAAAACAACAAAAAAAAGATTATCTAGAAGGGTATGGTTGCCCAAACTACAATAGTAGGGCGAACTGTACAATATCAAATGTTCAGGAACTCCTATCGTAATTTTGCCAAGTGTTTGCTTAACAAAGTGAAGTATACCTCAAGTTCAACCTCAGTTAGGTCCTGCAACTTTGATTTTTAACTCTGTATATTCTTTCCCATGCTTAACTGGGTCACTTAGGTTTCTTGATTTTTTTTCCTAATAATTTCACTCAGGAAGCCATGCAGTTTTTATTCACTTTTTATTCTTTACTGGCAACTGGGCTTGGGTCAACATATGTGCCCAGCTTTCGGCCAGCAAAGTGAATCAAGGAAGAAACCGAAGCATACAGACAAATGCTTGGATGGCAAAAGCTTTCTTCTACTTTCTACGTAGAAACAAGCCTGCCCTTATCTTTGGTGATGATCTACGAACCTTTTATTCCATCTTTATATCATTTCTGTCCGGGAATCTACTTTCTTCGTCGTTGATGTTATCTCTTTTCTTTCCAAGAATCCAGCCTCCCTTTTGCTTTCTGATATTTGACGTCACATGTATTTTATATTTTGGTACTTGATCAGCGCTAAATAAAGTAATGAAATTAAAAAGGGTTCTTGTTCATAGCATCTACAAGCCTAATTTATGCCTAATTTATGTATGCTCTTGCAATTAAATAAGTAACCAATTTGGTAGTTGTCTTTTCAGTTTCTTTTCTGTACGGGCTCTGCATGGTTGTGCACCAACAATCTTGCATTATGGCAAGTGGCCTCACATGTCCATGTACCCCGGATCAATGCCTCGCAGGGCTAGCTAGGCTCGGATGCCACTGTGAAGACAAGCTAACCGAAAATGAACTGTGCAGAATCATGCGTCGCGTACGAGGAAGATGACGGCCGCAACCAGGATTGCAACTGCCGTGACCGGGAAGACGACAGCCACGACCGGGATTGCGGCGGCCTTGGCTGCACCGGGGTCTGCTCAGGGCGGCGTGACCCGATTTTGTTGACGGTTCCTGGATCCCGGTGGCAGAGGACAACAACAACCGTGACCAGACAACGGAGGACGACGACGAGTGCGGCTGTACGGTGAACGACGACGAGCGCGGCCGGGTGTCAACCAAATCTGGTAGGATCTAGATGGGTCCGACCAGATCCGGCCAGATCTGGCCGCGGAGCACCGACGACTACGGCCAATAGGGGCGGCGGCGGATAGATAGGAAAGGGGAGGGAGCAGAGAGGGGAATCGTTTGTGGGAGAGGAGAGGGGGGATAGGGAGAAATATATCGCTGACAGGTGGGAAAGGTGGTGTTTGTAATACGGTTTTTGCTTGTAGGGTTCATGGTGTACAATGTTGAATAAAAATAAAATCAAAGGGCTGAAATAGAAGCTTTGGAGTCTGAAATGCAAATTATTTGTAGGTTTATTTGAAGCTATCAGGCATTTGGTGGGTGGGAGCTTGAATAGTGTCTTAAATCACTCGTTCGTGGACAGAGGATGAAACCACAGCTTGAGACACATGCATTGCAAATGCCCTTGTACTTCATGCCTTTAATTCCGTACAATCTTATCATGACATGTGGTGTTCCGTATGTGTCAGGCGAATTGATATCCATGTCATATGCCTCCTCTGTTGCACAATATTTGTCCACCGCACGCGCATAGATAAAAAAAAGCACTAAATCTATCAAAGTTAGTGAGAAATGACCATACATACTTCTATTAAATAATATACTATAACCACTTTACCTCTTTTAAAGAATTTAAGTAGTGGTAGAGAGTAGAAATATTACAATAATTACACTGTAACATCCAAGTCCAAAATCCGTTCAATGCCTAACGCACCGTATGGCGGATCCGCACCCATATAGCACCTCTATTTACAATTAACCAATTATTCTTGTTATACAATTCTGACATATAACCAATTGTTCCAACTACTGAAAAGCTGAATATGAACACTGCCTGAAATTCACATTGTAAATTCTAATTCAACTTTCATTGAAAATGATGAAAACAAAAGCATATCACTGGTTAATTAACGTTCTCTATCACGCGTCCATCTTGTGAAAGAAGGTGAATACTTGTACAAGAAAAAAAGTATCAATATATATAGTAGAGAGAAATATCTTTGTTACAATGTGATTATCTTTGTGGCTTGTGAGATAGAAGAAATTTTTTTTAACATGAATAAAAAGTGGAATGCAGTATGCACAGCACATCAATTGGGATTAAGAGGTACTTACATGACTTGCCAAAACAAATAAAAGAGTTATTGTAGCAATAGCACAGGGATAATCATCAATGTTTAGAACCAAAACAGTATCGATAATTTGTTGAACCAATCCACATGATATAAGAAAAGAAAGCACTTGTGACCTATCAGTAATAAAATGGGTGTCGGCCATGTGTTGGATAAAAGTAGCAATTTATTTTGAAAACCTTTACCTCTGAGTACAACGTGAAAGGGCAATAATAAATATGGTACAGAGATAAAGTTTATATAGCTAGCCTGGACAATAAAACTGCATGAAAGAGGCATAAATCCTAATCTGTGAGGGTGTTACATGAAAACACAAAGCATTGGCTTCTATCACTTGTAACACGAACGAACAACACAGATAAAATTAGTGAACGGTATAAATACAGTAATCAAGGAGGAGAAATACAAAAGACATAAAGCATATGGACATTCAACATACAAAAATTATGTACGTTTGTAGAACAACTGGGACCAGTCATGTGAACATTGACCAAATATAAATTACCAAGGCATGTGACAACAATGGTATCAGCGAACAGAATACATAAGACTGGTAAGAGGGTCTGTTCTGACCTACAAACTGAAAAACATGAGCACAAGAGAAAGGGTTGGGAGGGAGAAGATAATCAGATAAAATAATAAAAGATAACATGGTCTGGATTTAACGATGGGAAGGAAAAAAGTATGCTTCTTCAGTGTATATATGTGAAGATCATCAGAGGCAGCATGATTACCAGTAGTATAAAGATCCTGTAGCATAAAGATAATAGGAGTTTCATCTTTTACCCAGAACAAATCAATAGTGGAGACGCAGGTTCCCTCCTGAGGTGAAATAACAAAATAGAAAAAACAATAATTAATTCATGGGATGAACATTTGTATCAAGATCTAAGTACGACCATTAAACACCTATAGAGCCAGTGACATAGTGTTTTCATGTGTTATCAAGATCTGCCTTTTGATTATGCTAACCATCTGGAAACATTCAAGACTTCATGTGACAAAATGGTGTAGGGTCATACCAGAGCATGTACTGAAATAACAATGGATGACACAAAAATAGGACACTGAATTTATTAGCCATTTACACCCTACAAAAAAGAAAACTAAGACTTGCTATAATGGTGGATGGAGGACATGTGCATATTATAGATAAAAAACTACAGTCACCACTAAGGAATTTTATCTTAAGGTTATGCATTTAACACAGGGACTAAATATTTTAGTTCGGGATAACTAATAAGTGACTAAATCCTGAAAATTACCATGTTGGCAATAGAACCCTCCAAGTTCAGCCAACAAAACACCTCCAGATGCTAACTTTTCAGCACAAACCATAATCTGGCAAAATCATGTGTTAGACCATGTGGACAGGTTGTAAATTTCGTGATGATGAATAACTGACCTTTGGCTTGCATTGAAATTTGTGTTTGTGAAAGTTTCGATTGTTGGAATATTCAGGTTGGGTAGTCAGAACATGCATTGTATTGGGTGGTCCAAATGGTGATACTCGATAACCCTTTCGCCGCTAGGCTTCGACCGGATTCTGAGTACTATAGCTCTGAGTACCAAGTAATAGATACAGTGCATGGTCGGTGGTCGAAGCTACAGTACATGGTCGATGGTCGGAAGCTACAGTGCATGGTCGAGGGTCGGAAGCTACAGTGCCTGGTCCATGGTCGAAAGCTACATTGCCTGGTTGGTGATCGGTAGTCGTAGACTTTCCGATCGGTAGTCGTAGGCTTTACGATCAGTTGTCGTAGACTTCGAGTGCTTCAATTCTTGTAATCTTCTAGTACCTCAAGTACTCGTGTCTGTTTGGCCAGTGGTCTAACTGGCTTGTGCACAGCGGTAACACCGATTTTTCATAGTGATCTTGAGTTGTTTTTCTAAAAGTATGGAAATTAAGATCGTGGATGATCTGGTTCGTAGTTATTGATAGATGAGAGTGTGATATATATGCGTGTGTGAACTGATATTGATCAAGTTGAAGAACTTGTGCTGAGAAAACATTCTTTGGTCTTTGCATGTGCAGGTTGGGCATGGAGATGGTCATAGTCGATGACGAGGAGGATTGGGACTAGGATGGGGAAATCCGAGGTTCATGAGGTTGATGATATCACGAGGTGGTCGGGCTTACGCTAGTGCACGTAGAGATCAAATTAGGTGGATGCATCATGCTTAGAGAAGCTACAAGAGGTTGAATGCTTCGACGTGTGAGGACTTATAGAAGGTTTAGAGATTTTGAAAAACCCATGTTTGGAGGGGTTTCGGCTCCCTTGATTTTTGGAAATAGATATGATTTTGTGTCTGGGTTATGAGGACACAGTTTAGAGCTCTAGCATATAAAAGGGGGAGACGGCTTTTGAAAGATGGCTTTTGGGGAGTTTTCGTGCTAAGGTTTGAGGGGTGTCGTGAGGGCACTTTGTAGCCACAGAACATGATTCAAAAATAAAGGATTAGATCTATTCCAAGAAAGATTAGTCATCGCTGGCGGCGTGTTCTTCTGGACACAATCTTCGACTAGTTCTCTGTCGAGTAGTCTTCGTCATGTTCTCATTCCAAGCAGTGCGTGACGCTCCCAGGTCGTAGGACAGAAGAAATTCGATAGTCGAACCCTTTTAACTGGGTGGTCGAAACACTTTTGACCAGGTCGATTTCACCTTCTTCGATCACATGTTGTGTCATTCACCCGATCATCAACAACAGCATCGACAGGCAGAGCAAATCAGAGCAGATTCAATCATGGCTAGTACGAAACATCACGCATGGCTATGGTGTCCTCAGTCGTCGGTTCAATCCAACGCGGGCTATCCTCGGTAAATCAAATAGAAATCACTGCAATCATTCACCCCCCTGCTCTGATTGCTGTACCCGATCCTTCAAGTGGTATCAGAGCGGGTTGCTATGGCGTCAGAGAGGTATGTGAATCGTCCCTCATACTAGATGATACTAACTTTGCCTTTTCGAAGTGTCGTTTGCAAACCTATATTGAGGTTCAAGGTAGTGATGTTTGGAATAAGATTTCTAGATCTTATGATGTTCCTATTCATGTTACTAATCTAAATAAAACAGATGTTGATTTAAATACTCAAGCTCGTAACCTACTATTTCAAGGAATTTCTCACAAAGAATTTAATCATGTAGCTCATATTAATTCTGCCCACTTAATATAGAAAACTATTTGCAATTGTCATGAAGGAACCACTAAAATTAAGAAAGTGCGTAAAAATCATTATCAAAAGGAATATTTTGATTTTGCTATGAAGCCTAGTGAATCTATTGATGATCTTTTTGCTCGGCTTGAAAAAATATTGAGTAATTTGCGTGGTGTTAATGTTATTCCTACTGATGAAGATAATGCTACTAAAATTTTGAGATCTTTAGGTTCTAAGTGGTTGATGGTTGTTATAACTATCAATCAAACTATCGATCTAGATACTTTAACCATGGATGATCTTTTATCTAGATTGAAAACCTATGAGATGAAAGCTTTGCCATCTAGGATTGATAAACCTTCATCTTTAGCTCTTGTGACTAACCCCGTGCAGGCTACTTCGTTGAGTTCTTTTCTTGTATCTGCTTTGTCTTCTTTTTGGAGGAGGAAGTTGAACAACTCCTCAAGAGGATTTGGTGTTGATCTCCTCACGAGCAAACAAGACACTCAACAACATGAGGATGAGTAAGCGAGGTGGTGTATCAAGTTCGATCAAGTGTTATGAATATGATGAGTCAGGCCACAATAAGATGGAGTGTCCTAAGCTCAAGGGGAAGGTGATCAAAGAAGATAAGAATTACCGTCGTCGGTCATCCAAGAAAAATGACTCCAAGGGTGGAAAGTTCCATCGGATGAGCTTAAAGATGCATGGTTTGATTAAACTTGCTATTGAACTAAAAAAAGACAAAAAATAAACTTAAATAAAATAATTATCTTGTTGAAAGCTTAACTTCTGAAATTAATAGACTTAGAGCTTCTATTCCTGGTAATGAATCATGTGAGTCTTGTCAAATTTTATATTCTGAGTTGGAGACTGCTAGGTCATTAAATGCATCAAACTTGGTTCAACTTAAGAATGTAAATGCTAAATCTGATGATTTAAGGTTGGTTCATGACTCTTATGATGAATAGTTAAAACTTGCAAATGATGAAATTAAAAAACTCAATTTTAGTTCTCCTACATGTTTAGAGTCAAGTATTTCAAATGCTCAAAATAAAACTTGCTATAATTGTGGATTGTTAGAAGCTATACTTAATTCATCTCAAGAAATAATTCAAGAGATGTTTTATCATGATATATCTTCTTGCTCTAACTACCTTAAACTTGACATAGAAATAGAAGCTTTGACTAGACAACTTAATGATTTTACTGAAAAAGAAATATTGGCTCAGTCTAGTGCTTCTAAAAATCATGTGAATGAATTAGTTAGATGCACAACTTGTCCCACTTTAGCCAAAGAAAATATGTATCTTAAGGACACTTTAGAAAGATTTTCCTTTGGCAAGAAAAAATTGAATATGATCCTAGACAAGTCAAAAGTGAGTGTTAAAAATCGTGGCCTATGATTTAACTTTGTTGAGCATGCCAAGAATAACGCTCTTAAGGTTGTTAAGCTTCATGAATCTGGAAAATTTGAAGTAGAATCTGAACCAAAATAAATTATTTTTAAATCGGCTGGTATTGCAAAGGACTTATCTACCAAAGTGGGTGTTGTAAAGGCAATAGATATGACTTCTCATCAAGACAAGTATCAAAGCACTCATTGTGGTAGAGAGGGTCATTTGGTTCAATTTTGCTTTTGAAAAGCGAGGAAAGAAAAGAAAGACGGGTTAAGAAAGATTTCTCATTCTGGAGTGGAGTTTGATCAACCTACTTATCATCGCTTTGCTCCCTCTAAATAATTTTCTGCTGGTTTGGGAGTCTTTGCAATAAGACCGTTCATTCCAGCGTCCTTCATGCGGTCAGATCGACACTTCAACGGCGGTCTGACCGGCAGTGCCTAGAATCTAAATATTCTTTGTCTCTGCCTGTTGTTGCTCTTGTTCATCGCGTATCTCAGTACTGGTTATATAAATCTTTATTCTCTAACCCAGTACTAAGATACTGATGATTGTTCGTTCTTTGTAAGCTCGTAGTAAGCGCAAGGAGAACATATGGTTCATTGACTCCGGTTGCTCTCGCCACATGACCGGAGACTCACGATGATTCTCCTCCCTCACTCATGCCACTAGTGATGAGATAATTACTTTTGGAGACAATGCTCAAGGACGAGTTCTTGCAAGAGGTATATAGGTAAATGATGCACTCGAAGACATCTTCTATGACTCTGACGACAATGAAAGGGTAACACCGATTCACACTATGACACATGTATCTACACCGATGGAATCTACAACTAGTGGCTCTTATCCTACCTCCAATGAGGTAGAGGCCACTACTGCTACACCTGTGTCACCAATGACTCCATATGCTCCTCTGCATATTCAACGATGTCATCCTACAGAACAAATGATCGTTGAGTTAGATAAGAGAGTTCTTCACAACAGGTATAACTCTGATATCTTATATATTCTTGCTACTTTTGTTTCCTCTTTTGAAGCCCCAAGATGTAAGTCATGCTTTATCTAATGAGTCTTGGATTAATGCTATGCACGAGGAATTAGAAAATTTTGAGCGTAATAAAGTCTGGACTTTAGTTTCACCTCCTCATGGTCATAATGTTATTGAAACTAAATGAATTTTTAAGAATAAACAAAGTGAGGATGGTGTTGTTGTTCGAAATAAAGCTAGACTTATGGCTCAGGATTTTACCCAGTTAGAAGGTCTTGATTTTGGTGAAATTTTTGCACCTGTTACTCGATTAGAAGCCATTAGAATACTTTTAGCATTTGCTGCTTCTAAGCGTTTTAGGTTGTTTCAAATGGAAGTTAAGAGCGCTTTTCTCAATGATTATATTGAGGAACAAGTTTATGTAAGACAACCACCTGGTTTTGAAATTCCTAAATTTCCTGATCATGTCTACAAATTGTCCAAACCTTTATATGGTTTAAAACAAGCACCTAGAGTATGGTATAATAGGCTTAAATCATATTTACTTAAAAATAACTTTCAAATGGGCAAGGTAGATAAAACATTGTTTACTCTCAAGCATGGTAATGATCTTTTACTCGTTCAGATTTACATAGATGATATCATCTTTGGTGGTTCCTCTCATGCTCTTGTTTCCAAGTTTTCAGATACTATGAGCAGGGAATTTGATATGAGCATAATAGGAGAACTCACGTTCTTCCTAGACTTTTAGATCAAGCCATCAAAACTGGGTATTTTTGTTCATCAAACCAAGTACACCAAGGATCTCCTTCATCGCTTTGATATGGGGACAAGTAAACCAGTTTCCACACCAATGGGATCCACAGCAGTGTTAGACCCTAACAAGAATGGAGTCTGCCAATAAAAAATAATACAGAAGCATGATTGGTTCACTTCTGTATCTCACTGCTTCAAGGCCAGACGGTCACATTACTGTATGTTTGTGTGCTCGTTTTCAAGCTTCCACACGTGCTTCACATCATTAGGTAGTTAAACGAATTTTCAGGTATTTTCAGTCAATTTTAGAATTTGGTTTATGGTATTCTTATTCATCATGCCTTACCCTAAGAGTTTATTCAGATGCGGATTTTGGGTGTTGTAGAATTGATAGGAAGAGTACTTCTGGTACATGTCACTTTTTAGGCACATCTCTTATTTCATGGGCTTCTAGGAAACAACTGTCTATTGCACTTGCCACTACTGAGGTTGAATATGTAGTTGGCGCCTCTTGTTGCTCTCGATTGGTTTGGATGACAGCTACGCTTAAGGATTTTAGCTTAAAATTGGATAGTGTACCTCTTTTTTGTGATAACACTAGTGCTATTAGTATTGCTAAAAATCCTGTGCAACATTCAAGAACCAAACACATCGATATTTGTTATCATTTTCTGAGAGACCATGTGGAAAAGGGAGTTGTTGTTTTGCATTTTATTGATGCTTATTCTCAAGTTGCTGATATTCTCACGAACCGCTTGATTTTGTATGGTTTGGTCTTTTGCGAAGTGAGTTGGGTGTGTTACATCCTGTGGAATTATTCTAAGGGAGAGCTTGTTGTTTAAAATTTTAGAAACTTTGTTTATTATACTTGTCAAACAATTCATCTAGTCTAAGCCATTGAAATCAAATGAGGTGTAGAGCTCTCGTTATCATATTTATTCGTGTGTTGTGTAGCTTTGATCATGTCTGGTTATAATTCCTTACCACATTTGACCTAAAGCATGACATGGCGGAATACTTTGACTAGATTGATTATAATTATTACTTTGTGATGTTCATTGAAAAGAATTAGCTTGATTGCGAGTCTTATTTTAAATCTTGGCTATAAGGCCCGTATGTTTCTTATTACAATATTTTTATGTTAACTCAATTTGGAATGTTATATATTATATATATATATATATATATATATATATAAAATTGAGAAAGAGTTAATTAAAAAGATGTATGCTTAAAGCATGCCACACACACACACACACACACACACACACACACATACATAAAGAGGAGCACAAAAAGTGCTCAAATGAAAATAAGTATGCTTCAAGCATGCCACATGTTTAAGAATTGAGTGTGTGTGTGTGTATATATATATATATATATGTATGTATGTATGTATACACACACACACATATATACATAAAGAGGAGCACAAAAAGTGCTCAAATGAAAAGAAGTATGCTTCAAGCATGCCACATGCTTAAGAATTGAGTGTGGGGAAATAGATTGTTACATGAGACTTCTTGCTCGTCTCGATTTAAAGTTTGCTTTACTTTTAGACTTTAACTTTTTATTATTATGTCTAATTTTGTTCTTTATAACCAGTTTGGTCTTTGTTGCGATGTCTGTTATTAATTTAAATTGCTTAATCCCTCTAAAGACTTGTTTTGACTTTGTTATGTGGTATATGACTTTATATGATCTAGATAGCTCTACTCAAAAGGATGGTTCGATTAATTTATTAAATTAATGCGAAGTGACTTCAATAATCTACAAAGCTTCTTGATTTTTACTCTCCTTGCTCCTTTATTTTTATAATTTCTCTTTCTCTGAAGATTATTGATGATTACATTGCCAAAGGGGAGAAAATTGGAGAAATTTGCTTCCCTTGAGTTGAGGGGGAGTTTTTCTACCATGATTTTGTGTTGAGGCTCAGCATTTTGATTGCTGCTGTGTTTTTTCAAATTTCTTTGCTTTTGCAGTTTTGAAATTTTCTTTTCGTAAATTTTTCATTTCTTTCAAAATTCAACTCTCATTTTTGAAGTGTTATCAATGTATTCATCAAAGAGGAGATTGTTAGACCATATGGACAGGTCATAAATTTTATGATGATGAAGAATTGACCTTTGGCTTGCATTGAAATTTGCATTTGTGAAAGTTTCGGTTGTTGGAATATCCAGGTTAGGTAGTCGGAATACGCCTTGTACCGGCTGGTCCAAACGGTGATACTTGATGACCCTTTCGTTGCTAGTCTTCGTCCGGATTCTGAGTATTATGGATCTGGGTACCAAGTAATAGATACTGTGGATATCGTGAGGATATGGGCATGATCTTAGGATGATGAGTCAATTGGCAATGGCATTGTTGGTTTGCAAAATCTCGCGTTTGGGGTTTGCTTGATCTGTCGGACCACGAGCGGTCGGCCGGTGGCATGGTGGTCGATCCGCGTGGAGAGGTCCGACCACCGGTAGGTTGCCGGTCCGACCGGGTATGGTTCAAAGTGGGTTTTGAAGCCAGGGCAAAAATAGGTTGTGTAGGCAAGTGAGGGGAGTCTCCTGGATGTGGTCACATAATTTTTGGAGCTCCCAGTCAAAAGTTCTATTCATTTGAAAATTCCAGAAGGTTTGATTTTCAAGATGAAAATTTAGCTAAGTCATTTGAGCGGTCCGGCCGCCGTTATGGAATCGGTCGGACCGGCTGAAATCGGTCGGACCGTTGTGTAAAGGCGGTCGGATCACCGATCACTTGGAGGTTAGCCTTTTTGGCATTGATGTGATTTGAATGTGTTTAATGTATGGATATCAATGCTTTATTGTTGCATATTGCATTGTTGAACTGACGTGGGTCAAGTTGTGAAGAACTTGTTCTCGGAGACGATTTGTTTGTCTATTCTGTGCAGGTGGCTTGCAGGTCAACGACGTCAACGGTGAGGGGATCGGGACTACGCTTAGAGAGCTGAGGTCCAGAACGATCATGGATGCCGGGTGAGGTCGTATGACTCAAGCATGGTGCAGAATGGGCAAGATGGATCGAACGGGTAGTTCGGTGCAGCTGGTTGGATCAGGCGGTGCGGAAGTCGGTGCAAGTCTCTGGGAGGTTCCGATGGGGTTCAGACGGGAGAGACTTGCCGACGTGATGAGAGCCGCTGATCAACCTACACGTGGTGAAGCAGGCGATTGCTTCAACAGTTGTGTGTGAGTGGGTCCCATGTGTGTGTGTAGGTCCCATGTGTGAAACCCTAACTCTCCATATAAATAGAAGGGGTGAGATGTAAAAACCCCTTGAAGCACTCATTTGGACCCCTCTACCTTTTTCTAGGGTTTGGAGAGGGGAGGAGAGGAGAAGCTAGTGTTTGGAGAGATTGTGTGTGCTCTTTGTTGAGCTCTTGTCCTCCTTGAGGGAGTGGCTTTGTAAGAATCTTGTTGGATCAATCAATCTTGTGATGCTTGCTTAAGAGATCGATTGTCTCCTTTGTGTTCTTCTCTCTTTTGTTGATTTTGGTGCTTCCTTGATTCAAGTGTTTATGCTTGGTCTCTTGACCGATTTTATCTTGCTTTGATGTGTGGGAATACTCCTATAATCATCTTGATCATCAACCCCCACAAGCAAGTCTTGAATCAAGATTTTCATATTTCTAGGGTTTGTGCACTTCTTTGGTAAAATCTTCAGAGATCGATTTTGTGAAGCGGATCTGGAGGATCGTCGCTAGAAATAGGTCTCTGATATCCTTAGGGAGGTGTGCTCCAAATTTGGTCAAGTTTCATTGGTTGAATCAAAAGTTGGACCAAATTTCGTTTTGGTTTTGGGCTTGGTATTTCGGTTCTGGACTAAATCGGTCGGACCGATTTATAAACGGCGGTCAGACCGCCAGCATTCGGACCGCCCGTTAACGGCCGGTCGAACCGATTTCAATCGGTCGGACCGCCCTTTGGCAGCCGGTCAGACCGCCAGTGTCCAGACCACCCCAGTGAGATTAATTCTCCATATTTGTGCTTTGTGGTTAAGGGGGTTATCGAATTCAGCACAAGGCTTCCTCTATGCGTGTACTGATCTTCGTAGCTTTCCTAGCTAAAGGAGAAAAGTTCATGTTGAATTTGATTAAGGCGAAAAAGTCGAGAAAGCGCCTATTCACCCCCTAGTCGCCTTTGCGGTCCTACAAGTGGTATCAGAGCCAGTTAGCTCTTCTTGTAGATCTTAACCGGTCTTTGGAGCCATGGCGACTGACAGGTATTCAATCATGCCACATATTTTTGATGGAGTTGATTTTGCTTATTGGAAGGCCCGAATGCAGGCCTACATCGAGACTCAAGGGCACACAATTTGGCTTAAGGTGAAAAACCCTTATGTCGTGCCAGCCGATGACAATATGATCACTCCAGATGTGGAGGCCAACAATAAGGCTCAAAATTTTCTCATTCAAGGTCTTAGTCGATCCGAGTTTGAGCGTGTTGCTCATTTGAGATCTACTCATGAGATCTGGCGGACTCTCTGTGATTATCACGGGGGTTCCACTACGATCAAGGAAATGAGACAGAATCAGCTCAAGAAAATATACTCTAAGATCGAGCAAAGACCTGGTGAGTCTTTAGATGAGCTGTGGGGAAGATTTTCTAAGATTCTTCATGATCTCCGCTATTTGTTGACTCGGTCTTCATCGAGTCGAGAAAATGCACGCCAGCTTTTGGGTGCTCTTGATGTGAAGGTCTGGGGAATGAAGATCACTTCCATCAATGACAACACTGTCATGAGTGAGCTTACCATGGATAAGCTTTACTCGAGGTTGAAGACGCATAAGATTGATTTTATCTTGCGTCTCCCCAAGACAGATCCGATGGCTTTAGTGGTCGACAAATCCAAGGGTAGTTCTTCTGATTCTTTGGATTGTAGCTCATCTGGTTTTTCTTTGTCTGCTTTGCATTCTTTGAGCGATGAGCAACTTGAGAAACTGCTCGAGGATGACTTAGCCCTCCTATCCACCAAATTCACGAGAGCTTACAACAAGGTGAGGAATAGGAGGAGAGATGGACCTATCACATGCTTCGAATGTGGTGAGCCAAACCACATTCGCTCTAAGTGCCCCAAGCTGAAGGGTAAGGAGGAGAAGGAGTCACAAATGCATCCTCAAGCGAGGGATGCTAAACCCAAGAAGACAAACTATCGCAAGTTTGTCAGCCGGGTCCTTGAAGCTCTAGAGGATGTGAGCATGAGCGATGTGGACTCGGAGGTGGAGGACGACAAGAGTGACTCCCGTGGCAAGAAGAAGGCTCGTGATTTCACGGGCATATGTTTCATGGCCAAGAACAGCCACGACAGCGACTCCTCCAACAACGAGGATCCTTTTAGTGATCCCGATGAGGTATGCCCTTCACTTCCTGATATGAAAATGGCTTTGGTGCTTGCTGAACAAAAACTGCATAAGCAAGCTAAAATGATTAAGAAACGGGACACTATGATTGATAACTTGAACCTAGAAGTTGTTAGGCTCAAATCTATTAGTCCTGATGATTTTTGTGATTCATGCTCTAGCTTGCTTAATGAGTTGACAAGCTTAAATTCTGCTCATTCCTCTGTTGTAAATCAACTGAAAGTTGCTCTTGATGAACTGAATCTCTCAAGTCTAGTTCTGTTTGCATGGATGCCATTTCTCTTGATGTGACTGCTTTAGATACTATTCCTTTAACTTGCTCAAATTGTGCTTTGCTAGAATTAAAACTGGATAGCTCTTTGAAAGAATTACAAAAATTTGATGCTAGTTATACTTGCTCTCATTGTAAGAACAATAGGATTAAAATGCAAGAGATGACAGAAATGGTTGTGTACTCTAGAGCTGCTTCTTGTGAAAATTGTCCTAAGCTTACTATTGAGATTGAAGCTTTAAATAAGACTCTAGAGGAGAAAGCTAAAATTGAAAAATCCATGTCTCTTACTGCTTCCAAGAAAGTCATTGATTCTTCCTCTTGTATGTTGCATGCTGAAGTTGAAACTATTGTTTGTAAAATACAAGAGGCTTTTAGAGTCAAATTTAAGGAGCAGTTGAATAGGATTGGGGAGTCCTATTGTGTCTCTTGTGAGGCTTTAAAAGTGGAAGTGGCTCTTCTTAAGAGCAAACATGATGAGGCAATCAATTCTAGAAAGTACTCTAAATGTGGAGTTTTAGCCAAAGAGAATGATTACCTCAAAGTGACTCTTGAGAAGTTTACTGGTGGGAAAAAGAAACTCAATATGATTCTTGATCAATCTAAAGTGAGTAAGAAGAATAGTGGCCTAGGTTTTAATTCCCTAGAGCATTCCAAGAATCACTCACCTAAGATTACAAGAGTTGTGAAAAGTAGTCTGTTTGAGCAAAAACTTCCTAAGACTCCCAAGGTTGTTTTCAAAGCTGCAGGTTTTGCTCAAACTCTTTCTGGCAAGAAAGGTGCTTACATTTCTCAGCCTGGACCCTCAAAAGGTCAAGTATGATTGCACCTTCTGCAAGAAAGAGGGCCACACTGTTGAGTTTTGCTTCCGGAGAGCAAAGATTGAGAGGAAAGAGAGAATGAGCATTTTGAGATCCATCAGATGAGTCCCTTCACCAGCTGTAGTCTCTAGAGCTAGGCAGGCTGTTTATCGTACCACATATAGGCCTAGATTTGTAGAGAACCTTGTTGACTCTTTTGGTGGGTCTAGGCAGCATTTTGGTTTAGGATATCGTGAGGAGAGACCACGGGTAGCACCTAAACAGGGGGAGTATCGATCTTTTGGTAGATCGTTTCGAAGAGGTCCAGGTGGTTCTCGTGTGCATTCTTATGATTTTGTTCCTAATCATTTTATTGCTGCTTCTTCTGCTATTCACAGGCATCATGCGTCTCAGTACTGGACTCCTAGATCGTTTATCTCTAACCCCAGTACTGAGGCATGGATGTTTTGAGGGGAATTTGCTCTTTTTGCATTCTTTGTATCATAATGCATTTTTCATTTCAAATGTCTTGCATTGTATAACAAAACTTGTGGAGCTTTGAGTATTATCCTTGTATGGTTTGATTTCATACTCTATACCTTGTCATGTCAAGTGATAGTCAGCTAGACTTCTTTTATGGCTCTTCGTGTTTTAGCTTAGCTTTCACCTTGCTAGCTTTATATCTGTGAGCAAATTGAATCAAATCATGTCTTATTGGATCTTGTGATTAGTTTTGCTCTAGTGATCCTCTTATGATTCATGCCATGTTATATAGGTTAAATTGAGTCTTGAACTTATTTTGAGATGTAAAATGAGCTTTTTAATTTCTTAAGTCAAGCAAATGAAGAATGAGATTTTCTGTGCGAAAAAACTGATATCACCAATCCTTTCTCATGAGACTGCTTGCCATTGCACTAGGCATGAACTCAGGGGGAGTTTTGGATGACCTAGACAACTATTTTAAGCTTCTTGCTTAAGATGGTCGCGGAAAGGCTTTAGATCTAGCACAATGAAAAAATCATTTTTAGGAAAATGCTCAAAATGCTAAGTGCTTGATTAAATTGCTTCATATTTGAACTCTTAATGCTCAAAATACCTCAGTTCCAGTTTTGGGTCTCTTTTTACTTATAGACATGGCTTGACTCATTTTAGGTTGCTTTTAGTGAGACTATGATATTGAGCAACTTTTCATGGTATTAATTCTTTTAATCTCAGAGACTATGATATTGAGCAACTTTTCATGGTATTAATTCTTTTAATCTCAGATTACTGCTATTTTGGTCTTAGCTTTGCAGTACATGTTTTGCCATGATTGAACATAGCTTCTTCACTTAATATGGCTTGGTATAATACTTGTACTGTCTACATGGATAATGGTCATGGCTCCTTTTTGTTAAAGTTCAAAAATAAAATCATTCCTTCATACTCTTTCTTTTCCCATGCATCTTGATGAATTCATTGTCAAAGGGGGAGAAAGATTGAGAAGGAAAATGTTGTTTTGGAGCTTTTGGTTTCATATAAAGGTTTCATATAAAAGAACTCATAAAAAATGAACATTTTGAAAATTTGCGATCATAGTGAGTTGAGTCTCTTGGTTTTATTGCCTTTTTCTGATTATATTTGCAATTGAAGAAGACTCACGATGATCAAAGGTCAAATAGAACATTTGTCTTTCATATGGACCTAAGTGAGATTTTTGGCTACTTTCTGGAATTTGAATCCTTTTGTGCCTTCATTACCTTATCTCACCTGCTTATGCTATTCTGAAGCCAGCTTGGTCGTTTCCTAGGCTTTTTCTTGCTTACAGACCAAGTTGTGCCTTTATGCGAAAACAGCGAATTTTTACTTTTAAACCGAAAAACTACATTTTCTGGGAAATTGCCAATGTGTTCATCAAGGGGGAGATTGTGGATATCGTGAGGATATGTGCATGATCTTAGGATGATGAGTCAATTGGCAATGGCATTGTTGGTTTGCAAAATCTTACGTTTTCGGGGTTTGCTTCAGTCTGTCAGATCACAGGCGGTCTGACCGGTGGCATGGGCGGTCAGACCGCCCGTGGAGAGGTCCGACCGGCCGTGGTTGCCGGTCCGACCGGGTATGGTTCAAAGTGGGTTTTGAAGCCAGGGCAAAAATAGGTTGTGTAGGCAAGTGAGGGGAGTCTCCTGGATGTGGTCACATAATTTTTGGAGCTCCCAGTCAAAAGTTCTATCCATTTGAAAATTCCAGAAGGTTTCGGATTTTCAAGATGAAAATTTGGCTAAGTCATTTCGGGCGGTCCGACCGCCGTTATGGAATCGGTCCGACCGGCCTGAAATCGGTCGGACCGGCTGTGTGGGGCAGTCAGACCACTGATCACTTGGAGGTTAGCATTTTTGGCATTGATGTGATTTGAATGTGTTTAATGTATGGATGTCAAATCTTTATTGCTGCATATTGCATTGTTGAACTGACGTGGGTCAAGTTGTGAAGAACTTATTCTCGGAGATGATTTGTTTGTCTATTGCTGTGCAGGTGGCTTGCAGGTCAACGACGTCAACGGTGAGGGGATCGGAACTACGCTTGGAGAGCTGAGGTCCAGAACGATCATGGATGCCGGGTGAGGTCGTGTGACTCAAGCATGGTGCAGAATGGGCAAGATGGATCGAACGGGTAGTTCGGTGCAGCTGGTTGGATCAGGCGGTGCGGAAGTCGGTGCAAGTCTCTGGGGGGTTCCGATGGGATTCGGACGGGAGAGACTTGCTGACGTGATGAAAGCCGCTGATCAACCTACACGTGGTGAAGCAGGCGATTGCTTCAACAGTTGTGTGTGAGTGGGTCCCATGTGTGTGTGTGGGTCCCATGTGTCAAACCCTAACTCTCCATATAAATAGAAGGGGTGAGATGTAAAAACCCCTTGAAGCACTCATTTGGACCCCTCTACCTTTTTCTAGGGTTTGGAGAGGGGAGGAGAGGAGAAGCTAGGGTTTGGAGAGATTGTGTGTGCTCTTTGTTGAGCTCTTGTCCTCCTTGAGGGAGTGGCTTTGTAAGCATCTTGTTGGATCAATCAATCTTGTGATGCTTGCTTAAGAGATCGATTGTCTCCTTTGTGTTCTTCTCTCTTTTGTTGATTTTGGTGCTTCCTTGATTCAAGTGTTTATGCTTGGTGTCTTGACCGATTTTATGTTGCTTTGATGTGTGGGAATACTCCTATAATCATCTTGATCATCAACCCCCACAAGCAAGTCTTGAATCAAGATTTTCATATTTCTAGGGTTTGTGCACTTCTTTGGTAAAATCTCCAGAGATCGATTTTGTGAAGCGGATCTGGAGGATCGTCGCTAGAAATAGGTCTTTGATATCCTTAGGGAGGTGTGCTCCAAATTTGGTCAAGCTTCATTGGTTGAATCAAAAGTTGGACCAAATTTCATTTTAGTTTTGGGCTTGGTATTTCGGTTCTGTACTAAATCGGTCGGACCGATTATAAGCGCATGATCGACCGCCAAAGATTTGAACCGCTTATTAACGGTACGGTCGAACCGATTTCAATCGGTCGGACCGCCCTTTGGCAGCCGATCAGATCGCCAGTGTCCAGACCACCCCAGTGAGATTAATTCTCCACATTTGTGTTTTGTGGTTAAGGGGGTTATCGAATTCAGCACAAGGCTTCCTCTGTGCGTGTACTGATCTTCGTAGCTTTCCTAGCTAAAGGAGAAAAGTTCATATTGAATTTGATTAAGGCGAAAAAGTCGAGAAAGCGCCTATTCACCCCCCTAGTCGCCTTTGCGGTCCTACAGATATAGTGCATGGTCGTTGGTCGAAGCTGCAGTGCATGGTCGGTGGTCGAAGCTACAGTGCATAGTCGATGGTCGGAAGCTACCATGCATAGTCGATGGTCGAAAGCTATAGTGCATAGTCGATGGTTGTAAGCTACAGTACCTGGTCGATGGTCGTAAGCTACAGTACCTATCGATGATCGAAAGCTACAGTGCCTGGTCGGTGATCGGTAGTTGTAGGCTTTGCGATCGGTTGATGTAAGCTTCATAGTATGTAGTCTTAGGCTTCGGGTGCTTCAATCCTTGTAATATTAGAGTACCTCGAGTACTCGTGTTCTGCTTTTTATTGGTGGTAGCCTATGCAGTGGTAAGACCGATTTTTCAGAGTGGTCTCGAGTTATTTTTTTTTAAGTATGGAAATTAAGATCGTGGATGATCTGGTTCGTGGTTATTGATATATGGGGGTGTGATATGCGTGTGTGAACTGATATTGGTCATGTTGGAGAACTTGTGTCGGGAAAGCGTTCTTTGGTCTTTGTATGTGCAGGTTGGGCGTGGAGATGGTAATGGTCGATGATGAGGATGACTGGGACTAGGATGGGGAAATCCGAGGTTCAGGCGGTCGAGGATGTCACGAGGTGGTTGGGCTTACACTGGTGCAAGTGGAGATGAAAGGTGTATGCATGATGCGTCGAGAAGGTACGAGAGGTGAGGTCTTGAAGGCTTCGACGCGTGAGTACTTATGGAAGGTGTTCATAACTAGAAGGTTTAGAGATTTTGGAAAACCCTTGTTTGGAGAGGTTTTGGGTCCCTTGATTTTCGAAAACATATATGATTTTGTGTCCAAATTATAAGTACATGGTTTAGGGCTCTGGCATATAAAAGGGGGAGATGGCTTTTGGGGAGTTTTCGTGCTAGGGTTTGAGGGGTGCCGTGAGGGAACTTTGTAGCTACAGAACATGATTCAGAAATAAAGGATCAGATTTATTCCAAGAAAGATTAATCATCGCCGGCAGCGTGTTCTTCTAGACACAGTATTTGACTAGTTCTCATGTCGAGCAGTCTTCGTCTTGTTCTCGTTCCAAGCAGTGTGTGACGCTCCCAAGTCTTCGTCTTGTTCTTGTTCTTGATGAAAAATATCGGGAACTGACGTGGCAAGCCACGGGAATCCATGCACATGACCCGCACACTAGTGAAATAAATAGAGAAGTCCAGAAAATAATTGATTTACAAGCATTAGGGAATCAACTGCCTGACCACTTTAGTGATTTGAAAAGCGTGACCAAGTCGCATGTGCCTGCATGCAATGCGCCAGAGCATTGAAATACCAAAGAAAATTGAAGTTATCGCTAATCTTGTCGGCCTCAGAATAAAAGGACAAAAACTCCGGCCCCTCGAATCCCAAGTAACCGGGGACGCCTGGCGAAAAAGGATAAGAAGGACTTGACACAGCCGATCACTGAAGCTCCCCACAACCAGAAGGGGAACCAGTTGAGACCTGACACCAGTATGAAAACATCAGTAAAAGGCATAGCAAATTTGAATATTCTCATGAAGGGAGACATCAGTATGGATGTGTGCGCAAACATTGGAGCTGAAAAACTAAAAGGACTTGCCCCCGCAATTGAAAACAGCGGTAAGCAAGTAGAAGCACTAGAAGTATCACCCCATGTTGAAATAGCTATAAATTACATGACCACGAGAGAATCTATAAATAGAACAACAGCCAATGTCGATATTTATTTTGCAAAGAAAATTACCACAATCATCAATCTTGATCCAGAGCCTGCATTGCTCGTTGAATGTAAGAAAAGAACAGATTGGAAAGATTGGAAGAAGGCAATAGAAGTAGAATTATTATCTCTGAATAAAAGAGAGGTATTTGAGCCTGTAAGCTGCAAGCCTCCCCATGTGCACCCAGTAAGACATAAATGAGTATTTGTTCGAAAGAGAAATGAAAACAAAAAAGTTGTAAGACATAAAGCAAGGCTTGTTGCACAAGGTTTCACTCAACGATCAGGAGTCAATTATGAAGAAACTTATTCCCCGGTTATGGGCGGAACTACCTTTAGATACTTAATCTCAATGACAGTAAACTTGAATTTGGAGATGAAATTGATGGATATGGTAACTGCATACCTTTATGGGAACTTGGATTTAGATATTTACATGAAGGTACCTGAAGGTATCACTGTCCCGAACTAAGACAGAGCAAATAGAAACCTGTATAGTGTGCAACTCAGAAAGTCACTATATGGACTGAAGCAATCATGCAGAATGTGGTATAATCGCTTGAGCGACTTTATCTGCAAGAAAGGCTACACGAACAATAAGTATTCTCCATGTGTTTTTATACGGTGATCCCAAGATGGATTCTGTATAATCTGAGTGTATGTAAATGATCTTAATATCATCGGGACCATGGAAGATATTAAGAAAGCAAGCTCTTACCTGGAGTCAGAGTTCGAAATGAAAGACTTAGGTAAAACCAAATACTGCCTAGGCCTACAGCTTGAGCATACCCCTGAAGGGATTATGGTACATCAGTCAACCTACACTCAGAAAGTATTGAAAAGGTTCAGCTTTGAAAAGGCATATCCCTCGAAAGTGTCGATGGTCGGGAGATCCTTGTAGCAAGACAAGGACCCGTACAGACCTAAAGAAGAGGGGGAGGAAGTCCTGAGACCGGAATTCCCGTACCTAAGTGCAATAGGAGCACTCATGTATCTAGCAAACTGTACTAGACCGGACATTGCATTTGCAGTGAACCTGCTAGCAAGGTACAGTGCAGAACCTACCAAAAGGCATTGGCAAGGAATAAAGGACATCTTCTAATACCTTCAAGGAAGTAAAGATCTTGGTCTATTCTACAGAAAGAACCAAGACCTAACTATGAATGGCTACGCAGATGTTGGGTACCTGTTAGACCCGCACACAGCTAAGTCACCAACATGCTATGTATTCCTATGTGGTTGAATTGCAATTTCATAGAAATCGTCTAAGCAAAGTCTTGTATCTACTTCGATGAACCACTAAGAAATCATAGCACTGTACGAAGCCTCACAGGAATGTTCTTGGCTTCGACGAAAGATTCACCACATCCAGCAGTCATGTGGATTGAATACAGTGCAAACCCCCACTATTATCTATAAAAATAATGCAGCTTGTGTTGCAAGTGCAAATGGGTTATGTGAAGAGTCATCTCACTAAGAATATCAACCCCAAGTTCTTCTATGCTCACGAATTACAAAAGATGGACGAAATTAAAGTACTGCATACTAAGTCGCTTCTAGCATCTAGCTTTGAAAGATGTATACGTGGAATTGGAATGATGAGACTTAGAGAAGTGTAGAATTCAGGGGGAGAATCTCCACGAACTCTTTATTAAAACTTGATCATGAAGATCGAGTACCCAGAGAATAAATCCTGGAGATTAAATGAAATTGGGTGGATTGTACTCTTTTTTCCTTGACGAGTTTTTATGAAGTTTCTCAGCTAAGGTTTTTAATGAGGCAATTCATGCAACGCAACAGAACATATGTCATGTAATATTTCTCTAAATTTTTTCCACTGAGTTTTCATGGAGTTTTTACGAGGCATGTACATGTAAGAATGGGTGCCCAAGGGGAAGTGTTAAGAAACTCTGGGCCCGGCCTAGAAGCCGGCCCATATACGGACAGCCCATTGAAAACCCTAGCAGGCCGAGAGGCTATAAATAGAGAGGGACCCCCAACCTTTGTAACACGATTTTGAGAAGCAATAAAGTGAAACCTGAAGTCCCCTCATATCTCTGTGTTCAACCTATTGCCGTGTTCTTGTGTTCTTGATTCGTTCTTACGTTTCTGAATATTGTTTACGAGGTAATCGCTCAGACTTGACTCGCCAGCGACGGTTACTCAACACTAAGCAACTATCACCGATTCCTCACGTACTCCCTATTTAACTCGAACTTTTTATTATTAATTAACTCTTTTTAAAATTTTATTTTAAAGTTAAACCCCGCGAACTTTATTTTCAATTCTGACTCTTTTGGTCACGTCACCACCCGTGGTATGACAAAATAACATTGTCACGCTATTGGATAAGTCCGCTAAAATAACACTTTTTGTCACACCACTGGTGGTGGTATGATCAAACAACACTGTTACACCACAGGTGGTGGAGTGATAAGAGTTTGCTAGATATAGGCTGATATGACAGTGTTATTTTATCACGCCACAGGTGGTGGCGTGACCAAAGGGGTCAAAATTAAAAATAAAGTTCGTGAGAGGTAAACTTTAAAATAAAATTAAAAAAGGTTAATTAATATAAAAATTTCATTTAACTCAAGACTGCAATGATGCATGAACTAACAAGCATTTGAAGTTTTAAACCCATCAACTCCATGGCATTAAACATGACCTAATTAAGAGAACGCTCAGAGATTTAGTTGATTAGATAGAATAAACATGACTAAAACACACTAAAATTTCATGGTTGGAATCAGGTGAGTCATCCATTAGTTGCCACAGCATGTGCATCAGATAACACTGGCTACTAATTACTTGTCCATTGCATAATTCAAACTTTGCTCATTGTATTTCTACTAATATAGGTTTTTTGGATGTATATTCAAATATGGATTGTAAATTTGTTGAGACTCAACCCAAAAAAAATCATAGGAACATTCACATTCTTATTCGGAGCTAACAACAACCTTTTTCACACAATCATTTCTGCAGGAGCATACAAAGAATGACACCTTTGTAAAAGCACACAAAAAAATCAGCAGAAGCCGAGGAGACTCATCGAAACAACAACTGGAGTGATGGCAATACCACAGGAAATCGCGGACCAGTGGAGGAGGGAGTGCACGAAAGAGGCAAAAGATGAGTAGACAGAGTGAGAAAGGTTGGAAACTAGTGGGAAAAAAATTGGGCGACACCGAAGCAGCTAACCTGACTCGCAGCCGGAGCCACCACGAATCGAGGGCGGAGGGTGGAGGGTGGCTTGTGTGAAGGGCGAAAATCGAGGAGACAAAATAGGGAGTCCTTCGGTTTCGTCACCTCCACAACCTGCACATCGGTGATCCAGGAGGTTGCGGTGGCGGCGTGACCTAGGCTGAGCTAGGGTTCGACCAGATAGCAACCCGGGGATGGCGATGGCAGCAAGGAAAGCGACAAGGGGGAACGGCGGGGAAGGAAATATGGAGAGAGGGTAGAAGGACTGAGGGGCGGATCCGCGGCGGTGGCGCTGGTGGTCAGGCTAAGGAAGTGGGTGGGAGTGAGAGGGGTCGGCGCGGACGAAGGGGAGGAGGGCAAAGTGGAGCAAGCAGGTGGCGGGGCCGGCACGGGCGAAGGCAGGGGGGAAGAAGCCAGCGTGGGGGTGGCGCAAGTAGATAGTATTGGGAATGAATCGAGGGAGGGGCAGTCGGTGTCGCGGGGAAGGCGGAGGCGGTGGTGTGGAGTAGGGAGGAAATGGCGGCAGAGCAGGTGGAGGTTTGGATCCTGTGCAAAAGGGCGATAGAGGGCGAAGAGAGCATAGGCATTGAGACGGTGATAGAAGGAGAAGAGACTAGAGGCGTGCGAGTGCGAGTATGACACAACGGGAAGGACCCTTGACGCACACATAACCAGGGCGATTCACTCGATGGTTCTTAGCAGCACTAACATGTTGAGGCGAAGCAAGGCGTAAAATGTGAATCACGTCGTAACCGAAGGCGTAAAACACTGGACGCTGTGTGAAAGAAAACCGGCAGCCAGCTGTCACCACGCGAGTCGGAGAAATTCCCCGTGAAACGCCGGGAGGACGGCAATTCAAGGCGCAATAAGGAGCTTCCTACTATACATGGTTATGGCTATATTAGACTTTAGAAAAACTCCAGCTCTAGTTTAACTTAAGCTCTGCCAACCCAAGCAAGATTTGGCTTCGTGGGCTAGCTTGACGGGGGTTCTTTGCCTATATTTAGCTATATCTCTCCACATTCCTATTTAACAGGGATTTGATAATTTGTCATGTCAGATGATATGTAATTGATAATTTAACACTCCATGTCTCACTATCAATTGCACATTAACTTAGTGAAAAATCATCGATCTTTTATTATTTATCTTTCATTTTTTTGTAAGGTTTAATTTATCAATTACTCCGGTCCATCTTACATCTCATGCGTTCATTATCAACACGTCAGGAGCCAAGACTACTCCACTCCTGATCGAGAACTGACTCCAACTATTGTTCATTATTTACGTCCATAATTTGAAGAGTTGCAGGATTCCATATCTGATTGTTGCGCGATTTCGTTGTGTCACGTTGTGAAATTGGCCATGAAATATTTGACTTTTAGCAAACTTTTGAGACATTCAGAAATCCGTTCCAAAAAGAAACATTCAGAATTATTTGCGTTATCAAACATCGAAAGGCACCTTCTCCAAAGGGAAACTAAACGAAAGTTTCCTGCATCGTTTTTTCGGAAAAAAGTTTCAAACGCCATTAATTAACAAACCAAATAAAAACTGCATGACCAAACAGAATCGAGATCAGATTGTGAAGATTCTCTGAAGATAAGGTCAGACTGTGAAAATATAAATACAGAGCGACAAAACCCAACATTCTTCCCAGTTCCCACCCACCCAAATTACTGCGCACGCACTCCAAAGTGCTCCCTCGTTAAACCCTTCTCCTTGTTGCATTCTGATTCGAGAGGGCATTTTCGTCAGAGAAATTCCCAACGGGCTAATTCCCACAGCCTTTTCTGAACCCTCTCCTGCAAAAACTCAGGTACCACTAGCCCAAATGACACTGATAACCACGTGTCAGTGACCCTCGAACATTAACCTAATGCTTGTTAATTTCCGCGTTACCTAGAGAGAGAACCCGCTGTTTCATGTTCAGAGCGAGAGAGAGAGAGAGTACAGTTTTCCCACTCATCTCTTTCACTGGCTCACACCTTTTTATGGCTCCCTCTTTTGATCTTTTCCTCTTTGCCCCGCCTCCCACAGCATTGTTTTTCCCCTTTTCTTCCCTGATATACCCTACATCACTAAAGAACATCAGCAGAGCCTCCTTTGTTTGCTTTCGTCGTCCTTGCCGAATTTTGCAGACCTCCATTGAAGCTACTGACATTTGTCCCCCCATCTAAGAGAGGAGGACTCTTGCATCTTTATTGGCGTTTTATTTATCGCATTGCTACAGGTTTTTGCAGTTCTTGGGGTCTTCCCGTTATGTTTGGTCGATTTGTGTTGGTGAAGAATTTATTCCATCTTGCTTCTTGCCATCTTTGAGCTCTTGATATGCCATTGCTTGGTCTGTCAGGATTGTTTCAGGAGCGTAGGGCTGGAATCTTGGCCTGGTACTTGATTATCTATTTGTTCAGTGTTTTTTGTGTGATTAATCCCAAATACGAGAACTCAACATAATTGCTGTTCTTCTTGCAGATTGCTGGAGGGCATCAGGTTCACATCTTTGGGAAGCTAAAGAGCATTTCTTGATCTCCTTTACTCTTCTGTCTCATAAAGTTTCCATATTGCGCTTGCTTTAGCCCTTGTTCCCAAAAAATAGTCTTGAGCTGTCTGATGCTCTAGGCCAACAAAGCTAATAAAGCTAGCAACTTTGCTGCTTTTACCCCTATTAATCAACCAAAGGAAGGAAGCTTGTATCTTCCCCCTTCTTGTTCTTGATCTCTGCAACAATTTGATCATCCTGAGCAAAGAAGAGTGTGGTCAAGAAATGGCTGAGGTGAAGCCTGAGGAGGTCGTCCATCATCCACCCATGGATCAGCTCCAGGGATTCGAGTACTGCATCGACTCCAATCCATCTTGGGGTATATGCCACACTGCACAAGTGTATATATTGGCACTTGTTTGATCCATTTGTGTGCGTGTTGCTAATTCTGAATGTTTGTGGGTGTTGCAGGAGAGGCAATTGCTTTGGGGTTTCAGCATTACATACTGTCCCTGGGCACAGCTGTGATGATCCCCACAATGTTGGTTCCTCTTATGGGTGGAACTGATGTGAGAATTCCCTCCTTATTTATTTGTTTAGTTGACTCATTGGTTAAGTTGGTAGAATTCAAGCTTCTGAATCTGGAAATAGATTAACCACATATTGTTTGCATTTTTGGCATCTCGATTCTCAAATGTTGTAGAAGATAAGTAAAAGATGTGTCATTTCTTGTTTCAAGTCATCTGATTCATGGTTCAGTAGTAGAATATATTTTGACTGCAAAATTGTTGTTTGTTTTGTTACCAAAGCATGACAAGGCCAGAGTGGTTCAAACACTGCTATTTGTGACTGGGATAAACACACTGCTCCAGACACTATTTGGTACTCGCCTTCCAACCATTATTGGCGGCTCATATGCATTTGTCATCCCAATCCTCTCCATAATCCGTGACCCCTCCCTCGAACAAATAGCTGATGGCCATACTGTAAGTATGCAATGATCTTTCTACATTGTTGTATCTTGCAAACATAACAAGAATAATCATGGCAGAACGAGTAGGGCAATATCATTAAGGCCATTGTGCCACTGCAAATTTTTCATGCTATTTACCTGAAGTTTCTCTTTCGGTCTATTTGCAGAGATTCCTGCAGACAATGAGAGCCATACAGGGGTCCTTGATAGTCTCCTCAAGCATTCAAATAATCCTCGGCTATAGCCAGTTGTGGGCAATATGCTCTAGGTACATGTAATTCTCCCTTTTTGCTTTGGTTGATGTATACTAACTTTGTTTGTCCAAATTCAGTGTAAACAATTATTTTCTTGACTCCTACGAGAATCTGACTAGTGTATTAAGATTATATAAGGGGATTCTTTCATTGAATTTCTTAAACTTTAGCATGACATGTTGACATGTGTTGATATAGTGGGCCACATGGTCAATATATGGATCATTTTTTGTTGATTCTTTACAATACTAGTCTGGTCCCTTTGGTTATCCATCCACTTTATGTTTCTGTCAGTTTGAATAGTGGGGATCACTTTAGAAAAAGTGTAATATGATAATATGTTAATCAAAGGGAGGGAAAAATACCAAAAAAGTGATGAGGCATGGTTGCTTCCTTAGGATTGACGTTAAGAATAGTGTTCTTTTATGGTACACTCAATTTAATACGGGTCATCAATTCTTTAAGATCCAATAGTTCAGATTAGTTAGGATTTAGTTATACTACACTGTTAGTATGAGTAGTAGAATCGAAGGGTAGACTTGTAATTGCATATTTTCAACTCTAGTTGGAAAAGTCCATAATACCCACATAAAAATATATAAAGAAAAGTCTATTATGCTCTTAACAAATCAATAATCAGATTTGATTTATATAACCACCATATATTACCAGTAGAATGTACCATAAAATTTCTCTAAGAATAAGAACATTATAGTTTGATGTGCATGTTGCAGGTTCTTTAGCCCACTTGGGATGGTTCCGGTAGTTGCATTGGTGGGGCTTGGCCTTTTCGGGAGAGGATTCCCAGTGGTAAAAGCTCTAGTCACCTTGCTTTTGTTCTGTATACGGCAATATCAGTCAATTTGATGTTTGGTGCTCATCATACTGAAGAAAGTTCTCCCAGAAAATCTTATTTCTATCTTACCATTTTTAAACATTTTCTGAGCTGCGTTTCCTACCTTACCAGTTAGATGATATAATGGCCTGTTGCAATCAAATAGTTTATTTGAAGCATATATCTCTTATCATTTATAAATACTCACCAATAATCAATCTTGACTTGATTATCACCATGTTGCACATAGTACCTAAACATTTGCTTCCAATTTGGGAGATTTTAATTACTTCTGGAGAATGTTTAATGTCACTGAAAACTCTGTTCGTGTAGTTGAGTTTGTCTGTACACGTAAAAGGCACCAATTATTGAAATTGTGAATTAATCATATTAATTATTCATCTATACTTGGTGCGATTTGCATCCTTTGTTACTTGAATTTTGCATCTTGGAAAAACATCTAGAACCAGCATGATTTATGGTGCGCTTTACTGATCAGCTAATTCAAGAACCAACATTTTGTCAGGTTGGGAGATGTGTGGAGATTGGTCTTCCAATGCTTATCCTATTTATTGCCCTTTCCCAATATCTCAAGCATGTACATGTCCGGCATGTTCCAATTTTGGAGAGGTTCTCACTGCTGATGTGCATCGCTCTTGTCTGGGTGTATGCCCACATTCTCACAGCAAGTGGTGCATACAAGCACACCGCACTTCTCACGCAGGTCAATTGCCGGACAGACCATGCCAACCTCATCTCTTCGTCACTATGGTTTGTAGACTGGCATCACTTATTCATTTTTATTTCCATATTTTGCATATCTCAATTTATCTTTTGACTCCCTTAAGGATAAGCATTCCTTTTCCGTTGCAATGGGGTGCACCAACATTCAGTGCAGATCATGCATTTGGTATGATGGCTGCTGTTGTGGTGTCACTAATAGAGGTACTATAACATACTTATCAAAGACATGTTTTCTCAAACTTGCATCATCGATATTTTGACTTTTTTTTTGGTCTGTCTGATTTGGTTGACGATATTTGAGTGCTGCAGACAACAGGAGCATTCAAGGCTGCTGCCCGGTTGGCAAGTGCAACACCCCCACCAGCGTATGTCCTGAGTAGAGGCATTGGATGGCAGGTTAGTGATATTCTCCTTGCCTCTGATAGAGTTCTTTCGGTATAGAAACTCCAGCATATAATCCTCTCGTAATTCATGAATGTCAACTAGGAACTGTCAGTGAATTAATTTCAGGTTCACAAACATTTCAATAACCAAAGTTGAATCTTTGCTGAAGACAAATGCGAATCTTTAGGATGCATGATTCTGTTAATGATCAGCTGACTAACGCTCTCCTTTTCTGCTCAAATGTGTGAACATTCAGGGAATTGGTACCCTACTAGATGGGCTATTTGGCACTGGGACTGGCTCTACTGTTTCTGTGTGAGTGCATCTGCTTACTGATGCGCTGAGTTTCATTCTAAGATTGTTCTGTAGTGCACGCCTAACGTTATGCTGAATGTGTTGCTGCAATGCAGTGAAAATGTCGGTCTTCTTGGATCAACAAGGGTTGGTAGCAGGAGAGTGATACAGATTTCTGCTGGTTTCATGATCTTTTTCTCCATTCTAGGTAACATTTCTCCTAGCCAGTAACACAAATTTGCGTTGGATTTTTCGGAATTCTGAACATGTCATGGTTGTAGGAAAATTTGGGGCACTTTTTGCCTCCATTCCTTTGACAATATTCGCTGCCATATACTGCGTTATGTTTGGCATCGTCGGTAAGCATCCCAACAGGCAAAGTGAAAGACCTTTTTTTTTTGTAATTTCCTAGATTTTGAATTGTAGAATTAATTTTGCTCGTTTGTTGTGTCTTCAGCTGCTGTGGGGCTCTCCTTTTTGCAGTTCACCAACATGAACTCAATGCGCAACCTATTCGTTGTTGGTGTCTCACTCTTTCTTGGCTTATCAATACCAGAGTACTTTTCTCGGTATAGCATGAGTGCTCAACATGGCCCAGCTCACACAAAGGCTGGATGGGTTCGTAACTTTACTCTGGCATTTCAGTTTGAATTTGAAATGAACATCTCACAAGAATAATTTTAAATCTAGCACAGTACAGTAACACAAAGTTAATTGACAGCAAAAATATGTGATACAAATGTTGTTTGGTAAGTCTGAATTTAAATTGTATTACTGTTCTTTGCTGTAGTTCAATGATTACATCAACACCATCTTCTCGTCCCCGCCCACCGTTGCCCTCATTGTGGCAGTGCTCCTTGACAACACACTCGATGTCAGAAACGCGGCAAGGGACCGAGGAATGCCATGGTGGGCGCGTTTCCGGACATTCCGAGGAGACAGCAGAAATGAAGAGTTCTATACTTTACCATTCAACCTCAATAGGTTCTTTCCGCCATCTTGAGCAGACCTCCAAGTCCAGATACTGCAAGCCAAGCATCAGATGAACCAAGCATTGCGCTACAATCTGGTTTGCTTGTCATAGAGTAGTAGAACAGAAGAAAAGTTGAGCTGATAAAATGAGCAGTTTTATCAACAGGGAAGGAGTTCTCTATGAGCTGCCGATTTTTACATAAAACAATTATTATTTTTCCCTCAGCAGTTTGATCCAGAATGTTGGATTTTGCTATATACAATTTTATAATATCTTGTGATCAATTCAGATCTTAGGGCCTCTTGATTCGCAGTATTCTAAAATTGCAGGAATAGGAAAAGCACAGGATAGGGATGTATGTGCAAAACAGATGATTGAAAAACACAAGAATTTCTCAATTCGTTGTGCACAGGAATTTTGCAAAGAGGTTGGAGTGATGTTTTTTCCGTGTAAAATTCCTGTGAAAGCATGGGGAATGAATAGTATTCCTCTGCGATTTTTTGGAGCGTTTCCTACTAATCAAACGTGTGAACAGTAGCCAGTCCTTTGGAATCGCAATTCCTGTATTTTTCCTACACCAATTCTGTAAGTCAAAGAAGCTCTTATTGACTTAGGTAATTAGGTCCATTGTTCTTTCATGAATCATGATCCCCACTAGCCTTATATAGGCTCATATTTTTCTGCACTGCGGATCAATCTACTGCCCTAGGGTGGTTCTTTTTATTATTATGACGAGACTACTACTGTATATATTTATAGAGATATATAGGTTTATTTACAGAGAAAAAAGTTACAGCCCCATAGGGGTGAGGAACCTTAAATAATTTTGTCTAACCAATCAAGGATTATTTGTCTATGTTGCTCTTTAACTTGATGCACATGCAAGCTCACCCTTGAAAATGCTTCTTTAGCTAGAAATATTAATTGTGATATTTTCGAACACTTTGCCATGTAGAAAGTAGAATTGAAGTTTAATCAGGTTCTCTCAACCTTCATCTAAACATCAGTCGTACGTCCCAACTGATACCAATAATAGCCCAAATCCATTCTGAGACTCGTATGTATGTCCAACTATCCCAGCAATTATTTGTTGGTAGGAAACACCTGATGTCCACGCTAAACTGCTTATATTCTTCGAAAGCTTCTATGGACAGAGTGAGATTGATCATACAAGTCCTGACTGGTATGGAAGATTTTCCCTTGTATGCGACGGCAGACTGCAGCACAGCCAGCTTCACTGATCAGTGATCATTAGAATCATTAGCCTGACTATCAATTTGCGCCATAGTTTGACAAAAATTTGCACGGTGATTATCATGAAACTAGCCACACACTGAAGGAACAACGTTTTAGTCGCAAATCAAAACAGAATGTACCAGGATGTGACATACGTAGTACAACATGGTACAATGTTTTGGAGATGTACTAGATACTTACCCTTCTCGCTATTAACATACGATCAAATTAACCGTGAGTCATGATTGGCTGTGTTTTTGTTGAATTTGATCTTCGGATGCTATCGCTAGCTAGTAGCTTCTCTAGGCACACTAACACTGCTAAAGTAAGATTAACATATTCGTTTTGCATTAAAGAAAAGGATTTCGTTGGATAAATACGGATCAGCAAGACTATTGGCACCTGAGATCAAACTGCATATATTAATAATAACTTGACTTTGTACGAAGTCACAGACCGACCTTAGCTCAGTTGGTAGAGCGGAGGACTGTAGTTTGATGCAGAAAAATCCTTAGGTCGCTGGTTCGAATCCGGCAGGTCGGAATCTGTTTTTCCCATTTTGACAAATTGCCCGTTTCTTTCATATTTATGTATGACAAACGAATGAATTTCGTTGACTTTATTATATATTTTGTTTAGTCCATGCCATGAAAACGGACAAATTTTAGATGTGCTAGAATTTATACATGTCCATACTCTACATACTAGCAGGGTGCCTGTGCGTTGCAACAGAACCCAAACCTTACAGAAATAATATTCCCCTTTTAACCATAAAGCGAACCAAGCAATTAAAAGATGATAATACATATAAACGCAAGCAATTAAAAGATGATAATACATATAAACGCTTTTCCATCTTCTTGACCAGTTGAGCGTGATTTCAAGCGATTCTGAGTTCGAATCGATGATAAAATCTTTCATTGCGCCATGGTCATCTCCCCGTAGCTTCATTCCACAGCCTGTTAATCTAGATGAAAACATATCATTAGCTTCACGCAGAAAGAAAACATAGTATGGTACAGAGAACATGGTATAGTACTCTAATAGAGGAACAATTACGATGGTTCAATAAATGAGTTGTGTATTATTATGGACTATAGGGTAAGACATATTAATGTTATACACTAAGACAATATTCTCGGGGTTGTAAGCTGTGAAATCTTGAAACTTTATCCTAAAGATCAAAGAAATGGCACGAGCGAAGCAAACAATTGAAAAATATAAAATTTGACAACAACAACCATGAGCTAGATCGGCCACAAGCGGGACAGAGAGGCTCACCTTGACGACGTACTTGATCTCAGCGAACTTGAAGGCAATGTCGAGGCAGCTGAAGAACACGGAGACGAGCACGTAGGTTTCACCGAAGGGCGCGAGTCGGAGCACCCCGCCGTCGGCCTCCATCCCGCGCGCCAGCTCCTCGAATGCCTCTTCAACTGCCATCAGCGGCGTCTCCATCCCCCCACGCCGCCACCACGGCCGCCGCCGCGTCACACAGCGGCTCGGCCGGTGCCGTCGACCACGGCATCTACGGTGCGCCCGAGGAAGTGGTGGGGGAGGCCAAAAAGAGGAACTCGACTGGGTTCGAAGAAGAGGGGGGCTCACGTTGCTGACACGCCCGCCGAGGGAGATGTTGTTGAAGAGGTGGATGTTCGTCATGGGGTCAACGAACTCCGACTCTGTGGGGATGGTACTCGGCGGGGGAGGCCGCGAGCCACGCCGCTGCAGAGAATCCGGCATCTTGGTACATCCTTAGTGCGGTTGCGAAGGCGACATCGGGGTCGCGGCGAGGGGCTACGGCTTGGGGTGGCGGAGATGGGGAGCAGAGGGGAGCGGGGGGTTTGAGGCGGAGGGTGATGAGAATGGGGCGGAGATCGTGAAGACGGAAGCAGGTGGTTGCTTGGTGTGAGGGATGCAGACGGTTGCCCAGTAGCGAGTCATGGGTGGAGGAGGGGGGACGATTGTCCCTGGAGTGAGGTAAACTCAGAATTATAATAGTTAAGCTAATAGCATTTGAGATGCTTGGATTTTTCTTAGAGAAAAAAGAACACGCTAGACCAAAATTTGTATTCAAGTATATATTTCAAATATCCAACAAAAATAAAAAAGAATAGCAACCATTTGCTATTCATGTTTCTTTAACATTATGCCGTGATTTCTACATGATATTGCTATTTTTGTGGTATTTGCTATAGGACACCAGTTTCTTGTGTCTTTGCTAAGACACATTGCTCAATCGTGATTCTTTGATGAAATACACTTCGATCACTAAAATATCATTTCCAGTTGAATCAAAGAGAATTTTTTTTGAAAATGACTTCTGGTGGCCTAACCTGGTGCTGGGATCCAAATATACAAATCCGGACCCTATGTGTATAATATATTAGTCCAAGATCACGCTAGTGTACATAGTGTCAACATAGATGAATATTATTTCACACAAAACGAATATAAGAATAAACAACTAATTTGATTATTAAATAACGTTGTGACCTTATGGTCGAGTTTACACTTATTAAGCCACGCAGGGCTAGCATTAAATAAAGAGACAACAGTGAAATAGAAACAACTCCAGTGGAAATCTATCGACTTGCCATAGACAACTGATTGGGATCAAGACCTAGCGATGACCCTCCTCGTAAAACTCCTCAAAAGTAGGCAAAGACGCCTCCACTTCAACTGAATGATTGCAGCAAGAATAAGTACTCCAAGTACTCAACAAGTTGTACCACAAAATGCAATTATAGATGATGGCTTATTCCAAAGGAATGGTTTCTATAGCTATTTTCCAAAAAGTGACGTTTGCAATTGAATACAAATAATAGATTAGAAGCATAACTTAAAACAAATAAACAATAATAGTTTAACAAGTATTTTCATCAAGCTCACGAAACCTAATTAATTTCTTTCACACAACCACATGAGTTAAACCACGTAGTTGTCCCTTCTCAATTGTTTTTTTATGAAAATATACCACTCGTGTGAAATCCCCAAGCATGTCTATGACCGCGGACGCGACTATTCGAATATATTTGATTAATATTGTGCAGAGATTTGTACATTTTACCAACAAGATATAACCAATGTAGATAACACCAATCATAACAAAATCTTTCCGAAATTTCATCTCGACAATTGACCCTCCCGATGTGCATACCGTCGTACCAACCATAACGGAGTGCTTTGGTCCGATGCGCATCGTTGAACCTGGAGACGGCGAACTGCTCATAAGTGTGACCCGGCTACAGTAGTACACACCTCAACCCTAGCACACAATCTAACACCCTAGCACACAGTCTAACCTACATGCCTAAGTAGTCAATGCCAAGATTCCATAACTTACTAAGTTAGGCATGTCTCATACTAGGCATGTGGTCTTACAGTTATGGTTCAGTTCAATAGCGCACAAAGTTAAGTCCTTAATTGACCAAAGCGAGATTGCCCAATTTCTAATAAAATCACCACAATTCATAATTTCCAATCATGGAGTTCCACCATATCCCCATTCTTTCCACTTGCCTCGGACTAAAACTGTGAGGACCCCGGAATATTGGAGGTTTATACCAAATTAATAATCATACCAAAAGTAAAATTTTTAATCAAGAACAATCAAGTCTTAATTAAAAATAATACTAGAAGTATAATCATTAACAAGGTACAATTCCAATATTCAGTTCCTGATATGCCTCTCATGTTAGCTCCCAGGATGAGCTGCTAACATAGACATATCCTTACAACATTATATCGCAAGCATACACGATTGGAATACAATAAAAAAAAAAAATTTACAGCGGAAACATTAAGTAAACCAGAAATGAAAACATAAATAATAAAATACAATCTCCAAGTGGAGCGCCACAACCCAAGGGCAACTTGATCGGGATTAAAGCAAGTACCAACGTAAGCTGCGTCAACTTGAAATATTACCTAGGGACGTTCTTTACGCAACAAGTGGAAAATTCCACCGAGTACGGAAGGTACTCAAGAAGACTTACACAAACTATTTAAAATAAAGTGTCTGAGAGGTCCTATACAAAGGATTAGAATTTATAGATGCATAAGGTTAACAACAGGAAGGTTATAATGGTTAAATTTTGCGAAAGCAATACATCTTAACCTACACTTGCTAGGTTTTAGTAAAGCAATTTAATAAATCAATTTGGATTAAAACAGTAAATAAATAAAAGTATGATCATAATTAGTATCAAAATCAAGTGGCTACAACCACTAACAATAAATTGCATGACTCACTATCATGCCGAAATTAATAATTCCCAAAACCCAAAATTTAGAGCAAATTCTATACAGGTGACATCAATCCAAGCGTTGTCCGTAACCGTGGACACGGCTATTCGAATAGTTTTAACCTGCAGGGTGTACATCTTTACCCCACGACTTAGTTAGCCCGTAAGCCTCGGAATAATAGCACTTGCCTTTGGTATGCCGTAAGGTAAACTAAGATTTGGTATTTTCAACAAGTTGACACTATTGAGTTGGATGACCCATGTGAAACCGATCCCGCTTAAACAACATCGATAGCATATATTCAAACGAGGTTCACATGTTGTACAGGAATGCCACCCATCAATTAAATGCAAACTCGTGTTAGCCACACATATTACACATGATCGGGCCTGAAGGTACGTACATGCGATGTAACACATCTACGCCCTTACCCTTCTAAGAACATCCGATATCGATATAAGCTCCACATGGCATACGACACGGCCGAAGACTTAAGCATCTATGCCATATGAAATCAATACACATGTCCTTACTCTCAGTATCCAACTCAATAATATTAACCCTTTACTTAACCAAGCAGCGCGCCCATACATCTGCGTGTGGAAATGCGTTGGGGCTTGAATTGGGCCGTCGAGTTCGGTCCTTAATCAACCTGACAAGACATCCACAGGTTCCCATTCTCGCACTAGGCACCATCACTAGCATCCACTTGTCCAGATTTGAATTAAGTTTAACAACAAGATTTAGATTCATTTGAATTAAATAAAGCGAACAAAGAATCAACAAAAATAACAAAATGTATTTGTTGTTCCCCAGGTTTGACAAGATAAGCCTGCCAAACACTACCGTTCTATGGACTGCATGGCTAAGCAAAATTGAAATTTAATATTATATCACCACAAACTACCTTAGGTTGAGTGTATGATCAATTCAAGGTAAACCACAATTGTCAGGTTGTAACTACCTATTGACAGATCACAATTAATTTTTAAGAAAATTAGCATGCAACAGTATCACTGTGTTTTGTAAATCTACAGTTCAAAAATTGGGATCAACATGGTGCAGAGAGGATGCTTGCCTTATGGAATGTCCACTTGTTCACTCTCGGATGCGTTATTGTTTCCGTCGCACAATTCGTAATCTAAAAAAAAATACAATAACGAATAAACACCGATAAAATTGAGAAATCGAAAATGCTCAAAAATGCATGATAAATACATATTAATGAGGTTATGATTCTAGATGCATTTAAGTATAGATTTTAATTTAATAAAAATTCAATTTCTTATGGATGGTTAAAGTTAATTCAATTTCTCGGTGGAATTACGGTGGATGACAATGCTTAGAGTTTAGGTGATGTTGTTTTCCTTAATGAACACCTAGTACTCACAAACACTCTCTCGGGTATTCTAGGTATACAACCACGATGATCCTACCCCACCCACAGCCCGCCCTCTCTCTCTCACCGCTAAGCCGGGCCCTTTGTTAGGCCACCTTCCTCCTCCCCTTTCTTCTTCTTCCCACGCCATCCACCATTCTTGCCTCAAGACCTCTTCATTCCGACCATTTTCGCGCATTCAAGTGTGTTCAAAGCTGCGTTCTCACCTCCGTACTCACTCCTACCTTTTCCTCCATTACTCGCTTTAACGCTGTGTTTGTGCAACCACTTGCTGGCGATGAGTAACACCGCCACGATCTCCCTCCTCCGGCCTCCCTTGCCTATAAAGGGAGTACTCGTGCCCTCATCTCGCTCATCCTATCCTACAAATCCCAACTCCTCTTCCTCTTCCGCTCACGGATTTAGAGTTTTACTTAGCCGCATAGCAGCACCGCCGCCATTAGCGGCCGCTATCCAAGGCTCCCGGTGACATTGTCTTCACCATTGGCTTCGCCATTGCACACCGCCATGAACCGAATCTCACTCATCGCCTGTCTCCTCATGTCGCCGGCCATCCTTGCGCGCACAACCCCCGCCAAGGTGAGCACCATGCCCCCATCACTGTAACATCCCAAATCTGGAATTGAGTTTCAAGTGTAAGAAAATCGGGAGGAATTAAAACTTTTCTTGCATCTTGAAACCCACAAGTCATTTTTGTAATTCTTTTAAAAGAATTGCGGAAGATCAAATTCAAATCCTCATTCGACGCTAATCAAAACCTCCTTGTCATAGACCTTGTGCCAAACCCTTGGAGATATTTCTCCCGAGTTCTAGGGAGGCTTGGCAACACCTCTGAATTATCTCATGACTTTTAGAAATTATTTGATGATTCTTGAGGCGAGTCAAAGCTTGGTCAAACCCTAGCTTCCCTCTTCCGCAATTTACGGGAAAATTGATACATTAGAATCTCTGGAAATTTCATATGAGGTTCCTCGTTCGTCGCCAAAACTCCGCTTAAAATTTCATAATTTTTGGAGCTTGCTTGCTACCTTAAATATTCCTCAAAATCGCTTATTCAAATCCAAACCCTAACTGGTTTGCCTTTGTTAAAAATGAAGTTGAATCGGACTGGGCTCGAGCCACCGACTCGGTCCATCCACTAGTTTGTGCTAACTTTCGGTCGTTGGCGCCAGGTCGTGAGCCGTTGGATCGGCATCGAGCGGTCTTCGACGGTACCGAGGCAAATCGTTGTAAACCACCCGATCTAACTCGGCCGTTGGATCGGTATCGAGCGATCTTCGACGGTCGAGCGATGGGATCGGTTCAATCCGCTCGATCTAGCTCGGTAGTTCGATTTCAATCCGACGACCAACGAAGTCGTCTCCTTCCTCTGTCTCGCACGCGTGAGCTCGCCATGGCGCTTGAGGAGAAAAGCGTGGCGTCACGATCCATTCTAGGTCCACCTTTAAACGGCTAGCTCTGAGCGCATTAAATGCCTGTCACGCTCATCCCTCAGAGGGCCATGACTCAACTGCTCCCATCGCTCTCAAGTGCTCTCATGGCAGTGTTGACCCGACTGGAGAACCCGGCCGTTGCTCACTGCCATTGCCCTATTTTAACTCCTTTGCTTCACCCTTAGCTTCCTTTAGCACTTCTGCAACTCCAGCTAGCACTTACCCTCTTGCTTGAGCTGCGGTCCCTCGCACTCTCTTGATGGACATTGTTGAGTGTGGAGCTTGGTGGAGGCGGTGCTGCGTGGGTTTTCTTCTTCAAGTCTTCGCCCCTCTGCTCCCCTTTACTCTTTGGAGCTTAACTCACAGCGGTTTGGTTCTCTGTGCCAGTGTCGCCGTGGCCTAGCGAGAACCTTACCACCGCCGTTCGGATACTCGTCGCCGGAGCCACTCCGTGGGTCTCTGGTCGTTCTTCGGCTCAAGTAAGTCCGTATTGCCCTGTAGGAGCTCAGGCGTGTTTTCGTTTTTCTTTTGGTATTGTTCGCTTCGAGTCCTCCCGAGCCATACCTTCTCGGCCGCACTCCGTGGTCGTACCACCAGTAGAGCTATACTCAGGCCAAGCTTGGCCACGGCCGAACCCTTCAACTTTGGGACACTCATCCCGCCCTTGGTCGGGCGGCAGCGTGGTCGGGAGATCGCCACGAGCCACCGGCAAAGCGCGCGGGAGGCGTTACCTAGTGGTCGGATTTCGACCAGTTACCTAGCTTAGTCGTAAGCTCTACTACGATGTATAAATGGTCGTATGTCTTATTACGACTATGCCGGGCATGAGTCCTTCTCGACTAGTACCTAGTCGTAAGTTCCATTACGACTTGTACCTAGTCGTAAGTTCTTCTCGACCCTTAAGCGGTCGTAAGTTCTTCCACGATGGAACTTAGTCATAAGACTTGCTACGACTCACGTCATAGTCGTAGGTTTCTTTTACGACTACTACCCGGTCGTAAGACCTTCTTCGGTCGTAGTTTTGGCATTAAGAATCCAAATCAATTGGTTCTTGTTGCTAAATTCTTTATAAATCGATGTCTTGCTTGGTAAGATTTTCGAAATTTTGGAAAAAGTTTCTTCGTTGAGTCCTTGCATTTTATTTGTTCTTATCGATTGCTTTTAGCTTTCGTTAGGATCCGAAGAGCACATTGACAACATAAGTGATCCCTACTACATCTTGACCCGCACAAGCAGTGCAAGCGGTTTGATCATGTTCATCCCATTATTTTTCAAGTCTACTATATTGCTTTCAACTCGTATGTATGCATTGCTATTTTGTTGTTAAAATACGGTTAGTGTCCTATAGTTGCACAATCTGTAGGACTTGTTTATCCTCTAATACCTTGAGCTTAGGTTATTGGTCGTGGTGGGAGTTCGATGGATGGACTCGGTCACTTAGTAGTTTTCGATTGGAAATTGCTTAGAAATGCTTAGTTTGGTAGAGTATGGCGATCATCGATTTTTAGTCGATGATCTTGATCACTACATTTAAGTATTATGTCTTTCTGACCAAAGACTTGTGCTTGTGTTATTTTGTAAAATCAAAATCTGAAAATGGAAAGCTGATTTGGACTTGGGCAAGTGGTCGATGGTGGGTTATTGGGTTTGTGGTTGCCTTGCCTAAGTCAACAAGGACCGAACATCTTGTGTCACACTCTCCAAGCATTTTGCGTGCTAACCACGCGAGAGGATATGGGACCTCTCTTGACTTAGTACTTTGGCGTGGGTTATCTCCGAGTCGCGGGGAGGGGTGTGTGTGTTGTGTGAAACATGATATGTGGTCGTGTTCTTGTGTGGGTGTGCGGTGGTGGAGATTCCTGTAGGCTCTCCACCTCGAGGAGCGTCGTAGTTGTCCAAGGCTTTACCCGAAGGGTAGTTGACCGAGGCTTTACGATGACTCGACACAACGTATGGGTTTCTATCCATACGGGCGGCTCGTGAATAATTCACAATATTGGAAACGTCTCGTAAGACTTAGGCGTGCTTGTACACATTCTAAGTGTGCTTAATAGCTTGGCAAAAGGCGGTCCGCGTGTGGGGAAATTGGTACACCCCGCAGGATAAAACTATTCGAATAGCCTCGTCCTAGGTTATGGACACGCTTGGTTAGGTTTTGCAAGAGTTAGACTTCAACCTTTTAAACTAAAATTTGACATGGGTGGTATGAATCGGTAATTCATGCTATTGTTGTGGTGACCAGCGGTCGTGGCCACTTCGGGATTATTCTTTGTTCTCTATCTCTTGTTATATTGTTGTCTTTTGCATTATTTGATCGTTAAAACCGATTTGAATAACATTGCCTTCAATCTATTACATTATTGCAAATGGAAAATTGCTTTACTGCTAAAACCAAAACATACTGACCTCCACTTCTATGAGCTTGCATGTAGCTTATGTACGTGTTTGTCACACCATCTGTAAGTCTTGCAGTACATTCAAAGTACTCACCGCTTTTGCCTACGCTTTTGTTTTGGGAGAAGGAGGTGAGCCCCAAGGGCCTCACTACGTGAGATGTGCTTCGGGTTTGGCGACTAGCTTGGCGGTCCGGTCGGTTGCCTTGTGGGTTAAAGGCACCTTGATTGGCTCTTTTGTTGTAGCCATCTTATGGCACTTTTCTTCCATTGTTTAATTATTGTTGTCTCTTTTATTGTTGGCGGTTGGCCTCTCTTTGTAATGACTCGGTTTAATATTATTAATACTTACATTACATCACGTGTTTTGGTTCTATGTGGATGAATGGAATTGATACATAAATTTTGTGATGAGGTGTGTATATCTGCATTTGGAAGTATACATGTCTCGAGTCTCGGATTATCGCTTTGTGATGCTAGGACCGAATGGATGGTTAAGCATTACAAGCCGGATAAACCGGGTCTCACAAGGTTTTGTATCGAGCCATCTCGACCGTAGTAACCCAAGTTTGAGTCGTCTTTTTAGGATATTTTGGAAAATATTATTTTCAAAGTATCAAATGGTTTATGAAAGCTTACGGAATTCTCAGATTTCTTAGCTTTCTCCTCTCACCTTACTCTCATTTGAGTTTTGAAAATTGATTTCCTCTCCTTCTTTCAAAGATAGTTGTTGGGTTTTTGGGAACCACTGAGTTTGGCAAATTGAAGTGCTTAGGATTTTGAAGTTTCTGGACTGGAGATTTCGGCTAGAGGCTTGGATGCGGAATCGGACAAGACGCTCAATTTCAGACATGAGCTCAATGGTTTCTGATGGGACCACTGAGCTTGGCAAGTTGAAGTGTGCCAGATTTTGAAGTTTCTAGGATGGAAGGCTTCGGCTGGAAGCTTGGATGCAAAATCACTACAACAACTTCAATTTCCGGACAGCAAGCTCGATGGTTTCTAATAGGGTGAAAAATGAGAGGGTGATTCAACTAAAATTTGTGGGGTTAAAAAAAAAGGGGTAAGATGTGATGCTAGTTAGCTAAGTATCTAACACTATTTTTGTTGACTGACCCTTGCTCTTAAGTGGTAATAGATCTTACCTTAATCTTCTGATTTTTATCTTCTCAACCAATTACTCGTTCATTCGATACGGGTTAGTTGCATTGGGAAGTTAAGTTTTGGTGCTATGATTCCTTGCTGTTTTTGGAGTCTTTTATAAGCATGTTTAAGATTATACACATCTGCTTTTGGCTTTCTGTTAGGGTGATATTCCATTCCCTAGTCGTTAGCTTTTCGCTTTCTTCGGCTTTGAATCTTTGAGTTTAGTTTTAACCAAAAATTTCTTGTAACAGATGGCCGGGCCTTTTCGCAAGGCCAAGGCCGACCACCGGTCCGGACGAGGATCTTCCTCCTCCTCCGACCATGGCCGAGGTCCTTCTTGAGATCGAGCGCAACCGCAGAGGAGCGGAGGGTTCTTACGGGCGTCATCGCGCGCAACACTTCCGCCCTTACCGGTGCTTCGTGATCCGGGCAAGGGAGTGGATATCACCGTGGGGACTCGCGGAGTTTCTTCGCACTCACCTCCCACGTTCTCTAGGTCCGAGGACCCGCTTGACGCAGATGATTGGCCGTGCTCGTTGAGCGCAAGCCAGATAGCGATGCTGAGAGCACGAGAAGGCGCTATTCGCGATCGCACCGGTGGAGGGTGCAACTTTGTCTTGGTGGGAGAGCTTTCGCCATGCGACACGACGGTCACACCGTCACTTGGGAGGAGTTCCGCACTGCCTTCCGTCGGAGTCACATTCCTTCCAGCCTGATGAGGCTGAAGAAGAAGGAGTTCTTGTCGCTCAGACAAGGGCGTCTCTCAGTTACGGAGTACCTATACGAGTTCAACCATTTGGCTCGTTATGCTCCGGAGGAGGTGGCCACTGATGAGGCCAAGCAGGAGAAGTTCAAGGATGGTTTGTCTGAGGAGCTGCAGGACAAGCTGTCTGTCGTCGACTTCCCGGATTTCCAGGCCTTGGTGGACAAGGCCATTGTCGCTGAGCACTCAGGGAGAGCACTTGCGGATTCCCGCAAGCGTAAGTGGGAGGCCCGCAAGTCATCTGGGGCCAGCTATTCCCGCTTCAGTCCGTCTCAGGGGTTGCGTCCACAGGCTTCAGCACCCCCGAGGCCGTCAGCACCTGTTCTTCGTCCTTCGCAGGCCGTGCCCCAATCACGTGCACCTGCAAGTCAGCAGGGTGGCCCCCGCAACCCGTGCGCAGGGTCACATGCTTCGCCTGCAATCAGAAGGGGCATTATGCGAACCAATGCCCTAAGAAGACAGGAGCAGCCCCTCGTCCTAATGGAGGACGCGGGCAAGGGGGCGGTTCTTCTCAGGACCTGAAGATCGTCCCTGCTACCCAAGGTGTGGGTAGTGGTCGCGTCAACCTCATCTCAGCAGAGGAAGCACAGGAGGCACCTGACGTTGTGTTGGGTACGCTCGTTAACTCTCGCTCGCTACCGCTTTGTTTGATTCAGGAGCATCTCATTCTTTTGTTTTCGAGTCTTTTGTCGCTATTAGTGAGCTCCTTTTGCTCCATTGTTGGTCCCATTGCTCATTCGCCTCACGGGTTGGAGTTGAGAGTCAATCGAGTGTAGGGATGTTCCAATCGAGATCGAGGGTGAGATTCTTCGCGAATCTTATCCTCCTCCATTCAGCAAGTCTAGATGTAATTCTTGGCATGGATTGGCTGTCTCGGCATAAGGGACACATCGATTGTGCCAAGAAGTGCGCCTCTCTATCTAGTCCTTCCGTGACAGGTTCGCCGGTAAAACTGCTAGGTTCGCATCTCTTCGCGCTTGAAGCTAAGCCCGCCTCAGATATTAGTGAGGTCCCAACAAGGCGTGACTTCGTTGATATCTTTCCGAAGCTCTTCCAGGATGCCACCAGCCGAGACCTCGAGTTCGTCATTGAGTTGGTTCCTGCATCGCCCGATTTCAAAGAGGCATTATCGGATGCCACCGAATGAGTTGGTGGAGTTGAAGAAGCAACTTAATGAGCTGCAAGAAAAGGTTTCATCCGCCTAGCTCATCTCCGTGGGGTTGTCCCGCAATCTTTGTAAAGAAGAAGGATAATACTTTGCGCATGTGCGCTGATTACCGTCCGCTTAATGAAGTAACGGTGAAGAACAAGTATCCATTGCCCCGCATCGATGATCTCTTTGATCAATTAAGCTGGAGCTCGAGTATTCTCCAAGATTGATTTGAGAATGGGATATCATCAAGTTCGGATCGACCGAGGATATTCCAAAGACGGCTTTTTCTACTCGCTCACGGCTTGTATGAGTACACCGTCATGTCATTTGGCTTAACCAATGCTCCCGCCTTGTTCATAACCTCATGAATTCAGTATTCATGGAGTATTTGGATAAGTTTGTCGTGGTCTTCATCGATGATATTCTCATCTATTCCAAGGATGATGAGCAACACGATGAGCATCCGAGGCTTGTGTTAGGCAAGCTTCGTGAGCATCATTTTGTATGCAAAGTTCGACAAGTCGCGTTACGGTTGAAGGAAGTGGCCTTCTTGGGTCATATTCTTTCAAAGAGAGGCGAGCCGTTGACCCTAGCAAGGTCGTGACGTTCTTTCGTGGGTTGACCTTACTTGATAACCGAAGTGCGGAGTTTTCTTGGTTTAGCGGGATATTATCGCCGTTTTATCGAGAACTTCTCCAAGATTGCGAAGCCGATGACGGAGTTGCTTAAGAAGGACAAGAAGTTCTTGTGGTCCGATGCTTGTGAGGAAAGTTTCCAAGTACTTAAGAAGCGTTTGACCACCGCTCCCATCCTCGTTCTTCCCGATATTCGCCGGAGCTTCGATATCTTTTGCGATGCTTCTCACCGAGGACTCGGTTGTGTCCTTATGCAAGAAGGCAAGGTAGTGGCCTATGCATCAAGGCAATTGAGGCCTCATGAACTCAACTATCCTACCCATGACTTGGAATTGGCTGCTGTGATTCATGCACTTAAGATTTGGCGACATTACCTAATCGGTAATCGTTGTGAAGTGTATTCGGATCACAAAAGCCTAAAGTATTTGTTCACCCAACCAGATCTGAACCTCAGGCAAAAGAGATGGTTGGAGTTGGTCAAGGATTATGACATGGGTATCCACTACCATCCGGGCAAGGCTAATGTCGTTCTTGATGCGCTTAATCGCATAAGCGCATTGCAATGCCTTGTTGCTCCAGGCGCCACCACCCTCTGAAGGAATTCCAGCGTCTCAACTTAGGTTTGGTTGAGCATGGTTCCCTCGCTGCCTAGGTTGTACAACCAACCTTTGTGGATCGGATTAAGGTCGCTCAGCAATCGGATGCTGGGGTGAGCCGCATAAAGGAAAATGTCAAGAACGGAACAGCCAAGTGCTTCTCTGAGGATGAGCATGGTGTTGTAAGGTTCGGGCAACGCCTTGTGGTTCCGAAGAATATGGAATTGCGGAATTTGATTCTCCGTGAAGCCCATGATTCGCCTTTGTCTATTCATCCCGGGGCCACAAAGATGTATCAAGATCTCCGTCAGAGATTTTGGTGGACCCGAATGAAGAGGGAGATTGCGGTTCGTTCTCGAGTCGCGGCGTGTGTCGTCGTGTCAAGGCCGAGCATCGGCGTCAGCAGGATCGCCTTCACCTGCCTATTCCCCGAATGGAAGTGGGATTCGATCGGGATGGATTTTATCACCGGTCTGCCCCGAACATCCAAGAGCAAGGATTCCATCTGGGTTGTCATCGATCGATTGACAAAGGTAGCCCATTTTCTACCAGTACGGACGAACCTCAGTGTGAGTCTACTCGCGGACCTCTATGTCTCCCGCATCGTCTGCTTGCATGGTGTACCGAAGACGATCGTTTCGGATCGCGGTGCACTTTTCACCGCCAGGTTTTGGAAATGCTTGCAAGAGGCTATGGGAACTCACATTTAGCACCGCATATCACCCCTAAAGCGATGGTCGACCAGAAGGGTCAACCAAGTGTTGGAAGATATGCTTCGTGCTTGTGTCCTCTCCTATGGAAAGAACTGGGAGAAGTGCTTGCCATTTGCCGAGTTTTCCTATAACAACAGTTTTCAAGCTAGTCTCGGCATGTCACCTTTTGAGGCCTTATACGGGAGAAAGTGCAGAACCCCGTTGAATTGGTCTGAGACCGGCGAAAGGCCTTTCTTTGGCCTGGACTCGATCAATGAGGCCGAGAGTCAAGTCCAGCTTATTCGTGATCGTTTACGCACAGCTCAATCTAGGCAAAAGAGCTATGCGGATCGCGTCGTCGCGAGTTGAGCTTTGAGCCCAATGACTTTGTGTATCTCAAGGTCTCTCCTTTGAAGGGCCATCGGTGTTTACGCCAAGGGCAAGTTAGCTCCTCGATATGTCGGTCCTTACCGTGTTATCGAGAAGAAAGGGGCTGTTGCCTATAAGTTGGAATTGCCAGCTGCACTCGAGGGGATACATGATGTGTTCCATGTGTCCCAATTAAAGAAGTGCCTCCGTGTTCCAACAGAGGAAGCTCAGCTGGAAACTCTCGATGTCCAAGAAGATTTGACCTATCGCGAGCACCTGCTTACATACGATGAGGTCGAACGAAGAACAAGGAATAGAGCCATCGATTCCTTAAAGTTCAAGTGGTCGAACCATTCGAGGATGAGGCTACTTGGGAAAGGGAAGATCGCCTCCGTGCGGACTATCCATCTCTCTTTATCGAGTGAGCCAAATCTCGGGACGAGATTTTTGTAAGGGGAGGTTTTGTAACATCCCAAATCTGGAATTGAGTTTCAAGTGTAAGAAAATCAGGAGGAATTAAAACTTTTCTTGCATCTTGAAACCCCTGGTCATTTTTGTAATTCTTTTAAAAGAATTGTGGAAGATCAAATTCAAATCCTCATTCGACGCTAATCAAAACCTCCTTGTCATAGACCTTGTGCCAAACCCTTGGAGATATTTCTCCTGAGTTCTAGGGAGGCTTGGCAACACCTCTGAATTATCTCATGACTTTTAGAAATTATTTGATGATTCTTGGAGGCGAGTCAAAGCTTGGTCAAACCCTAGCTTCCCCTCTTCCAGAATTTCTGGGGGAAAATTCAGTACATTAGAATCTCTGGAAATTTCATATGAGGTTCCTCCGGTCGTCAGCAAACTCCAGTTAAAATTTCATAATTTTTGGAGCTTGCTTGCTACCTTAAATAATTCCTCAAAAATCAGTTATTCAAATCCAAACCCTAACTGGTTTGCACTGTTCCGTAGGTTCGAATCGGACTCGGGCTCGAGCCACCTGACTCGGTCCAGTCCACTAGCTGTGCCAACTCGGTCGTTCGGGCGCCAGGGTCGTGAGCCGTTGGATCGGCATCGAACGGTCTTCGACCAGCCGAACGCTGAAGTCGTTGTAAACCACCCGATCTAACTCGGCCGTTGGATCGGTATCGAACGGTCTTCGACCAGTCGAACGATGGGATCGGTTCAATCCGCTCGATCTAGCTCAGCCGTTCGATTTCAATCCGACGACCAACGAGTCGTCTCCTTCCTCCGTCTGCGCGTGAGCTCGCCATGGCGTGCGCTGAGGAGAAAAGCGTGGCGCAGTGCCCACTCTAGGTCCACCTTTAAACGGCTAGCTCTGAGCGCATTAAATGCCTGTCACGCTCATCCCTCAGAGGGCCATGACTCAACTGCTCCCATCGCTCTCAAGTGCTCTCATGGCAGTGTTGACCCGACTGGAGAACCCGGCCGTTGCTCACTGCCATTGCCCTATTTTAACTCCTTTGCTTCACCCTTAGCTTCCTTTAGCACTTCTGCAACTCCAGCTAGCACTTACCCTCTTGCTTGAGCTGCAGTCCCTCGCACTCTCTTCGACAGACATTGTTGAGTGTGGAGCTTCGGTGGAGGCGGTGCAGAGGGGGTTTTCTTCTTCAAGTCTTCGCCTCTCGCTCCCCTTTACTCTTTGGAGCTTAACTCTCACGCGTTTGGTTCTCTCGTGCCTGGATCGCTGTGGCCTAGCGAGAACCTTACCACCGCTGTTCGGATACTGTCACGAGCCACTCCGTGGGTCTCGGTCGTTCTTCGGCTCAAGTAAGTCCGTATTGCCTGTAGGAGCTCAGCGTGTTTTCGTTTTCTTTTGGTATTGTTCGCTCGAGTCCTCCCGAGCCATACCTTCTCGGCCGCACTCGTGGTCGTACCACCGTAGCTTGACTATACTCAGACCAAGATCTTGGCCGGTCGAACCCTTCAACTTTTGGGACACTCATCCCGCCTTGGGTGGCGCGCGTGGTCGGAGATTGCCGTCGAGCCACCGGCAAAGCGTGCGGAGGCGTTACCTAGTGGTCGGATTTCGACCGCTACCTAACTTAGTCGTAAGCTCTACTACGATGTATAAATGGTCGTAGGTCTTATTACGACTATGCGAGGGCAAGAGTCCTTCTACGACTAGTACCTAGTCGTAAGTTCCATTACGATTTGTACCTAGTCGTAAGTTCTTCTACGACCCTTAAGCGGTCGTAAGTTCTTCCACGACTGGAACTTAGTCGTAAGACTTGCTACGACTACGTCATAGTCGTAGGTTTCTTTTACGACTACTACGGTCGTAAGACCTTCTTTCGATCGTAGTTTTGGCATTAAGAATCCAAATCAATTGGTTCTTGTTGCTAAATTCTTTATAAATCAGTGTCTTGTTTCGGTAAGATTTTCAGAATTTTTGGAAAAAGTTTGCTGTTGAGTCCTTGCATTTTATTTGTTCTTATCGATTGCTTTTCGCTTCTCGTTAGGATCCAAGAGCACATTGACAACATAAGTGATCCTGACTACATCTTGACCCGCGACAAGCGAATAAGCGGTTTGATCATGTTCATCCCATTATTTTTCAAGTCTACTATATTGCTTTCAACTCGTATGTATGCATTGCTATTTTATTGTTAAAATACGGTTAGTGTCCTATAGTTGCACAATCTGTAGGACTTGTTTATCCTCTACTACCTTGAGCTTAGGTTATTGGCTGTGGTCGGAGTTCGATGGATGGACTCTGGTCACTTAGTAGTTTTCGATTGGAAATTGCTTAGAAATGCTTAGTTTCGGTAGTACTGGGCGATCATCTATTTTTAGTCGATGATCTTGATCACACATTTAAGTATTATGTCTTTACGACCAGCACTTGTGCTGTGTTATTTTGTAAAATCAAAATCTGAAAATGTAAAACTGATTTGGACTTGGGCAAGTGGTCGGATGGTGTGTTATTGGGTTTGTGGTTGCCTTGCCTAAGTCAACAAGGACCGAACATCTTGTGTCACACTCTCCAAGTATTTTTGCGTGCTAACCACGCGAGAGGGATCTGGGACCTCTCTTGACTTAGTACTTTGGCGTGGGTTATCTCCGAGTCGCAGGAGGGGGTTGTGTGTGTTGTGTGAAACATGATATGTGGTCGTGTTCTTGTGTGGGTGTGCGGTGGTGGAGATTCCGGGTAGGCTCTCCACCTCGAGGAGCGTCGTAGTTGTCCAAGGCTTTACCCGGGAAGGGTAGTTGACCGAGGCTTTACGATGACTCCGACACAACGTATGGATTTCTATCCATACGGGCGGCTCGTGAATAATTCACAATATTGGAAACGTTTCGTAAGACTTAACCGTGCCGGCATACCTTCGGAAGTGTGCTTAATAGCTTGGCAAAAACGCGGTCTGGCGTGTGGGGAAATTGGTACACCTGCAGGATAAAACTATTGAATAGCCTCGCCCTAGGTTATGGACACGCTTGGTTAGGTTTTGCAAGAGTTAGACTTCAACTTTTAAACTAAAATTTAACATGGGTGGTATGAATGGGTAATTCATGCTATTGTTGTGGTGACCAGCGGTCGTGGCCACTTCGTGATTATTCTTGTTCTCTATCTCTTTGTTATATTGTTGTCTTTTGCGATTATTTGATCGTTAAAAACCGATTTGAATAACATTGCCTTCAATCTATTACATTATTGCAAATGGAAAATTGCTTTATGCTAAAACCAAAACATCTGACCTCCACTTCTATGAGCTTGCATGTAGCTTATGTACAGTTTGTTACACCATCTCGTAAGTCTTGCGAGTACATTCAAAGTACTCACCGGCTTTTGCTTACGCTTTTGTTTGGGAGAAGGAGGTGAGCCCCAAGGGCCTCACTTACGTGAGATGTGCTTCGGGTTTGGCGACTAGCTTGGTGGTCCGGTCGGTTGCCTTGTGGGTTAAAGGCACACCGATTGGCTCTTTGGTTGTAGCCATCTTATGGCACTTTTTTGCTTCATTGTTTAATTATTCTTGTCTCTTTTATTGTTGGCGGTTGGCCTCTCTTTTGTAATGACTCGGTTTAATATTATTAATACTGCTCATTCATCTGTGTTTGGTTCTATGTGGATGAATGGAATTGATACATAAATTTTGTGATGAGGTGTGTATACTGCATTTCTGGGAAGTATACATGTCTCGAGTCTCGGATTATCTGCTTTGTGATGCTAGGACCGAATGGATGGTTAAGCATTACAAGCCGGATAAACCGGGGTCTCACAATCACCTCCTCTCTCTGTTTCTGCCCTCGCCGCTGGTCATCGTGGCGCGTAGCGCCGGTGATCATGGGTCTTAGTGCGCCACAGCTGGGCCAGCCATGTGGCATGCCACGTCATGTCCGCGTGTGTGCCACCTGGCGCCACCTAAGCGCAAGTGTCCGTGTGGCAGCCCACGTGTCACGCTGACGTGGCATGCGCCTCATCATCCTCAAGCGTGGTCCAACGTGGACCAGACACAATTTCGTGAACCCGGTTTATGGACCAGGGCCCACTGTTAGTGACCCATTTCTACTTTCTTTTGAAAAATAATTCGGCCAAAAAAATAAATGGCATCGTTGACATCATGCTGATGCAATAAGTTGTTTTCCTTTAGAAACATTATCCAATAAATTCATAATTATCAATTTCTACAATTTCATGTGAAATTCAATCTTCCAAGAGCCTGTTCTCCTTTGTTCGAGCTCCAACTCAAGTGATTTAAATTTCTAAATTCATCTAAATTCAATATCTATCTCCTAGAGCCCATTCATCTAAATTCAATTTTCCGAGAGCTCGTTCTCCTTCGTTCGAGCTCTGATTTGAATTTTGTTTGAAGTTTGGTTGAATTTGGCTCGTTTTCACGTATAGATTTCAACGACTTCAGAGTGCCATATTTCTACAATGTTTCAGAACAACAATTAATTTAGCAAGGCAAGTTACATCCCTTGATCATATTTGATCCTAATATTTTAAATTATTTAAATTCTATTTTAAATTATTCATGCATGATTATTTGTATTCAATTTAATTTAGATTCCTATTTTGAAATTGTAGTTAATCCTAATACATTTGTATAACCAATCTTTAATATTTGAATATCCATACCTTGTCACCTTAGATAAAATATAGTTGATAAATAGTATGAACTAAATATTTTGGAAGAAAAATTAAGGTTATCTGTGCTTAGTCCTGAAATATTTGATTAGGGAATTTATAGTAAAAAAAATCAAATGTGGTTTAAATTCTATCCATGGCATTGGTGTGTCATGGAAGTTTACAAACAATTTGAAAATTGAATTAAAATTAAAAACTGGTTTGGAGTTGGGCGAAATGGATAGTTGTGGGTGTAGATTTTTGAAAGTTCCACCGTACTACCACAAGTTTGGTATGGGAGAGATCAAACTAATTAATTTGCAATCTTCCATTGTTAGTTGTGCTATGTTGATGTGTGTGTCAAAATGACCTACTTTTCATGTATTCCCACATGGCGCAAGAGGGGACTTCCGGCGAATGGTTTAATCCAAAGAAAATAAAACCTTAGTAAACATAACTACTATGGGATGACGCATTGTAAAGGCCTTGTGATAATCACTTAGTCGCACACCTACGAAAGTATGTCAAACAGACATTAAAAATTGATTACCTCTTATGGGTAAACTTGTACAACCTTTACAGAGTGTAAAACTATTCGAATAGCCGTGTCCATGGTCATAGACATGCTGAGTAAATCCACTCAAAGTTAGACTTTAAGTTTTTTCTAAAATATTTTATAAAACAGTTTATGACATGGATGAGTGTGCATGCGAAAAATTATGGGTTGAAACCCTGGGTTGGTGATCGTGTTTAATTTTGTGTTAGGTTGGTGCCTACACTAGCTTTACTACTTTAGTTAAAACTCAATTTTAGATATTGTAAAATATGAGCTTTTGCACTTAGATATTGTATTTAAAATGTAAAATATTGCTTTTGCACAAATAACCCCATAAGCCTTCCTTTGATAATATCTATGCATGCATTAACTCTGTTATGGGTGTAACTTATGGAGTATAACTATTAGTACTCACTCTTGCTTAATAAAATATTGTTATTCGGAGGAGGACTTTGCCAGCGCCGAAGATCTCGACGACTAGGTTGCTGCCCCAGTTGATTGTCTGTGGCAAATTTGCTGGGCTCTACTACTTCTTCGTTGTCTTCCGTTGTGTTATTTATTGTTGGCTTGTAAGTATTTCTTGTAATAAACTATGATATTATTAATAAGGTTGTGCGAATTATGGATGTTATCATATTTGTTTATTGTGTACACTAGCTACTATTCCAGGAACTAGTGTATAATACACATAAGATTTTGGGGGTGTTACTCCTAGGTCCAACAACCCTCCTTGCCTCCTACCACTAACGCCGGCATCCTCCGCTCCTCCCGCTGCTGGCCCCTCCCTCCCTCCCTCCCACCGCTGACGCTGGCCTCCGCCCCTCCCCCTGCCGCTAGTCTCCTCCCCTCCCCCTGCCGCTGGCCCCTCCCTACCTCCCACCGCCAACGTTGGCCCCGCTCCAGCCCGATGGTGGGGACTACGGGGTGGAGCGGTGACCAGAGATGGGTGGGGGTGGAGCTTGTGGCCAGAGGGCTATGTGGTGGATAGTCTGCGGCCGGATGGAGTGTGCCATGGTGGTGGCAGTGGGGGTAGGAGAGAGGAGAGAGAGGGGTTGAGGAGAGTGGAGAAGGAGGGAGATGAGGGTAAGATTGTTATTTTTTTGTTTAACGGTGACTCCAACTAACGAATGTGCCAGAAATAGCACAGAGGGGACAAAAAATATACTCTCAGTGGCACATAGGGGAGAGCACTTTTTTAGTGGTACGGAGGGAAATGGATTAACTTTGGTGGCATGGAAGGAATTGTCCCTATTTTAATGGTTAGAGTGTGTTTCAACAAATAGCCATAATTTAGCAAGATGTTTTACCAAATGCACAAAAAACTGACATCCCGGAGTTGACAATGGTGGAGTGTAGTGGAGGCCATATGGGTCCTTGGCCCCCCCTTGGATTCATGAGTTGGTCATAGATATGTATGCTTCTAAGTCTATTTTCTCTTTGGCCAATTAGTTAATTGGCCTTCTCTATTCTATCTGATCGTCATTTCTTTACCTCTAAAAGCTTTATCCTGTAGAATGTGGTCTCCATTGTCTTGCAATGGAATATAGTGTTTGTTAGCAATTGCCATTTGCCACACCTTATTTTTTGGCCACACTGCCACTAGAAGTTGGGGACGAATCGACAGAGGGAGGAAGGCGACATGAGGGAGAATCTCCGCCCACTTGGATATCGCCCATCCGTCTGGATCATTGGTCATGAGTGATTTTTTACATTTGTTTATAAAATTGCTCATGTGCATATGATATGTAGCCCTTAGATCATCTCCATCGTGTGGTTTTCACTAGTACCAACAGAGAGAGCGAAGGTTGAGACCGTACCACACACCTTGTGGCGAAACATGGTACCGCTCCCAAGCGAGGTACCGACACCAAGGGGAAAGTCGGCGGCCTACCGGTCGGCCGTTGTCGCCCGCACCAGCACAGTGTCGTCGTGGCTATTGTCGCCGCAGATCGGGAGGAGGAGGAGGCATCGCTGTGGTCATCGCCGCCCACCGCCGCCAATGCTATAGATCCGGATGCGGCCGCCGAGGTCAATGATGACGACGAGGAGGTCGCCGTCACCGCCACCGCCGCGCCAAGATCGATGACGAGGACGAGGACGAGGACGAGGAGGTCAAATCAACACCACCGATCTTCAAGCCCGCGCCGCCTTTATATCTCGGCGCGAGCGACTACGCTGAGGGGAAGACGGGGAAAGGAGAGTGGGCGACGGCGTTGAAGGGGCGAGAAGGAAGGTGGTGTAGGCGATAGCACGAGGCGGGCTTGAGGAAGTAGGATGTAAAGCGGCGGCACGACATCCGTGTGAGAGAGGAACAGGAGAGATAAAGGGAATGGGAGAGAGGAGAGATCGAGGGAATATAACTATTTATAGTCCCATCTTTGGAGATGAAATGAGGTATTAAATACTATAGGGAAAAAAGTAGACTTAGTCCGATGTGTGATGATGTAGTATTGTTTAGCGATGTGGTAGTGCTTCATGCTTCACAAAGTGTGGATGCTCTTAAACATTTAAACTATAGCATTGTATTATTTGGATCTATAGTCAGAGGAGGAGTTAGAAGAAGAAAAAGAAATAAAAAAAAGGGAGCAACAAGTGCCTAGACATACGATGGGAGTTTTCCTATCGTACGCTCATTTTCATCGTCGGATCTAACTTAAAATATTCGAACTCAGCCATTTGATCAGGCACAACAAAAATCATTGACACAACAATTATTTAGTAGCAAAATGTCCATTTACCCCCCTAAAGTATCGTTGTCTGGACACTTAACTCTCTAACCTAAAAAAACCGGTCCTTTGACACCCTCACGTTGTAAAGCAAATGCAATTAACCACTTAGGGCTGTTTTTCTCGGTGGTATTTCTTGTGTGGCACTCAGTCAGCCTGGTCTTGCCACCGTGATGACTAAGTGACAATTACTTACTCCCCATCACTATCTACACCATCCAAAATGCATCAAGATTCGTGCCCCTCTCTCATCCATTTCTCTTCCTTCCTTCCCCTCTCCTCTCACCTCCTGGCTCCGGTCGGATCCGACGGCGGCGCGGCTCGACGGCGTAAAGGACAACGATGGTGTAGTTCGATGGCACGGCTTGGTGCAGAGAATGGCAGAGAAGCTTGGCAGCCACGTGAGCGCATGTTTTGGCCCCACTAAAGCAACATGGTGGCGTCATGACCGGCGCTGCTGCTCGAGCTGTCTCCGGTGAAGCTCGGGGAGGTGGGGTCGGGGAAGTCGGAGTAGGGGTAATTGTGGCTGCGGTTGCACACTGGGTTACAGATCATGGATAAGGATGGCAGGGCCGGGCTCGGTGGCAGTAACTTCGAGCGCAAGGGCGCGTGTCGAACCCGGGAGTAGAAAGATCTCGAATTCTCTTTGTTTCTCATCTTGGTCCAAAACAAACTAGTGTCTTTGTAACATCCCAAAGTTCTATTATCAAAAATAAATTAATAAAGTTATCATTTTATTCGATTTTTCTGAATTTAAAAGAGTTTTCTTAGTTTTTTTTTCTAGTTTTTCCTATATTTTAAAGTCAAAAAGAAATATTATTTTTCTTTGGTTTACTAGGATTTAAATTTAAAAAGTAAAATTTATTTATTTAATTATTATTTTTGGAATTTAAAAGGTTTTTCCTATTTTCGGATCTTAAAAATAATTTATGTGCAAAAATGAACTTTAAGTTGAAAATAATTTCATTCAGTTCTAAATAGTTCAAGGAATTTATGTGATGTTTTACAGAATTTCTGAACTCTATTTGCTATTTTCTAAAAGGTCCTTTTGATTTCTTGTAATTTTTTAATTCAAAAAAGCCTCAAAAAAACCAAAAAAAATCTTTCTCGGCTCGTTTTCTATTTCCTTTTTCTTCCTTTTATTTCCCCCTTTTTATTCTTTTTCCTTTTTTTCCTTTGTCCTAGCCTCCTCTACCTCTGGTCCTTGCTGTCCCGAGCAGCTCCTGATCACCTCTGCACGCCACACCTGTTGTTGGGACCCAAAAATGCAATTCTGGACTCTCTGTGTATTCTACACTAGTCCAGAATCACGCTAGTCACACAGTATCAGCATAGATGAATATCGATCCACACAAGATAAAATGATAGAATAAATGAGTAATTTGAATAACAAATAAGGATTTTGACCTTATAGTCGAGTTTACATTTATTAAGCCTCACAGGCTGGCAATAAATAAATAAGTAGCAGAACAAATAAACTTCAGTGGAATCACATCAACTCACCACAGACAACCGACTAAGATCATGACCTAGCAATCAACACCTTCCTAGAACTCCTCCTCGAAGACAGGTGAAGATTCCCCTACTTCTGTTGATTGTTTATAGCAAGCATGAGTACACAACCGTACTCGCAAGTCATACCACAGAATGCAATTTATAGATGATGGCTTATTCCAAATGAATAACTTCTGTGGTTATTTTGTATAAATCAACATTTGCAATTAAATACAAATAATAGATTGAAAAACATGTTTAAAACAAATAAACAGTAGTAGTTTGATAGTTGTTTTCACAAAGGCACAAAGCCTAATTAATTTATTTCACATAGCCATATGACTTAGATCACACAGCTCCCTTCCCAATTATTTTATGAAAATCTAACCCTCGTGTGAAATCCCCGAGCATGTCTATGATCGCAGACACAGCTATTCGAATAGATTGATTAACACTCTGTAGAGATTGCATACTTTACCCACACGATACAATCAGTGTAGCTAGCACTAATCATAACAAAACCTTTCAGAAAACTTCATCTCAAGCATTAACACTCATGGTATGCTTTCTTTGTAAATCAACCCATACACAACACTTGGCATGACACACACCGTTGGATAGAGAAGCGGTGAACCGTCCCGCGATGTGAGTCGCCACTAGACAGAAACATACCTCCACCCTAGCACTAAGCCTAACCTACTATCTAAGTAGTCAATGTCAAGACTCCATAACTTACTAAGTTAGGCCTATCCCATCAGGCATGTGGTTGTACGGAAGGCCCAGTTCAATAACGCACAAAGTTAAGTCCTTAATTGACCAAGACAAGACTTTCAATTTCTAACTATACCACAAAGATTATCATTTTCATTCACAAAGCTCCACCATATCACTTAGTATCCACCACTTGCCTCAGTCCAAATCCTTTCCCACCCTGTTGGTTAAGTGCAACACATGCTATTACAAAGTAATAATACATAGCACACAATTTTACATAAAGTTCCATAGTCACTTAGTCAAATTTATAAATGCAATTCGAATGATATGTGTGACTCGTACATGGCTAAGTAATACTATTCATCTAACCAACTCATGTTGGTGCTATCATAATACCAACTAATAATGAACCAATCTAGGGTGACAAAATAACATGGCAATACAATAGGAAAGGTAGGTATAATCAAATGGGTGAATAGCTAAACCTAAAGCATTTAAATAAATACTTAAAGTAAAATGCAGTACATTAAATCAAAATAGTTTTGAAAGTTGGGTTCAGTATGATCAAAGGTATAACTTCTTCTTCTTCAAAATTCCCCGAAGTATCAACATGTACTCGCAAACGAAACAAATAAATAAAATAAATAAAAACAGAAAGAAAAACTAGCTCCAAAAATTAAATAAAAATCTAAGAAAGATAAAGCTCAAATTTAGATGAATTTAGGAATTTGAATGGGCTCAAACAGAGTTCATATGAAGAAGATATGGCTTTGGAAGTTCTAAATATAAAGAAAATACTCAAAAAGGAATTCGAGTACTGTTCACCGAGCACTGTACATCGAGTACTGTACACCAAGGACTGTACATTGAGTACTATACATCGAGCACTGTACATCGAGTATTGTACAACGCTTTCGACTATGTGTACTCGAAAGGAGTTTCGACCGCATGGTCGGAAGGTTTCGACTGCATGGTCGTAGGAGGCTACGACTACCTGGTCATGGAAGGCTACAACTACCTGGTCATAAAGAAATTACAACTATCTGGTCGTAGAAGATTACGACTATCTAGTCGTTGAAAGGTCCTACGGTTCACGGATTCATGGAACAAAGATTTGGCTGGTGGACCCCACATGGCATAGACACGGAGTATGGTGGACTTTGTTTACAACAGATCGGATCTGGTTTAGAGTTGTGGGGTGCTGACGCGACTGATCGAGCAGACACGTGGACGGTTTGAACAGATGTGGCAGTGAGGTGGCAGACTAGTGTGCCCACGAGTATATGTGGCACGACACATGTACTCACAAGTATAAGTGGCAGGGCATAGTGGAACGACACAATGACAAGACGACGGTGAGGCTCGAGTTAAGCCGCAGCAATGAGCAATGGTGTTTCGCCGACGAAGGATGCGAGCACTGGGTAGAACAGGCTATTGTGCACATACCAGTACTGGTATTGGCATGGAAGGTCGCCAGAGTTGGCCGGAATCGGTGATGAAGTGGCAGAGCAGATGTGGCTGTTGTCGGCGACAAACACCGGTGATCTCTCGTGGTCGTGAAGGGGTGCTAGAGATAGATCTCTCGAAGGTGAAGACGACGGCGTGGTCGACGACGACGAGGTGACAAAAACGACGACGCAATCTGAAGAAGCGGCGGTGGGCGGAAACCTAAAACATCCAATGCGGCGGTGTTAAAGCTCGAGTGGTGCGGCGGCTTGGGCTTCGAGATCAGGGCAAGAAGGCGAACCCAGGGATCCTATTTATAGACCTCGGGTGTACCGTATTAGGAATCCCTAAATCGAGTTTGAGACGAACACGATGCAATCTCGGGGATAGCAAGGGACACGAGATACGATTCGGTTGGATTCGGGTGCGGCAAGGTACGAGATAAGATCCTATGTATTTTCTAGATAGGGTTTAGTTGGTGATTCAAACTTGATGTTGCGAGCTCGAAGCTCCGACAATGGCAGAAGCGGTCGAAGTGCGGCGCGAGGAAGATGACAAAAAGGACTACGACCACTTGACAGGCGGGGCCCACTTGGCAGAGGGACAAGGGAGCGGCGCGAGGCGCACGAGCGGCCTAGCGCAGGAAGAGCAGAAGTCCCACGGACTATCGGATGAAGGGGTTGCCATCTACAATTTTCGAAACAAGTAGGGAAGTTAGACTGAGTAAAACTCAAGTGAAATCAAGAAAAGTGGAGAACTAAGAGGGGTAAGTAATAGCAATAAGTATGTTATATTTTTGCCAAAGCTTTTATTAGGTTTTGAAAATAAGACTCAAGGCCTTAGGCTCGACCAGTCTAGCTAAGAGTCCTACAGTCATATGCTCTGATACCAGCTTTGTAGGGACCCAGATTTCTCAATCCGGATTCCTCTGTGAAACCACTGTGCTATTCCCTGGATCAGTAGATAGCACTTCACAGCACATTGTTGAATCAAATCATACATGGCGTAAAACCATACCATTTATTAATTTACACATCAGAGTTTACATAGACCGCTTCGAGCCAAATTTTTTACAATACGGGCCGAACATGCCAAATGATTACATTACAGAAATAGTGGAAACGATAACAGAAGCAAAGAGGTGAGGGCACATCTCTCCACAAGCAAGTGACTGGGGAACCCGTGTACGCCCGATATTATCCAAAACTTCAAACAATATAGGAGGCACATAAGATCCGATGGAGTCAGCTAGACTGAGGTGAGACTAGAACAACTAAGAACTAAACTACGCTTCAACGACTCATGGGTCTTGGACTGATCCTCGTGGCGGAAAGCTCCGAGATTCCGATTTACGAGGATTTGGGGAAAGAGCGAGGATGAGCACAACTACCGTGCTCATGAGCCAACACGACAGATGCAATAATATATATGCAAGGCTTAACAAGGAAGTCTCGGATTATTTTATTTGTGTAAAGCAACATTTTCAAATATCATAATATACAAATTCCTACTACCTAGCATTTTAACAAAATTTTATTTTATTAAAGAGATTAATTGTGCAATAATTAATAACAACAGAGGCTACCTCTACCTTATGCTTATTTTTGATGGTGGTCACACCCACCTATTACCAACACTGGATAAAAATACCAGGAAAAATCCAAATCAAGGGTTAGGTGAGCCCTGCACATTTTTTCAACCCCACCCACAATTTTTTTTTGAAATAGAACTATATCTTGTAAGTTCCTATGTCCCCGCGTGACCGTGGGCACGACTGTTCAAACAGTTTTATTCTCTGCATAGATTGTACATCTTTACCCATAAGAGATAATCATCTTGATATGTACACACGTTTCCTTAGACGTGTGGATCAAGGAGAGATTATCACAAGGCCTTTGCAATGCATCCTTCAGTATTTGTTACACCCGCTGAGGTTTTGCCTGAGTAGAGTTTCGCTCCCGTGGGACCCGACAACCACTTGCCCACACCGCCCCTTGCACCTTCAAACGGCATTTGCCGCACACCCCGACCCTTCATCGCGAAGGCTTACGGTGTCGCGAGTTCATCTACCGGCGCAACTCGTACTGACAGATACAAATTATTTAGCCAGGTCGACACCATTATAGACTTGTGGTTGTACTGTTTTACATTGGGAGGTCATCACAGGATTAAGTCCGTAAAGTTATATGGGCGGTTCATTCCACGTACCAACCACAACATGTCTTGGGCTACATTAGTACCCAACCATATACCCTCCAATCATACCATCCACCCAGATGGGGTATTAGCAAGTTTTTAGGGTTTTGAGGAGTAGAAAATAAATTACCACAACCAATTTAGTCATTCTTCTCAATGACTACCCAAAACAATTGTTATGATTAAAGAATGATGATTTAGGATAGTAATACCTCGGTACTTAAACAAGACTAGCATGGCGTTTAAGTACGATCTATAACTAGTAGGTTACCATATATTTACTAGGGTGACAAGGATTTTGGGAGTTCAATTATCAAGGACATGGTATAGTGTTTAATTAATCATCAAATAAGCATTTAACTACCTTAGGGTGTTTGACATACATTTGCATAGGAAATTAAAGCATGCAATTTGATATTTTAAAAGAACATAATTTGCATAAAATATAGGTTCAACATGATCAAAGTGTTGACTACTTTGGGCTATTTTACGCGATCTTGATCTTACTCAAGGCCTTCTCGGACATGGGTTTCAAAGTCTTGTTACGTGTTCTTGCTTGAATCTTGGTCCTTCTCGAGTCGTCGCTTCTTACGGACTTGATTTCTAATTACGCAACAACGATCAAAAAGCCAAATAAATCCAAAAACACAAAAGACCAATAAAACACAAGAGCCTTAAATAAGATTACGGAGGGCGAGCTTGAGAGAAGGGATTGCGTGACACGAGGATGTTCGACAAAGTCAAGCGACCGATTGAGCGAAAGGAGGAATGATGAGAGAATTTTAGGGAGGAAGATACAAAGGAGGGTAAGGTCGAAGGAGCTTAGCGAGGATACTCCACTTTGGATTTGGAAGATAGCAAGATTATACTTTTACAGGTGAAAGCAATTTAACTACAAGTTCTACACCAAATCTAGATACAAGGGCAACACATATTCTCAAATGACAGATCAACACCAATCTCAGTTGTCAGATAATACACAACGATTTCAATTGCCTAACAAAACACAAATTTCACTTCCAACTATTCAATTGCCAGATTGATACAGACGATTCAAATGCTAGCTCAAAACCGATCTTCAATTACCAGAATACAAACATGGAGTTCAAATGCTAACTACACAGATACTCAAATTCCAGATTACTACACAGGGAATCAATTGCAAGATTACTACACAGAATTTCAGTTGACTGCTACTCAATCCACTGCTAAACAATCACACTGAGATTCAAGATTTCATTTGTCAGATTACCAACAGGGTTTCAATTGCCAGATTAAACTCAGAGGTTCAAATGCCAGATTACTCAAGCCACTGCTGCTAGACAACAACACTGCCACTGATGATCATTGCTACCTCCTGACAATCAAGATTTGGTGAAGCACTAAACAGCAATCAACAATTCAATTCACTGATACTGATGAAGCAAATACCAACAATCAAATTGGCAGCAAATTAATTCAATCCGATGATGCTGCTACTGATCAACCATGGCCACTGAGCTGAGAGGGCCACTAGACAGAGGCAGAGGTACGAGGGCGGCAGGAGGAGAAGCAGGAGGAGGCTCAGCGACGATCGCCGATGGCAGGTGGAGGCTGTTGGGGACTGGGAGTACCCAAAATGGGATCTTGGCAGTGAGGAGGAGGTGAGGAGGTGGCGCTGGGTGGAGCAATGTGGCCGAGCGGCAGCGGCGGGAGCTGACGGGCTCGGAGGCCAACCGGTGGCGACGACAACCGGAGGGAGTGGAGAAGTAATGGGGTGCGCATGAGCACCAAGGGAAGGAGGGGAGCCTTACCGGATGGTCGGCGAGGCGGGAAGTGGTGAGGCAGCCGGCAGCGGCCGAGGGCGGCGAGAGGAGCACGGTGGCAAGGGTCCTCGTGGCCGGGAGCTACTGGTGGCTCTTGGGGAAGGCTTCAGGCGTCGCCATGGCTGCTTAGCCCAGTGATCGTGGCCCAGGCGGCGCTTGAGGCGAGCAGCGCGGAATGGGCTTGGCCGGATGGGAGGAGAAGCTCAAAATGGAAAAGCACGAGAGAAGCTTACTGTGGGGGAGGAGAGGAGCGGGGCCGGGAAGCAGAGGCGCCAACTATTTATAGTTGGAGGAGGGATGGAGCCGGGAGGTGATGACAAGGCGGAGGTGGCGGCATGGGCGCTAGAGCAGCGGCCATGGCGGCGATTAGCGAGGACGACGAGGCAGCGGTATGGTTCGGGAGTCATCGGCATAGGCGGCGAGATGGTGGAGGTGATGCGTGTGGGGCGCGCCAGGGGAGCAGTGGGTGGCGATGGGTCGGGCGAAGGCGCTAAGCGGGCTCCATTGCTTTCGGACTGTCTGAGGCGCGCATGGGAGCGGAGAGGATGGCGCCGACGTCATGGCGACAGAAGCGACGACCGGAGGCAGGCGGTGGAGGAGACGGCTGGTGGGGGCAGGCGCAGGAGATGGCGCAGAGGAGCAGGTGGAGGTGGGGGTGGCACTGCAGTGGGTCGATGGGGGCGGCGTGGAGGGGAAGATGGGGCGGGCGGGCGACGGGAGAAGAAGGAGATGGGTGGCGCAGGCGGAATGACCGAGGGGAGGAGAAGAATGAGGGGGGGGAGAAACAAGTTGGCCTGGGCCGAGAGAATAAAAAGGGAAAGGGGGAAAGCGAGTAGGCCGGGCCGGCGGAAGAAATTGGTGGGCCAACCGGGGAGAAATTGGCCCAGGAGGAAATGGGGGAGAGAGAAAAGATAAGTGGGCCAGGAAAAATGGGTTGGCCCAAAAGAATAGGGCTGGCCCAAGCAAAACAAAGGTGATGTAGATTTTGGGAGGGGTCCAAAATCTGAAAAAGGTGAATTCAATTTGAATTTTGAATTCGGAATTTGAAGGTAGGTTTGAAACACAAACCGGGCTTAGAGGAAGCTTAGAGTTTTAGAATTCAAGCGACAAATTGAAAAACGAACGAAACCGAAATCAAATGGTAGGCACTATTTGTCGTCCGAAAACGGGATGTCACAGCTGAGCTGGCGTTTGGCGTTTGGTAGTGACTGGCGTGTGCTGCTGCGCCAGCGTTGAGTTAATCCTGAAAAGCTACTGGAGGTGTGTACTGATTCATCTACTACCAACGGTTGATTGCTCGGGTGCGAAAAATCTTCCACAATCATTCACCCATCTCTGATTGTCGTTAACGATCCTACAAATTCACCTGAGATTGTATGCTAACAATTCAAAGCTAAAAAATATGCTGCTTTCAGATAATTATAGACAGTTTTTGACTAGTTACATCATGTCATTGGGTTGCTATTGATGAAAGCTCCATGAAAGCCATAGGGTACTCTCCAGGGCAATGTTATTGTAGCAACAGGAGCACCATCAAATCTGTGGGTGTCAATAATGTGCACCTGCAGCACAAAAACATAAAACTTCCAAATCGACTTCCTGCATCAATCATACGGAAAATGGGGGTTGTATGCAATATTGTGTAATGAAAACTTGCCTGTGATGTATTAGTCCTCTCGTTATGCACGAAAGAAACTATCCACCCATCATCTTCATGTGAGCCACCAACTCTTGGAACAAATGCTGCTCCGGAGCAGAACTGATCTTTACCGAGCCAATGATATTCCGCCCTTATTAGATTTGTTGCCGATGTCTGTTGTAGGACTTGAAATTCAGTTAGGAAATCTAGGGGACAGAGTAGCTGGAGTGATGCACCAAGCTCATTTACACGTACCTCTGTAACTATGTTCTCTCTCTCTTCAAGGCATAGTTTTGCAAGACCTCCATATTTTGGGAGTACTACATGTCGTAGATAACAGCCAATAAACATGTGATATATAATCACCAAGAATAGAAATATGCACTATAATCCTTGCTGCTGATTGCTATATTTTCCTAATTAGACTCTGAGTTGGCAAATTACATAAAACTTCTGTTCATTCTTTAGCCATACCTTTCTCACTACTGCCAGAAGATCTTGTCAGAGAATGCACTACTTGTGCGTAGGCATAATTATGACGCAAGCCTGTATAATGGTTATTGATCATTGGGAATTCCAAGGAAAACTCTGCTCCGGTCAAATATTCCCCTGAAACAGCATTTGTTTCCAAGTTTAATCTCCACTGGTATAATCGAGAGAAAAATTCCTCGGGAATTCCTTGTTTCACGGCCTTGTCATCTCCCTTGCGCTCAGATCTTTCAGAGAGCACATCGTATTTGTTTAGTCCAAGTCTTGGCCCTGGTATAATGGAGTCTGCTGCACGAAGACCCCTGACAATAACCTAAGTCACAAAGAAAGAATGAACTTCGTAAGGCAGATACGAGGAAGTGATGGGAAGGTGGGACACACAGGAATATTAGATCAATACAATTACATGGAACAAGATAACCACTCATAGAATACAGGGCGGAGCCAGCCACGGTACAAGCATCAGGCTGGCCGGTTTTCTTAGATCAAACTCGAATTTTGATGATTTCTCAAAAGATTTTTCATGGCCCCGCGGCCGGAGGCCCAGCTCCGCCCTCATAGAATACTATGTACCTCATCTCCCTCTTCAAAGCAGTTGATAAGATGGAACATGCTGAATGGTTCAACATCAAACCACACGACTGACTCTGCCTCACCATAACGTGGCATGACCCCGATTCTTGCATAGCCTTCCTTCTCAAACTCGATCAGCCTGTGCCAGGGGTTTATGTGACTATGGTGGCAAATTAAGTCAGCTGTTTCTTCAGTTGGGACAAGTTTATCTGAAATACTTACTGACCGCCTGTAATGAGCCTACCGATGTCAATAGTAAGTGGTACATCCATGATTATGTTGTACCTACATCAGGAGACTGAAATTTGTGAATTTTTTTTTTGTTTACTGGAGTTATACTATTATAAGACTATTCTAATATCACCAATCAACATGTTAGGTTTTAGAAATCGTATACAGTTAGTCAATAGATTGCAGGGAGCAAATGATGTTTGCTACATGGACATACTTTAGAGTAACTCCTATGTCATGACAAAGTGTACATCTGTTTAGCTTGAGGTCAACTCTATGTTTTAGTTTGGATCCATCAGCTGCAGTCAAACAAAACTTTAATTGGGGTCATACTTTTATTTCAACCTCTAAACAAGTAAAAAATAAAATACCTGAGACAACTCCAATCATTAGGAAAGGCCTCTTTGCATCTGAACCAAAGATGACAAGCTCCCCTGATCCAGGAGCTACCTACGGCCATTTGAATAATGTTCTTTGAAACAATCAAAAGGACCAAGCAAGGATAAAACTTTGCTCTTGTATTTGGAAGCATGGAGCAAAGTGGTTATACTCGGAATGTAAAGTGATGCTGTGTGTTGTCCTTTGCAGTTATTCGTCATTGTCTGTAACATATATGATCATGTAAAAATATACTACCTCTTCTTTTGTTCAGTTGTGTCGAGTTCTGATGAGCTCCGCGTATATTTTTCCTTTGCAGTTAAATAGCAGCGATGGGTCATCTAGCAAAATGCATGTTATGCATAGTGAAGATTTGTAAACAGATTAGAGAGAAATTTTATGTGGCTGGTTTCCCCTTGCTCCACATGATGTATGGAGTTTCCATCCTATGTACTACGCGTCTCATTGTGTATCAGGCAGGCCTGGGGTCCATTATTCGTTTTCTTCTTGACCCAGTTACCTACTGATTGAATAAAATTTGCAGAACACGGATGTAATTGAAGCAATCTGATTATTTTTCTTTGGAGTGCATAGGCACCTGACTTTGTACGACTGTTTGTTGAATATTGTTGTTCTCTGACAGATGTCACTGTCTTATTCTCGACTAAGATAAATTGAGAAACAGGATCGACTTGCTACACAGCCACAGTACTTGTACTTATTTATAGGATTTTTTATTCTTGTGGCCTACTCATGCTTCAATTACTGATTCTTGTCAGCTCATGGAGCTTATGCAGGATACAGCTAGTGGTCGTCCATACCTTTGGGTGAGCTGTGAAGGGCCGATCCCATTCCCCACCGATATCCCAGGTATCGCCTGTGTCGAGGTTCTCTATGCAAATTTCCTGGGGCAGATGGTTCTCAGCGACAGCATACACCCTGCCAGCATGTTCAAACACATTGGTGTTGCTGATATCCTTATTCACCTTGCCAAACCTCAGCTGCATTGCATGTTCACTCATTTCAGTGTAAGACTGTCAGATAAATAGCATGCTATTTGGGTTTGCAAAGTGTTATTTACATAGTTGAGGATGTAGGCAGCGATGATGGCCGCAGAGTCGCCCTCGATGGTAGGGAGGAAACATGGTTTCTGCCGGGCTCTTTCAATCCTGAACGTTTCGGATTGCACGTAGCGATTGGCATAGGAGACTGACCAAGTGGCTGAACTGTTCTTGGTTAAGTAGAGGGCATGGAGCATGCCCTCACCCTCTACCCAAATCTCACTGGACTGTCCAAAGATCGAGACTGTCGAATGGAGGGCACCAAAGAGTGGATTCGAACCTGTTACAATTGTCTGAAATTTAGCTTATGGTTTGCGATTCTCACGTGCCCATGCACAGATGTCCTTATTTATTAGTGGATAATCAGGAAAAAAAAGAGAGCATCACCATTTCTGATGTATATGCCCTCCGGGAAATCTTCAGGTATCTCTCCTTCAATCTGAAGTATCTCTATGGCTTCATTGATCTCATCAACTGGTGCAAAATTGCTCTGCAAGATTGTCACAATTGGTTGTTAATTTTGTGAAAAATGAAGCATTGCCAAGTTTTTGAGTTGTCACATTAGTAGAAGTTCTACCATTGGAATTGCAATGGGAATGAAGAGTTCACTGGATTGAAGTTTATACCTCAGACGGGAGAAGAGCTTGGTCTGTAAATTTGAAAGTTAAGTCAACCAATGCATCCAAAAGTCTCCCTGATGCCTTTGAGACTTCATCCACCGTGAAAGATAGTTGCCTCCGGAGCTCCTGAAACAAAGGTTTCTGAAGCAAGAAAATAAAAACATTAGACCGAGATTCTGCTTCCAGTCCATACCTTTGAAGACTATTCCAAGAGAACCTATCAACCTTCTGGTTTGGCTGGTCATGCGAGTAGAAAAGATCAATTATACTTTGCGAAAATAGAGAGAGAGAGAGAGACCTTTGGGTTTGAGGTTAAAGATCTTGATGAGTTTCTTGCGCCTAGAGAAAAGGCAAGTCTACAGGTGCGAGAAGACAAACAGATACATGGATGAAGCGAGGCAGACGTGGTGGTCAACATTCTGGCAATAAAATGCCTAGTCCCCCTGCACTCATGAGAAGAATTGACCTCAATTTATTGCAGAATCCTTCGCCATTTTGGAATCCAAACATGGATTCATCTTGATTGGTGCCACTCAAGCAATTTGGTCGTTTGTGGTAACTCTTCTTTAAGTACACGGTTTCTTTAAGTACACGGTGATAACACCGATGAACACTTATCGCTAACATTACCCATTTAAGATCTCAGCATTGGCTTGGAGGTTTCATTGATTCCAAAATCTGCCGGCCAAACTAACCAATCAAGATAACTATGTTTGGGGAACGAGGGCCAGAAAAGGAGCTTTATTTTATTTTTAATTAATTTTTTAAAAATATTTTAAAGATACACCATGACCCATAACGTGATCAGACTGTACTGTCACACCACCAACCGCGGTATGGTGACTCAACACACGTCTGATTTTGGGCTAAATCCTGTCACTCCAAGAAGAGTGGCATAAAAGCACTCATTTGCTACGTCAGATCCGTAGCGTGATAATGTGTTTTTGCACGTCACACGTTGTAGTGTGATCAAAAGGGTCATAATTGATAATAAAGTTAGAAAAAAGTTATCTTTAAAATAATTTTTAAAAATAGATTAAATAAAAAAAGTTCCTAGAAAAGGTGCCACTCAAAAATTGATGTATTATTTTTTGGCTGTCCTAAATTTCTAGCGGCCCCACTACCAATCTTTTAGGATTTGGTTGAGTCCAATCAATTCTTCAATCCTTGATGGTTGGTCGATGTAGATGGCACTAGAACAGTTAGAAATGCCCGAGCATGTCTCTCTCTCTCTCTATATATATATATACACAAAGGCATCGGGACTTTGAGATTCTCTTCATAAATTTGCAAGGCATGTTGTCTGCACTCTGCACTAAATTTCTAGCGGTTCCACTACCAATCTTTTAGGATTTGGTTGAGTCCAATCAATTCTTCAATTCTTGTTGGCTGGTCAATGTAGATGGCACTAGAACAGTTAGAAATGCCCGAGCGCGCGTGCGTGTGTGTATATATATATATATATATATGAAACTAATGTTGTACTCCCACCTCTTATATACCGTTTAAATTGTACGATGATACTTCTTTATCAATTTGATCATAATTCAATAGTGATTATAAGATACCCCAAAGCGAGTTCCATGAAAAATTTCATCAGCCCACTTTTTATAAGAAAATTTGTGTATATACTTCTTTTATATATAAAAAGGTTATATAACAAAAATAAAGGGTTTCAATAGAAATTTTTCAACCAAGTCACATTGGAGTATCTTATAATTGATATTTAAGTATACTAAAAGTGATAAAGAAGTATAATATATTTGTTTAAGTGATATATTAGAAGTGGGAGTACATACTCCCAGGAATACGAAACGGGAGTCCTATATATATATATATATATATTATCTGGCAGTGTAGACAAAGGCATTGATACTTTCATATTCTCTTCATAAATTTGCAAGACATGTTGTCTGCACTCTGCACTGGAAGTTACGTAGTAACTTAAAAACCCGGTATGGCCAATTTACAGGGGTACTTGTCGGGACCGGATTTCTGAATCCGAACCATCTGTGTATTTCTGCACCAGTCCCAGATCAGTAGCTAGTGCACATAGTAGAAACATTGTTGATAACCAGTTCGAATCACGAAATATCATAAATAAACAACTAAGTACCGGCCTTATGGCCACTTATGACAAAAAAGAGGTCCAAAGACCTTAAGTCTCACAGCAGCGGAAAATATAATAAACTCCGTGGTTGACCCATCGAATCACCCACTGACATTCAACTGGGGAAACACAGCCCAGTACTCCGGGAAGCCTTCGTCGAAGCCGCAGGCGAAGTAGTCGTAGTCGTTCTCGACATCTTCGTATACTTATGAGATTTGTTGAGTATAGCATGTGAGTACATAAAGTACTCCGCGAGTCTTGGGAAATGATACATATACATAGCTTTTACAATTGGGCGTATAGGGTTCATTTGCACAAAGCAGCATTTTAAGTTTAAACATCTTTAAAAATACTAATTTGACAAAAGATGATTAAAAAGATAAAGTAAAGTAAATTAAACTCTAATGTAGGTTCCAACTACCATACATTAGTAAAAATGCTCTAACTACCAAGTTTTCAAGAATTGAGCTCTAGCTGCTCAACTGGCTCTAACTGCCAGAACCACAATCCAAGAGTTCCAACTACTCCCAAATTCCCAAAATAAATCTTTTAAAACCAAAACTGAAATCTACCATGTGTATACGCACCTTGCCCGCCCTTGACCGTGGGCACGGCTATTCGAATAGTTTTTAACACTCTGTAGAGGTTGTACAGCTTGACCCACACGCGACAATCAGCTTATACTGTCCGCTCACACACTTATGAAGGTGTGCGACTAAGCGATTGTCACATGGCTTTTACCATACTTTATCCTAACACTAGCCCGCCCGATGAGCTTATCCCCAAGTCATGGACATCATTTACCATCGACCTGGAGCTCACCATTGTGAGGGATAACCTGTCTGGACTTGGACGTCTTTTACCAACGTCCGCGCGCAAGCCCTGACAGACATGTAGATCAATTACCATCGTTCGCACTACCAGGTAAAACCTACCATCTACCGCCGCGGGTGTAATGCTAGAACATAGTAAATTATCCAGCCATGTCCTTCCTATTTAGAACATGTGGTTGTACGACAATGCTTGGTTTGAATAAACACAAGAGTCGGTCCTTAATCTACCAGGGTGAGACAAAACAGACTCATGCCACTCACCCTAGTCTAAAATATTTTCCACCATTTTTATTTTGTTTCCAAATATCTACATTACCTAATGTCAAATATTTTTTTTCAAAAATTAAAGCATAACAAATGATAAAGGTTTTTCTCCCCCAAAGGTTAAACAGGAACAAAGCACGTCTAAGCAATTCTACCATATCAAACTATTCTACAAAATTGTTTTCAACAATGCAGACTTTCCTACACTAGGGTTACAAAGGAGCAGGATATCAAATATCAAGGATGATAATAGCAAACTTTAGGTTTTAAACTAACAACCTACAGTTTAACTTATCACTTAAATAAATTAGCAATGCGCAATAATTTTTAAAACTGAAAACATATTTTACAAGTCATAGGTTCAAAGTGGTTAAAGGAGACTCGCCTTCAACGTAGGTTGTGGTTGCCGCGTCCGATTGGTCCAAACTGGTGTCGACAGCGTCAGATTCTATACACGCGAAATGATACAATTAAATAACAGAAAATCAAATAAATTTAAAAAATTACAAAAAAATACTGGAAGAAAGAGAATTAATTTAGGAGAAAGAATCGACAAATTTGGAGTTCGTACAAAGGAGAACGGACATCTGGAAGGTAACACATGAAATGATAAAAAAAATAGAAATACAATAGGCTGAAGTTACTGTTCACTAGAATCCGATCCGAAAATGGTTAAGAAATGTAACATCCCAACTTTTGGCCTTTGAAAATTATCTAATTAGTTGCTGTCGGAAATCTCACCATTTGCATTTTATTTGAATTTGAATTTAAAGGCTTATTATAGACTTTCATGACAAAATAATTTAATGTGCTTAATCCCAACATCAACAATGGCCAAACTTATTTTATTTGGATTCTAAATGCTTGGATATATTTTCTAGAATTTTCTGGAATATTTCCAAAGTCATTTGCTATTTGCATTTTCTGTATTTATTAAAAAGAAAATTCTATTAAAATCCCCCCGGAACAGTGCTGGGCCGAAGCCCAACACTATTCTCGCACCTCAGCCCGCCCTGCCGCTCGCCCGCCTACCCCCTCCGGATGCCTACCGCGTGGCACCACTTCGATCTCGCCCGCCCACGCCGTGCCGCTTCCATCTCTCTCTGCCAGGTGGGGGCGCCGAAGTGTTGCCTTCCGTCACGCGCCTTCGCCCGAGCCACTACCGCTGACGAGTGGGTCCCGCCGAGAGCACAGTTCATCGTCTCTGATCGGGACTTCATTCCGATTCTCCCTCGCGCGCCGCCGCCGTCCTCGACATGGGTTCTATGGTTTCTCGGCCCTATTTAAAGCCGCGCCCGTGTCACGAGGATCGCATCCACCCCCGCCGCCTTTTTCCCAAAGCTGCCAACCCTAGCTCGCCACCGTTTCGCCGGAAGCGGAGCTCGAACCTCAGCGCCGCCGTGAGCCTCCTCGCCGGATTGCGCCACCATCGGTGAGCTTCAGCCGTCACCGCGCCCACCACCGAGTTCACCGAGTCACAGGCAACCCTGTGCATGCGTTCGTTGCCCTGGGGAAGCCCTACCTCGCCGTCGCCGCCTTCGGCCGCGCCGCTTCGCCGCTCCTCGTGTCACCGCCGTCGTTCTGGTCGTCTCCGGCGGGAAGTGACCGAGTCACCAGGATCGCCAGGTTGCACTGATTCCAGGGTGACCCCCGCCGTCGCCGAGCCGCCGTTATCCGCCGGATCTGTGGTCGCCGGAGTGCCACCGGCATTCTGTCTTCGTGGAAGCCCACGTGTGCAGCCACATCCCCCACAGTGCTAGCGTGTTGCCCACGTGGCCGCGTCGTAAGCACAGGCGTGGCCCAGTCCACCGGCTCCCAGATCCCGGTGGGGTCCACATGTCAGATTTCTTTTTTCGGAAATTCTCAGCTGACGCAAGCATTGCACAATAATCCAATTTCCTTTATAAAAATAATTCAGGAAATTTAATTAAAATCCAAATTAGGGTTTTATTTATTTTCCAATCTTCCAAAGTCCATAACTTTTGCACCAGACCTCCGATTGAGCCCATTCAAATTTGTAAATTTATATAAAATCAAGATATATTTAATGGTCAATTTTATTTGATTTTTGGAGTTTGTTTTTCCTCTGTTATTTATTTATTTTTATTTCTTTTGTCTCATTTGCGAGTAGACGTCGATACTTCGGGAAATTTTGGAGAAGAAGAAGCACCTCAAGATCAATGTCAGTACCTAGACCTATTCCAAGGTAAGTTATACCTTTGATCATCTTGCACCCAGTTTTCAAAATACTTTGTTTCAATGTATTGCATTCTATTTCAAGTATTTATTTAAATGCTTTTGGGATAGTTATTAATCCAATTTGTTATATCCACCTTGTCTATTGTATGCCATGATCATTTGTCACCCTAGGTTGGTTCATTATTAGTTGGTATTATCGTAGCACAAACGTGGGTTGGTTAGATATGAGTAGATTGCTTAGCCATGCCACGAGTCATCATTTCATGTGAGTTGTAATTATAAACTTGACTAAGTGATTATGGAACTGTGTGATGAAACTGTGTGTTGTGTGCTATTACTCGTTGATGGCATGTGTTGCACTAAATCAACAGGGTGGAAAAAGATTTAGACTGTGGCACGTGGTGGATCTGTGTGAATGGTGGAGCTGTGTGCTTATTAAACTTTGTGATTTGGGGAAAAACTAGAAGTCTTGCCTTGGGTCAATTAAGGACTTAACTTTGTGCGCCATTGAACTGGGCCATACTGTACGACCACATGCCTAGTATGGGCTGGGCCTAACTTAGTAAGTTTTGGAGTCTTGACATTGACAACTCAGGTTGTATTTAAACTGTGTGATGGGCTGGAGGTGTGATATGTCACATCGCGGGACGGTTCGCTGCATCCCTGTCCAACGATGTGTGTCATAACCAAACGCTGTGTGTATCGGTTGGCCGGCAGGAAAGCACATCGGGAGTGTCTATGCTTGAGATGAAGTTTCTGAAAGGTTTTGTTGTGATCAACTCTGATCCGGTTGATTTCATCGTGTGGGTAAAGTGTACAACCTCTGCAGAGTGTTAAACCAATCTATTCGAATAGCTGCGTCCTCGGTCATGGACATGCTCGGGGATTTCACATGAGGGGTAGATTTTCATAAAGACATTTGGGAAGGGTCAGCTGTGTGAGGTAATTTATGCAGCTGTGTGAATAACTTGATTAGACTGTGTGTTCTTTGTGAAATCAAATGTTAAATTAGTATTCTCTATTTGTTTTCAATTACGTTTTAATCTATTATCTGTATTTAATTGCAAATATTGTATTTCTGCTAATTAACCACAGATGTCATTTCCTTTGGAATAAGCCATCATGTATAATTGCATTCTATGGTATGACTTGCGAGTACGGTGTGTACTCACTCTTGCTAAACAAATCAACAGAAGTGGAGGAGTCATCACCAGCTTTTGAAGAGGAATTCTACGAAGGTTGATCGTTAGGGTCTTGATCCCAGTCAGTTGCCTGTGGTAAATTGATGGGAGCCCGCTGGAGTTTACCTAATTTTCGCTGGAGTTTACCTAATTTTCGCTGCAGTTTCTTTCAATATTGTCAGCCTTGGATGGCTTAATAATTGTAAAACTCGACCTTAAGGTCACAACAGTTATTTGTTATTCAAATTACTCGTTTATTTAATATTTCATTGTGTGGAGTTGATATTTCATCAATGTTGATACTGTGTACGCTAGCGTGATCCTGGACTAGTGCAGAATACACAGAGGGTCCAGATTTGCATATTTGGATCCCGACAGAGGTGGTATCAGAGCCATACTGACTGTAGGTCTTGACCTTAGTTAGATCGGCCGTCTTAGTATGTCCAAACTATTTTCTAAAAGCAAAAAAAAAAATTAACTTGCAAGATTAATTAAACTCCTTAACTCATCTCATGTCTCTCTTGACTCAACTATTGATGAAATTCTTTATCTCCCCGCTATTTTAAAGTTGTTTTCACCTCTTGTTCGTCGTAGCAGATGCCTCGTCTTCAGAGCTATGGAGAGCGTAAGGGAGGACTTGCCGCTGAACTTTGGAAGTTGTTACAAGTACTTGTAGAATTTGACCGTCCAATGTACCGTAGCAGTGCTTGGATCCTGAACGGCCAAGACCGTGGAGTGATTTGCCATTTGACCGTCTACGCAAGGAAGAACACCAAGGCGAGCAAACCCCCTGAATATCTCAGCCCGAAGGAGTGTTTGGATTGAAGCAATCCAACAGTCTTCGCGCCTCGCCATCCTAAGGATCTGCAACATCTACACTCGAGAGCTTCGAGACACCGTCTTCCGTTACCATCCCCGCTCTTTCGACGTGGATCTTGCTACACGCTACCCGTCTACGGAGGGAGAAAGCAACGCTACCGTTGTGCATCTTGCCCAGTTCGCCGCTACCCAGGAGGAATCTTTGGAGTTAGCCGCCACAGAGCTGGAGTGCGTCTATGAGACCCTTCAGAGAGCCGAGGAGAGGATCGCTATTCTGAAAGAAACTCTCTATGGAGAACACAATCACGAGGAAGACACTGAAGAAGAAGACTCAGAAGAAGCCGATGAACTGGCTGAACCAGAAGAGCCAGCAGAGGTAGCAGAGCCGGATGAACCAGCAGCACCTGCACCAGAGACACCTGCTCCTGTTGCACCAGTCCCGGGGTATCAGGACCAGTTTGCAAGGATGCCAACTCACTTTCAGGTCTACAGCAGGTGGGAGCACCGTCAGGGCTACGGAGGCCATCTCATCGAGTAGTCCGTTAGAGTTATTTCAGGCTTAGCCAGTCTTAGTTTGTGAGACGCCCTTTAGGCGGTAGTTTGTGTGCTTAGGTTCGTCCTTGTTTTCTTGTGTGCAAGTATGAGCTGCAGAGACCCTTAGGCATTTGTTGCAAACCATACTATTATCTTAATTAATATAAGAGTTCAGTTGAGTTTTCTTAAAGTGTGTTGTTGGGTTTTACTTATCCCTACCTAGTTTCTACAACTTATCTTGTGCTTGCTACCTTATCTAACCTATGGAGATTCACCAGATGGTTCAGACTCGTCAAGCTGCTGTAAGTGGTTCCGATACTCCAGTGTCAGAAGGCCAGGAGTAGACCACCGCAGAAGCAGTTCCACCACAAGAACCTTTAGTTGATCTGCAGAATTTTGGAACATTCATGGCAGCTCAGACTCAGCTGATGTATGCCATGATGAACCAGATGCAAGCTATGAACAACCAGAACAACAACAATCAGCATCACAATGGAGCCCCAGTTGCTCATGGTCACAATGGATCATCCAAGTTGGCCGAGTTTATGAGAACCCGTCCACTAACTTTCTCTGGACATGTCTCGCCAGTAGAAGCTGATGATTGGCTTCGGGTTATTGAGAGGAAGCTGCTGATCACCCAATGCAGCGATCATGAGAAAGTTCTGTACGCCTCTCACCAGATGGAAGGCATTGTTGCCGAATAGTGGGAAAACTTTTGTGCAGCGCATGGAACGCCACAAGACATTACTTGGGAAGAGTTCACAACTGCTTTTCGCCAGTATCATGTGCCAGAAGGAATCATGGATCTGAAGAACGATGAATTCCGTGCTCTCAAGCAAGGAGGAATGTCAGTGACTGACTACCTCAACAAATTCTCCCAACTTGCTCGATATGCTACAGAAGATGTCGCCATCGACAAGGCTCGCCGGAGTCGTTTTATGAAAGGATTAAACACTGGACTTCAAGTTAACTTGATCGCTCACACTTTTCTTGATTTTCAAGAGATGATCAACAAAGCTTTGATTCTTGAGGATAAGCGTAAAGAACTAGAGGATCACCGTAAGCGCAGAATGGCCCAGCAAGGAAGTCACCAACTCCAGCTGAAGGCAAGAATGGTTCCACCACAGTTTAGCCGTTTTCCACCACAAAATTCTGTTAGACCACCTACACCGACGTTAGCACCACGCCCAGTTGTCCAGAACTTCCGTAACCCCGCACCGGTCAACCCCAATCCAGGAAGCAACCTAGAAGGTGGACCCAGAATTTATTTTACCTATCGTCAGCCAGGGCATTTCGCCAATCGATGTCCGCAGAATGAGACTATCACTCCAGTACGCTTCAACCTTGGAAATACACCAGCCAAGACGCCAGTGCAAGGCAACCATCAAGGAGCTTCTCAAGCTGCCGGTCAATCTGGAGGAGCACCGCAATCAGTGGTCAGAGGCCGTGTCAACCACGTCACTCTAGAAGGAGCCCAAGAAGCACCCGACGTTGTACTGGGTAAGTTTCTGGTAAATTCAGTACCTGCATCAGTTCTGTTTGATTCTGGAGCTTCGCATTAGTTTGTTTCTGTAGTTTTTGCAACTAAGAACAAATTAGAATTTATGCATCTTAAGCATACTCTGTTAGTCCAGTTGCCTGGAGCAGAGCTAAGTTCTAAAGTGGGATGTTTAGGAGCTAAGTTACTCATAGCTGGAGTTGAGTTTTTAGCTAACCTAATAGTTCTAGACACCCATACCATAGATGCCATTCTTGGCATGGATTGGTTATCCAAGCACAAAGCTGTGCTAGATTGTGGCCGAAGAGCCGTAACAATTGAGGATACCACCAGAAGGAAAGTGGAATTTCTAGCCACCTCAGTACGTGATGGACATTTGGTAGTCAACAGTCTGAAGACAGTTTCTTTGGAAGATGTACCTGTAGTCAGAGATTATCCAGATGTATTTCTGGAAGAATTACCAGCAATGCCACCGGACCGTGACATCGAGTTTGTCATCGATCTAGTGCCAGGAACCGTGCCAATTTCTAAGTGACCCTATCGGATTCCAGCCGATGAACTTGTGGAAATGAAGAAGCAGATAGAAGAACTACTGGAGAAAGGTTTTGTAAGACCTAGTTCGTCGCCATAGGGAGCACCAGTTTTGTTCGTCAAAAAGAAAGATGGAAGCATGAGGATGTGCATTGATTATCGTTCTCTCAATGAAGTCACCATCAAGAACAAGTACCCATTGCCCCGAATCGATGAGTTGTTCGATCAGATGAAAAGAGCTAGAGTGTTCTCAAAGATCGATCTGCGATCAGGATATCATCAGTTGAAGATTTGTCCTAAGGATATATCAAAGACTGCTTTCTCAACCCGGTATGGACATTATGAGTTTCTACTCATGTCTTTTGGACTGACTAATGCCCCTGCCTATTTCATGAACATGATGAACAAGGTATTCATGGAATACTTAGACAAGTTTGTAGTAGTATTCATTGATGACATTTTGGTGTACTCCAAGTCAGAGGAAGAGCATGCTGAACACCTGAGACTAATCCTAGAGAAACTCAGAGAACATCAGTTGTATGCCAAGTTCAGGAAGTGTGACTTTTGGAAGAAGAAAGTTGATTTCCTCAGTCATGTGATGACAGCCGAAGGAGTAGCAGTTGACCCCGGAAAGGTTAAAGCTGTAATGAATTGGGAGCAGCCCAAGACTGTTACCCAAATTCGTAGTTTCTTGGGAATGATAGGATACTATCGCCGTTTCTTTGAAGGATTCTCAACGATTGCTAAGCCTCTTACGCAATTGTTGAAGAAGGAGAAGAAGTTCGCTTGGACCCCAGCTTGTGAAGAGAGTTTTCAAGAATTGAAGAAACGTTTGACCACAGCCCCAGTGCTGATTCTGCCAGATATTCGCAAATATTTTGATATCTATTGTGACGCCTCACGTCAAGGATTAAGATGTGTCCTTATGTAAGAAGGAAGAGCTGTCGCCTATGCGTCAAGACAATTAAGGCCTCATGAGGAGAATTATCCTACCCATGATTTGGAATTAGCTGCCATAGTGCATGCCTTGAAGATTTAGCGCCATTACCTCATCGGTAATCGCTGTGAAGTTTATACGGATCATAAGAGTCTGAAGTATATTTTTAATCAGTCTGACTTGAACATGAGACATAGAAGATGGCTGGAATTAATAAAGGATTATAATCTTGGAATCCATTACCATCCAGGTAAAGCCAATGTAGTTGTAGATGCATTGAGTCGTAAAAGCTACTGCAATGCTTTGGAAGCAAAAGAGTTGTGTTCGGAACTTCAGGAGGAATTCCAGAAGCTGAAGCTGAAAGTCGTATATGAGGGATTTGTAGCCAACCTAGAAGTTCAGTCTACTCTAAAGAAATAGATTCGTGAATCCCAACCAAAGGATTTTGAGTTGTCGGATATCAAGAAGAAGATGACAGAAGGAAAATTTAAGGACTTCACCATAGATGAGCAAGACATACTGTGGGTCAATGGACGTATCTGTGTACCAGATATTGATGGTTTGAGACAGCTAATTCTGAAGGAAGCTCACGACTCCAAGTATTCGATTCATCCTGGAAGTACCAAGATGTCAATAACAAGTTTTGGTGGCCAAACCTAAAATGAGACGTCGCAGAGTTCGTTGCCCTGTGTGACGTGTGTCAGAAAGTAAAAGCAGAGCATCAGAGACTAGCAAGTTTGTTACAACCGCTGAAGATACTAGAGTGGAAGTGGGTAGAGATCGGTATGGATTTTATTACCGGTTTACCCAAGACTCAATCAGGTTATGATTCGATTTGGGTAATAGTGGATCGTTTAACCAAAGTTGCCCACTTCTTGCCAGTCAAAACCACTTACTCAGGGGATCGCCTAGCAGAGTTGTATATGTCAAAGATCGTCAGTCTGCACGGTGTGCCTAAGAAGATAGTGTCAGATCGAGGAACTCAGTTCACCTCTCGTTTCTGGCAGAGTCTGCATGAAGCCCTGGGAACTCACCTGAATTTTAGTATTGCTTATCATCCCCAACACAGATGGACACACTGAAAGAGTCAACCAGATATTGGAGGATATGTTGAGAGCCTGTGCCCTAGCAAATGCTACCAGTTGGGATAAGAGTTTGCCGTACGCAGAATTCTCGTACAACAACAGTTATCAAGCCAGTTTACAAATATCACCATTTGAAGCTTTGTATGGCCGTGCCTACAGAACTCCATTAAATTGGTCAGAGACAACTGAACGTGTGGTATTCGGGCTAGATATTATTCAGGAAGCCGAAGAACAAGTTTCTATGATCAGAGAGAGGTTAAAGATAGCCCAGTCCAGACAGAAGAGTTACGCTGACAACCATCGCCGTGACCTAAGCTTTGAACCAGAAGATTTTGTGTATCTTCGTGTTACTCCACTCAGAGGTGTTAGGAGATTCCATGCCAAAGGGAAGCTTGCCCCTAGATATGTGGGACTGTTCAAAATTCTGGAACGCCGTGGAAAGGTTGCTTACCAGTTGGGGCTACCGCAATCGTTAGTAGGAGTGCATGATGTCTTTCATGTCTCTTAGTTGAAGAAATGTCTCTGTGTGCCAGAAGAGCAAACACCGTTGGAATCGATCGAGCTGAAAGAATACCTCACCTATAAAGAGAAGCCTGTCAAGATCTTGGATGTCGCAGAGCGCCGCACTCGAAGCAAGACCGTTCATTTTTGCAAAGTCCAGTGGAGCAACCACTTAGAAGGAGAAGCAACGTGGGAACGTGAATTAGAGTTGAAAGCCGAGTTTCCTAGCCTTTTCTCTAGCTAGCCTGAATCTCGGGGTCGAGATTCGTTTAAGGGGGAAGGTTTGTAATATCCCAACTTTTGGTCTTTGAAAATTTCTAATTAGTTGCTAGTCGAAAATCTCACCATTTGCATTTTATTTGAATTTAAATTTAAAAGTTTATTATAGACTTTCATGACAAAATAATTTAATGTGCTTGATCCCAACATCAACAACGGCCAAAATTATTTTATTTGGATTCTATATGCTTGGATATATGTTCTAGAATTTTCTGGAATTTTCCAAAGTCATTTGCTATTTTCCATTTGCTATTTGCATTTTCTGGATTTATTAAAAAGAAAAATCTATTAAAATCCCTCCGGAACAGTGCTGGGCCGAAGCCCAACACTATTCCTACGCCTTAGCCCGCCCTGCCGTTCGCCCGCCTACACCCTCCGGATGCCTGCCGCGTGGCACCACTTCGATCTCACCCGCCCGTGCCGTGCCGCTTCCATCTCTCTCTGCCAGGTGGGGCCACCGAAGCGTTGCCTTCTGTCACGCGCCTTCGCCTGAGCCACTACCGCTGACGAGTGGGTCCCACCGATAGCACTGTTCATCGTCTCCGATCGGGACTTCGTTCCGATTCTCCTGCGCGCGCCGCCGCCGTCCTCGACATGGGTTCTAGGGTTTCTCGGCCCTAATTAAAGCCGCGCTTGTGTCACGAGGATCGCATCCACCCCCGCAGCCTTTTTCCCACAGCCGCCAACCCTAGTTCGCCACCGTTTCAGCCGAAGTGGAGCTCGAACCTCAGCGCCGCCGTGAGTCTCCTCGCCGGATTGCGCCGCCATCGGTGAGCTTCAGCCGTCACCGCGCCCACCACCGAGTTCATCGGGTCACGGGCAACCCTGTGCGTGCGTTCGTTGCCCTGGGGAAGCCCTACCTCGCCGTCGCCGCCTTCGGCCGCGCCGCTCCGCCGCTCCTCGTGTCGTCGTCGTCGTTCTGGTCGTCTCCGGCTGGAAGTGACCGCGTCACCGAGATCGCCAGATTTGCGCCGATTCGAGTGCACCCCCCGCATTGAGCCGCCGTTATCCGCCAGATCCGTGGTCGCCGGAGTGCCACTGGCGTTCTGTCTTCGTGGCAGCCCACGTGTCCAGCCACATCCCCCTCAGTGCTGGCGTGTCGCCCACGTGGCCGCATCGTAAGCACGGGAGTGGCCCAATCCACCGGCTCTCAGATCCCGAGGCTCGGTGAACTTAGTCCACCGTGAGCCATCTCACTGACATGTGGGGTCCACATGTCAGATTTCTTTTAAAATCTATTTCTTTTTTCCGAAAATTCTCGGCTGACTCAAGCATTACGCAATAATCCAATTTCCTTTATAAAAATAATTCGGAAAATTTAATTAAAATCCAAATTAGGGTTTTATTTATTTTTCAATCTTCCAAGGGCCATAACTTTTGCATCAGACTTCCGATTGAGCCCATTCATATTTGTAAATTTATATAAAATCAAGATATATTTAATGATCAAATTTATTTGATTTTTGGAGTTTGTTTTGCCTCTGTTATTTATTTATTTTTGTTTATTTTGTCTCGTTTGCGAGTAGACGTCGATACTTCGGGAAATTTTGGAGAAGAAGGAGCACCTCAAGATCAAGACCAATACCTAGACCTATTCCAAGGCAAGTTATACCTTTGATCATCTTGCACCCAGTTTTCAAAATACTTTATTTCAATGTATTGCATTCTATTTCAAGTATTTATTTAAATGCTTTTGGGATAGTTATTAATCCAATTTGTTATATCCACCTTGTCTATTGTATGCCATGATCTTTTGTCACCCTAGGTTGGTTCATTATTAGTTGGTATTATCGTAGCACAAACGTGGGTTGGTTAGATATGAGTAGATTGCTTAGCCATGCCACGAGTCATCATTTCATGTGAGTTGTAATTATAAACTTGACTAAGTGATTATGGAACTGTGTGATGAAACTGTGTGCTGTGTGCTATTACTCGTTGATGGCATGTGTTGTACTAAATCAACAGGGTGGGAAAAGATTTAGACTGTGGCAAGTGGTGGATCTGTGTGAATGGTGGAGCTCTGTGCTTATTAAACTTTGTGATTTGGGGAAAAACTGGAAGTCTTGCCTTGGGTCAATTAAGGACTTAACTTTGTGCGCCATTGAACTGGGCCATACTGTACGACCATATGCCTAGTATGGGCTGGGCCTAACTTAGTAAGTTTTGGAGTCTTGACATTGACAACTCAGGTTGTATTTAAACTGTGTGATGTGCTGGAGGTGTGATATGTCACATCGCGGGACGGTTCGCTGCATCCCTGTCCAACGATGTGTGTCGTAACCAAACGCTGTGTGTATCGGTTGGCCGACAGGAAAGCACATCGGGAGTGTCTATGCTTGAGATGAAGTTTCTGAAAGGTTTTGTTGTGATCAACTCTGATCCGGTTGATTTCATCGTGTGGGTAAAGTGTACAACCTCTGCAGAGTGTTAAACCAATCTATTCGAATAGCCGCGCCCTCGGTCATGGACATGCTCGGGGATTTCACATGAGGGGTAGATTTTCATAAAGACATTTGGGAAGGGTCAGCTGTCTGAGGTAATTTATGCAGCTGTGTGAATAACTTGTTTAGACTGTGTGTTCTTTGTGAAATCAAATGTTAAATTAGTATTCTCTATTTGTTTTCAATTACGTTTTAATCTATTATCTGTATTTAATTGCAAATATTGCATTTCTGCAAATTAACCACAAAAGGCATTTCCTTTGGAATAAGCCATCATGTATAATTGCATTCTGTGGTATGACTTGCGAGTACGGTGTGTACTCACTCTTGCTAAACAAATCAACAGAAGTGGAGGAGTCGTCACCAGCTTTTGAAGAGGAATTCTACGAAGGTTGATCGTTAGGGTCTTGATCCCAGTCAGTTGCCTGTGGTAAATTGTCAACCTTGGATGGCTTAATAATTGTAAAACTCGACCTTAAGGTCACAACAGTTATTTGTTATTCAAATTACTCGTTTATTTAATATTTCATTGTGTGGAGTTGATATTTCATCAATGTTGACACTGTGTGTGCTAGCGTGATCCTGGACTAGTGCAGAATACACAGAGGGTCCAGATTTGCATATTTGGGTCCCGACAAGAAATTTGGCCTGTTCACTAGAATCCAATCCGAAAATGGTTCATAAATTTGGCCCACGTGGTTCGAACCTGGGACCTCAAGCAGGACTGAAGGACCACCCTTCCTGCAGTAACCAACAGACCCAATGAGCTTTTGTGTGAATAACCAAGGAACATATATTTGAATGGTTGAAACGAACGGAACAGGAGCTCCAGCCTTGGCGTCTCTAGACATGGTTTTTGTAATACCCCAGAATTTAGTCGTGTAAATAGACAGCTAGTCGGGTGAAGAAAGAACAGTAAAAAAGGAAAATTCCTGGAAAAAAGGGGGATTTCGCATATTTTCACCAACCTAGGCCGCGGCCCAGGAGGCCCAAGAGGGGAGGCCGGCCTAGGGAGGGCCGGCCAAGAGAGGGGGGGGGCGCCCCAAACCCTAGCCGCCCCCACTCTCCCCTCTCCCCCCATAGCCGCCACCCCTTTCTCCCCCTTGCACCTCCCCTACGCCACCACCTCCCTCCCCGGCGAAGATCCTTGCCGCGGTCCATTGTAGGAAACATGAAGAGACCACCGTTGGAGAGCCGGCCAAGTGGAGGTAGCAGATCGGTTTTGTTCAGCGCTGTTGCCCGTCCGTTTTGGGTAAGCTATATACGTTTTCTGATCTGACCGCCTCTTAGAAGGTTGTAGCCCTCGGTTTTAGCTTTCTTTGGGCACCAAGATCACCTGATTTGGACTTACGTTTTAGGAGTTATGGTAGTTTTACTGTGACTGTCTAGGAGAGCTGACGAGAATTTGCAAATTGTCTTGTCTGGCCATTATGAATTATTTAGAAGCTGAATCAGAAAATCCACCCAACATGAATATTGTAGAGAATTCAGTAAGATTTCCAAGTTGTTAAAGAACTCAATTTTTAGAGTTGTCAATCAAAAGTTATGGAATTTTTACCGCCGCTGTTTCGCTGACTGTCAGATTGCAGAGACATAAACTTTACATGAATATAAGAAATAGTAGGAGGCCGAATCAGGGGACTTGACCAGCTAGGTTTTCGTAGAAGGTTTTCTCGTGGTTCCAGAGATACTAAGATCACCTTGTTCCGAGTTTCATAGTGAAACTTATGACATTTTTAGTAATGCTGTTCCATGGGACTTACTGCTTGACCGTCGGGAGAATTGAGTATAACCCTTATTCGAACCCTAGGTCTTGAGGAGTGGGGTTAAGGGGTGTAAACGGAGTCCACTTTTCAGTGTATTTACTGTTAGCGCTATTCTTGTGTAGGAGGCGGAGTCCCGGAGTAGAAGCACCATCTTTGCTTCTTCGCGCACCGTAGCGGAAAAAGGTAAGTACAGTTAGTGGTAGATTATTCATGATCGATTGTTCATGTTTACCTTATTACGAGTATTTTGTGACATTCACGGATGCTTGAATGTTACGAATGTTAATGATCATGACGCTAGTAGTACGAGTAAGTTTCATTCATGTATATCATATTGGAGGCTTGGTCACGTGGTGACCAAGCATTGATTGAGGTCCCCATCATGAAGATGATGGGCTTTTGGTCCTCATAGGTAATACCCTGGAAACGGATCGGTAATTAGAGGTTCAGTCGGAGGAGAAAAATGCAAAGAAAGGAATATAAATTCTGAGAAAAAGAGGGGGGTTTTCGCATTTTTACGACAACTGGCCGCAGAGCATGTCCAGCGGCCCAAGAGGGGAGGCCGGCCCATGGGGCCGGCCAAGGGAAGAGGCGCCCCAACCCTAGCCGCCTCCCCCACTCCTTCCTCTCCTCCCCTAGAGCCGCCACCTCTATTCCCCTCCTCCCCGGTGTTCCTTGCTGCTCCTTGACGGCGTCTCACTGCTACGGAGATCCCCGGTGTCGCCCCCAAGCTCTCCCCCGAAGCCGTCTCCTTCCAACGGCGCCGCCGCCCGTTCGCCGACGATCTTGTGGCCGGTCTTGGAGAGGAAAGGGAGGAGAAGGGAGGGAGGTTCTTGGGAGGTGGATCCACGTCTCCCTGCAGATCTTCAAGGGTAACGAATGTTTTTAGTGGTAGTTTGATTCGGTTTTATTGATTAATGGTGGATTAGATCTAAATTGGGTTCTGTCCTGGAGATTCCAGAACGCATCCGTCTCCTTGCGCGGCCAGTTTCGACCCTTTAGGGGCCGAATATCGGGTTGACCTCTCCTAGAGATATGTTCCTGGTTTCGTTAGCTTTCTTTTGGCACCGAGATCATGAGATTCCACCCAGTGGTTTAGGAGTTATGAAGTTTTAACCGATCACTGCTCTGTCTGTCAGAAATTCTGGGTATAGTCGGTTGCACCTAGGTTTTGATCTAGTTAGAGTCAGAACCAGGTCGGCCACCCAACTAGGTTTATGAAGATAATTTCACCATGTTTCCAGGCTGATAAAGATAACTTTATTTGGATCAGTGGTTTAAAAGTTAGAGCCTTTTCTTTAGGGCTGTTCTGAATTCTAGGCAGACTGCAGTTATAGTTTTTCATTGGATGGTTAGACCCCTATTTTGGCCGAATTAGAGTTTTCCATCAACTAGAATTTCGTAGCCAATTACGTTAAGAGAAGTTGAGCACTGGTTTCAGGTCTTTTGGACCTACGGTTATTTATTGGTGAATTTTCTAGTAAAACTGCCAGTTTAAGGGTATTTAGAATGTTTGGGCGAATGGATCAAATTGAACCTTTTGTTTAGTTGGTTTGGTTAGAGGTTGTGGGAGGACAAGTGTAGCAATGTCTTACTCGTTTGTCCTTATTTCGATTATTTTATATTGTAGGCGGTGAAGCGGTGAGTGGAGGGGTATCTCAGTTACCTCCCAACCCGTCGCAGCGCGGCAGGCAAGTAATTGTATGCTATTAATGATACAATATGTGATGTGTGTGTACATAGTTATACTTGTTTGCATGTGTAGTTGAATGCCATGTATATTTCTTTTCATTAATGCTTGATGTTCAAACTTACCATGAGATCACATCATGTCATGCATGAATTCATTATGACCACGAAAGTGGATTTCTCTTGTAAGACCCATCAATTCCAGTATGGGCATCTGAAACCCCATCAATTCCAGAATGGGTACGTGTGTCCACCATTCCAATGTGGGCCACGTTGGACTGCCGTATGAAACGTTCTTGTTGGACCGTAAAGGCGACTAGAGGGGGGGGGGTGAATAGGAGCACGCTCACTTTTTCACAAATTATGAACTCAATACAATTTCACTCCAGTAGCTATTAGAAAGCTATGAAGATCAATATACCAGTACAGCGGAAGACTAGTATTGAATCCAATTAAACCCCTAAGCAATGCTACAAAAATCAACTAAGATTACAAAGACTCACGGACGGGCGGTCGATCTGGACCCAATCGGTCGGACCGATTGCAGCGGATCGACCGGCGTTATCTTTGGCGGTCGATTGCTCCAAAATCGGTCGGCCGGTGATGACGAAGCGGTCGACCGCCGACTCGAACCGATCCGCAATGATAAAATCGGCCGATGACGAAGTTGCAATTAGGTGAAAGTTTTGATTCTCAACTCTAATCTTTATGAAACTTTGCACACACCTTCTATATGCTATTGAGGACCTATTCCAATCGAATATTATGATAATTCTTGGAGCGATCTTGAGCAATTGCCAATTGATTAACGAAGGTCTAAAGCAGGGCAAGAACGAAAACTTGATTCTAAAGCTTGTTCGTGAGGATTGATGATCAAGATGATGCTAGATAGATTCACACATATCACAAAGAGCTAATTCCGTGAAGGAATCAATCACAAACTCGCGGATCAAAGAAAGCCCTAAAAACACGAAATTGAAAGCAAGAGCGAAAAGAGACTTATCTCAAGCAAACCTTGCATAGATTGATTTCGTGATTGTTCTTTGGATTACATCCACACCATCATGGATCGATGGACAATCAAAGATCACGAAATTCACCACAAACCATCAAGAGCCCTAGCCTCCACCTCAACTCCCTAAAGACAATTAGGGTTTTGAAACATAAAAAGGCGAGAGAGAGGGTGCGCCACCACCTCCTCCTATTTATAGTGGAGGCCTAAAACTCTTAGGGTTTGACTCTCTTGGGCTCCCGTTAAGGCCCACTAACAAACGGATCACACACGCACGCTTCGCAAAGCGCCGTCTTTAACTTTTGACCTAAACCGCTTCACCATGCGTCATGGATTTGCCAATAGGTCACCATTGTCCATCTTGTGTCACACTTGAGTCGTTGACCTCACCCGGCATCGTCAATCGTTCTGGACCTCAACTCTCCGAGTCTAGTCCCGATCCTCCTCGCCGTTGACCGTTGTTGACCACCAAGCAACCTGCACAACCACAGACAAGCAAACACGAATTCGGGAACAAGTTCTTCACAACTTGACCCATGTTAGTCAAAACATGCATCATGCAAATTATGTGCCACGATACCAATGACTTTGACCTAACAAATCAACATCGCCATGAAGTTGGCCGACGTTCAAGTAGAAACCGGTCTGACCGCTCCAGGTGAGCCGGTCGGACCGCCCCTTGGCCGGTCGGACCGCTCCCTGTGAGCCGGTCGGACCGCTCCCTGTGAGCCGGTCGGACCGCCCCTTGGGACTTAGCCGAAAATCATACTCCCAAATTCCGAAACCTTCTGGAAATTAAAAACGAATAGAACTTCTTACTGGAGACTCCAAAAATTATGAGACCAAGTGCATTGGGATCCCCTCACTTGCCTACAACACCTATTTTTGGCCCAGCTCGTTTTGAACACTTTTAGGTCACCGCCGGTCCGACCGCCCCACATGGCCGGTCCGACCGATTTGGGACCGGTCGGACCGCCGTGCAAGGACCGGTCGGACCGCCCCTGTCTAGAATACGTGTAGCTTTGTCGAAAACACGTGAAACTACAAACCGTAAACGCCATTGCCAATTGTCACATCATCCTAAGATCTGTAACATATTCCCATGAAATCCACAGTTCTTCATACGGAAACTTTTAGTGAACACCGACGGGTGTTTCACTCGCTATACCGGTATATGCTGCGATATGTCCACTTCCTTCATTGCATCCTTTCATTTCATCCATTCATAAGAATTGTTTCCAATAAATGTTCAATCTGTGATAGTGTATATGATTCATGGGATGTTGATTGTTACTTTCATGTACTTGCTGAGTCTTTGACTCATTCTTGCTTTGTTGTTTTATTTAGGTAAATGACAAGGAAGAGCGGTTTCATGGAGGGTAGCTCAACACGATGCACTCACTACCATAATCCAAAACATTTGAGAACTTAATATTATCTTCTATTTATGTCTTGTGTTGAATTGTAATAAGCCAACTTGGCCGTATTTACCATATCTCCCTGAAATGTTTATTTCCACCCCGTTGATTAAACTAGTTGATGATTTCCTGTTCGCGTATATCCTTGTGGTACGCCACATCTAGTAATACTTATTGTTGTGAATTTCCTAAAGATTAGTGATTGTAGGTGACATCTTGACTTCCTTATGGTCAGGGTGTTACACATACTTGTGCAGTATGGGCTATGTTCCCTGTGCTAGAAGGCACAGGCATGGGTGTGCATCGACGGATGCACACTCCGCAATACCGGTATACGCAAAAGAGAAAAGAAAAGTGCATTTTAGCAATTTGCATAGCATGAGCATATGAAATGTTTATTATTGAGAATTGTGGTTGGATGATGATGGTTACAGTTGTTTTTGTGATTGTCTTGCTAAATGTACTTTGCTGAGTCTTGGACCCACTCTTGCTGTTACTGTGTTTTTAGGTACCCTGTTTGTGGACGGCATGCATGGGAGGGAGTAGATTTATGCTTGGATGCACATTGACACGAACCAATTCTCCATTGAATAAACAAAATTGAATGATAGTTTAGAATTTGATTAAATAGCTTAAGGATTCTTATGTTTAGGCTTTATGCCTTGGATAACCTGTTTTGGAGTTGGTTAGCGAATTGTGGATGTTACTTTTATGAACATGCCTTAGACTATGCCTTTGGTTAATTGTTTATTACTAATGTTATTTGTGCGATTGTCCGGATGGTTAATTATTCAAAGGAGATTCTGCTGAAAGTTAGCAAAAATGTCTTAGCTTATTTTATTTTTATGTTAGTGTGGTAGCATTCCAGGCTCAGGTTGTGCTTGGGTGTTATAGTTTTGCCGGCGAGGGTGGCATGGGGCATGGTCATTTAGCAAAATAAGTCGAAGGATCCTCGGGGAAAGCATGGGAAGCGACGGCTCGGCCGTCGACAGCTCGAGGCGGCGGCGTCGCGATCCAGAGCACCGGCGGCGCAAGGCCTCACGGCGGCGTGACTCTCTGGCGAAGCTCTGGCGAGGGCGAGGGAAGCATGATGTAGAACGTGACGATGCAAACCCTGGGGTGGTGATGGCATGGTGAGAGAACCTTATATGGTGATGTATTCAGGCGGAGAAGGGGTTTCAGCGATCCACGGTCGTCGACGGAATTCGGGCAAATGGAGAGGGGATAGAGGTTGGGGTTTGAGGCGAATCGAAAAGGAGAACGAGGGACACGCGGTGCTCTCTTTAAACTGAGTAGGAGACGCCTGAGTCGACGAGGAACACCGCGGGAAAAACGCTTCAGTTCTCGGTTTGCAAAAGAATAGGAAGAGACGGTAAAATTGATTGCATTTAGAGGAGGAAACGTCCAATTGATAGCATGGTAACGTGCATGAGGTTAATGCGAACGTTTCGTTTCAGATGGAATCAAATTTAATTATTTGAGTGAGGAGAACTGAGAGAAGAGAAGGTGGCTGGCCATTAATGGCAGCCAAGCTCTACGGACGCGGCAGCTCTGCGTGGGAGCGCGGAGAGAAGAAGAAACGCCACCGGTGGTCGGGATCGGTGGTGAGGGCGGTGCCGACGGTGGTGGCTGGCCGACCGGTGGCGAGACGGTGGGAAGGCGCGGCCATGGAGTTGCACTACTGGTGAAGAAAGAAACGTAAAAGAAAAATGGTCTCAGGAGGAAGAAAGATGTTGGGAGAGAGAGAAGGAAATACTATTCAAAAGAATAAAAGGGTAGCTTAGGTACAAGAGAAAGAAGTGGATGTGCATGGTAAAGCATGGGATGTTAAGTGAGGATCACTTGGGGGACAACTTGGATGGGTGACGCTCGGGAACAATTTTTTTTATTTAGTTTTTATTTTTATTATTTTTTAAAGAAAAAGAAAGAAGGGCAAAATAAATAAATAAATAAATAAATAAATAAATAGATTGGGTCAAGTAATTAGAACAAATATTTTTTTATGGAGATTTGAATTTGAATTTTTGGAATTTAGATTGGACATGGAGTTTTAAAATTTGAGACTTCCTTCCAGTATTACACAAAAATACAAATAAGATCCAAATAAAATTCCAGATAATTTTAAATAATTAATTTGAAATTAAATTTTAGAGAAAGCGAAATTTAGGATGTTACAGTACCATTAGACCTTTTTCATTCTAACTCATGTAAGACGATTGGATTGTTAACAAAAAGAAGCAAAATACATTTTCTAACTCCTATTGATGGCGCATCGCTATATTTTTTTTATGTGTGTCTACTGAAAACAAAATATGAAGTTTTAAATATCTTTAAAATTTATAAAGCCGAGGTTGAAAACCAACTAGAAAGAAAAATTAAAAGACTAAGGTCTGATCGCGGAGAAGAGTATATATCTCATGAATTCTCCTATTTCTGTTCTGAACATGGAATAGTTGATGAAGTTACACCACCATACTCACTCCAATCAAACTGGGTAGCTGAGAGGAAAAAATTGTCACTAACAGACTTAGTGAATGTCATGTTGGAGAGTACAATATGTCTAAGATGTGGTGGAGGAAAATGCAATGTTAATTTTCTACAAAATTGGGGTGCTTGGTAAAAGTCAATATACCATTGCAGAAAAAAAGAAGAAAACTTGGACTTAAAATAGTTGATTGTGTTTTATTGGGATATGCTCATAATAGCATGACCTATAGATTTTTAGTAGTAAAATCAAAAGTTGTTGAGATTATTGCTAACACAATAATGGATTCCAAAGATGATTTATTTTTTGAGGATACTAGCCGAGTGCCCGTGCCTTGCTACAAATCTCAAATAAACATACATATATATATATATATATATATATATATATATATATATATATATATATATATATATAAGTTCTAAACTTGAAAAACCATTATATATAAGGTAATTATCCCAACATCTAAAAGTTGCTCTCATAATTTACATCCTATCAACAAGCTACAAATAGCCTTATCATAAATCACATGCGTAGATGATCTAATTATCTACAGAAAATCCTTATAATAACATATACATGTATGCACATATTTAACCGCAAAATATCCCACCAACTCAAGAGGTGGGAAGGCATATGGCAGACTCACCACCACCACCAAGCGCTTCTTTTATAATAGTAAAGATTTATTCTATGAGAACTGCATGTACTAATTCTCGAACTGAGAATAATCAAAATTTGAATAATTGTAATTTTTAACCTATCACCATTTCTGAACAAATGGGTGACATACCACCAATTTGTGATATTCCTGAGGAGGATGAAAATTTAGTCGAAGAGGCTCCTCGCAGGAACAAGCGACAAAGGGTTGAGAAAATATTTGGCAAATACTTTATTGTATACCTCGTGGATGATATGCCAAAAACTCTTTGAGAAGCTTATGCATTACTTGTTGCTGAGTATTGAAAAGATGTAGTCCCTAGCAAGATGGATTCGATCATGGCTAACGAGACTTGGGAGATCAGTGATTATCCTAGCGGGTGCAAACCTGATAGATGTAAGTGGATCTTTAAAAAGAAAATGAAGCCTGGTGGTGCTGATGATAAGTACAAGACAAGACTTGTGGCTAATGGTTATACCCAAAAAGAATGAGATGATTATTTTGATACTTACTCTACTGTTACCGGACTAACCACCATTAGAGTGCTCATTGCATTATCTGCTTTTCATGATCTACACATCCATCAAATGGATGTGAATATATCTTTCCTTAATGGAGAGATGGAAGAAGAAATCTGCATGGAGCAAGTGGATGGTTTTGTGATTTCTAGACAAGAAAATAATGTGTGCAAATTATTCAATCCTTGTATGGACTAAAGCAAGCACCTAAGAAATTGCACAAGAAGATTGGTAAAACTTTGACATCTAGTGGTTTTGCTATGAATGAGGTAGATAAGTGTTTACATTATCATTATGGTGGGGGTTAAAGAGTGATTTTGTGTTTGTATGTTGATAACATACTTATATTTTGGACAAACACTGCCACAATTGATGATGTCAAATATTTCTTATCTAAATGTTTTGATATAAAACACTTAGGAGAGACATATATTATTCTGAATATTAAATTGATCAAAAGTGAGGATGGGATCACATTGAACCAATCTCATTATGCTGAGAAAATATTGAGCTGGTTCGACTTTAAGAACTACAAGATCTCCCTAACTGCTCATGATGCTGGTGTTAAGCTTCAAAAGAATCAGGGATTACAGAAAGATCAATTGAGATATTCATAAATTATTGTGTCCCTTATGTATCTAGCTAGTGCCACAAGACCTGACATCTCATTTGCTGCGAGCAAATTAAGTTGGTTTACTTCTAACCAGTGTTGTGAAAAACAGAATACAGTCGTCGAACGGGCAAGGTACCGTCATGCGATTAATTGAAATACGGACGATTAATTGGAATTATGCGGACAATTTGGCGTCCAGCTTATATACGTATGTATGTGATGATAATACTAGCCCTAAAATATGTGATGATAATACTAGCCCTAAAGGTATTTAAACACATAATATTGCCAGAATTACTAAACATACATGTACCACACTCCAGTTATGGCATGGTTTCATTATGGAAATTCAAGTTTGTAGTTGGCCTTGTTCTTCTTCAGTAATGCAGGAAACTCAACAACAACAAAGTATCGATGTAAAGTGATAAAATTGTTGTGACGAAATAACGCAAGTACCTAATTTATTTAACTTTCTCGTTAAGGTACCAGAATCATCAAATAAAAACCAATGTTAAGATACAAGAAACTAAATTACTCAAGGACGTAGTTTGCATTTGCTTGGAATAAAGACTCATGCTAGCAGATCCAACAAAAAGAAGCTGCCGATTCGTCCTCTTATTTAGAGAAAAGCTTCAAGTTTACATATCTTACTATTTGATGAAGAATGATCCCTAAATTGTAATGACGAGAAAGCCAAGAGTCTGTTGAGGGCAATGCAAGATATTATCAGTACATGTGCTCCCTTTTAGGTTGCTATATTGGGCAGCTGGACATTTGGGCTAATGGGCTGACATGGCTAATTAAATGGACTATGCGGCCGATTAGTCAGTATATGCGGCTGATTAATCGCTCGCAAGCATTTACATCACTCTGTATCAGCTAGTCGTGGCGGATTGCTTGTCGATTCTGTTAGGCGACCGAATAATCGACAATTTTGATCATTTTTTTACAATATTGCTTACCCAGGAGATGATCACTAGGAGGCACTTGAGATAGTGTTGCGCTACTTGAGAGGCACAACCTCATATGGAATTTACTATACAAGGTATCTATCTGTGTTGGAAGGATATAGTGATTCCAATTGGATATCTACTATAGATAAGATCAAAGCTACAAGTGGTTATATATTTACCTAACCAAGTACTGGAGTTTCGTAGAGGTCGTGTAAACAGACCATATTGACGATGTCAACCATGGAAGAAGAACTTGTAGCATTAGACACATCCACTGTTCAGACTGAATGGCTTAGAGAGTTATTGTTGGACTTGCCACTGGTTGAGAAACCAATACCGGCAATCCTAATTACTGTGATAACCAAACAGTGTTGATTAAGGTTATGAGCACTAAGGATAACATGAAGTCCTCCAAACACTTGAAGTGCAGGCTTAAATCTGTCAAAATATTGAAGAACTCTAAAGTGATTACTGTGAATTATATACGCACTGAGAAAAACCTAGTAGATCCTTTTACAAAGGGGCTAGCACAGAAGGCGATTTCCGTTGTGTTTATGGACATAGGAATGAGATCCATTGGAGTTACAACTCAATAGTAACACATATCTTCTTGATCGGAGATCCCGTGACTTAGGTAGTGGGAAAAACAAGTTGATGTTGTAACAAGAGAGTGCATATTAATAATAGCTATACCCATGTCATAATAGACAAAGTACTCTCAACTGTATGGAAGGATGACTTAAAGTCTTAATGTATACTAGTGTCCAATGAGGGAAAAAGATACTAGCCTACAGGATACCTAAAAGGAATATACTTACTTGAGCTTAACTGTGAGGTTATAGTTCATGAGAACAAGATATTCTCTAGAAAGCTCATGAGCAGATAAGGAAGTATGACCAAATAATACTTCGTTCATGTGTGATTCTTTAATAGCCTAGTATCAGTTGAGATATCAAGAGAAATCTAATCACGAAAGCTATGAATTCCAAGCATAGTCTGTTCATCAACTGTGAGAAGATGAATCTTGTTATTCTATGTGCAAGTTTAACCCGTACGATACTAACACTAAAAGATTATTATATTAATAGCTTCAACATCGTAGCTGTTATTATCGTTTTTGCTGCTTGCCTTGGAATTGGTTGGGAATTGTTAGAATTGGGCCCAAGAGTGTTAAGACCTATTCATTCCTAATATTCTAAAGTATGCATGGTTTAGTCCCATATTGCCTAGCCAAGTGATGGAAAAGCAATTTATAAGATGAAGTCTTTGTCACCCTTTGAAACATGTGAGCCATAGAATGGGGTGACATGAGTAGGACAATAGCTAAAATCACACACGCACGTGCGAGCTTATTCGCGTGAATTGCGACACGCTACCGTGAACGTGTTGTGGTGCAGTCACATAGTGAACCAAATCCACTTTATTTTGCTAGCCATGCATTTCTCTCTCTATTTCTCTCTTTACACTAGTGGTAGACCTGGTCAAATACAGTGGTCGAAGCTGATGACCAATGTGGTCATAATAAAGTGGTCGAAGTTAATGACCAGAGTGGTCGAAATACAGTGGTCGAAGCCAATGATCAGTGTGGTCAGAAGACCGGTGTGGTTGGAATGCAGTGGTCAAAGCCAGAGACCAGTGTGGTTGAAAAACACTGGTCGGGATTGGGCCCATGAGTGTTAAGGCCCATTCATTCATAAAATTCCAAAGCATGCGTGGTTTAGTCCCCTATTGCCTAGCCAAGTGACGGAAAAGCAATTTATAAGGTGAAGTCCTTGCCACGCGTGAATTGCAACGCGCGACAGTTAACGTGTCGTGGTGCAGTCATATTGTGAACCAAGTCCACTTTATTTTTCAAACCGTGCATTTCTCTCTCTCTCTCTCTTTACACTGGTGGGAGACCTGGTCAAATACAGTGGTCGAAGCTGATGGCCAATGTAGTCAGAATAAAGTGATCGAAGCTAATGACTAGTGTGATAGTGTTGGACCGAAAAGGCGACTAGAGGGGGAGGGGGTGAATAGGAGCACGCTCACTTTTTCAACCAAGATCAGATCCAATACAAATTTCACTCCAATAGCTATGGAAGCTATGAAGATCAATATACCAGTACAGCGGAAGACTAGTATTGAATCCAATCTAAACCCCGAAGCAAAACAATCGAAATCAACACGGGCTAAAATTCTAAGTGTTGGGCGGTCTGACCTCTGTGTGAATGGCGGTCGGACCGGTCCATTAAATGATCGGACCGGTCACGGTGATCGACCTCGATCGATGAACGATAAAAACAGCCCGAAAAATGAAGTTGCAAATAGACGTAACTTTTGATCTACAACTCCAAACTTAATGAAACTTGGTACACACCTTCTCTAGGATGTCAGGAACCTATTCCAATCGAAGATCGCGAAGATCCTTGGAAAAGTCATGACCTTTTTCAGTTTGAGAGGTGGATGGTTCAAAACCAAGTCAAAACGAAAACTAGATCCAAAAACTTGCTCGTGGGTGATTGATGATCAAGATGATCCTAGATGTGTTCCCACATATCACAGCAAGCTAGATCACGTGAAGAAATCAATCAAAAACTCACGAATCAAAGAAAGACTCAAAATCACCAAATAGAGAGAAGAAAGACAAAGAGACACATCTTTGAGCAAACTTTCTTTGGATTGATTTGATAGGGTTTGTGATGAGTCACGGCGGCCCGATCTTCCGATAGGTTCGATTTGGTTCATCGTGAGGACGTTGACGCTTTGAGGCTTCCGACCAACAGATCGTCACCTCGCAATTCGCTACACCTTGCGCTTTGTCGTTATCGACCACGCTTGCACGCGATCGACCTTACTACGAAGGTTATTGTTCCTGCAAGCAATCGAAGCAACTCACAAGAACATGATAGATGCAATCTGAATTGTATTGCGGATATGCATGAAGTTTACAAGTGGGGTTCCTCAAACCGATAATCGGCGAAACTGCAATTGGCAGAATAATCTAAGAAAAACCCGCCTGTAAACTATGGCGGCTACTGTATATATATAGTGGAACGTGAGGAGGTCGACCTAGGGTTGTGCGGCCGTGGGATGAAGCGTACACAACACGGACTCGACCTCGTTACGTTTACAAAGTCTTATTAGTTTCCAAAGCGGTGTGTGACACCTTGTGTTGCGTATTTCTGGTCGAAGATCTGGTCGTAGGACCGGTCCTAGGGTGGTCTTGAGGAGTCCATGTTATCTTTGGTCTTAGATTGTGTCCAACGAGTACTGTGCTCGCTTTTCTGGTCGTAGATTGCTCCAATTGAATCAACTAGTCGTAGGTCTTCTTGCAGTGGTCGTAGATCTTCTTGCAGTGGTCGTAGACCTTCTTGAACTGGTCGTAGTCCTAGATTCCTGAGTACAAGTAAATCATCTCCATTAGGCAGCATCATAGAGTTCTCAAATAATATACTCAGCCCTAGAAACGACTTTACCCGATCGATTAAGTGACGTGCTCTAGCTCTTGTCATAGGACCGTGTAGTTCAGCACCCAGATCTGGAGGGTCTTGTGTCGTGCGTGTATCCGAAGGAGGGATGTCCTCATCATACTCCCCCTCTTGAATTGGAGTCGTCCTCGACTCAAGCTCATCTTCTTCTCCCACGTATGGTTTCAAATCTGAAATGTTAAATGTGGGGCTAACCTCAAAATCTGTTGGTAATTCTAATTGATATGCATTATCATTTATCTTCTTAATTATCTTAAACGGTCCTTCAGCTCTAGGCATCAACTTTGATTTTCTTAATTCCGGAAACCTATCCTTTCTCAAATGAACCCAAACTAAATCACCTGGTTCAAATTTTACAACTTTCCTACCTTTACTTCCAGCAACCTTATACCTTTCAGTCATATGCTCTATATTCTTTTTAGTGGTTTCATGCAACTTGAGAATAAATGCAGCACGCTTCTTAGCATCTAGATTAATTTTTTCAAAGGTCGGTAAAGGTAGTAAATCAATAGGCGCACGGGGGTTAAAACCATACACTACCTGAAATGGACTTACCTTGGTGGTGGAGTGTACTGACCTATTGTAAGCAAACTCAATGTGCGGTAAACACTCTTCCCACATCTTCAAGTTCTTCTTTAAAACAGCCCGCAACATGGTGGATAACGTGCGGTTGACAACCTCCGTTTGTCCATCAGTTTGGGGATGGCATGTAGTAGAGAACAGCAGCTTTGTCCCCAATTTATTCCAAAGTGATCTCCAAAAGTGGCTCAAAAACTTCACATCACGATCCGAGACAATAGTATTGGGCACTCCATGTAAGCGAATGATTTCCCTGAAAAACAAATCAGCTATGTTTGTGGCATCGCCGCTCTTGTGACAAGATATAAAATGTGCCATTTTAGAAAATCAATCCACTACTACAAATATACTATCTCTCCCCCTCTTTGTCCTAGGCAATCCTAAAACAAAATCCATAGAAATATCCTCCCAAGGGGCGCTAGGAATAGGAAGAGGCATATAAAGTCCATGTGGAAGGAGACGGGACTTAGTTTTGTTGCATGTAGTGCAGCGAGCTACGTAGCGCTCGACATCACGCCTCATCTTTGGCCAAAAGAAGTGGGTGACCAGCACATCTTTTGTCTTCTTTGCTCCAAAATGCGCCATCAAACCTCCTCCATGTGCCTCCTGTAACAACAAAAGACGAACAGATATACCAAAATCAGGGAGTTGGAGTAGGGGTGCTTGGGTGAGCTTCTCTTTCAACAAGTTGAATGCCTTCTCTTGTGCAGGTCCCCATTGGAAAGGCACTCCTTTCTTTGTCAATTCATTCAATGGTGCGGCAATGGTGTGAAATCCGCACAAAGCGTAGATAGAATCCGGCAAGGCCATGGAAGCCCGCACTTGTGACCACGAGAGTAGGCGTCGGCCAGCTTTGGATGGCCATAATCTTTGTCTCATCCACCACAATGCCCTGTGGTGTCACAACATAACCAAGAAATGCAACTCGATCGGTGCAAAAGGTGCACTTCTCGAGGTTACCAAACAAACGTGCGTTTCTCAAAGCATTAAAAACAACACGTATATGATTTAAGTGTTGCTCATGTGACTTGATATAAATCAAGATATCATCAAAGTAAACCACCACAAATTTTCCAATGAAAGGTCGTAAAACCTCGTTCATCAAACGCACAAAAGTACTAGGTGCATTAGTTAGACCGAAAGGCATCTCTAACCACTCATATAATCCGAACTTAGTTTTAAAAGAAGTTTTCCATTCATCTCCTAATTTCATTCTAATCTGGTGGTAACCACTCCGCAAGTCAATCTTTGTGAAAATAATAGAACCACTCAATTCATCTAGCATGTCGTCTAGCCTTGGGATAGGATGACGATACCTTATAGTAATGTTATTAATGGCTCTGCAATCAACACACATACGCCAACTACCGTCTTTCTTAGGAACCAAAAGAACTGGAACAGCACAAGGACTAAGGCTTTCTCTTACGTACCCACGGTCCAAAATATCTTGGACTTGTCGCTGAATTTCCTTAGTCTCCTCTGGATTCGTCCTATATGCAGCACGGTTTGGCAAAGTCGCTCCTGGGATCAAATCAATTTGATGCTCTATCCCTCGAATAGGTGGTAATCCAGGGGTACCTCACTAGAATACATCCACATACTCCGCAAAGGTTAGCAACGAGGAGGCAAAGAGCTAGCTATATCCTCAAGCGAATATAAGACATTTTTGCATATCAAAGCATAGCATGGCAGCTCATTATCACAAATTTCAGCAAGTTCAGATTTAGTGGCAAACATAACACATCCCTTCAATTTAATCCCCTCGGAATTAGGACTAGACGCCACTTTCTCCCTTTTGGGTGGGAAAACACGTTTTGCTACTTGCGATTTTCAGAATCATGCTTATCGGTGTTTCTTTCATTTTTAGCGCGCTCTTCTTCATCTTTCAGAATCTCAGCTGGTGTCAATGGCAACAACTTAATCTTCTTACCCTTATGTAAAATGAGTAGGTATTAGCTCTACCATGGTGCAAAACATCATTGTCATATATCCAAGGTCTCTGAGAGCAACAAAGAGTATGCTTGCATAGATGCGATATCAAAGTCGAACTATCTTTGTAATTACCGCTAAAATTGCACTTTCACAACTTTGTGTACCTTTATTTTACCCACGAATTGAACCATTGGATGTAGTGCGGACGTGGGTGTGGTTGTGTGGTCAAGCCAAGCTTCTCGACCATCTCGAGTGGCAAGGTTGTTGCAGACTCCTCCATCAATGATGACTCTGCAGGCTCTGTCCTTCACGAGAAATCTAGTCTGAAACAAGTTGTGCCGTTGATTTTGCTCCGCTCTCTCCACTTGTGCGCTCAGCACTCGTTGCGCAACAAGGCTCATATGATACTCGGTGTCAACAGTGACTACTTGTTCCTCTACATCATCGATCATCCTTTGTCTATCTCATCTCCTCCACCTGCAATGTTAGCTGCAAGTACATATTCATCCTCAATATCACTAGTACTTACATATCCACCGTCTGTAGTGGCAAGGTATGCTTTTGACTTGGGCGATCCTTCATGGCGTGTGCCATTCCCTTGCAACGGTGGCAAATAATCCGTGGTACAACCGATGGAAAGTAACCGAGGAAGAACTCTTGGTGGAGCACATACACTAGTAGATTTGCTTACCTCGGGTGCATGTGATGTGGTCGGAGGTGCTGCTGAACGCACCCTACTCGAGGAGGGGCAGCAGACCGTGTAGCTGAAAGTGGGGGTGTTTTGGCTTGCCCCGGCACTGGTCGTGGTGTAGACATGCTCCCAAAATTGTTCCTTGGCCTCTGTTGTCGTCCCTGCAATTCTTTTTCTGCCAAACATGCAAGTTGGAACAATCTAGGGACACTATCGTATTCTTTGTAATCCACTATGTCCTGAATTTCACATCTTAATCCTCCACAAAAACGTGCTATTGCAGCTTCTACATCCTCAATAATATCACAACGCAACATGCTAATTTGTAGCTCCTGATAATATTCTTCTACGGATCTATTACCTTGATTTAAGCGCTGCAATTTATTACGCAAATCACGTTTAAAAGAAGGTGGGACAAATCTGTTACGCATAGCAACCTTTAAACCATCCCACGTAGTAGGCGCTAATCCTTCGGTGCAAACCCTATTCCACCAAATGATGGCAAAGTTTTTAAATTCACTTGTGGCTTGCCTAACTCTATGCACTTCAGGAACTAAGTGAGCATTCAATTTCTGTTCTACCGCCATCTCCTAATCTAGATATATTTCTGCATCATAAGCACCCGCAAAAGATGGTATAGTGAACTTGACTTTAGCATATGGATCATCATGGGTATTATGTTGCTGAAAGTTGTTACCTCTCATACCTTGACGGTTGAAGTTCGGCCGGTTCCGTTGTCGTGCATCAAAGGTGTCGTGGTCGTGCATCTCATTATCAAACTCATGGTCATGGGCTGCACCATGAGGTTCCACACGACCAGTGTTTGGTGGTCGGTTCACCATTCTTTGGTGGATATATATGGGTCACAAACTTTTTCCGGAGAGCATAGGTAAAAAGGTAATTAAAAGATACTCTCTCTCTCTCTCTCTGAACTTTAGCTATGGGAAAAATCCGACCAGGTGGTGGGGTGTCCGAGGGCAACAAGATAATAAATAGGGTTGTCGGACACGAGTGGTCGGTCGAATCCGACCAGGCGTTCGTTTCCAACCAGGTGGAGAAGCCGAATCCGAGTAGGTGGTCGTATGGGGGTGGTGTTGTGGTCGTATGGGGGTGTCTAGATGATCGAAACAGCAAAGACTCGACGCTAGAAACTAGATTACGACGACTAGACCAGCAACAAAGACACCGACGATGGACTCGAATTCAACAACGCGAAACTGAAAACACAATTGCGAAGGCACAAAGTGGTTTGGACAGCGGAATAATTACGATCTAAAACTTTTTGTAGGGCAATTTTCTGGACTCTAGGTGATGGAACAAAACTCACAAAAAGGGGATAAACGAAATTACCTAACGGGCAACCTTAGCTCTGATACCACTTGATGAGTCACGGCGGCCCGATCTTCAAATAGGTTCGATTTGGTTCGTCGTGAGGGCGTTGACGCTTTGAGGCTTAGACCAGCGGATCGTCACCTCGCAATTCGCTACACCCGCACGCCTGTCGTTATCGACCACGCTTGCACGCGATCGACCTTACCACGAAGGTTATTATTCCTGCAAGCAATCGAAGCAACTCACAAGAACAAGATAGATGCAATCTGAATTGTATTGCGGATATGCATGAAGTTTACAAGTGGGGTTCCTCAAACCGATAATCGGCGAAACTGCAATTGGTAGAATAATCTAAGAAAAACCCGCCTCTAAACTATGGCGGCTCTTTATATATATAGTGGAGCGTGAGGAGGTCGACCTAGGGTTGTGCGGCCGTGGGATGAAGTGTACACAACCTGGACTCCGACCTCGTTACGTTTACAAAGTCTTATTAGTGTCCAAAATGGTGACGCAGCACCTTGTGTTGCGTATTTCTGGTCAAAGATCTGGTCGTAGGACCGGTCCTAGGGTGCTCTTGAGGAGTCCATGCTATCTTTGGTCGTAGATTGTGTCCAACGAGTACTGTGCTCGCTTTTCTGGTCGTAGATTGCTCCAATCGAATCAACTAGTCGTAGGTCTTCTTGTAGTGGTCGTAGATCTTCTTGCGATGGTCGTAGACCTTCTTGAACTGGTCGTAGTCCTAGATTCCCGAGTACAAGTAAATCATCTCCATTAGGCAGCATCATAGAGTTCTCAAATAATATACTCAGCCCTAGAAACGACTTTACCTGATCGATTAAGTGACGTGCTCTAGCTCTTGTCATAGGACCGTGTAGTTCAGCACCCAGATTTGGAGGGTCTTGTGTCGTGCGTGTATCCGAAGGAGGGATGTCCTCATCAGTTTGGGTTTACAACCACTCCATCAATGGAGGACAAAGCTCAATCCAAGAGCACGAAATCAAATCAAAACTCTGTAGAACCCTAACCTCCACTAATCCTCTCCCTAAGCCAAACTAGGGTTTCAACAATAATGAAAGGGTTGAAGGGGGTGCAGCCACCTCCCTCCTCTATTTATAGTGGAGACTTAGACCTTCTAGAAGTTTAACTTAAATGGGCTCCCGTTAAGGCCCAACACAAACAGGTCACACACGCACGTATTTTTAAGCGCCGTCTTCAACACCTCTTGACCTAAACCGCTTCTCTTTACGTCGTCTTGCACCGCGGGTTGGCAAAAGGTCACCAAGGTGGTATTTGGTAAGATTACCAAAATACCCCTTCTCGGTCCTTCTCCGAAGACCGAGTCCATCTGTGCTGGCACTTCGCCGCTGCTCATACGTGTAGGTTGATCAACGGCTCTCTCCATGTCGGCAAGTCTCGCCATCCGCTCCCACCGAAACCACCATGGCACTTGCATCGACTCGCGCGCTTGATCAAACCGATCGCACCAATCGTCTGTTCGGTCATCCTTGTCTATTCTGCACCACATTTGAGTTCATTGACCTCACCCGACATCGTCGATCGTTCTGGACCTCAGCTCTCCAAGCCTAGTCCCGATCATCCTCACCGTTGACCGTCATTGACCACCAAGCAACCTGCACAACAATAGACAAGCAAATCGAATCCGGGAACAAGTTCTTCACAACTTGACCCCGTTAGTCAAAACATGCATCATGCAATACATATGCATCGAAACTCATGACTTTGACCTAACCAGCGAACAACGCCGCCATACGAAGGCCGACGTTCAAGTGACAATCGGTCGACCGCCCCTCGGGGCGGTCGAACCGCCGACTTGCCGGTCGGACCGCTGACCATAGGCGGTCGACCCACCGAAGGACTTAGTCGATTTTCAACCCCGAAAATCCGAAACCTCGGAAACTTTAAACCAATAGAACTTTTGACTGGAGACTCCAAAAATTATAGGACCAAGAGCAATAGAATCCCCTCTCTTGCCTACACCCTCTATTTTTGGCCCAGCTCATTTTGACACATATGGTCACAGCCGGTCCGACCGCCGCTCATGGCCGGTCCGACCGATTTGGGACCGGTCGGACCGCCATGCTATGGCGGTCGACCGCTCATCACTGACGATTTCGAAACTTTGTCGAAAACACGTGAAACGATAAACCATTAACGCCATTGCCAATTGTCACATCATCCTAAGATCTGGAGCATATCCCCACGATATCCACAATCTCCGCCTTGATAAACACATTGGCAATAATCCAGAAAATGTAATTTGGGGGTTTGAAAAGTAAAATACTTTCGTTTTCGCACAAAGGTACAACTTGGTCCATAAGCAAGAGAAAGCAATGGAAATGACCAAGCTGGCATCAGAATAGCATAGGCTTGTGAGATAAGACAAAAGAAAGCATAAAAAACTTTAATTTCTAGAAAAAGGTCAAAAATCTCACTTAAGGTCCATATGAAAGAACAATTGTTCAATTGACCTTTGATCATTGTGAAGAGTAATAAATGCAATTCAAGTTCAGAAGAATCAATAATAAAATAAGAATGCAATTCAATAATGAGAGACCATGTGAGAGGTCCTCCACTCTGAGTGATGAGTATTTGACAAGTGTGTTGATTAGATTGAGAGTTGGGTTTTTAGGTTTGAATTTTAAAATTTGAGTCGGGAAATCGGAACTACATTGTGTATGGGCGGAAGTTCGATAAATCGAACTACGGCGTTGGAAATAGGATCTTCCGATTAATCTGGGTTTTGGTCTCGGCTGAAGGAAATCGGAACTTCCGCTCAAGGGGTAGCGGAGTGTCCGATATTTCTGGCATTAAGTGTTCTCTGAGTTGCTAATCGGAATTAAATATCTGGAAAGTCGGATGTTCCGAATATCGGAAGTACCGCAGTGTTGAGTGCGGAACTTCCGATAATCCTGACGAGCGGATGTTAGAAATCGGAACTTCATTTGTGGTAAATCTTGGAACTTCCGATTGTGTCGAGCTATGCGAAGAAGAATATTTTGTGTTTTTGATTTTGTATGAGTTTGAGTCTTATACAAATATTGATGCTATGATATTGTGCAATGCTATGTGATGTGTTTTTGTCTGTGTTGACTGTAGGGCATCAAGATGGAGTCGTGGAGAGACACGTGGACCGGACTAGGCGCAGGAGGCGTTGAGGTCGAGCGGTCGGGATGTGTCGAAGGCGGCGTGAATCTTGAAGCGGTTGCGAGTCGTGCACAACAAGGTGTACGGAGGCTTCGGAAGGTGCGCAAAGGCGAAAGGGTCTTTTCGCAAAGCGGCAAAAGTGGAGGCGGTTCCGTTCAGGTGTAGCGGGCTTAATGGGTTGGAGGCCCATTAGCAAAGGCTATAAATAGGGGAGAACCCTGGAGTTAGGGTTAGACTTTGAGAGAGAAAATTAGGGTTAGCCTTAGCAAAAGGGTTTGGTTTGCTTTTTGAGAGTTTGTTGAGTTGAGAGGATGAACTGAAAATCTTTGTAATCTTTCCTCTGTGTTTCCTCTGTAATCTCTTGATTCTATCAATGAAACTCTAAAGTTTTGATTACTCGTTTATGCCTCTCTTATTCCTTTCCTGTTCTTGTTGAATATTTAGGTTTTGATGCATCTTTCGATTCGTCCTATGAAATAGCTTGAAACTTGATATCTAGAGTCGTTTTAATATTGCTAATGCATCCTCAAAGTTTCATGAACTAAGAATCGAGAATCTTGTCTATCGTGGGTTTTGGTCTTTCTTGCCCTTCTTCAAGAAATCCGATTTTGGCTTGTTTGTTGAATCTTTGTTTGCGATTCTTCTCCATGAGGTCAAGATGTAGCTTAGGATGATGTCCTGTGAAACTTGACCAGAGAAGAGCATTCAAGATTTAGCACTTTGGATTTTGGGAAAACCCGGCGATTGTTCTTGGTCGGGACAATCGAACTTCCGATTGTCCAAGGCGAATTATCATGAGCGGAACTTCGCACTTACCGGAACTACGGAGTGCGGAACTACTGCGGGTAGAATCGGATCTTCCGATTTTTGATGTAAGAATGAAACCTGTTTTAGTTCTCTGATTTTGTGTTACTCATCTTGAGAGGGTTTTGTAGATCTTGTTTAAATACATTAAAAGGGGAGCTCTTAATTTTAAGGCACCATTCACCCCCCCTCTGTTGCCATTTCGGTCCTTCAATTGGTATCGAGCGGTTAGCTCTTCTTGATAGATCTTAACGGTCGGTTGAGCCATGGCAACGGACAAGTATTCCACCAAGCCTCCAGTTTTTATGATCTGGATTACCCCTTCTGGAAGAGCCGAATGGAAACTTACATCCAGGCTCAGGGGTATGCCATCTGGAGAAAGGTGAAGGTTAGATTTCTTTGTTCCTGCCGATGAGAACATCAATGCTGGAAACATGGCGATGTTGAGGCAAATGCTAAGGCAAGGAACATAATCATTCGTGGTTTAAGCGTAGTGAGTTTGATCGTATTTCTCATTTGATTTACGCTTATGACATCAGGTGACCCTCGATGCATACCATGAGGCACTACCCGATTAAGGCGGTTCGACAAGACCGTTCAAGCGTGAATCTGAGAAATTTGAGATGCTTTTGGTGAATCTCTTGGCGAGTGCTTTTCGGCGTTTTCACAAGATTTTGAGCAACCTCCGCGGTCGGTCTTACATACCCGACTCGGATAGCGCCGACAGATGCTTTACGCACTTGATCTTCGTGTTTGGGAGATGAAAGTGACTACCATCAAAGATAGCACGGACCTCGACCACGACTCTTGATGCGCTTTACTCGCGTCTCAAGACTCACGAGATTGACATTGTCTCTCGAAGGTCGAAGTCACGATCGATGGCTTTAGTCGATCCTACTGGATCTTCTTACGAGTCGTCGTGGGTTCTCCTAGCTGCTCTCGTGACATAGCGATGATCGGTTAGAGCGACTTGAGGATGAGCAACTAGCCCTCCTAGCTCGGAAGTTTTCTCATGCTTACAAGAGGAGGAGGGATGGTAAAAGAGGAGGTCTGTGATTTGTTTCGAGTGTGGTGGCCCCAACCACATCCGAGCAAACCGTCCCAAGCTTGGGAAGGGCAAAGGTGACTATGGCGGTCCAAGCAAGAACGACTACATCGACAAGAACCGCAACACGAAGCCCTCGGACTGATCAAGGCAAGAAGAAGTTCCACAACTTTGGGAAGGCAAAGAAGTCATTCCATCGCGTCCTCACCGCCTCGACAGGCTGGACACCCGGCGAGGTGGAGGGGTGGAGTAACGATGATGGGAAGGACAATCATGATCCCAAGGACGACGGCAACTTCTCGGCATGTGCTTCATGGCCCTCGGGCGAATCGAGCGACAATGGTGTACTCCGACTCGAGCGAGGTTAGTCCCACTTACGACCCGACCTTAATGATGCTTTTCTTAAGCTAGGTAGATTTCATGCTAAGTCTAGGGCTAAGTGTTCTGTGTTGGAGAAGGAAGTAGCTAGACTATCACGGGAGCTTACTTTACTTACATCTGCTCCCTCCCGTGATGATTGTGACACTTGCCGTGCTTTGCTTGATGACATGGAAAAACTAAGGACCTTGCATGATAGTGTGTCCTCTGAACTTGACATGATTAAGGTAGAGAACATTAGCCTTCTTGCTGAATTAGAGATGAGTAGGGTAGCACCTCCTGCATCCACTACTATTGAGGCTACTGCTTGCACCTCATGTGAGGTTAAGGACAATTCGTTTAGAGGTCTTTATACCATGTTGCTTGATCTGCCTGAAACTTGTGAAAATTGTAATAATCTCAAGATGAACCTAAAACGGGCAGATCACAAAATTGCTGAATTCCAAGCTGCGCTACTAGAGCCTATTGTTTCTTGTTTAAAGCTGTCCTAAGTTAGCTATTTGAACTAGAATCTGTATCTAAGCAGTTTCAAGAAATGATTGATCACAGTAACAAATTGGCTCAGTATGCTTCTAAGGATCTTGTTAGCTCACCATGCAAGCAATGTAATAAACTAAAATGTGATTTGATTGCTTTGGATGAAAAATGTGTGAAGATAACTAAGGACCTTCTAGAGACACAATCATCCGCTTGTATTGTGTGTCTTTGGGAAGAAGTCTAAGGGTTTGGTAGAGATGCCTAGTAACGTGAACCAATCATTAGCGTGATGGATTGTTCCCCAAAGTCGGTGTGCGTGCACAAGCCAATCTTTCCTCTGTTGTTGGTTCTTCTTACGCTCCCTTACCTTCTCTTTGTCTCTTCTTCCCCTGCTCTTCTTGCACCTCTCTCTTCAGAGTGTCGGTATCTTATGAACACTCTCGAGAAGTTTGTAGGAGGCAAGAAGAAGCTCAATCTCATTCTAGACAAATCTAAAATTTCTGATTTAATCGGGGTCTAGGATATGATATCGAGGAGGATATGAGGAAGCATCCACTGCCGTGCTCAAAACCATAGCACGGTGTGATCAAAACTAAGCCCGGACCGAGAAAGTAAATTTTAAGTCGTGGGTTTTGTTCAAAGGATTTCGACAACAAGGTGATTCCACTGCGGCTTGGCCTCTCGGAGGCGAAGTATCATTGCACCTTCTCGTCGAAAGATGGACATTTAGTTGATCATTGCTTGAGCGCCAAGATCGCGTAGAGATCGTGTTGAGTCTCTTAGGCACATTGTGGTCAGCCCGGATCTTGAGTGCACCTAAGACCAACACGAGGTTTAGATTTGTTCCATCGATGATTTTGGGCAGCATCGAGGACTTGGTTTTTCCGAGTTTTACGAGTTTCGTCCTCATGCTCCCTTTGGTCGTAACTCCGCCGTCACGAGGGTAGATCTCGTTTTCCTTTCGAGATAGCTACCATGGCGAGATCAAGATGTTATCGCACTTCGACTCGCTCTTCCATAGCGATCGGATTCAAAGAACAGTGAGATCTTTTGACTTGTTGAGTGACGAGAGCGTAGGGTAGGTAGAGGTCGGTCTTGCTTGACTACTTCATCATTCGCCGTGTTACTCAAGATTGGGTGCCAAAATCACTTGTTGATTCACCCCAAGATCTTGAGACTTTACACTCTGCTTGACTCGTGGTCACCGGCCGGAAGGAAAGGTCCGGATTGTAGACTCGGTTGTTCACGTCATATGACCGTGAGTCTCGTTGGTTTTCTTCCTAGCCCGCGCCGTGTGATGAGACGATCACCTTGGAGATGCTTCATTTGGGCGTCATCGCTAAAGGTACTGTGAGCATTAATGATTCTTTTATTTTAAAAGATGTTGCCTTAGTAAGTAAGCTGCAGTATAATCTGCTTTCAGTCTCTCACTTACCGATGTCGGTTTCGAGGTGAGCTTTAAGAAAAACAATTGCAAAATTCTTGATTCTTCGGGTAGTCTAGTTTGCGGGATTTCTCGATATGGGAGGATCTTTCGTGCTGATTTTTCTGGATCTTCTGGTGATCCTCTCCGATGTTTAATTGCTTCTGAATCTCGTGATTTGACTTTCTGGCATAGGAGACTTGGTCATATAGGATTTGATCATCTGACCCGAGTTAGCGGTCACGATCTCATTCGTGGTTTGCCGAAACTCAAAATGGTCAAGGATCTTGTTTGTGCTCCTTGCCAGCACGGCAAAATGGTTGCTGCTTCACATCCTCCGATTCTGATGACTATGACAGATGCACTGTGTCAAGCGCTCCATATGGACACTGATGGGACCGGCTAGAGTGCGATCGATGGGAGGAAGTGGTACATACTTGTCGTGGTCGATGACTTCTCGAGGTATTCTTGGGTATTTTTCTTAGCCTCGAAGGATGAGGCGTTTACTCTTTTCGTGGTCTTTTAGTAGGCTTCTGTTGAGCTCCCGGTGCATTACGAGCAATTCATGACCGATAATGGCACCGAGTTCAAGAATTCCTACTTTGAGAGTTTTGTGGTGAGGCAGTGTAGAGCACCGGTTCTGCGTCTCCTTACGCCCCCAACAAAATGGCGTTGTGGAGAGGAAGAACCGTACCTTGGTCGAGATGGCGGGACGATGCTTGATGAGTACTCTACACCTAGGAAGTTTTGGGTGAGGCAATTGCTACGCTTGTCATGTTTCTATGAGTTTTTCTTGGGCACTCTTGCATCGCACTTCTTATGAGTTGAGATATGGGCGAAAACCCAGCGTCTCGCATTTTCGTGTGTTTGGTTGCAAGTGTTTTATTCTGAAGTCTGGGAACCTAGATAAGTTCGAGTCACGATCTTGTGATGGGATCTTTCTGGGTTACTCGACTTCTTCTCGTGCCTATAGAGTGCAGGCTGCGAGTCTAGTAAATTGTTAGAGACCTGTGAGGTGACCTTTGATGAGGCAAGTCCGGGGACTAGGCCTGATATCTCAGGTTCCCTAGAGCAGTCTGAGTCCATCTTTGTGGACGAAGAGGAAGACGGAGATGAAGGTTGTCTACCTGATCCAGTTCTTCCTCCTCCTCTTGAGGTGCCTTCTTCCACCGCACCTCGAGGAGATCACCCTTACCTTACGCTTCTTCGAAGCTAGTGGCTCTGTCCTATCTCAAATGCGCTAATGAGGTAGAGGCCACTTTTCATCTCACCTGGACCTCCAAGACACATTCAAAAGGACCATCCTTCAGAGCAGATAATTGGAGATCTTTTTGAGCGAGTCACTCGTTCAAAAACGGGCATATCTCTATTCTATCTCCATTCTGCCTTTGTTGCCTCGTTTGAGCCCAAAGGCGTTTGTCATGCTCTTTTCGATGAGTCATGGACTAACGCCATGCACGAGGAATTGGAAAACTTTGAAAGGAACAAGGTGCGGTCCTTGTTGAGCCCCTCAAGGTCACAATATCATTGGGACCAAATGGGTGTTCAAGAACAAGCAAAGTGAAGATGGGTTAGTCATTGAAACAAGGCTAATTGGTAGCTCGTGGGTACTCTCAAGTTGAGGTTCTAGATTTGAAGAGACTTTTGCCCTGTAGCTAGACTTGAAGCCATTAGAATCTCGCTTGCCTTTGCGGACTTCTAAGGGTTTCAAGCTCTACCAGATGGATGTCAAGAGTGCCTTCCTCAATGGCCTTATTGAGGAAGAAGTCTATGTGAGACTGACCTCTGGTTTCGAGAACCCCAAATACCCTAACCATGTCTCTGAGCTTTCCAAAGCCTTGTATGGACTCAAGCGAGCTCCCGAGCTTGGTATGAAAGGCTTAAGTCCTATCTCATTTGAGCCATGGTTTTGAGATGGGTAAAATTGACAAGACCTTGTTCATCCGCCGCCTTGGCACCGATCTTACGCTCGTCGGATCTATGTGGATGACATTATCTTGGCGGCTCCTCGCATGCTCGTTTCCAGTTTTCCGATGTCATGAGCTCGGAGTTTGAAATGAGCATGATGGGCGAGTTGAGCTTCTTCCTTGGCTTCCAAATCAAACAGACTCGGGAGGGCACCTTCCTTCATCAAGGCAAATACACTCGAGACCTCCTGAAGCGTTTCGACATGAATGATGGAAAGCCGATATCAACTCCAATGGCATCTGGTGCTCTGGATCCAGATGAAGACGGCGAACCTGTTGACCAAAAGGATTTCAGGAGCATGATTGGCTCTCTCTTGTACCTCACAGCCTCGAGACCAGACATACACTTTTCTGTGTGTCTTTGTGCTCGGTTTCAGGCTTCTCCTCGCGTATCTCACCGTCAGGCGGTGAAGCGCATCTTTCGGTACCTTCGAGCTACCATTGACTATGGCATCTGGTACTCTTCCTCTTCTTGTCTATCTCTTAGAGCTTTCTCCGATGCAGACTTTGCTGGCTGTAGGATAGATAGGAAGAGCACTTCTGGCACTTGCCAATTCATTGGCACTTCTCTCGTCTCCTGGTCGTCGAGGAAGCAATCCGGTGTGCGCGATCCACTGCAGAGGCCGAGCATGCGTTCTGCGGCCGATTGTTTGTAGCCAAGTGCTTGGATGGTCTCGACCCTGCAGGATTTCGGGCTATCTATTGACTGCGTTCCACTCTTTTGTGATAACACGTCTGCAATTTGCATTGCCAAGAACCCAGTGCAACATTCTCGGACCAAGCATATTGATATCAGATATCACTTTCTTAGAGACCATGTAGAGAAGGGTGACATTGTGCTCCAGTTTGTGGAGAGTGAGCACCAGTTGGCTGATATCTTCACTAAGCCTCTGGACAGCTCTCGGTTTTATTTCTGCGGAGAGCTTGGGGTGGTTTGTCCTTACAATTTCTTTGTGAGGGGAGCGTTGTGCTACTACTGTATTATATTATATTATATTATATTATACGCTTATCGCTTTCGGTTTCATTTCTTTTAATATTTCGGGTCGAAGTCCTTCCAGCATAGGTTAGAGTGTTTCTCTTGCCACATTGCTTTGACTGCTACTTCTTGTCTTGTGCTTCTAGGATGCTGCTTATTAGCTGTCTCTTCCCTCTCTAAGTAGAGCTTACTCACTTCTTATAGGTTCTAGCAGGGGTCGGGCCACCCTTGGGTAGACAGGGACAGTGTTTGCTCCTTAGTGTTTGTGTAGATCAGCTAATAGTCCTAGAATCATATGGGGTAGATAAGAATCTGTCTGAGCGATAGTTTTCTCTATATCTTTTCTATGCTCTAAAGGACTGCCTTTTCTATTTTACTTATCAGATTCTCGTTTTGTTCCTTTGGTTCAGGGGGAGTTATTCTTGGTTATTCCATACTCTTAATTTTGTCATAACTCAACTTTGAATTAAAAGATGCATCTCATTTCGAAGGAATCTGGATTTTGTGCATTTCATTCCGCATTGCATTATAATCAAATGGAGCCTTGTTTATTATCCCTTATGATATGTTTTCACTGTTTTACATCTTGCCATGATTTATGCTAAACTGCTAGATCTATCATGACTTTTTATGTGTAGTTTAGTCTTTGCCTTGCTAAGGTATTTAAAATGCTAAACTTGAATTAAAATCTTGTCATGATAGCTCTTGAGACTAGTCCGTTGAAACTATCTTTTTATGATTTTCGCCATGTAAGTAGGTGAGTTGAGTCTGAATCTCTTTTGAACTTTTGAGTAAGCTATGTCGGTTTGTTAAGAAACATGACTTATCTCTAATCACTTGGTCTAAAACTTCAAAAGCAAAATGATCTCTTTTGTGCGAAAAACTGATCTCACCAAATCTTTCTCATGAGACGGCTTGCCATTGCACTAGGCATGAACTCGGGGAGCCTTGGATGACCTAAGATCACCTCCTTAAGTCCATTGCTTGGAGTGGTCGCATAAGGCTTGGGATCTAGCACATGGCTAAAAAAATGGTTGAAGCTCGGGAGGCGGTTGTGGATGGCACCTAGTCCGAGTTTGCTTTCTTGAGATAAAACCATAAAAGTCTTGAGAAAAGAAAAATGTGCTAAAATTGCTTATCTTCAAAGAGACCGAGTTCGGATAAAATGAGTCCTTCTTCAATGGTAGCACTCTAAAGCTGCTTGATATGAGTCTTCTTGGTTCAACTTAGATTATTTGACATGGCTTGCATCATCCTTGGATATCTTTAGCTAGATTTCAATCTTGACTTAATTGTCCTGCTAAAGAATTGGATCATTAATCAGATTATGGATTTTCTGTCTTAGCTATTCTCTACATCAATTGTCATGATCTTGATAGCATTCTTCTGAGTTATGGCTTGGTGTAATTCTCTAATAATCATTTTGGATAATCTACATGGCTCCTAATGCTTAAAATGAACTTCATATAGTCTTTTCCTCCCTTTTCTACATATTGATGATTTTATTGCCAAAGGGGGAGAATTTTTGTGAGAAAAAGCCTTCTGGAGAAAAGCCTTGAGTTTTGTGCGAAAATTGCTCAGTTTTGTGCGAAAATTACTCCTTCATCTCATCTCAAGTCTTTCTCTTTTGTCAACTTGGTCTTGAGCTTAACTACTCTTGTTCAGACCTTGGTTGACTTTAAACTCAAACTCATCTTATGCTTTTTCGGTGATTGTCAATATACTCATCAAGGGGAGATTGAGAGACCATGTGAGAGGTCCTCCACTGAGTGATGAGTATTTGACAAGTGTGTTGATTAGATTGAGAGTTGGGTTTTTAGGTTTGGGACTGTTTTCGGGTGAGTCGGAAATCGGAACTACATTGTGTATGGAGCGGAAGTTCGATAATCAGAACTACTGGCGTTGGAAATAGGATCTTCCGATTAACTGGTTTTGGTCTCATTGAAGGAAATGGAACTTCCGCTCAAGGGTAGCGGAGTGTCCGATATTTCGGCATTAAGTGTTCTCGAGTTGCTAATCGGAATTAAATATCGGAAAGTCGGATGTTAGAAGATCGAAATACCGCGATGTTGAGTGCGGAACTTCCGATAATCTGACAGTCGCGGATGTTCGGAAATAGGAACTTCATTTGTGGTAAATCTTGGAACTTCCGATTGTGTCGAATGCGCGAGAAGAATATTTTGTGTTTTTGATTTTGTATGAGTTTGAGTCTTATACAAATATTGATGCTATGATATTGTGCAATGCTATGTGATGTGTTTTTATCTGTGTTGATCTGCGGGCATCAAGATGGAGTCGTGGAGAGACACGTGGACTGGACTAGGCGCAGGAGGCGTTGAGGTCAGAACGGTCGGGATGTGTCGAAGACGGCGTGAATCTTGAAGCGGTTGCGAGTCGTGCACAACAAGGTGTACGGGAGGCTTCCAGAAGGTGCGCAAGGGGCGAAAGGGTCTTTTCGCAAAGCGGCAAAAGTGGAGGCGGTTCCGTTCGGGTGTAGCGGGCTTAATGGGTTGGAGGCCCATTAGCAAAGGCTATAAATAGGGGAGAACCCTGGAGTTAGGGTTAGACTTTGAGAGAGAAAATTAGGGTTAGCCTTAGCAAAAGGGTTTGGTTTGCTTTTTGAGAGTTTGTTGAGTTGAGAGGATGAACTGAAAATCTTTGTAATCTTTCCTCTGTGTTTCCTCTGTAATCTCTTGATTCTATCAATGAAACTCTGAAGTTTTGATTACTCGTTTATGCCTCTCTTATTCCTTTCCTGTTCTTGTTGAATATTTAGGTTTTGATGCATCTTTCGATTCGTCCTATGAAATAGCTTGAAACTTGATATCTAGAGTCGTTTTAATATTGCTAATGCATCCTCAAAGTTTCATGAACTAAGAATCAGAGAATCTTGTCTATCGTGGGTTTTGGTCTGATACGGCACAAATTAGAGATCCCTAATTTGTACGCGAGTTGGCCCGATCTTTCACGGAACAATTATGCAGCAAGAACTCCTTTCCCTTGTACGCAATCAAATAGCAGCAACCCCTTTGCTTCCGTTGGCCAAGTACCAGAACAGCAAGCCAACAATCGGATTGATATGTGTGTGTAGACGAACACAGTCCTCTCCAGATGAATAGCTAGCTCTACGTGACTTGTATTCTTCAATCAATATGAGTAGCAGCAAGCACCAATTAGTCAAAGCATTAACTAATGAATGAATGAACAATAGATGCAATAAACCATTCGGACTTGATTTGAATCGTGACACTCCAATCCAAAAAGCAGAAGACCAAATTGTGATTAATGCTTTCGTCGGCAATCAATATAGATGAGTCGTGAGCGACGTGGTCTGGAATAACTCGACACGACGGCGACTCCACCCGAGCGCACAAAGAAGACACGAGCGGATTGAGGGGATCACACGATCCTGCAGTAAACACCCAACACGGCGATTGGATGACACACGCAACAATGAAATCCTAGGAAGGAATTCACATAAGCGAGGCACACGATATGGCGCCATCAAGCGGCGATTTTCTAGATTCTTTTTCTTAACGCAAAACCTCTCCCCTTCCATGATGTTTAGGACCTGACTTTATAGGCCACACACACGCACGCTATCTTGAATTGGACTCGGAAACGAACTAAAAAAGAAACAGACACACGCAGCTAATGTTCGATATGGACAGGAACACACACGTAATGTCCGACATGGACACATTCAAATATTAATCTCTAATAAAACTTAGACTCCTATTTGGATTAAAAAGGAAAGCTATATTTAATAAACAACAGGACTCTGACTCAATTAATTGGAATAATATGAGAACCCACGTAGAAATAATTCTTTTTTAGCCGTGACTTAGCTCGCCTCGGACATCCTCGCACACGTGCACAACACTGCGCAAAATTGGAGTAGCACATGGGGCCGTATCATCCCCTCCCCCTTGAAGCAAAGCCGTCCTCGGCTTTGGGGTAATCTTCAAAGCTTTCTTCTTCTTTGCCGAAATTTTTGTCACTTTGATTGCATTCTCCATCATTGGTTTAAGCACATGTCGCTTCCCGTGATGCGCAAAAGAATAGGTGTTAGACCGTCCATTATGTGTAGCATTATGATCATATTGCCACGGCCTACCCAATAGCAACCCACATGCATCCATTGGCACGACATCGCAATCCACCTTGTCAACATAATCACCAACGACGAACGGAACACGCACCTTATGAGTTATTTTCAACCTCCCGGAGTTATACAACCACTCCACGTAGTGCGGTTGCGGATGCCTCCACGTGGACAGCCCCAAAGCGTACACCAAATCTTTGCTAATCACATTGGTAAAACTCCCACCGTCAATGATTAGCTTGCATACTTTCTCCTTGATCTTGCACTCCGTTTGAAAAACATTCCACCGTTGCCCTTTAGCTTCAATTTCAGCACTTTGCACCTTTCGAACTAGCATATTCAAACCACTTGGAAAGGGCAAAGCATCAATAAATATTCCTTTTTCAGGAGAACAAACAACGGTCTCTATTTTTTTGACTCGTCGTGTTCAGACTCGCTACTAGAGCTCTCCGTGACATAACCTTCCCCAGTGAGCAGCACTTTTCGCGGATTTGGACAATCACGCATCATGTGTCCTCTTCCTTTGCACTTGAAGCACTCAATATTACTAGTGCGAGCGAGAAGAAAATGCACTAGAATCAGCTTTAGAGGCTTCTTTACCTCCATGACTCATGACTTCGACACCTCCATTGACATAGCCCCGGCTGTCCGGTGTGATGATGTCACCTTGGGGCTTGCGCCAATATCATCTCCTTGCTGTTGTGGACGCCTCCACGTACTGTTGTGGGTAGTGCGACTGCCACGGGCTTGACATTGCAAAAGACGTTGTTCAGACCGCACCGCATGATGCACAAGGTCTTGTAGATTGTTGTAGTCCGACGACTCCGTCTTTTCTTGCACATCATCATTCAAACCCTCAAAGAAGCGAGCCATGGTCGCCTCCTCAGGTTCGTTCACGCCCGTACGTATCATAAGAATCTCCATCTCCTTGTAGTAATCATCCACAGACAAGGAACCTTGACGAAGTCGCTGCAACTTCGTGTGCAAAGTTCGAGTGTAGTGCACCGGCACAAACCGCCGCTTCATGATGTTCTTCATATGTTCCCATGTATCGGGTCGTCCTCCGGCACGGCACAATTGGTTCCACCAAACAAGAGCATATTCAGTGAACTCAATTGATGCAGAACGTACCTTCTTCTCCTCAGTGAAATTGTGGCTATCAAAAATTTGATCCACCCGCATCTCCCACTCTAGGTACACATCTGGATCTGTACGCCCATTAAATGTCGGCATGGAAATTTTTAGCCTACCCATGCCATCGTCGTCGCCTGGAGTTAGGGTTAGACTTTGAGAGAGAAAATTAGGGTTAGCCTTAGCAAAAGGGTTTGGTTTGCTTTTTGAGAGTTTGTTGAGTTGAGAGGATGAACTGAAAATCTTTGTAATCTTTCCTCTGTGTTTCCTCTGTAATCTCTTGATTCTATCAATGAAACTCTGAAGTTTTGATTACTCGTTTATGCCTCTCTTATTCCTTTCCTGTTCTTGTTGAATATTTAGGTTTTGATGCATCTTTCGATTCGTCCTATGAAATAGCTTGAAACTTGATATCTAGAGTCGTTTTAATATTGCTAATGCATCCTCAAAGTTTCATGAACTAAGAATCAGAGAATCTTGTCTATCGTGGGTTTTGGTCTTTCTTGCCCCTTCTTCAAGAAATCCGATTTTGGCTTGTTTGTTGAATCTTTGTTTGCGATTCTTCTCCATGAGGTCAAGATGTAGCTTAGGATGATGTCCTGTGAAACTTGACCAGAGAAGAGCATTCAAGATTTAGCACTTTGGATTTTTGGGAAAAACCCGAGCGCGATTGTTCTTGGTCGGGACAATGGAACTTCCGATTGTCCAAGGAGACTATCTGCAGCGGAACTTCGCACTTACCGGAACTACGGAGTGCGGAACTACCGCCGGGTAGAATCGGATCTTCCGATTTTTGACAGAACAGAATGAAACCTGTTTTAGTTCTCTGATTTTGTGTTACTCATCTTGAGAGGGTTTTGTAGATCTTGTTTAAATACATTAAAAGGGGAGCTCTTAATTTTAAGGCACCATTCACCCCCCTCTGTTGCCATTTTGGTCCTTCAAATAAGAAAATAAGAATGAAAGAACAAGTGCAACACAATATCACCCTTCTCGACATGGTCTCTAAGGAAGTGATAGCGAATGTTTATGTACTTGGTCCTAGAGTGTTGCACAGGGTTCTTAGCAATGTTAATAGCAGAAGTGTTATAACAGAAAAGAGGAACACTAGCAAAATTTAACCCATAGTCCTTAAGAGTGGATACCATCCACAAAATCTGACTATAGCAACTAGTGACTACATATTAAACCAATGATGGATTGTGCAACAGAGGACTGCTTCCTAAAAGACCAAGAAACATGAGAAGTGCCTTGGAAGTGACAAGTGCCCGAGGTACTCTTCCTATCAAGTCGACAGCCCACAAAATCAGAATCAGAAAACCCCCGAATAGACAAAGAAGAAGAGCAGGAGTACCAAATGCCATACTGGAGGGTAGAGTGTAAATACCTGAATATGCGCTTAACAGCTTGGCGATGGAAAGCTCTCGGAGATGCCTGAAACCTCGAGCAAAGGCAGACATTGAAGTGGATGTCCGGTCTTGAGGCCGTCAGGTACAGGAGGGAGCCGATCATGCTGCGGTACTCGCGTTGATCCACAGCTTCTCCTTCCTTATCTGGATCCAGCGATCGAATAGCGATAAGTCGCCGTGGGAGTGGCGATCGGCTTGCAGTCACCCATGTCGAAGCGTTTGAGCAGATCCTTAGTATACTTCGTTTGATGGATGAAGATCCCTTCCTTACATTGCTTGATTTGAAGCCCCAGAAAGTAATTGAGCTCTCCCATCATGCTCATCTCAAATTCCCTGGACATAGTCTCAGAAAAGCTGGAAACAAGATCATGAGAAGAACCACCAAAGATAATATCATCAACGTAAATCTGAGAAAGTAAGAAGTGATTGCCACGCCTAAGAATGAACAAGGTCTTATCTACCTTACCCATCTCAAAATCATTCTTAAGCAAGAAGGTCTTAAGCCTATCATACCAGGTTCTAGGGGCTTGTTTAAGACCATACAAGGCTTTGGACAGCTTGAAGACATGATGTAGGTTCTTGGGATTCTCAAAGCCTGGGGGTTGCCTAATGTAACATCCCAAAATTTGGTTTTTCAAAAATCTTTTGAGTAGTTTAGGTCCCTGGAAAATTTAACCAATTTTATTTGAATTAATAAAGCTTAACTGGGAATTTTCTAAATTAAAAATATTTAATATGACTAATCTAAACATCAATTTTAAGAAAAACAGTTTTTGTTGGATTCCTTGTGCTCCAAGGAATTTTTGTGTATTTTGTTGGATTTTTCTGATTTTATTTGCTATTTATTTGACCTCTTTTGAATTTCCATCCATTTCTTAAATCAGAAATTCAAGTGTTATTCTAATTTCCTTGTGGGCCGAATTTGGCTCGGCCCACTTCTCCTCCTCTCTCCTCCGGTCCAACAGTAGCCCTTCCCACCTCCTTCGCCCGATCACCGCCCTTGGCCCGGCTCCATTTCGCCTGACCGAGCCTAGCGCGCCAAACCCTAATGCCACTGTGGGCCACATTGTCGCCGAGCCGCCAGATCTCCCGGGCCCGCAAGTCACCGCCGTCGCCCGCGACGCTGTAGCCGACGCGAACTCCGCCACGCCGCTTGAGTCGTGGCCGACTGGACTCGGCCCGCGCCGCTGGGAGTCCGCCTCCAAAGACGCACGCCGAGGCACTATAAAGCCGCCACCCTTGCGCGCAGATCCGCTCGGCCCGACCCGCCGCCCTCGTGCCTAGCTTTCCCTCCGCGAGAGACCTCGCCAACCGCCGCCGGGTTGATCTTCTTCGTGGCCGTGGCCGCCAACTTCTTCCGCTCTCGCCGTTGAGGCCTCCCGAGCCGGCGTCGGCGTCACCTTAGTCGCTGCCCTCCTCCTTCGTGTGCCGCCACCATCGGGACCTCCTCGCCTTCCATCTCCGTAGCGCACCTCATCTTCAACGACTCCGACGCCGCCTTCAAAGCCGCGTTCGCCACTTCCAGAAGCTCGCGCGAAGGGACACCACCATCGTGATCCTCGTGTGACGTTCTACCCGGTGCTCCTTCCCATCTCCGGCGCGCCACATCGTCATCATCACCGACAACCGAGCATGCGCCGCCGCTCTTACGCACGGCGATGGTGCGCCGACTTCGCCGGTTGTCGCGTCACCAAGACCCTACGCCTCGTCGTTCGCATTTTGGTGGCCCCTTGCATTGTCGCGACCGCAACTCCGCGAGCCGCAAGCCCGAAGCGCCGCCAGACCACCGTGCCGTGCTCGTGTGCTTTGCCAATGCCACGCCACCCGCCACCTCATTGCCACGCATCGACCTATCCTTGCCATCTCAGCATTCGTGTGCACGTGGTCGCATTGTCATCGCCATGTGGCAGACCTATCCAAACCCTAAACCCAGTGCTGAGTGGACATGGTTCTCCATGGACCAAGTCATTTACACATGGGCCCCGTTTGATAGTGCACTGTTATGTGAACCAGGTGCACGGTGGACCCAAGCCCTAGCCTGCGGACTCGGTCTATAGACCGTGGGTCCCACCTGTCAGTCCCTCTGCCATTTTCCTGGATTTATTTTAATTCAGAATTTCGACGCTGACATCAGCCGACGTCATTATTCTGGATTTTTCAATAGAAAAATAATTCCAAAATTTCAGAAATTCCAATTTACGTTATTTTCTTTAGATTGGATCTTCCAGAGGCCATATCTTTTGCATCCGAATTCCGATTGAACCCATTCAAATTTCTACATTCATCTAAATTCAATATCTATCTTCCAGTAGCATTCAATTTCAATTTGGAGTTTATTTGATTTGTCTTTTGAATTTAGTTGTTTTTGCATTTTCTTTATCGTTAGACGTTGAAGTACCAGAATCGTCTGAAGGAGCTAAAGATCAAGGAAGTAGAAGATTGAAGATAAATAAAGACCATCATTAATATAGCAAGTCAAGTTATACCTTTGATCATATTGAACCCAGTTTTTAAAATACTTTGTTTCAATGTATTGCATTCTATTTCAAGTATTTATTTAAATGCTTTTGGGATAGTTATTAATCCAATTTGTTATATCCACCTTGTCTATTGTATGCCATGATCTTTTGTCACCCTAGGTTGATTCATTATTAGTTGGTATTATCGTAGCACCAACGTAGGTTGGTTAGATACGATTAGACTGCTTAGCCATGCCACGAGTCATCATTTCATCTGAGTCGCAATTATAAACTTGACTAAGTGATTATGAAACTGTGTGATGAAACTGTGTGTCTGTGTGTCTTTGTTACTCGTTGATGGCATGTGTTGCACTTAATCAACGGTGTGGAAAAGATTTAGACCGAGGCAAGTGGTGGATCTGTGTGAGCGGTGGAGGTGTGTGCTATAAACTTTGTGATTTGGGTTAAAATTGGAAGTCTTGCCTTAGTCAATTAAGGACTTAACTTTGTGCGCCATTGAACTGGGCCTTACTGTACGACCACATACCTAGTATGGGCTGGGCCTGACTTAGTAAGTTATGGAATCTTGACATTGACAACTCAGGTTGTAATTAAGCTATGTGATGGGCTGGAGGTGTGTACCGCTGTGTTTGGGTCACATCGCGGGACGGTTCATTGCATCCCCGCCCAACGGTGTGTGTCGTTCCAAGGGCTATGTGTACAAATTGACGGCGAGAAAGCACATCGAGAGTGTCATTGTTTGAGATGAAGTCTCGAAAGGTTTTGTTATGGTCATCTTGGCCCCACCGATTGTATCGTGTGGGTAAAGTGTCTGACCTCTGCAGAGTGTTTAATCAATCTATTCGAATAGCCGCGTCCTCGGATATGGACATGCTCGGGAATTTCACACGAGGGGTAGATTTTCATAAAACAATTGGAAAGGGTCAGCTGTGTGAGATAACTTGTGCAGCTGTGTGAATAACTTGATTAGACTGTGTGTCCTTTGTGAAATCAATTGTTAACTTATTATTGCCTATTTGTTTTGAATTATGCTTTCAATCTATTATTTGTATTCAATTGCAAATGTTGCATTTCTGCAAAATAACCACAGAAGCCATTCCTTTGGAATAAGCCATCATCTATAAATTGTATTCTGTGGTATGACTTGCGAGTACGGTGTGTACTCACTCTTGCTATAAACAATCAACAGAAGTGGAAGAATCATCAGTCAGCAAGGTCTACCTCAAGGATCATGGAGAACTAGGTCGCGCTACCCCAGTCGATTGCCTGTGGGCATATGGATGGGCTTCTTTGAGATTATTCCGTTACGTTCGCCGCAGCCTTTATTGAGCTATTTGTCTTCTGAGACATTAATTGTAAGCTTTGACCTTAAGGTCTTTACTCTGATAATTATTGTTATTTGTCTATTTATTAGTCCTCTTTGTATATGGAATTGATATTTCATCGATGTTGCCACTGTGTGCACTAGCGTGATCCTGGACTAGTGCAGTATACACAGAGGGTCCAGATTTGCATATTTGGGTCCCGACAGAGGTGGTATCAGAGCCATATCGACTGTAGGTCGTGACCTTAGTTAGAATGGCCGTGTTTAAGCAAAAGTTCAAAACTTATTTTACAAATGGAAAATCTTAATGATATGCTATTCTCATCTTGTCTAAATTCTATTATCTTCCACTCTAATAATTTCTCATCTATATTCTTTCTCACCATTTTGAGTATTAAGTTGGACCTCCTTTCCTCATAACTTCTATAGTTGTCGTCGTCTGTGCCAAATGTCTTGGTGGATGCCCAAGAGCTGTTTTGAACAACTCTTCAAAGACCATGCAACCAACAACAACGTGTCGACATTACTCCAAGTGTTCAAGACAAATTCGTCGCAAGAATTTAATACCAAGAAGAAGTTGTACGTCGCCCCTGTCTTTCTCCAAGATTCGCCTACAAGAATCACAAGCAGTCAACGTTGATGAAGACCATAACCAGTTCAAGTTTTCTTCAGACCAGCCATATAGGATAAATCAGTGTTTGTTCCTCCCATGTGTTGAGCCAAGTAGCCTAATTAAATTAGAGTTTAATCGACTAGACGATTAGATTTTCATGTTCTTTCTTCTGTGTGTAGTTTGGCTACGAGTTTTATGCTTCTTAATAGCTTTCCGGCTATTTGTGTATTCCTTGGTGTTTTCGGGTTAAACCTGCTCACTTAGTAGATTTTCTTCCCTTACCTTATGCTTTCCCTCTCATCTATTAGCCCTGGTCAGCCAGCAAATGAAGAACCCTAGTTAAGCTAACCTTGTCAGTAGTCTTGAAATAGTCTGTGTCAGCTCAGATCTTGTCAATCCCAGTGGACAGTTGTCAATACCAGGAGTAGCAGATCCAATCAAGACAATTTTGGTAACTCATACTCAATTCATGAACGCGATGATACAGAATATGAACAACATGATGACCCAACAGAATCAGTCTGTCGCTACCTTGGCCAATTTGTTGAATCAGAATAACCAAGCAAGACGTTTTTCCATCACCAGTCTCAGTACCAAAGTAGACGCCAACCAACAGCTATCACCAGAGCCAGCAGTGAAACATAAGAGCATGAACCAGTCTCCTGTCACCTAGAATCAGCTCAAGTCAGCAACGATGCAACTGTCGGACAGTAGTAACTTTTGAAAGGATGCACAAATCGTTACTATCCCAATGGCATACCCTCAGTTCAAGTTTGTGATGTTCATGATGACCAAACCGCCTATCTTTGAAGGATTTGTCAAACTCAAGGATGCAGAATATTGGATTCACACCATAGAAGTGAAGTTAATTGTTGTGCAATACAATGATAACGAGAAATTTTTCTATGCTGCTCATCAATTGGAAGGAGTTGCATTAGATTGGTGGAAAAACTTTCGTGCCACCCATCAGGACAAGTTGACCATAATTCGGTCAGAGTTTGCCCCAGCTTTTCGTCCGTAGTATCCAACATCAAGTAAGAGTGATCAAGAGGAACTTGCTATTTCGATGTCCTACATCCAAGCTAGCCATTGTCTGTTGAAGTGCCGCCATCCAGATAAGTTAGAAGATTTTGCATGTACCCATTGTGGAGAAATAGGCCATAGTGCCGAAGAACAATATCAATTATCCTAGTTGCGAAGGAAATCGTTCCGTTGGAGAATGTCCAATGAGCAAGATCAGATGTTTCTTATGTGAAGGCGATGATCATTGTCTGAGTCAGTGCCCATGTATTTAGTGTTGACTTTCGCAATACAATGTCAACATGAAAAATTTTCAAGTCGAAGTCAGAGCATTAGCAAAAGAAGGCAAACCATTGTCAGTGCAAGATATGTCAACTGAAGGATCATAAAGGCATAATGTTGACTTTGGTAACCAGCCTCAAGATAGAAGCCGGCCAGTATCATCAGTAGTGTGTTTCGAGTGTGGTAAGCAAAACCGCTATGCCCAGGGATGCCCTGCAACCCTCAAGGAGGATAGTCGTTCTGCCATAGCCCTGTCAGAAAATTTGCAAGATTCGACACGTTTATGCTACAACTGTCATGGGAAAAGGCCACAACATGAGCCAGTATCCTCAGAAGAACCAGCCACTCACTCCAGATGCCAGAATGTCAGAAGTCGTTTCGGTCAAGCTTGTAACACCCAGAGCAAGTCGTAAAACAGTAGGACCCGTTTGTCCAAAGAAGCAGTCAAAGAAGAGACGTTTGAACGATGATGTTATCAAGAAAGCCTAGATTGAAGATACCAGATTATGCAGTTATCATTGCAAGTGACCTATACAGCATGCAACTAGATCAGAAGTCAAGTTTGTCTTTTACTTGGTACCCAGGATCAGCCAACTCTTGAAGGATTTACATCATGGATGATATACGGCAAAAGTTGCCAATGAGTTTGCAAAAGTGATACAGTTGAGCAGATGACTTTCTCAGATAAAGGTAGTGTTAAATCAAATTGTCAGTTTGGCAAGCACCAATGTTTATTATAAAGTAAATTGTTAGCACAAGGATGTGCGAGAATTTCAGTTTATTCAAGAGCTAATCCCAGAACCTCAGAATCAGCCTGTTTGAGTTTTGAGGGAGAACTGCAATTTTCTTTAAGATCATCCATGAACAAAACAGTGTCAGTTCAAGATCAGTGAGACAATTGTTTCAAGATAGTCAAGACCCTCATCGTTGTAAAAGGACAAGTTCACCCTGATCACCAGAAGTGAACTAAGTAAGTGACAATTTCAGAAGAGATCAACCACTACTCCAGTGTTCATACTACCAGCTACCTGAAAGAAACTTGATAACTTTTATCATGGAACATCTAAGAATTTGTGTGTTACAGAGTTTTGCCAACACTTCCTAACAGCTACAGTTTCAAGTAGTGAATTGTGCTAGTCATAATTCAGAGTTGCTATCATAGAGCATTAAAGATGGTTTTATTGGATCGAGAACCAGGAGGTTGGAGTCTGTTCCCTCAGTTCAGATCAGTATAGTGGCAGATGCCTCAAATCGGAAGAGCTACTGCAAGAAATTGTTGATCAAGTGAAGAGTCAGTTAAAGTTACCTGTGAAAGCCAGAAGTTGAATCTTGAGTTAGTGCAAGAGTATATTTGTTGAACCCGAGTTAAGCCGATGCTAGAAAAAATCGGTGTTGAGAAGACGATGAAGATGACAGCTTTATCAAGGGAATCAGTCCTCACATGAAGTAAGGTAAAGCATGAGAACCTGCCTAAGGTGAACCAGGTGATCCACGAATCAATGAGCATGTTTGCATTTTGCTCAGAAGAAATTTAAGTTGTTGATGTTCAAACCAACATTTGAGTGAAAGCATTCCATTCTCTCTGAAAGTACCAAGGTGTACATGGATCTCAAAGTTGAATTTTGGTGATCCAATATGAAGCAAAAGGGTCACAGGATGTGTTACCATGTGGATGGTACATGAGAAAGTCAGCTAGTATGTCAAAGGCCAGTCAGAGTACTCATATCTTTAAGAATTCAAGTATGGGTTTTCCCAGGACCCAATCGGGTTGTAATTTCTTGAAATACGATTGTTGAGCATTTCATAGAAATTTGCCGCTTCAAACCTGTCAATATCACCTAGTTTGGAGACCGTCTAGCAGAGCGGTATACGACAAAAGTTGTATACGACAGAGATGGTATTCGCCTGAATTGGTCTAGTATCGGATCGGCGAGATTGTCGGTTGCATGATGTGCCGAATAAGTCGATGTCGGACCAACGATCCCAGTGTACCTCGTGTTAGTGACCGAGTGTGTATACAGCCTTGGATGTCCGTTCAGTTCAGTATTGTGTATCACCATGAATCAGTTGATAGATCAAAGGAAATAATGAGTTTGTGCTTTAACTCATAGTACCAAGTCGAACAAGTAGGTGTTGTGTGCTGAGTTCCCCTACAACGCCAGATGTCAGTCAGTTCACGATTGCCACCATTTGAAGTTCACAATGGTTGATAGTGTGAGTCATCACTCAGCTAGAAGCAGGTCAGATCACAAAGTATGCCGATTTTGCATTAATCATGAAGCAGAAGGTCAAGTGTCTTTGGTCCTAAAGGGATTGTAAGTAGCTCAGTTCAAGCAGAAAAGCTATATTGTGTATGTAGATTTTCACCATCGCAGTCTTGTTTATCTTCAAGATATCTGTCGAAGTTTTGTGTTATGAAGTTGCGACAGAGGTAACAGAAGGGTGTCGATCAGTTCAAGATTCCGAAGCTCACAAGAAGAGTTAGTTTGACAACTAGAGCTATCAGTCAGCAGCAGAGTTCCTAAACTCCAGAAGTGTGTTCGAGCACCAATTAAGCAGTTCTGTGAGAAGCAATCGAGTTGCTAGAAGTCCTTTCCTACCAAGAGCCAGCTTATCAAGTTTTCGTCAAAGCAAGAAGCTCGGAAGAAGCAAGGCGTGCATTACGTAAGTGTTGAAAAGAAGTTTCACGTCAGTCAAAGCAGTTGAAAGCAAGGAGAGCGCCCGAAGGCCGAGTTCCGTAACCTTTTCTATAGCCAGCCTAAATCTCGGGGATGAGATTCCTTTAAGGGGGGGAGGTTTGTAACATCTCAAAATTTGGTTTTCCAAAAATCTTTTGAGTAGTTTAGGTCCCTGGAAAATTTAACCAATTTTATTTGAATTAATAAAACTTAACTGGGAATTTTCTAAATTAAAAATATTTAATATGACTAATCTAAACACCAATTTTTGTTGGATTCCTTGTGCTCCAAGGAATTTTTGTGTATTTTGTTGGATTTTTCTGATTTTATTTGCTATTTATTTGACCTCTTTTGAATTTCCATCCATTTCTTAAATCAGAAATTCAAGTGTTATTCTAATTTCCTTGTGGGCCGAATTTGGCTCGGCCCACTTCTCCTCCTCTCTCCTCCGGTCCAACAGCCGTCCTTCCCCACCTCCTTCGGCCCGATCGCGCTTGGCCCACTCCATTTCGCCCGACCGAGCCCGGTAGCCGCCAAACCCTAATGCCACTGTGGGCCACTGTCGGCCGTCGTGGCCCGATCTCCGGGCTCGCAAGTCGGTGCCGTCGCCGCTCGCACGCGTAGCCGACGTGAACTCCGCCTGCGCCGCTTGAGTCGTGGCCGACCTGGACTCGGCCCCACGCCGCCGCCTAGGAGTCTGCCTCCTGCACGCACGCCGAGGCACTATAAATCCGCCACCCTTGCGCGCATCCGCTCGGCCCGACCCCGCCGCCCTCGTGCCCTAGCTTTCCCTCTGCTGAGACCCTGCCAACCGCCGTCGCCGGGTTGATCTTCTTCGTGACCGGCGCCGGCCAACTTCTTCCGCTCTCCGCCGTTGAGGCCTTTATTGAGCTATTTGTCTTCTGAGACATTAATTGTAAGCTTTGACCTTAAGGTCTTTACTCTGATAATTATTGTTATTTGTCTATTTATTAGTCATCTTTGTATATGGAATTGATATTTCATCGATGTTGCCACTGTGTGCACTAGCGTGATCCTGGACTAGTGCAGTATACACAGAGGGTCCAGATTTGCATATTTGGGTCCCGACACCTAACATAAACCTCCTCCTCTATGAAACCATTCAAAAAGGCACTTTTAACATCCATCTGATATAATCTAAAGCCCTTAGATGCAGCAAATGCAAGTAGAATGCGAATGGCTTCTAGTCTAGCAACAGGAGCAAAGGTCTCATCAAAATATAACCCCTCAACTTGGCTAAACCCCTGAGCTACCAACCTAGCCTTGTTTCTAATCACAGAACCATCCTCATTTTGTTTGTTTTTGAAAACCCAGCGGGTTCCTATAACATTATGACCACTAGGAGGTTCTACTAGGTTCCAGACCTTATTCCTCTCAAAATTCTCTAACTCCTCATGCATGGCATTGACCCAACTAGAATCAGATAAAGCATGTGATATATCGCGGGGTTCAAAAGAAACTACAAAAGCAGAATGAGAATAGAGGTTTGGATCATGATACCTGGAGTGAGTGACTCGCTCATGGAGATTACCTATCATCTGATCCGGAGGATGCTGCTTTTGAATGTGAAGTGGCGCACCTGGAGAGGAAAATACCTCTTCGACCTCTGCAGGTACTGCTGATGATGAAGATGCAGCAGGTGCCTCAACTGAAGGCGAAGTATTCACAGCAAGTTCTTGTGCTGGAAGAGGAGCCTCAACAGCAGCAAGTGGAAGAGCATCATCGAGTCCATCATCATCTTCCTCTACAAATATACTCTCTGTCACCTGTGTATCACCTGAAATATCTGATCTAGCTCCAGGGCTAGTCTCATCAAAAGTGACATTGCATGTCTCCTGAACCAGGTTAGTTTCAACATTAAAAACTCGAAAACCCCTTGAATGTGCAGGATAACCCAGAAATAAACCATCAAAAGTTCTTGACTCAAATTTATCTAGGTTTCCTGTCTTGAGAATAAAACACTTGGATCCAAAGACTCGAAAGTGCGAGACAGAGGGTTTTCTACAAAACCGAAGCTCATAAGGAGTCTTGCCCAAAGACGGTCTCAAAAGACACGATTTGCAATATGGCAAGCAAGAGAAATAGCTTGACCCAAAACCTCCTGAGTGCTATACTCATCTAGCATCGTCCTAACCATCTCGACTAGGGTCCTGTTCTTCCTTTCCACAACACCATTTTGTTGAGGGACGTGTGGAGAGGAGAACTGATGCTCAATTCCACGCTCAGCACAAAAGGAATCAAAAGAGGCATTCTTGAACTCCGTGCCATTGTCACTGCGGATCGCTCTCAAGGCACTCGGAAGTTCAGAAGCCAAACGAAGAACAAGATCATGATAATGATCAAAAGCTTCATCCTTCGAAGCAAGAAAGAACACCCAAGTGTATCTAGAAAAATCATCGACTATGACAAGAATGTACCATTTTTCACCAACTAACCGAACCCTAGCGGGACCAACAGTATCCATATGAAGCGACTGTCCCGGTCCGTCAGTCATGACCATAGTCAGTGAAGGGTGTGAGGCGGCAACTTGCTTGCCATGCCTACAGGGCGCACATACAACATCCTTGACGGCTTTGAGTTTGGGCAAACCTCTCATGAGCTCAAGGTTGCTAACTCGCGTCAGATGATCAAAACTAATGTGCCCCAAACGACGGTGCCAAAGCTAGAACTCAGAAGAAGAAGAAGAAATCAAGCACTTGAGAGAACCATCAAGAGATTCAGAAAAAATCAGCTCTAAAGATCCTAGTAACTATATTAATCCCAAAAACAAGCTCACCAGTTGAATTAAGCACCCAATAAGCATTTTTCTTAAATCTAGTCTCATAGCCATCATCAAGATGTTGAGAGACAGAAAGCAAATTAAACCTTAGCTTATCCACAAGGGCGACGTCCTTGAGTATGAACTTGTCGTTCACCCTGATCGATCCTGTTCCTTCAATCCGCCCTTGCCTATCATCTCCAAAGGTGATGAATTCATCACCCGTCGACCGCGTGAAGGAGGTGAACCATCTTGAGTCTCCGGTCATGTGGCATGAGCAGTGAGTCGACGAACCACGTGTCCTTCCTCTTTCGCGGTAATCACGAAAATCAAGGCCACGGAAGAGCGATGTGTCTCAATATCAAGTTAGTTAAGCAAGACATGGGAACCCAGTACTGAGACACACATTTGCGAGTAGTATGCAAAGCAGAAGTGCTATCTTTGATTAAGTTTGAAATTCTGTTATGAGCAATGGTTACTCTAATATGAGAGTTATCCTATCTAGGAGCATGATGATGAGCATGTGACACAAATCCTAAACCAAGTTTCTTCTTTTCTACGTTACCATGTCTCGTAAAAGCTCTATGTGGATTGGGTGAAATTCTAGCAAAATTTTTGTTATCATTTTTCAACCTACGCCAACAGAACTCAACCAAATGCCCATCCTTCTTGCAATAGGTGCAATGGTACTTGATACCATTGGGAGAAGCACCCTTTGACTTAACAGATGGTTGGGCAAAACCCGCAGATTTAAAAATAGTTTTTGCAGGTTGGGTTTTAAATTCAACTAACCCATTTTCCAAGACTTGAGTAACTTTTGGCTTAGAATTATCTTGGACAGAGTTGTATCCTAATCCTTGCTTCTTATAAGGAGTTTTAGACTTGTCCAGAATCATGTTTAATTGTTTCTTACCTTTAGAAAATTTTTCTAAGGTATCCTTAAGATAAGCATTTTCTTTTTCAAGATTAACACGTGATTCACAAGTTTTGCCCTTAATGGCTCTAGCATATCTCTCCTTATATAAGGTCGCTTCAAGTTTAAGAGTTTCGCAAGAGATACAAGAAGCAGAATCAATTCTATCCTTAAGCTTAGCAAATTTAGCTCTAACTGCATTTACTACTTCTTGTACTTCATGTTCTCGTTTAATGCAAAAAAGAGCAAATGCTAGAATCAACAATACCAGAAGCAACCAACCTGCTAGAATCTAAGAATTTTTCACAATGAGCAGATTTAATCTCAACTAGCTCAGTCCTAGCATTTTCAAGTTGTTGCAAAGCAATATCATGAGCAGATTGCAGTTTAGCAAATTCTGAGTGTAGAGCATGGTAGGAAGAACATTCATCAGATTCAAGATTCTTAGCATTTGCAAGTTCTAAAGTTAAATTATCTACTTGAGACTCCAAGTCCTTGTTCCTAGCCATGATGTACTCTAAAGACTTATCCTGACTCATGAGTTGCTCAAAGATAGTTTCGCATCTATCAGAAAGGGCATCATAGGAGAGAGGTACCTCATCGTCGTCGATGTCATCGGAGTCGGCCATGAAGCAAACGCCGGTGAAGTCCTTGGCCTTCCCCTTCTTCTTATCTTGAGGGATCTCCTCCTCCTTGTCATCCTCGCTCCCGGAGTCCACATCGCTTAAGGATTGTTCCCCAAAAGCGGCAAGAACCCGGTGAGCTGCCTTTGTCAGCTTGGCAGCATCAAATTTTGATTTGTTCCATTGAGGCTTCTTCCAAGCAGGCTTTCCCTCCTTATGATTGAGCTCTTTCCTTTCAACTTGGGGCAATTTGCCCGGATATGATTGAGCTCACCACACTCATAGCAAATCACGGGACCTCCTCTCTTTTTGTTTCTCATGTTGTTATAGGCCCGTGTGGCTTTTCTAACTATGAGGGCTAACTCGGCCTCAGGGAGACTCTCAAACTCCTCTTCATGGATTGTGGATAAACCAGCAAGCAAAAATCCAGAAGAAGACTCAGAAGACCCATCAGAAGCTCTCTTGAGTGGGTCTGCTACCAAGGCCATATTTTCCTTTTTGGGATGATCAATCCTCTTGATCTCATGAGTCATGAGCTTGCTATAGAGCAGCTCCAAAGTCAGATCAGAGAGGTTGACGTTCTCCTCAATGGTGGTAGCCTTTATCTCCCACTCCTTGTTGATTGCAGCCAAGAGGTGGGTGGCATTTTCAGACTGAGAATATTCAATTCCAACAGCTTTCATCTGATTAATCAATTTGTTGAAGCGACTGAAAATGTCATCGATGCTCTCTCCAGGACGCATCTCGAATTTGTTATATTCACGCTTATAGACTGCCTGGCGTACTTTCTTGATTTGGGACGGACCCTCATGGTAGGTTTCGAGGGTGTTCCAAATCTCGTGCGCAGTCTCAAGAATGCAAATTCGATCATACTCCTGTCTACCAAGCCCACCATATAAGAGGTTCTTTGCCTTATTGTTATTAGCCAAGAGGGCTGTTGAAGCCGGCGTAACAACTTCGGGAAGAACGAGCGAGGCTCGAACAACCTCCCATATAGCTTGACCTTCGCTCTCAAGGAAGACTCGCATGCGATTCTTCCAATTGGCATAGTCGTGCCCATCGAAGATATGCGGCTTGGTGGAATACTTATCCATCGCTAAGTTCAGTGACCGGTTAAGATCAAGATTGAACTAACCGGGCTCTGATACCACTTATTGGACCGAAAAGGCGACTAGAGGGGGGGTGAATAGGAGCACGCTCACTTTTTCAAGCAAGATCAGATCCAATACAAATTTCACTCCAATAGGTATGGAAGCTATGAAGATCAATATACCTGTGACGCCCCCGGGATTATTAAGCTTATAATGATCAGTCACCACTTGACCCTATCATCATAAGCATAATAACTCGTGACGCCGAGGAATGTATACTTCCAGTGCGATATACACCCTCTCACAAAAGTTCATGCATCAATTCCATTCAATCACATAGAACCGAAAGCACTGAACAAAATAAAGACATACATAATAATATTCAAGAGTAATTACAATAAAGAGGCCAACCGGCCAACAGATAAATATTACAGAACAGCGGAAGCAAAAGTGCCATAAGATGGCGATAAACAAAAGAGCCCAACGGTGTGCCTTTTACCCACAAGGCAACCGACCGGGCCGCGACTAGCCGTCGAACTCCAAAGACATCTCGCGAAGTGAAGCCCTTGGGGCTCACCTTCTTCCTCTGCAAACAAAAGCAGCCCAGCAAAAGCTGGGTGAGTACTTTGAATGTACTCGCAAGATATATAAGAATGATAACAGATCTATACAATAACTATATGCAAGCTTATTTAAGTGGAGCAGGCTAGGACTCAAGTTTGTAAGCATAAAGCAAGTTTTATTTGCAATAATGTAATAGATTGAAGGCAATTTTGCAATCTGATTTTATTTGATAAAAACAGTAGTAATCAAGTATCAACAACGATAAAAGCAGATCCCGAAGTGGCTAACCCAATAGCCACCACAATAGCATGAATTACCCATTCATGCCAACCATCAAGTTTTAATTTTAAAACAAAAACAGTTGTTGAAGTCTAGATCTTGCGTGAAATCACCAAGCGTGTCCACAACCTAGGACGAGGCTATTCGAATAGATTTATCCTGCGCAGGTGTACCAACTTACCCACATGTCAGACCGCCTTTTTGCCCATGATTAAACACACTTCCTTTGGGTTGCCCCGGCACGGCTAATTCCTACGAGACTTTTCCAATCTTATGTATAACCTCGAGTCGCCCGTATGGATAGAAACCCATACGTTGTGTCGAGTCGTGGCTGACCTCGGACAACTACCCCTCACGGGTAAAGCCTCGGACAATCTGCGGCGCCTCGAGGTGGAGAGTCCATCCGGAAACTTCACCACCGCACACCCAACACAAGAACACAATTCCTTTTTCACACAACACACACAACGCTCCTCCTGCGACTCGGAGATAACACACTCCAAAGTACTAGGTCAAGAGGGGTCCCATATAACCCTCATGTGGTTAGTACGCAAAAGTGCTTGGATCAGTGGCGCAAGCAACATTTTCGGTCCTTAGGGACCTGGGCACCTTTCCTTGTCACACCCAACAATCACACCAACATGCCATTGTGCCCAAGTCAAATCATTTTGTTTCATTTTCGGTTTTTACAAAACAGAAGCATAAGGTGCTGAACCAAAAATAAACAAAATGATTTGTGTGATCAAGGTCATCGACTAAGTCGATAACCGCCCAATTCTACCGGTAGCTAAGCATTTCTAAGCATGACATCGCAAAGACAGTAAAAGAGTATAATTAAATCACCGGGCTCTAATTCACCAGCGATGATAATAACTCATGGTTGTGGCAGGGGATAACATTTTAATGGCAACAATGCATTAGGAATAGCTACCTCTAAACAGGGCAAAATTAATTGGACACAAAAGCAATGCATACACATAGTTTGTAAACAAGATATTAGACTTTGAAAGTAATGGGACATTTATGATCAAATATCTTGCCTTCTTTGAAGCTTCATTGTTTTGCTGCAGAGGATCACTCTCGATATTATTAATATTGTCGCAACCTATCGAAAGAACCAACAAGAACCAATAAGGCGAGAAACATCAAAAGATGCAACAGCAAAACTCAGCAAAAAGTCCTCCAATTTTTACAGTAAAAAGAACATAATTTTTATCAACTAAAGCAACAAGAACCAATTGATTTGGATTCTCAATGCAAAAGTTATGGCTAAAACAATTTCAGTCGGCCAGAAAAGGAAAAACAGCACTATTCACCTAAGCAATGATTTTAGTGAAATTTTCTAGAATGACACAGCTACTAAAATTTTTATGGTAAATCAAGCACCTCATAAGATGAACAGCCCCACTGGATTCATCTCATTTGGAGCTTGCAATAATTAGTTATGAGTTTTCTAAGATTCACTATTTTTCTGTTGCAAAGATAATCAGTTTAATGCTTACTTTCAAAATCTAAATTTTCTGCTGCAGAAACATAGTTGAAACCTCTTTTAGAATAAAGTTCATTAAAAATGAAAAATAACAGAAGTGGTTTGGCCGATTTTGGAGTTAAAATGAATTACTTATACATTACCAAAGATAAAACTATTTTTCGGTTGCTAAATAACTCTATCCGAGAAATACACTCGGATAAACAGCGTGGACAAATCGGGCGAAGATCCGAAAACAAACGGCCCAAACACAAAGCAACAGAACTCACGCGCGAACCCTAAACATCGACCGTTGGATGAAAGATGAACGAACCAGATGCCAAGGATGTCCGGCGGTCCGAACGTTCACACGAACATGAACCGTTGATCTTGGATCCAACGGTCCACGTGGATCGAACCGTTCGGACGGTCCGAACGTTCATCCAGATCTGGACCGTTGATCGAAAATCGGACGGCCACGCGCGATGACCTAGCGCGCGCGTCCGATCATAGCCACAAGAATCCGAGCGATCGATCTAAAATCCTACGGCTCAAGCTCAACGATAACCGAAAAATCTCTGTTTTTCGTCCGACAACGATGACCAACAAAAGAACAGAGGCGATGCCGGCGATGCGCCGGCGACTCAAACAACAATAGCGAAATCTAAAGCTACTACGATGATCGCAATAGCATGGAGTACCTACTGAAGCAAGGAATTGGACAGAGATGGACTTACCGGAGCTGGAGAAGACAATAACCGATTTTTCAGCCGAAAGAGGGGAAAAACCAAATTGATAAGATTCCTGCGGGAGAAACCAAAATTGATTAAGGGTTCTCGATCACCGAGGTGAGAGGAATCGAGAGGAGCAAGGCGAAAGGGATGAAGCCCAATGGTACCGCCTTCACCGAAAAGCTTGAAACTTCAAGAATGGCGGCAATGGCGACATGACAAAGAAGCGAGGCGATAAAGCTCAATTGGACCTCCAGTACAGATGCTAAAGCTCAGAGGCGTTCAAAGGAGGCTAAAGGAGCAATGAAGAAGCTTATATAGGCCGAGAGGGCAAAGGATGGAGCAATGCAACTTTCGGTCAAAAGCTTGCTGTCCAAACTGGCCGAAGGGATGGGGCAGTGCAGAGGTGAAGAGCGACTCAGCAGTCGGCAAAGACTAGCTTTAATGCTCAAAGACGTTGGCCGAACGATGGAGGTGACAATGCACTGTGGTTCTTTGTATCGCGCACGCGTTCTCTGTTGACTTCGGCCGACGCACGTGAGCGAGAGGAAGACGAAAAGAGGACGGCCGTTCGATCACATAGGATTCCAATCGTGCGGCTACCGCGCTCCGAAACGCTCGGCTATTCAGTTCGGGGGCCCGAACGTTCCATCGCTTGTCGACCGCTCGATCAAGATCCGACGTTGGTGATCAGCCGCACCTTTCGGATGGTCCGAACATCCCCTTCTATCGCGGCCGTTGATTTGGATCCTACGGTTCACGTTGCGCGAGACGTTTGACGGTCCGAACGTTCACGCCATCGTGGGCCGTTCGATGCTGATCCAACGACGCACAACGCCTGCGCCCGAACGACCGAGCCGGTGCGCTTAGTTGACTGAGCCGAGTCAAGTGGCTCGAACCTGAGTCCGACTCGAACCCAAGGAACAGTGAAAACCAGTTAGGGCTTGAATTTGAATAACTGATTTTTGAGGAATTATTCAAGGTAGCAAACAAGCTCCAAAAATTATGAAATTTTAACTTGAGGCTACTTACTGAGGGAGGAACCTTATATAAAATTTTCAGAGACTTTTATGCACTGCATTTTTCTCTAAAAATTCCAGAAGGCTATTTTAGGAGTTTGACTAATGTTTGACTTGTCTCAAAAATTATCAAATAATTTCTGAAAATTATGAAATAATTCTGAGGTGTTAAACATCACTCCTAGGTCCAATGAAAATTATTTTCAGGGGTTGGGCACCAGATTTTCATTGAGGAGATTTATGACTTGCATTTAATTGGAGAAATTTTGTGTTTTAATTTCCACCAATTAAAGGAAAAAGGTTTCAAACACTGTAACAATACATGAGGCATCAAAAGTTTTAATTTATCCTCATTTTTATTACATTTGAAACACAAACCCAATTTGGGATGTTACAAAACCTCCCCCCCCCCTTACAGAAATCTCGCCCCGAGATTTGACTCACTCGGCAAAGAAAGAAGGGTAGTCTGCACGCAGACGATCTTCCCTTTCCCAAGTGGCTTCATCTTCAGGATGGTTTGACCACTGAACTTTGAGGAACTTGATGGCACGATTCCTCGTTCTTCGTTCAGCCTCTTCAAGGATGCGAACAGGGTGCTCCTTGTAGGTCAAATCTTCCTGAACATCAAGAGTTTCCAACGGAGCTTCCTCAGTTGGAACGCGGAGGCACTTCTTGAGCTGGGATACATGGAACACATCATGCACCCCCTCAAGTGCAGCAGGCAACTCCAACTTGTAGGCGACAGCTCCCTTCTTCTCGATGACTCGGTATGGACCGACATATCGAGGAGCCAACTTGCCCTTGACGCCGAATCGCTGATGACCCCTCAAAGGAGAGACTTTGAGATAAACAAAGTCATTCGGCTCAAAGCTCAACTCACGACGACGACGATCTGCATAGCTCTTTTGCCTGGACTGAGCTGTGCGCAACCGATCTCGAATCAACTGAACTTGGCCTTCAGCTTCGTTGATCGAGTCCGGGCCAAAGAATGGTCGTTCACCAGTTTCTGACCAATTCAACGGAGTTCTGCATTTTCTTCCATACAAAGCCTCGAAAGGTGCCATTCCAAGGCTAGCTTGGAAACTGTTATTGTAGGAGAACTCGGCGAATGGCAAACATTTCTCCCAATGCTTTCCATAGGAGAGAACACAAGCACGGAGCATGTCTTCCAATACTTGGTTGACTCTTTCAGTCTGGCCATCAGTTTGAGGATGATAAGCTGTGCTGAAAGAGAGGCGAGTTCCCATAGCTTCTTGCAAACTATGCCAAAAGCGAGAGGTGAAAAGAGAACCACGATCCGAGACAATTGTCTTGGGTACCCCATGTAAGCTCACGATGCGGGCAATGTAGAGATCCGCCAACCGGCCTACGCGGAGATCCGTCTTCACTGGAAGGAAGTGCGCCACTTTAGTTAGCCGATCAATGACAACCCAGATGGCATCATTGCCCTTGGAGGTGCGAGGCAGACCGGTGATAAAATCCATCCCGATCGAATCCCACTTCCATTCAGGAATAGGCAAAGGCTGAAGCAGTCCTGCTGGACGCTGATGCTCGGCCTTGACACGACGACATACGTCGCACTCGGCAACGAACCTTGCGATTTCCCGCTTCATTCGGGTCCACCAGAATCTTTGCCGGAGATCTTGATACATCTTCGTGGCCCCAGGATGAATAGACAACGGAGAGTCATGAGCTTCGCGGAGAATTAAGTTCTGCAATTCCACGATCTTCGGAACAACCAGGCGTGATCCGAACCAAATGACCCCATGGTCGTCCTCAGAAAAGCACTTAGCGGAGCCACTCTTGATATTTTCCTTGATGTGACTCACACCGACATCTGACTGTTGTGCAGCCTTGATTTGGTCCTCCAAGGTTGGTTGCACAACCAAAGCAGCAAGAGAACCCTGCTCAACCACTCCCAAGTTGAGCCGCTGAAATTCTCCATGAAGGGCTGGCTGCCGCTCCAAGACCATTAAGGAATTGCAATGAACCTTGCGACTGAGAGCATCGGCCACAACATTTGCTTTTCCCGGATGATATTGAAGACCCATATCATAATCCTTGATCAATTCCAACCACCTTCTTTGCCTAAGGTTCAGATCTGGTTGGGTGAACAAGTACTTCAAACTCTTGTGATCTGAATATACTTCGCAATGATTACCGATGAGGTAATGCCGCCAAATCTTTAGTGCATGGATCACTGCAGCTAACTCCAAGTCATGGGTCGGATAATTAAGCTCATGAGGCCGCAACTGCCTCGATGCATAAGCCACCACCTGGCCCTCTTGCATAAGAACACAACCGAGCCTCGCGAGAAGCGCCGCAATAGATATCGAAGCTTCGGTGGACATCGGAAGAACAAGAATCGAGTCGTGGTCAACCCGCTCTTGAGTTCTTGAAAACTCTTCTCGCAATCGCGGACACACATACTTCTGTCATTCGGAGTAACTCGGTCATTGGCTTGGCAATCTTGGAGAAGTTCTCAATAAAGCGACGATAGTATCCCGCTAAACCGAGAAAACTCCTCACTTCAGTGACTGAATTCGGCTGGACCCATGATAGCACATCATTGACCTTGCTAGGATCAATGACGACAGGATCTTTGAAAGAACATGACCCAAGAATGCCACTTCCTTCAACCAAAACTCGCACTTGTGAACTTCGTGATAGAGTTGATGCTCGCGAAGTTTCCCCAACACTAGCTTCAGATGTTCAGCATGCTCCTCAACATCCCTCGAATAGATGAGGATATCATCGATAAAGACAACCACGAACTTGTCCAAATACTCCATGAATACCATGTTCATAAGATTCATGAAAAGAGCAGGAGCATTGGTCAAACCGAAGGACATAACGGTATACTCGTATAATCCATAACGAGTAGAGAAAGCCGTCTTCGGAATGTCTTCCGATCTGATTCGGACTTGATGATAGCCCAACCTCAGATCAATCTTGGAGAATACCCGAGCACCGGTCAATTGATCGAAGAGGTCATCAATCCGAGGCAGGGGATACTTGTTCTTCACCGTCACGGCATTCAACGGACGGTAATCAACACACATCCGTAAAGTCTTGTCTTTCTTCTTCACAAAGATAACAGGACAACCCCACGGTGATGAGCTCGGGCGAATAAAACCCTTCTCTTGAAGCTCGCCAAGCTGCTTCTTCAGCTCCTCCAATTCATTTGGAGGCATTCGATACGACCTCTTTGAAATAGGGGCGATGCACGGAAGCAACTCGATGACAAATTCAATGTCTCTTGCTGGAGGCATCCCGGGCAGATCTTCGGGAAACACATCGCTGAACTCACACACCACGGGGACTTCATGAATCTCCATGGTTAGCTTGGCTTCAAGTGCATATAGGTGTGGTTCTTGCAGCTTCAGAAAAATTCCCACTTGACCGCCAGACGGGCTCGTGAGGGAAATGAACCTTCTGGCGCAATCGATTTGTCCCCTATGTTGAGACAACCAATCCATGCCAAGTATCACATCCAACTTTACTGAATTGAGGAGAATAAGATTTGCCAAAAATCCCACTCCTCCAATTTCAATCAAAACACCCCGGCATTCATTTTCTCTCATCACCGAATTCCCGAGAATGAATAATCAAAGGAACATGCAGGGGATCAGCTGAAAGATCACTAAGTGCCGCAAAAGACTCGATATAAACGAGTGAGAAGCCCCGGAATCAAATAAAACTGTAGCCGGCTGAGAGTTAACGAAAAGTGTACCCAACACGACGTCGGGTGCATCCTGAGCTTCCTCGGCCGAGATAAGGTTGACTCGGCCGCTTCCCACATTTGGGGCCTTCTGATCACGACCACTCCCTTGCCCGCGTCCTCCATTAGGACGAGGGGCCGCTCCAGTCTTCTTAGGGCAATTATTAGCATAATGCCCTTATCGCGGCGAGAAGAAACATCGACATCCGCGGCGGGGTGGCGGATGCCTCTGGCTGTCCGCAGTGCACGGATCGGGCACGGCTGCGGTGGGCGTGGAACGAACGCCGGTGCCCTCGGTGGTGCTGCAGTCGGGGAGGGACGACCGAGCTGGTCCGACATACGGACGAGGAGTAACGGCCCTGGATGCCTTCTGGGCCTCCCACTTACGCTTGCGAGAGTCGCCAAGTGCCCTCGCCTTATGCTCGGCGATGATGGCCTTGTCGACCAAGGTCTGGAAGTCGGGGAAGTCAACAATAGATAGCTTGTCCTGAAGCTCCTCGGACAAGCCATCCATGAACTTCTCCTGCTTTGCCTCATCTGTAGGCACATCCTCAGGAGCATACCGAGAAAGATGGTTGAACTCATGGAGGTACTCAGATGGCGATTTGCGCCGCTGAGCGCGAAATTCCTTCTTCTTCAACTTCATCAATCCAGCGGGGACATGAGCCCTCCGAAAAGCGGCGCGGAACTCCGCCCAAGTGATAGCCCGGCCCTCGTGCTGCATGGCGAGGAAGTTCTCCCACCATGAGAGTGCCGCCCCCTCCAGCTGATGGGAGGCGAACAGTGCCTTCTCGTGATCCTCGGCATCGAGCGATGTTGAGCTTCCGCTCAACGAGGCGCAGCCGATCATCGCGTCGAGTGGGTCCTCGGACCTCGAGAAGGTGGGTGGCTGAGTGCGAAGGAACTCCGAGAGTCCTCCCCTCTGCGGGTGGCCACCTCCTCCCCCTGATCCAGAGGCACCGGAGATGTTGGAGGTGTTCCGTGCAATCACCTCCAGGATCCGTGTCTGGTCCATACGGTTCCGCTCGATCTGAGCGAGCACCTCAGCCATGGTCGGAGAAGGTGGAAGTTCCTCATCCCGACCCTCTGGCGCCCTCGGTCGCTACGAGTACGACTCACCATCTGTTGCATCAAGGCGAGTTAGAAACAGAAATCTGAGAGCTATAACGAAGGGATAGCAAAAGATAAGCTATCCACTAGGGATTAGTGCATACAACCCTAAGCCTACTGTAAACACATAACCCGCAATAAAACGAACTCCAAATAGTTGCAAAGAGGCATAAGATCCATGCAAAACTCATAAGACACAAGATCCAACTTCTCGATGTGACTAACTTGTATTGAATGAACAAGTAGTCGTTTTGAGAAGAAAATTTCAGAACACTACCAAAAGCTTATTGCATGGAAAATTCGGGGTAAAAACCAACTTAGAGAGGCATTAGTCACAAGATATAGGATATCACTTCTTACCCTTTTAGCCCCACAAATTTTAGTTGATTAAACTCTCATTTTCTACCCCACTAGAAACCATCGAGCTTGCTGTCCGGAAATTGAGGTTGCTGTAGCGATTTTGCATCCAAGCTTCCAGTCGAAGTCTTCTATTCTAGAAACTTCAAAATCTGGCACACTTCAATTTGCCAAGCTCAGTGGTCCTATCAGAAACCATTGAGCTCGCTGTCTGGAAATTGAAGCGTGCGGTCCAGATTCCGCATCCAAGCCTCTAGCCGAAATCTCCAGTCCAGAAACTTCAAAAACCCTAAGCACTTCAATTTGCCAAACTCAGTGGTTCCCAAACCCATTTAATCGATAACACTATCTTTGAAGAGGAGATGAGAGGAAAACAACTTTTAAAACTCAAATTAGAGCAAGATGAGATGAGAAAGCTAAGATAGGTAAGGAGTAAAATCTGAGAACTCCTTAAGCTTTCATAAATCGTTTCATACTTCGAAAATAAGGTTTTTCCAAAACATCCTAAAGACGACCAAGCTAGCGGCTTCTATGGTCAGTATGGCTCTGATACCAACCTCTTGTGACGCCCCCGGGATTATTAAGCTTATAATGATTAGTCACCACTTGACCCTATCATCATAAGCATAATAACTCGTGACCGAGGAATGTATACTTCCAGTGCAAGATACACCCTCTCACAAAAGTTCATGCATCAATTCCATTCAATCACATAGAACCGAAAGCACTGAACAAAATAAAGACATACATAATAATATTCAAGAGTAATTACAATAAAGAGGCCAACCGGCCAACAGATAAATATTACGAGCATGAAGCAAAAGTGCCATAAGATGGCGATAAACAAAGAGCCCAACGGTGTGCCTTTTACCCACAAGGCAACCGACTGTGCCGCAGACTAGCCGTCGAACTCAAGAAGACATCTCACGAAGTGAAGCCCTTGGGGCTCACCTTCTTCCTCTGCAAACAAAAGCGACCCAACAAAAGTCGGGTGAGTACTTTGAATGTACTGCAAGATATATAAGAATGATAATGATCTATACAATAACTATATGCAAGCTTATTTAAGTGGAGCAGCTAGGACTCAAGTTTGTAAGCATAAAGCAAGTTTTATTTGCAATAATGTAATAGATTGAAGGCAATTTTGCAATCTGATTTTATTTGATAAAAACAGAGTAATCAAGTATCAACAACGAAGAAAGCAGTCTCCGAAGTGGCTAACCCAATAGCCACCACAATAGCATGAATTACCCATTCATGCCAACCATCAAGTTTTAATTTTAAAACAAAAGCAGCTTGTTGAAGTCTAGATCTTGCGTGAAATCACCAAGCGTGTCCACAACCTAGGACGAGGCTATTCGAATAGATTTATCCTGCAGGTGTACCAACTTACCCACATGTCGACCGCCTTTTGCCACATGATTAAGCACACTTCCTTGGGTATGCTTGCAACACGGCTAAGTCCTACGAGACTTTTCCAATATTATGTATTACCTTGAGTCGCCTGTATGGATAGAAACCCATACGTTGTGTCGGGTCGTGGCCCACCTCGGACAACTACCCCTCACGGGTAAAGCCTCTGACAATCTGCGACGCCCCTCGAGGTGGAGAGTCCATCCGGAAACTTCACCACCGCACACCCAACACAAGAACACAATTCCTTTTCACACAACACACACAACGCTCCTCCTGCGACTCGGAGATAACACACTCCAAAGTACTAGGTCAAGAGGGTCCCATATAACCCTCATGTGGTTAGTACGCAAAGTGCTTGGATCGCTGGCGCAAGCAACATTTTCGGTCCTTAGGGACTGGGCACCTTTCCTTGTCACACCCAACAATCACACCAACATGCCATTGTGCCCAAGTCAAATCATTTTGTTTCATTTTCGGTTTTACAAAACAAAGCATAAGGTGCTGAACCAAAATAAACAAAATGATTTGTGTGATCAAGGTCATCGACTAAGTCGATAACCGCCAATTCTACCGGTAGCTAAGCATTTCTAAGCATGACATCGCAAAGACAAGAAAAGAGTATAATTAAATCACCGGCTCTAATTCACCAAATGATGATAATAACTCATGGTTGTGGCGAGGATAACATTTTAATGGCAACAATGCATTAGGAATAGCTACCTCTAAACAGGCAAAATTAATTGGACACAAAAGCAATGCATACACATAGTTTGTAAACAAGATATTAGACTTTGAAAGTAATGGGACATTTATGATCAAATATCTTGCCTTCTTTGAAGCTCATTGTTTTGCTGCAGAGGATCACTCTCGATATTATTAATATTGTCGCAACCTATCGAAAGAACCAACAAGAACCAATAAGGAGAAACATCAAAAGATGCAACAGCAAAACTCAGCAAAAGTCCTCCAATTTTTACAGTAAAAAGAACATAATTTTTATCAACTAAAGCAACAAGAACCAATTGATTTGGATTCTCAATGCAAAAGTTATGGCTAAAACAATTTCAATCGGCCGTAAAAGGAAAAACAAAGACTATTCACCTAAGCAATGATTTTAGTGAAATTTTCTAGAATGACACAGCTACTAAAATTTTTATGGTAAATCAAGCACCTCATAAGATGAACAGCCCCACTGGATTCATCTCATTTGGAGCTTGCAATAATTAGTTATGAGTTTTCTAAGATTCACTATTTTTCATTGCAAAGATAATCGTTTAATGCTTACTTTCAAAATCTAAATTTTCTGCTGTGAAACATAGTTGAAACCTCTTTTAGAATAAAGTTCATTAAAAATGAAAAATAATGTATGGTTTGGCGATTTTGGAGTTAAAATGAATTACTTATACATTACCAAAGATAAAACTATTTTAGGTTGCTAAATAACTCTATCCAGAAATACACTCGGATAAACGACGTGGACAAATCGGGCCAAGATCCGAAACAAACGCCCAAACACAAAGCAATGTAACTCACGCGCGAACCCTAAACATCGGCCGTTGGATGAAAGATGAACGAACCGGATGCCAAGGATGTCCGGCGGTCCGAACGCTCACACGAACATGAACCGCGTTGATCTTGGATCCAACGGTCCACGTGATCGAACCGTTCGGACGGTCCGAACGCTCATCCAGATCTGGACCGTTGATCGAAAATCGGACGGCCACGCGCGATGACCTAGCGCGCGCGTCCGATCATAGCCACAAGAATCCGAGCGATCGATCTAAAATCCTACGGCTCAAGCTCAACGATAACCGAAAAATCTCTGTTTTTCGTCCGACAACGATGACCAACAAAAGAACAGAGGCGATACGCGATGCGCCGCGACTCAAACAACAATAGCGAAATCTAAAGCTACTACGATGATCGCAATAGCATGGAGTACCTACTGAAGCAAGGAATTGGACAGAGATGGACTTACCGGAGCTGGAGAAGACAATAACCGATTTTTCAGCCGAAAGAGGGGAAAAACCAAATTGATAAGATTCCTGCGGGAGAAACCAAAATTGATTAAGGGTTACTGATCACCGAGGTGAGAGGAATCAGAGGGAGCAAGACTGAAAGGGATGAAGCCCAATGGTACCGCCTTCACCGAAAAGCTTGAAACTCGGCAATGGCGGCAATGGCGACAGACAAAGAACTGAGGCGATAAAGCTCAATTGGACCTCCAGTACAGATGCTAAAGCTCAGAGGCGTTCAAAGGAGGCTAAAGGAGCAATGAAGAAGCTTATATAGGCCGAGAGGGCAAAGGATGGAGCAATGCAACTTTCGGTCAAAAGCTTGTCTTTGTCCAAAGCGGCGAAGGGATGAGGCAGTGCAGTGAGGTAGAAGACGACTCAGCAGTCTGGCAAAGACTAGCTTTAATGCTCAAAGACGTTGGTCGAACGATGGAGGTGACAATGCACTGTGGTTGCTGTACTGGTGAAGGTTCTCTGTTGACTCGGGCCGCGCACGTGAGCGAGAGGAAGACGAAAAGAGGACGGCCGTTCGATCACATAGGATTCCAATCGTGCGGCTACCGCGCTCCGAAACGCTCGGCTATTCAGTTCGGGGGCCCGAACGTTCCATCGCTTGTCGACCGCTCGATCAAGATCCGACGTTGGTGATCAGCCGCACCTTTCGGATGGTCCGAACATCCCCTTCTATCGCGGCCGTTGATTTGGATCCTACGGTTCACGTTGCGCGAGACGTTCGGACGGTCCGAACGTTCACGCCATCGTGGGCCGTTCGATGCTGATCCAACGACGCACAACGCCTGCGCCCGAACGACCGAGCCGGTGCGCTTAGTTGACTGAGCCGAGTCAAGTGGCTCGAACCTGAGTCCGACTCGAACCCAAGGAACAGTGAAAACCAGTTAGGGCTTGAATTTGAATAACTGATTTTTGAGGAATTATTCAAGGTAGCAAACAAGCTCCAAAAATTATGAAATTTTAACTTGAGGCTACTTACTGAGGGAGGAACCTTATATAAAATTTTCAGAGACTTTTATGCACTGCATTTTTCTCTAAAAATTCCAGAAGGCTATTTTAGGAGTTTGACTAATGTTTGACTTGTCTCAAAAATTATCAAATAATTTCTGAAAATTATGAAATAATTCTGAGGTGTTAAACATCACTCCTAGGTCCAATGAAAATTATTTTCAGGGGTTGGGCACCAGATTTTCATTGAGGAGATTTATGACTTGCATTTAATTGGAGAAATTTTGTGTTTTAATTTCCACCAATTAAAGGAAAAAGGTTTCAAACACTGTAACAATACATGAGGCAGCAAAAGTTTTAATTTATCCTCATTTTTATTACATTTGAAACACAAACCCAATTTGGGATGTTACAATACCAGTACAGCGGAAGACTAGTATTGAATCCAATCTAAACCCCGAAGCAAAACAATCGAAATCAACACGGGCTAAAATTCTAAGTGTTGGGCGGTCTGACCTCTGTGTTAATGGCGGTCGGACCGGTCCATTGGGCGGTCAGACCGATCACAGGGGCAGTCTGACCTCCAGTCTGATGAACAGTAAAAACAGCCCGAAAAATGAAGTTGTAAATAGATGTAACTTTTGATCTACAACTCCAAACTTAATGAAACTTGGTACACACCTTCTCTAGGATGTCAGAAACCTATTCCAATAGAAGATCGCAAAGATCCTTGGAAAAGTTATGACCTTTTTCAGTTTGAGAGGTGGATGGTTCAAAACCGAGTCAAAACGAAAACTAGATCCAAAAACTTGCTAGTGGGTGATTGATGATCAAGATGATCCTAGATGTGTTCCCACATGTCACAGCAAGCTAGATCACGTGAAGAAATCAATCAAAAACTCACGAATCAAAGAAAGACTCAAAATCACCAAATAGAGAGAAGAAAGGCAAAGAGACACATCTTTGAGCAAACTTTCTTTGGATTGATTTGATAGGGTTTGGGTTTACAGCCACTCCATCAATGGAGGACAAAGCTCAATCCAAGAGCACAAAATCAAATCAAAACTCTGTAGAACCCTAACCTCCACTAATCCTCTCCCTAAGCCAAACTAGGGTTTCAACAATAATGAAAGGGTTGAAGGGTGTGCAGCTACCTCCGTCCTCTATTTATAGTGGAGACTTAGACCTTCTAGAAGTTTAACTTAAATGTGCTCCCATTAAGGCCCAACACAAACGGGCACACACGCACGCATTTTAAAGCGCCGTCTTCAACACCTCTTGACCTAAACCGCTTCTCTTTGCGTCGTCTTGCGCCGCGGGTTGGCAAAAGGTCACCAAGGTGGTATTTGGTAAGATTACCAAAATACCCTTCTCGGTCCTTCTCCAAGATCGAGTCCATCTGCGCTGGCACTTCGCCGCTTTCACACGTGTAGGTTGATCAACGGCTCTCTCCATGTCGGCAAGTCTCTCCCATCCGGCTCCCACCGAAACCACCATGGCACTTGCACCGACTCCGCGCCGCTTGATCAAACCAGGCAAACCGAAACGTCCGTTCGGTCATCCTTGGTCTATTCTGCACCACACTTGAGTTCATTGACCTCACCTGCAACGCCGATCGCTCGACCTCGGCTCCAAGCCTAGTCCCGATCATCCTCGCCGTTGGTATCGTTGACCACCAAGCAACCTCGCACAACAATAGACAAACAAATCGAACTGGGAATAAGTTCTTCACAACTTGACCCACGTTAGTCAAAACATGCATCATGCAACACATATGCACTGAAACTCATGACTTTGACCTAACCAACGAACAACGCCGCCACGAAGGCCGACGTTCAAGTGACAATCGGTCCGACCGCCCCTGGGGCCGGTCGAACCGCCCGCCTTGCCGGTCGGACCGCCAGCCATAGGCCGGTCCGACCGCCCGAAAGGACTTAGCCGATTTTCAACCCCGCAAACCAAACCTCATCGAAACTTTAAACCAATAGAACTTTTGACTGGAGACTCCAAAAATTATGGGACCAAGAGCAATAGAATCCCCTCTCTTGCCTACACCCTCTATTTTTGGCCCAACTCATTTTGACACATATGGTCACAGCCGGTCTGACCGCCGCCCATGGCCGGTCCGACCGATTTGGGACCGGTCGAACCGCCATGCTATGGCCGGTCAGACCGCCTGTCACCTGACAGTTCTGAAACTTTGTCGAAAACACGTGAAACGACAAACCGTTAACGCCATTGCCAATTGTCACATCATCCTAAGATCTGGAGCATATCCCCATGATATCCACAGATAGAAATACAGTGGTCGAAGCTGATGATCAGTGTGGTCGGAAGACCGGTGTGGTCGAAATGCATTGGTCAAAGCCAGAGACTAGTGTGGTCAAAAAACACTGATCGAAGCCTTAGACTAGGGTGTAGTCAGGAGCTGATAAGCACTGTTAAATTACCATTATTTGGTTTTGACTTAGTAGTTACCAGTAGTTCCTGATGTGCATTATGAGGCAGTTATTAGAGAGTAATTGTCTCGACCTTAAAAGTATCTAGAGACGTCCAAACCTAAGGCTAATCAATTTTCCCCCATTCTTCTACTTCCTCTCTATTCAACTGTGCTGGTGTGTTGTGCTGTCGAACCAAGCTGTCCCTTCTCAATGTGCACTGGGAAGGAGGGTGAGCGGGTATCTCTGAACCATTATCGTAGAGTTTACTTGCATAGGACGATAATAAGGTTTCTGGATAGCGCATCTGCATGACCGCTTGCTGCGCTAATTCATCTACGTTTTGTACTGCATCGAGCCTTCATTGCTTTCTGTTCTTTATCAAACCCGACTGCAAGTTGTTTGTGCGACCAAACGATAATCCTTTCTTTGCATATGATTAGAAGTACAATGTGTTGCTTGTTGTTGGCATAGCTTTATGTTTCTCTAGTTATATATGATTTTTGCCTTATATAATAGAATCTAGAATTAAAATATTATGCATATTTTTCCAATAGTAGACCCCAGCTACTCGCCGTCAACAGGCGCTACTTCTCCCTCGACTTCCTCCCCAGCCACTGTCGACCCAGGGAGCTTGTCGACAAGCCGAAGGTCGTCCTACAGTGGGAGCATGGCGGCAGATGGGAGTTGGAGGGGAGCCTGTGCGTGCCAGAGGCGACCCGTGGGTTGTCGGGGCGCAAGGAGAAGTACTTTGGGAACACGGCGAAGATCGTCACAACTGGCAAGCAGGGGTGAATCCACCGGATAGGCTTCATTAGGCTGAAGCCTACCCTCCATTGGTCGTCCCACCCGCCAACCCAAGTCCAACCTCTGGCAACCGGTGCTGCCATGGCTGCGTCTCCGTGTCTGCGTGACCTGTGTCAAACAAGAGGAGGCAGGAGGCCAGGAGCAACCGAGAGCGTGTGGGCCTTGTGGCTTGCCCCCTTGTTGAAGCAGCAAAGCCTAGGCCCAACTCACATCCCCATTAGCCACCTGTCCCACACGGCAGTCCCACCTCATGTTGCCCAGTTCCCATGTTCGGTGTTTCTAAAATTCCACAAATCCCCTATTGATTCCCCAATCAACTGAGCGAGCCAGCGAGGAGAGCTCACTTGGGCAACCAAAGGGAACTGGGGTGCGGAGCCATCACGGTCCATGACACCGCCGGTAGCCGAAGCCCAGAGGAGGCCATTGCCGAGGAGGGAGACCAAGGCAGGTTGCCGGGTGGTGATCTGGCGGAGGGGGAGCCGGAGGCGGCGACAAGAGGAGCGACTAAGCTTGTAGATCTGGGCGTGGGATGGTGGGAGCTGGTCCAGGCGTCCGGCTGGACTGCCGGAGCCCAGAGGCCGGAGGAGGAGGATGGGAGGAGGGTTGGAGCCTGGAGGGTAGGACCGCGTGCATGATAGCATGAGGTTTGTGGGAGTCGCTAAGGGCCAGGGAGACTAGGTTAGTTGGGCGTGGCGGTGGGTGCGCCCTTGGCCGTGGCCGAATTGGTAGCCTGGCTTTGGCTGTCTACTGAGATGCTGAGGAAGTGAGGACTGAGTAGTGAGGTGAGGGCACAGTTGCACAGGCCACTGACATACTAGATATTGATAAGTTGATATGGTCATCTGATGACTGCTATTGTAGCTAAAGTGTTGAACTGTTGAAGCATGAAGATTGAACTGAAGTGTGATTTGCAAAACCTCTGTCCTCTGACTACACTAGTATACCGTATACTCAGAACTCATACCTCAATTAATCGATTAGGAATTTGTTAGAATATAGTGTAGTATTGTGGTATATACTCAATTAGCAATTAATTCATAGGTTTGTAATAATGGAGAAATGAACATTGCGTAATTATTTCACAAGCAATTCAAGTAGTACTCTCCCAACCGATGAGAGCGCAACTCAACTGAAGAAGCCTCGACTAGAATTTAATCTGGATGAAATTACTGTCGATCCGACGCATCGCATACCAATAGAAGATTTTGCCAATGAAATTAGAGATGAAGTGAGGAGGACATATTTGATGAATGGTCTAACTCGAGCAATTGGGCATGCCTTTCCAAAGACATTGGATGGCAAAGTGTGGAGATCCTTTCCAAGGCATCAAATCTTGTAGAATGATATTGCCTCGTGAAAATCATGATTCAAGCTAGCGCCTTAGTGGTATGGTTCTTTTATTTTGAATATTCATGATCATTTAAGTACAATTTGCTATTGTATCACTAATTTTTCTATTTTTGATATACAAGTTGTTACCCACTGGAACCATATTTACATGTTTTGGGGATGCAATTTCCATTAGCGAGGTACCTTCAGTGTATTTTTCTTTTTTTTGTTTTCCACAAAAATACAAGACTATGTTTATTGCAAATTAGTTTAGTCATTCGAGTCTTTGAGCCCACCCTCTTTTTTCATACTGAATTCGCCACTGCTGGCAAGGGGTACGTCGTGCTGACGCCGACGGAGGAGACGTGGTTGTTCTCCGTCGAGCTTGAGACGATGGACATGGAGCACGAGGTTTACCCGTACGAACTGCGGTCGTTGCCGGTGGTGCGGTCGTTGCCTAATCTACGTTTTGTTTATCTATAAAGTTTTGTGCGATTTTGTGGGTGCCCGTTGCAAATGTTAGCAGCACGCGCGAGCTCCACCATCCGATCTGCACGGGCAGCTCATCAGTTGTCCGATTAGACTTGCGTGACAACCCTTACCTGTTGTTTTTTACGTCTTCTTCCTCTCGCAATCAAGATCCTGCGCGGCCGGGCCGGCAGTGGGCAGCGAAGCGGCTAGGGCGCCATCGGGCATAAGATTGACATCGGTGGATGGAAGAGGATGTGCGAGGATGAGGACCTAAAGATCAAGTTAGGTTTGGGAGGATGGTTTCAGCAATCAAGTTAGGAATTGCTTCGCCTTGCCCCTGGCCGTCGCATTCCCACCACCCGTGCCCCGCCTCGCCTCGCCTGTCACCGCTCGCTGCTTGCTTAAGGTTAGGGGAGGAGAAGACTGAGGAGGTGTGAGTGAGTGAGGAGCTGACGTGGCCGTGAGCATGTGTGGAAAATGTGGTGCGACTGTGGGCTGTGGGTAGTGCTTTCTAATGGGTTGGCCGGCTGGCCGGCCGGCTAGACCAGACCCAATTAAATAAAGCCCAAGAGGCCACTACCACGAAGTAGCCTCTTCTTCAACCTCCACTCGACACTTCGTGCTTCAGTAGCTTCCTCCTTGCCGGGCGCAGACTGTCTGTGCCGTGGATGTTGGGGCATGAGATCTAACCATGTGGGAGAGGGAGAAGGGTGTGGGTCTGGCCAGAAGGGAGCCCGTGTAGCCGCCACCATGCCCGAAGGAGGGTCTGCCCCTTGTGGGGACGGGGGAGAGGGAGCGGTGAGATGCCACGGAGGCAGCGGGCCAAGAGTGGTAGGGAAGTTGGATGAAGGGGTGGGAAAGAGGCCCGAAGTTTTTTTTTTCTTTTTTGATAGGAAAGGACGTGCATTAAACGATTGTCCCGGGCAAATTGCCGGTCACCAAATCGATTACAAAGGAGGGAGTTTGGTCTAGCCATAGATTAGACCTCTCGACCACCACAAGACTAGAGCCAACACTCGCAAGACTATCAGCTACTTCATTGCAATCATGCAAACAAGGAATGACGCACAGTTGAGAAAAATCAGAGATCATAACACTTGAGAAAAATCAGACATCATAACACTGCGACATTCCTTAATTAAAACACCCACCTCAGAGAGGTCGAGATCAGTGGAGTTCAGAGCCTTGGCCATCATTGAAGCATGAGTTTCTATGATAACCCGCCTGAAACGCGTGGTAAAGCTTTGATTCAAAACCAGCACCAGTAGCTAGAACATCGCCATTGCGGTTTCGGATAACAAATCCCCATCCTCCATGCCCAGACGAACTATAAAAGGCACCCATCACAGTTAAGTTTGTAAAAATGGACAGGAGGAGAGAGGACCGAGGATTGGATGCCCGCCAGATAGGTATGTGCCGACCCTATTTTCGCGACTGTCAAACTCTTCACAACCGCTCAGGATGTGCAGTTGTAAAGTAATAAATTAGCATCACAAGTAAGCTTAAAATTACACAATAAGAGCCAAACTCTTATTACACAAGGGTAAGGCTTAACAACCAGTTTTAACACAGAACATGACCATCCAAACCCAAAGTTAAAATATTACCAGGAAAAAGTACTTCCAAACCACAAGCACGTTTGAACGTGATCGAGATCTAATACCAGTAATCATCGCTATCCAGTGGTTCCACTTTCTCAATATGATCACCAGTATCTTCCTAGTATTCTTCTGTTGATGTTTAGCAAGTATAAGTACAACAGTACTCAACAAGTTGCATGGAAATCTATTTAATTACTTGCCAGGGTTTCAAGTGATTGAAGATGTTTTACCATATCAGGTGTCTGTGGATGAAACATTTGATTTTAAACCATTTAACATTAAAACTGTAAAACCATACCAATATAACATCAGGGGTTTTCAACATCTGTAATTACCATCTTAACATATTTAAACCTCTACTTATGTACAATTTATTGAAATCACCTATGAACACAGCTTCAATAATCGGAAGCATGGCATATCCGAATACCATTGATTATACTCTGCAGAGTTGCCCAACTTTACCCACATGATAGCATGTGACTGAGTTGAGATAACAAAAGTATTTTCACTACTCAACCTTTCTAGTTTCTACCTGGTGGTTCTTGGTCAATACAGCCATTGGGAAACCACCGTCCAAAGGTGGAGTGCGTGGTCCGATGCTAACTAAGCAGGTAATGTCCTTTAGTTATTCAATCAGAAGAGTGGTGTAGTAAGCCATGTTGGATATATCGAACCCATGGTTGAGCGAGTTCTGTCTCTATTATTCGGGACAAGGTTCTAGTCCTTACCTGTCTCAAGTGAGAAGATGGATTATCAGCCAACTCATGGTTGTCCACTTTCTTGGTCTCACCTTCGACTCACTTTTAATAAGTCTATTTGGTTGTCCAACATCCTAGTCTCAACCCTCAACTCTCCACCAAATCTATTGGCGCACGACCAGTCTTCATTATTAGTAATTTGTGGAATCATTGTGTGACAATGTCGAAAATTTATTAATACTTTATATTCCTTAAATTTGTCAAGATCAATATGGCCTACAAATGAACAAATGTGTGTATGTGGGTGGTAGGATCTAATTAATAATCATGGCATTCTAAAATATCATTTCAATAAAGAAGTAATTGACGCAAATACAATAATAAAGGTAATAATATAAATAAATGAATTGTGGCACTACTACAGAAAACCTCATCACAGACGGTTCGGAACCGTCATCACAGACGGTTTTTGAACCGTCTGAATTTTTATGTCTGTGATAACAGGCGGTTATCACAGACGGTTTTTCAACCGTCTGTGATAAGTTTAACACAGACGCTTTTTTAATAGAACCGTCTGTGAATCTGAAGTATCACAGACGGTTCTATTACCAAACCGTCTGTGATACTTCAGAATCATAGACGGTTCTATTAAAAAATCGTCTGTGATACTTCAGAATCAGAGACGGCTCTAATAAAAAACCGTTTGTGATACTACATAATCACAGACGGTTTGAGCTAAGAACCGTCTGTGAGGCTTGCATATCACAGACGGTTCTTGGTTTAAACCGTCTGTGATTACCTAGTATCACACACGGTTTTGAACAAAACCGTCTGTGATTACCTAGTATCACACACGGTTTTGAACAAAACCGTCTGTGATATGTCCTTCCACTAACTAGTTTTTGTCGTATTTTCAGCTAGCCTCAGGAATTGCTAGCCATGCCCTCTGAAAACAAACAAGCAGAAACAGCGACATCACAGATTATTGTTGACAACTCAAAGTGATCATTTAACTCAAAATCAATTACAAACGAATAAGTAGAAACAGCTACATCACAGATTATTGTTGACAACTCAAAATCAATTACAAAAGAATGTTTCAAGTACATTGTCGCTAGAGTTACAAATTGAATTACAACTAGTCAAAGTGAGTTACAATATTGAATCAATTACAACTAGTCGACGACGTGAAACTCTCCGTCGGGGTTAACGATTTCCGACTTGATGAAGCCGCAGAGCAACCCTCGAACGTGTGTGACCTCGTTCTTCTGGAGTGCTTTTAACTCTAGGTTCAAGTCCTGTCGCTAGCAAGAGTAAAGTAGTAAGAATATATATTTAAATTTATAATTAGAAAATAACTATAGCGAGATTGACCTACCTGGGGATCGTGTGTCGTGGAATTAATCAATAGCCGCATATGATGGCATACGTAGAATGCGCATAGGTGATCTTGTTTTTTTTGTGAGCCTTCGCAAAAATGGATATACATATATAGGTACAATATTCGAGACGCAATATTTACTGAGTATGATATATTATTATTGTGTTGTATCGCGTCTCGAAATCGCATCTTGTGGGTTAGTGTGGCGCTGTTCCTTGTATAAACCTCCCTCGGCAACATAGCCGATGAACGCCCTACATGATTCCAAAAAGTTATCCTCGTCCATTTCAAACGAAGGAAGACTACAATACAATTATGTGCGGAGGAAATGATCGTACCTTTCGAGTATTCCTTTAAGAAGGGTGAAGTCATGGTTTTTGTTGAGTAGAGAATCAAGGTACAATACCATGTTCCTCTTTGGCACAATAATCACAAGAATCCAGTGGAACCTACTCATGTATGTCGCTATAGTCATAAACCTATATATGTTCAAACGAATTTTGTGTAGCAAGTAGTGAAGCACTTACTTCTGGTTGTACGACACCATTATGTACTCCTTGCCGTTCTGAGCAAGCAATCCCATTTTTATGTAACTCTCGACGTAGGATGCGTCTTGGTTTATTGTTTGCTCTGAGATCACGTGTGGGTCGAGGAAACCCACCGGTTCGTTGAATCGACGGGCACATTTCATAATATATCTGTACGTAAGGAATGAGTTGTGATATTTATCGCTATCACGCGAGTGTAGAAATTGATTGTACACACTTACAGTGTCCAACATCGTAGAAGTGAGGCGTCGAGGGCAGTTAGGTTGTATAGGTCGAATAAGTCCTCGAAGCCCACGACGAAGTGGCCCGCCTCGTGATGAAAATGCTCGCTCCCGTGTCGGACGATTCCAGATGGCCCCCCTCCTCTTGGGTCTTACGCATGTACCACTCATGCAAAGGTTGACAAGCTAGTCCCGAGCCGGTTAGTTCTTTGTCGAGACCAACGGATATCAAGGGAGTATTGCGGGCTTGGCGGCGCTTGAATCTTCTTCGATATCGATTTGCGTAACGAGGCGCTGCGATACGTCTTCTCTCGAGATGACTCGTGGACCGATATGGTGACACGCTTGTCTTGTCCCTTGGCGTCTTCGACGGAACCGATGAGGCGGGCTTCAAGCGAAGGTCGGGCGGACTCATCGAGGGTCCTATTGGAGAGGCGGTGGGTCGTGGACGATATCGCGTCAACTGCGCAGGTCGAGGCGATGTCCTTCTTGGGCCTTTGGATAAAAGTGTGCACGGCATCCCCTAGTGTTATGATTTCTTCGTTCGGGGGAATCTCCAGCCGGATGGCCATGAAATTGTCATGTACCATGTCCACCTACACCCTGGCATAACCGCGGCGCCACCGGGCGTCTTTGCATCGCCTCTTCATGGTATGGATACACCATACCCCTTGACCTCAATAGCAATCGACCCAACCATCCTCACTTGGAGCTTGTAGGGCGTCGGCTCCTACAAAATGGTACACAATTAGCTAAGGCGTCCTATATGTCTATATTTGGAGCATTCCAGAGATGTACATTACCTCGATGTCGTCGATCGGTAATTGCACGTCGTCATCTCCGAGAATTGTGTGGACGCGACGCTACTCCGATGTTGAGGAGGACTTGCTCCCAAATTAACGAGGCGGCTTGCGCCTCATGAGTTCATTTACTTGGTTACAGAATTTGTTATTTGTCCTTGAAATTTTCAATAATGACATGTTCCACCGGCGTCGTCTTTGGTCCTGGGATCTCTTCCTACTCCTATATGTGGCGGAGTCGTGGGAATCCATCCCTCCAAGGTACGTAAACCCCAACGCCTCGCGTGCGACCCGGGTGCTCCTTGTTTCCCAGGGCCGTAGATAGTACATCCTTCTCCCTGTCCACTTCGAGGGAACCTTGGGAAGATGCGGAAGTCAATGCTTCCTGCAAGAGGACATACTTAAATAGTTATGTACAAGGAGAAACAATAACTCCCTAATAGAACGAAAATGTGCAATATAAACTCATTCTCCAACATTTGCATATAAGGTTATTGAAAGAAAACTCTTCACTAGTTATGTACCACACGCGGTGGCATAGCGTAGCCATGCCTACGGCCACAACCATGATCCCTACCTCTCGACACCGATATCTATCTCAATTGAACAATCATGCAACCCAAATATAGGCATCATCTCATACTCTACACTAGTTATGTACCACACGCGGTGACTCAGCAAGTATGTAATAAATCAATAGTAACAACACCATTCTCAATATTCACAGTTAGCATCTACACTATCTTTTCTCCTTTCTTTTAGTCAATGCATTAACACACAATAAAATGCCAAGTCCACAAGCATCTCCAAGCTCATACCAGTATTAGAGGAGGAGCCGCAGGTTGGAGGAGCTAGAGGCAGGAAGTGGCTCTGGAGCGGTAGAGGCGATGGCGAGGCGCGGCAAGGCGGCGAAGGGCTTGCGGCTGGCGATGGCGATCTGGCGATGGACACAGCGGCAGTGCGGCTGAGGGATGTGTCGGCTCAATTTATATGAAGCCTAGGAAATCACGGACGGTTCTAGTTCGTAATCGTCGTGATAATAAATATTACAGAGCGGTTCCCAATAAGAACCGTCAGGAATTATCGAGCGGTTCTATTTAAGAACCGCTGCGCGATAATCAAGAAATCGCGCAGCGGTTCTTAATAAGAACCGCGTGATATTGCTACGACGGTTCTTATTAAGAAACGCTCGCGATTTCTGATTATCGCAGGCACGGTTCTTAAATAGAACCGCTCGATAATTCCTGAGCAGTTCTTATTGGGAACCGTCAGGATAATTTATTATCACGCATTTTCACAATAAGAACCGTCTGTGATAGGCTAACAAAGCCCAGACAGACCCAACACAGACGGTTCCAAAGGAACCGTCTGTGATGGGCCGTCTGCTATAGCCTCTTTTGTAGTAGTGTGGGCTCAATATGATCAAACAATGCAACTTGCCTCCTTGTTCAAAGTATTTAGCCGGTTCTACTTCTCCTATGTCTTGACTGTCGTCTTCCGGGGCTTGATCTTCGAAGTCAAAGTCTAACAGAAAAGAAAGATCAAATAGGTTAAATAAATAATATGAGCTTGACAATAAGTGAGGTGGGAACAAAATAAAATAAAATAAATAAATTCAGAAAGAATTGAAAAGAAAGGTGGTATGGGTGGTTGGGTTTTATTGAAATGAAATGTCGGTGGCGCCGGCGAGGATCACGGCGGCTTCGGTGGCGGACGACGGCGCCGGGTGGTGCGGTGGGCTCCTCCTCGACTTGCGCAACCCATTTTTGGGCTTTGAGCGGGCGTAGGTCGCTTAGAGGTGGGTTGGCAATGGTAGTGGCGCATGGCCTTGGCAGAGGAAGATGGCGGCAGCGCTCCAGCCATGCTTTGCCAAATTGGTAGGGGATTAAGCATCAGTGGGTAGGGGGTCCTGGGGGTGGCGTCAGTGGGGACGGGGAGGGTCTATAGCGGCCTGGCGATGGTGACCGTCGGCGGCACGGTAGTGGAGCTTGGTGCCGATAAACTGGCGGCGGGGATGGAGTGAATGGTGTTGGAGGTTAGCTACAGGATGTTGAGGTAGTGCTCGTGATGGGGTTTTGGGGTAAAGGGCATGAGGCTGGCAGTGGATCGAAGTTGGGCTCACCGGTGAAGAAAATGGGGGCGGTGGCGATTGGAGGTGGTTGCTGGGGTTGGGGACGAATGGATGGGTTGGTGATGTTGGGTGGAGGCTGATGGTGAAGATGGCACTGCAGGGGTGGCTTTTATAAACACTTGAGGTGGTGCTGGCGGTTCTTGAGCCGAAGCGGGCGTGGCGGCATCATGGATGGCGGAATGGGCTCGATGCTGCACAGGGCAAGGTGGCAGTGGGGTGGCATCCCACTTGACAGGGCACACATGTTGGCGAGGGTAGCTACGACGTTTGCGGGGCGTCAAACAGCTGGCGACAACGGCACGGGGTGTGGTGCAGGCAAGGTGGCGGGGTCCTGGCGCATGTTGGCGCGAGCGTAGGCAACGCAAGGGCGAGGCAGTGTGTGGGTAGCGACTGGTGGCGTGACGTGGGGCGGGAAGTACAGGGGAGGTGGCGGTTTTCTCAGTGGCACTTTTAGGCTAGGAAAGTGCAAAGACGAAAAGGGAAAGCGTAAAAGCATGAAGACTTTTTGAATTTGGCAAAAACTCAAACGAAAACTTCAAAATTTTCAATTTATTTGGTTATTTCAGGTTCAGCTCAGCTCTTCACGCTAGAGGAAGGAATGTGAGCCAGACCACCGTCTAAGAGCAATCCAAGAAGGGCCACTTCAGGCTAATAATAAAATGTTGTTTGATAATTGTGTTAGTTATGCTTATAGTATAGTAGTTGTCGCTTTATGTCAGCCTCTTTTCTTAGAACTCTTGCTGGGGTGGATGTGATGATTTGAAAATGTAGAATTTACCAAAGTAAGAGGATCATTTGGGCCTAAATGTCATGCTATACAAATTTGATACCTTGCTTTTGAGGATGTCGGAGACTCTCATTCCCTTTACTGTAACTAGATACGAATCCCATGTAATTAGGATGCCGGACCCCTAGGCGCAGAATACCCGAAGACCCTATGTGTGTACTTTACTAGTCCCATGATCAGTGACTAGTACACGCATTCACAACATTTGGTATTCACATCCATACAATCACATACAAAAGTAAAGGGGTACTTAACTTAAGTGATTACAAGTTATTACATCAACGCCCGACTGACCAAATAAAAGCAGTCATCAGAGTAAAAATATAGCAGCGGAAGAAATGATAGAAGTAGCAAATTCCAGCGGCATGCCCATCCGGTCCCATAGGCAAACGATAAGGAACAAGGCCTAGGTAGGCCCGTCACAGAACCGTTCGGTTCCGGGTGCAAAGAACGTATCATCTGGCGCCGGCTCATCTTCGAACTCTAAACAACAATATTAGGAAGATTGAGTACTTATGTACTCTGCAAGACTTTTAGTGTATCACAAAATTTATTAAATGCAAGGCTATCAAAGGACGAGACTCTACTCTACAAGTTATTTTGCTTAAAGCCATTTTTATTTGCAATATTCATAAGTAGTAATTTGCAATGGAATTTGAGAGAGTGGTTTAAATATATACAGGACAGTAAGTACAGAACTGAACAAAATAATAACAACATCTCGTAACCCTTCTTGGTTACGAACAGAAATTGAAGTATGACAACAACTCACAGCCCTCCTCGGCTACGAGCCACATTTTATGTTATACCATAGACATGGTAGTTAACTCAACAAAATAAAAACCCATGTCATTGCCCAAGTTTTGTGACAAAATAATTTTTGAAAATAAAAACTATAGCCATACTAGCCGCAATAAGCACGCTCATGACCGCGAGCACTGCTATTTAAATAGATTTAAATTCTGCAGAGGTATACAACTTTACCCATAGTACGCGAATATTCCAGTTATCCTGGAATTATCTATATCACCGCTTACTACCATAGGTAAGCAGTCTAGAGCTCGTGGCACAGCCTTTACATCACCTAGTTCTATCCTTGCATTGGCCCAACGAATGTATCCTCACTCACTTGGATACCCTCCGTCGAGTGAGCTCCTCACTTACCCGGATACCCTCAGTCAAGTGAGGCACTCGTAGTTGTGTCATCAAGCTTTGTGCCCGTCACCGTTTGTATCATCAAGCTTTGTGCCCATCACCGTGGTGAATGGAGCCTCTTCGGACAAGCCTACTCAGTCATGCCCGCACTCTACGGCCTACCTACGTGCAAGGCTAGTTTTTCAATGACTTAGTTAGTTACGACTATCTCACACTATCACATACGGTTGTACAATTAGGTCTTAAACCCGGAGTTGCTGGCTTCAGTACTTAACTAACCCGAGCGATGATCTCCACCTTATTTACTAGTGAGTCACAATCCTCACTTTTTCAGAATACATTATAACTCGTCTGTGTCTAAAATTTGATTTTTCATTTCATTTTCATAAAAAATAAGATAGGTACACCCCATGGACATTTTTTAAAATATCGCAAATTCACAAATTAACATATTGTCCTTTTATCAGTTTTTCAGAAAATATATCGTTCTAGTAGCAGTTATGCGATAATCGCACTCAAAAATTCCGAAATGACATCATATATTGCCTAACCCATATTCTAAAGTTTACAACAGTAAGGAATCAATATTGCAAGGAGATATTTGCAGCAAGTAGCATTTACAACTACCAATTTCCCAGTTAGAGCATTTCCATACAAAATATACACGCATGCATAATAGATTTTACAAAACAAAGTACAATAAATTAAATACTGGAATCAACATGGTCAAAGGAGGTGCTTGGCTTGCTCTTGCTATTTTGAAGATATGGTCGGTTGGTCGTCGAAATATTCACTCGAGCAATCAACGTCTAATTCAAAAAGAGCCATAAACGAATTAAATAACACAAATAAATTCAACATTGACCAAAATCGAATATTTTTACATATTATGGTAGTTCATGATTTTATATGAAGTTAGAAACAAATTTCATTCAATTTTGAGCTTTTATGCGAAAGTTATTAATGTTTAAATTCTATTCGGTTAGGAAAATCCAAAGAAAATGAGAAATACGCTTTCTAACAGAGAAAATGTATTCTCTCGAATATACTATTAAGGTTTACGCTTTCCAGTAAGGAAATCATATTCTCCTCAGAACTAAAAGTGTATTTTCATTTAAACCGACAAGTGGGGTCCACTTGTGAGTGATTCGGTTCACAAGCATAGCGCATGGATTGAGGGTCCACGCGCTCGGTCCACCAGTCCATGGACGAGAGCACACTGTGCACTTAAGCTATGTGGCCCGCGTGTCAGCGACTCATTTGTGAATAACATTTCATTTATGTTTTTCTTTAGTCTTTAGCTCGGGTCCCACATGTCAGCGACTCAAGCATTAATTAACCTAATGGCTAATCATTACTTTGTCCTAATGAACAAGATTAGGGTATTAATGATGTGCTATAGTGTCTGTCTCGTTCAGACACGCTGAGCAGTGTAGTGGCGTTCACGCTCACGCTAGTCGCCGACGCAGTAGGGCTCGGCGGTGCCAAGGAATGCCCAAAATGGGATCCCCGCATGCATGCGCACCTATCGGCACTGGTAGCATGGCCTAGGGTGGCCCGACGTAGTGGCACACTAGTGAGGAGCAGCGGCGGTGCTACAACAACGAGCCAAAGTGCAAACGGGCAATTCATCCATCTAAACACCGCGTGCATAAGCATCTATGGACTACTAGGAGTATACCAGAGCAAGGAGGAAGGGCGAAGATGGCTATAGATGGCTTCGCGACGAAGACCAGTGGCGGCGCGATGAGCTTCACATGGAGAAGAAGTTCAGGCGAAGATGATCATCGTCCCGTGGTCAGGAATGGATGAGGAGGTCCTGGCGATGCTCCTGGTGCAGCCAATTGGTCCAAGGCGCGACGTAGCATGATCGACGACAGTGGCGATGAAAGTGATCGGAGACGAGGAAGAAAAGAGCTTCAGCAAGATCCTTTGAACCAAAAGCCAAATTAGGTGAGGGGAAGGGATCAAGGTGTTCGAGAACACGAGATGATGTGAGAAGAGCGGCGAGAAGCCCTTCTGAACGGCCGGAGTGGTGGCGGTGGTGCACGACCGAAATGGAGCTCACACACTCCGAGCGTTTGAGCTCGTTTGAGTGGAGAAGAAGGAGAGGGAGTGGGCGCACGGGTGAGGAAAAGAGATAACGAAGCTCTGGCATCCTTTTTATAGGATGAGGGGCAGAGTAGCTCGGGCAACCTCAGGCAAAGGTGGCGGTGTTTTCTCGGTGTACGGGAAGGCATGGGTCGAGCTGGGGCAGGGATGGGAGCGGAGGCGACCGACGTTGCAACGGGGACAGTTGGGCGGTGGCAAAATTGGCAACGCGTGGCGACGTGCTCACGAGTAGCGCACTGGTGAGCCTAAGCACGAGGTGGATGAAGGTCCCTGCGCCTAGGGCCCACTGTTAGCAAGAGGTGAGAGGAGAGTTAGGTTTAGGGATTTTTCATTTTCGGCTGAATTTATGAAAAAATTTGTGCAAGCTTCTGACCTAATGTATTTTCTCTTGTAAAATTTCAGAGGTTTATACCTTCTATGAATTTCTCTAAAATTCGTGTAAGTTTTTGTTCTTATGATTTTTCGTATTTGTTGTTCTTGAGATGTTTTCTCATAAATCTTTTGGTGAATTATTCCTGGGATATCATGCCCAAAATAATTTTGTCATTTAACATTTTTTTATTTTTTATCTAATTTCTTTTGAGTACAAGTTTGTTTGCATTTCATGTTTTGCTTTTAAATAAAAAGTCAAATTCAAACATGAATATATTTTCACATGCAAAATGATAAAAGTATTTCTTGTAATTCATATTCTCAGAATTCAAATTTTGGGATGTTATATAGGATCTTCCTCCTTTTGTTTTCATTTATTAATTTGGAAATTTCTAGTCTCTCAAAATGAACATGGAAGCTCTTTGAAGTCCCCACACTTAAGATGGAATGGAATTAATCAATGACGACACATCACATACATGCTGTCCTAACCTCAACCTCCTCCTCCTCTACCCATATGCCACAAGCCACCCTCGGCTTCCACCACCTCTGCTCAGACGCCCTCAGCCTCAGCCTCCACCATCTTTACCTCTGTCATAGACCATTACACTTAACTCTAGTCTCAATCCTCTTTCGGACCTCTCTAGCAGCACTATCTCTGACACCTATACCAACACCACCGCACGACACTAATACCATCACTACCACCGCCACTCGACATAACTTCCACTTGAGCTACCACCAGCTCCTGCTTCGTCATCACCACCATCGAACTCATCAACATCATCAAACTTACCTCCACAAACACATTCCCTACTAGTACCACACCAACTCCAATGAGCACCTTCGCTACCAATTCCAACGTCAACACCACCTATGAGAAGCCACCGCCTGAACATCTCTTCCTATTTTAGGACCTCTCTACTTGCCCTAAAACTCCACCACCAGAACCGTATTATCCATCACATCCTCCATTAGCATCACCACCACACCAATAACACATGTCGCCTCGCAAAAAAAATCTATACCACATTATGCTACACCAAACCATACCAGATCCACAAATATCAACCTTATTAACCTCCTCTTCTCCCATCTCTCTCCTCCTTCCCTTCTTCTCCTCCCTGACCTGCAACCCTCCTCTCCTTCTCCACTCTGGTCACTCTCTCTCCTCCTTCCCTTCTTTAATCCTTCTTCTCGCTCCCCACTCACCGAGTGCAAGCCGCCTTCTTCTCGCCTTCGTCTCCTCCCGACCAACCCTCCTCTTGTCTATTGCTGTGCATATTGACAATCCCAGTAACCAATCACCTTTCGACCTTATTTGGATACATCTTGATCCGACTCAATCTCTTCGGATTGAGTCGGAATTTGAAGTAAAATCTCTTTTAATCCAAAAAAAAAATACTTTTAATCCCTTCCTATTTAAACAAGCCCTTCCGTGTATCACTCGATCGGACAACTTCGCACACCTTGGCCAATCATGCAAGCAATCTGACAGAACCAAACAATCCCAGCAAACATTAGATTACCCCGATTCCCCCTCTCTCTTCCTCTGCTCCCAACTCATAGCCAACGCCAACGCCAACTACGCCAACTCGGGACCGGATTCCCCCGAGCCCCCCTTCTCTTTCTGGCTCTCCTCCCTCAGAACGTACAGCCGGCGGCTCACCCCTCCATCCCTCCCTCACCCACGCACTCGCCTCCATCCCCGCTCGACTCCCGTGAGGCGCATGCGTCCGTCGCTCCCTCCTGGTTCTCGTCCTTCTCGAGCTCTCCTCCCTCGGCGCCGCCTCCTTCCTCCTCGTGCACTCTTCGCTCGTCGTCCCCAGAGTCCTCTTCCTCTGCCCCGTCCTCCTCTGCTCGACTCCTCGTCGCGCAGCCGCCTGCCGGGCCGCTCCTCTTCATGCTGCCCGGCTTGCTCGCGTGGCCGACGGCCCGAGCGGTGTCGTTCAGCCCGAGGAGTGGCAGCTGCCCGCGCGGCGGCGGCGGCTAGTGGCAGTGGTGGTTGAGCGGATTGGATCTCGATCTGAGGTTAGTTCACGAATTTGGGTTAGGATTGGTGGGATTGGGATGGCTCCGATATCACGGAGAAATTAGATGAAGTTCTGTTTCTAAAGAGTACAAACTATAGGAAGTATGCAAAGGAAATTGCTCAATTGGACCACCAAGAACAGCAGACCTGGGGTCAGTTCAGCTCTTGTTCATCATCACCGTGTCCACAGCCTCAAAGAGTTTTGATTTCCAGCACGAAAAGTATTATGGAACATCTTGTAAAGTTCAAGTTACGTTTCTTACTACGTCATAAAACTTAAAGGGTGTTATGGTGCCATACAAATTCATCTGTTATATATTTCAACCTATCATTGGAAGTATGCAAGTGTTCTTAACAACGCAATCAGTTTCGGAGGTTGTCACTTGGTCGACGCAATCAGTAGAAAAGCACACTAAAATAACAGATTAGGAGCTGTAGTCTTCGTGGGGTACCCAATATTCATGAATACTTGAGTAATGTGTGCAACATGGATCATGAAGACATAACCTCCCTAATCCCATTTCTGTTCTGTCGATCTTAAGTGTCGATTACTGTAAGGTCTGCACAGCATATAGACATTACAGGACTGCAGCTGATCTGCTTTCATCTTAATGGGAGCGAATGACATCAATATATAAACTACACTTGACAATTGATGTAGCTTGTGGTCTTTATTAACGCAATTCATACAATTACAAAGTTCTCTTGTGCAATATGTGGACATCTCTTTAAAATCTTTGCTTGTCAGGATATAATATTGCCATATCATGTATTGTTCGGTAGGCCGTCGGCCTCAAATTTGCGCCGATCGCGCTTGTCTGACACATCAAACAACCAGCTCCCCGCTATGGTCACCAGCACACCGCACACCCGAGGCGCCACCACCCCTCGCATGGAGCTGCATTGGCGAGCCGTTGCCAGACAGCTTATCCTCGTGTCGAACCTCACTCTGATACCACTGTTGGTCCGGATTAAATATTCACACACGCGAACCCATTGACACAACTCACACGACCACTTGGATACACACACACACACCAATATATTGTGTAAGAAAATAAAAAACGCACACAAGAACCTTGGTGCTCGGCTGCAACCTGCTAGCCAAAACTTTTCTATTTTCTCTATTCTCTCATTAAACATATGTGATTACACGTCCTTTTAAAGACTACCTAATCAACATGCTAACCAAGCCAAAAACTAAACATAGAAAGCCTGACAACGGAAACAAATTAATTTAATCTAATATTGCTTGTATCAGGATCTTAACGCACTATTACTTGGCAAGTCTAAACTAATTTCTAATGCAGTAATGCTGTGCACTGTGTAGCCTCATGACAGAGGGTACATGGTTGGACCACAAAAACCATGGCCTTAAAAGGAGCATCGTGGTGGTGCAGTGAGACCTCAGGGAAAAAAAAAGTGAAATGCATGTATGCAACAACATAACATTTCTCATTTTGCTGAGATGCGGTGTGTACATTAACTATATGTGGGATTCGGAGGTATCGAGAACTTAGCAATGAGGCGAGTTCTCTTCGGAAATGTTTGTAGCGGTGATTCAATATTGCTTTACCAATAGGTTGCCCATGTTACAATGGCCTATTAAGTAGTTTTGGTATTTCAAGTTCATCCGACAATTTCGACAAGTTTGATATGTGAGTTGTTTCTCAGTTTTGTCGAATTGCAGCAGCAAAATGGAATAATGTAGCACGATGAGGTAGATCAGGAGAAGTTGCTGCCTTTTCTGGGGCAAACGCATGGACTATTGCCAGCAGAGATTAGACTGTGTGGCCTGTTAGACTGATGAACGGTGGCACATCAGCTTTTTGGCCGCGAATGTACGGTTGTCTTTAGGGTACAAATGTAACGGATAATTTTGGATCGATCGAAGGCTCGTGGAGCGAATATGAGAAGAAGAAATAGATATCCGACACTATCCGTATCCGACTCTGACTCTCAGGAAAAAAATATAGAATATGATACAGAATGAGCTATATCCATCAGTATGTATCCGTATGTTAGGTGGTATGAGGAAATGCTATTGTGACTTCACTTAATAATAAGATAACAGACAGACGGGTTGCTGCATCTGAGTAAGCATGTGATACTGAGTATTTTTCCTTCAAGATATCAGCAATTAGTCTCTCCATGTTCACTCTGATTGCACTCCTATTGTCCACTGTCCTGTGTAGAGGTGCAAAAGAAGCAGATAATTTCCGTCCAACAGACCGACCGAAGGCTCGCGAGCAAATACGGGATGGGGAAATAGTTATCCGACAATATCCATATCGGACTGACTTCGAGAAAAAAAATGATACAGGATAAGTGATATCCGTCCGTATCCACTCAGATCGCAACCAAAGTTTTTCTTGGTTCACTTTGCTATATAGCAGATGGCTGCTCCTGTTTCTGTCCAACCGCTGAGCCAAATCCCAATAGCAATGTGAGGTAGGGCATCAGATATATGAATTCTGATCATATCGATTTCTTAACATTTTATTGATATTTCAACACTGGTTTTCTCTCTCCAAAGTTTCATGATGAAAACTCGAACAACTCTTACCTCCGTGGTGCGGAGTCCGTGCACTATGTAAGGGCTATGTTCCGTCAGATGGAAGGCGATGACTTCAAGCTGGTTCTCACTCATCCTCTAACTGCCTCGCTAACTGTAACATCCTAAAAAATGAAAACATTTGAAGTTGTTTAAAAACATGGGATTTTTTTTAAAAAAAATCTGCTTCATCAATGTTCGAATTTCTAGGTTATTATTCAAAATTTTAACATAATTCGAACTGGATGTTAAAATAAGAAAAAAGAAAAGGAAATAAAAACCACGAAATTGTGGTCCAGATGAAAAACTACCTAACCCAGCCCAAGACCTCACTTTTCTTTTCCTTTTCTGCCTTTTTTCTTTTTTTTTCCTTCTTTCTCTTTTCTTTCCTCGGCCCACCTGCCAGCCCCCGGCTTTTTCCTCCTCCCCTCTTTCTCTACATGCTGCGTGCGCCATGCAACCCCTCGCCCTCACCGCGCCACCAACTCCCGTTGCCACGCCAATTGCTCCTGTCCTCGCGCCACTAGAGTCGTGTCATCGCTGTCACCTATCGCCCGCCCCGTCACGTCGCTGACCCACCAGAAGCTCGCCTTGCCACGCCACGCGCTAGCCGTGCCATGCCGCTCGTCTACTCCCATCCCTTCGCCGCCGCTGTGGCAGCATCGCACCCGCGTCATCACCAACTCCCATCCCGACGCCCCTGCTCTACGCTAGTGCAGCCGTGCTGCCAACGATGGCCACAGCTGTACCCCTACCTTCCTCCTTAAAGCCACGCCCAGGCTTCCCCTCCCCTTCTCTTGCTCCCCTTAACATCTTCTTGCTCCCCGCCGCAAATGGCTCGGACAGCCACCCTACCCCCACCCCTTTGTTCGGTCGCGGCGCTTTGCCAAGCCGCATCGCCGCTCCAGTGAACCCTAGCTCGTGGCGACATAATGGCAAGCATCCCGTTGGCGTCCTTTTTCCTGATGCCCACCACTATTTTCCCCTCAGCAGTCACCGTGCCGAGAACACCCCGTCCTCCTCCTCGCTGGTATCGCACTGCCCGACGAAGCCGCCGCCTCACCTCATTGTTCCCGCAAACTAGTGAGTCTCATCCAAATCTGTCCGTGTCACGACATGCTCCTGAGCTCCTTCGTCGTTTCCCCTCAACCAATTTTGGTGTTCATTCACAGGAGCTTGTGCCCACATCGTCCCCCTTGCCTCTGGCCGAAAACCACCCTGGCCACCAGCGTTTGTTCCCCGGTGAGCTATCCTTCGATTCCTTAGCCCTGGAGTATCCCCTCACCCCTCTCATCCTCTCCCAACCCGTGATTGGAGCTCTCCCTCACTCGTACGCCCATGGCGAACTCGTCGTGCCGCTCTGGGTCGCTGCCGCCAACCCAACTCAGCCACCCTCGGCACCCTCCGACCACCCTAGTGAGTTCTCTATGCTCCTCTCGTGACCATGCTCACACTCATTTCTCCCCTCCCCCTCCGGTGCCGCCGCCTCCATTTCTTCCCCTTGCTCCGGACGCCGCACACTGCTGCCTGACTGCTACCGTTCACCCCCGACCGTGCCACCTCCACCCACAAGATCGCCTCCTCTTCCAGTTCCATTTTGCCCCTCACCCACCGCCGTCGTAGCGCCCCCTCCCCCCCGCCGGCGTTGAGTATCGCCCGAGCCGCCTCCCTTGCTCCTCTGTTCTGCCCTCTGCCTCTCCTTGTGCATGCTCTCTCCGTGGTCTCTCTCTGTGTGAGCGTGAGTGACTAATAGTGGCCCCCACTAAAACTTGAAGGTTATTAGGAAGTAAGTGTGTTGGTTAGTTAGATGTTGAAGTTGGCACTTTGCAACATTAGTTGATGTTGATTCAAATCGATTTGTGAGCTAAGAAGCAATTAACTTAGAAAGGGTAAGTTCAAATTAGGTTTATGACTATAGCGACATACATGAGTAGGTTCCACTGGATTCTTCTAATCATTGTACCAAAGAGGAACACGGTGTTGTACCTTGATTCCCTACTGAACAAAAACCACGACTTCACCCTTCTTAAAGGAATACTCGACAGGTATGTTCATTTGCTCTGCACATTATAACTCTATTGTAGTCTTCCTTCGTTTGAAATGGATGCGGATAACTTTTTGGAATCATGTAGGTCGTTCATCGGCTATGTTGCCAAGGGAGGGGCATACAAGGGATCGAGCGCCACACTGACTCACAGGATGCGGTTTTCGGTACGCACTACAACACAATAATCCTATATCATACTTTGTAATATTGTGACTCGAACTGACTGTACATATATATGTAATTCTATTTTTGCAGTGCCGCCAACAAAAACGAGATCACCTATGCGCATTCTACGTATGCCATCATATACGGCTATTGATTGGTTCTAGGAGGCACGATCCGCAGGTTTGTCAATCTCGCAATAATTATTTTCTAATTATAAATTTAAATATATATGCTTACTACTTTACTCCTGCTGTCGACAGCTCTTCGATATAGAGTTAAATGCACTCGACATGAAAGAGGTCATGTACGTTCGAGGGGCGCTCTGCAGCTTCATCAAGGCGGACATCGTTAACCCTGACGGAGAGTTTCACGCCGTCGACACCGATGAACGACCTTCGAACAATTGATTCAATATTGTAATTCAATTTGAGTAGTTGTAATTCAATTTGTAACTCTGCTGACAATACTTGAAATATTCTTTTGCAATTGATTTTCAGTTAAATGGTCACTTTCAGTTGTCAGATTCATCTGTGATGTACCTGTTTCTACTTGTTTGTTTTCAGAGGGCATGACTAGCAATTCCTGAGGCGAGCTAAAAATGCGACAAAAATTAGTTAGGTACAAAGAACTATCACAGACGGTTGCAACCAAGAACTGTCTATGATATAAAACCGTCTGTGTTATAAATGTATCATAGACGGTTGCAACCAAGAACCGTCTGTGATATACCACTATCACAGACGGTTCTTTGTTGCAACCGTATGTGAAAGTGACCCTTCACAGACGGTTTTATTGAAAAACCGTCTGTGATATATATGTATCACAAACGGTTGCAACCAAGAACCGTCTGTGATAATGGTATATCTCAGACGGTTCTTGGTTACAACCGTCTGTGATAGCGATCCTTCACAGACGGTTTTTTTTTGTTAAAAACCGTCTGTGATGATCTTTATCACAGACAGTTGAAAAACCATCTCTGATAACCGCCTGTCATCACAGACGTACAAATTCAGACGATTCAAAAACCGTATGTGATGACCTTTTTTGTAGTAGTGTATGCCTCATAAAATAGACATAGTCATATCTACTGAAATCATCATTAAAATTTATGAAGTACTGAAAACCACATCTGGCTGAAGTGCTCATTGGTCCACATACATCTGTATGTACAAGGGCAAATAAGTCACTTGCCCTCTCACCTCTAGTCGTGAAAGGCGCCTTCGTCATCTTGCCAAGTAAAGAAGATTCACATGTTTTAAATGATTCAAAATCAAATGAGTTTAGAAGACCATCTTTATGGAGCTTCATGATGCGCTTCTCATTTATATGACCTATACGACAATGCCAAATGAAAGTGGGATTCAAATCATTAGGTCGAAGTCTCTTAGCATTAATGTTATAGATTGGCTCAGCCTCAAGATTCAAAACATACAATTCATTCACCAATGGAGCATGACCATAAAGCATATTGTTGTAGGGATGGCCCCACCGGCCACAACGCCCAGCCGAAGCACCCCCGGAGGACCCCCGAAGCCCCGCGAGGCCCGGAGCAGCAAGACCTTCGGGCCATCCTCGCGTGAGCCAAGCACCCCGAGGACTTCCCGGCCCGCGAGGTCGGGAGCAAGAAGACCTTCGCCACCCTCGGGCGAGCCGGCGCCCAGAGGACCCCAAGCCCCGCGAGGTCCGGGAGAAGAAGACCTTCTGCCACCTCGAGGCGAGCCAAGCACCCTGCAGCGCCCCCAGAGGACCCCCGAAGCCCCGCGAGGCTCGGAGTAGCAAGACCTTTGGGCCACCCCGGGCGAGCTGGCACCCCGTGGACCCCAAGCCCGCGAGACCCAGAGCAGCAAGACCTTCGCCACCCGGGCGAGCCAGCGCCCCGAGGACCCCAAGCCCATGAGGCCCGAGCCGAGAGGCCTCAAAGATGAACCCGAGGCCTCTGCTACCGCTCGTATACCGGAGGCTCTGGTAGGATGAACCGAGTCCAGGAGGGTGTACCATGGACCAAAGACTAGATGTAGGGGTGAGGAATGTCTCTGCAACCCCTATGGGTACTATACCCTGGTAGGGTCAAAAAGGTAATATACAAAACCCCCACAGGGGGCTATAAATAGAGGATCACCCCCCTTTTTGTGGGGTGAGAAAAAAAGCAAGCGCGAATTCCCTAGCAATAACCATCTCGTTCTTATCACTGGCTAGTCCCCTCTTGTGGATCCCAGGAGCGCTCTTGGCCTTATCCGGGGTCCCCCCTCTTTTACTGTATAGCTCGTTTTTTGCTACTACAGTTGGCGCCGTCCGTGGGGACCGACAAGCCGAGCGCGTACCGACACAAGAATGGCACCTCGAAGAGCCGCCCCTTACACACGCGCGTCCGGGGCAACGGCAACACCCGTGCCACCCGGCGCCCCGAGGGCTAAGCGAGGTAGGACCTCCCAGGCCGCGGAGTCCGTGGCTCGTCCCGAAGAAGAGATCGAGCACTCCACGGACACCGTGGCTGGTGAGGCGCCCCCGCAGACCTGGGCGGTCGACCAACCACTCGCTTTGGTCCCACCGGGGGCAGCACAGCAAGCTCGCGATCTACACCAAGAGCTGGCAGATCTCCTCCGGGAGCTACTCGATCTCCGGCAACGGGGCAGCGGCCCCACCGTCGCCACGGGGGCGCCGCGCCACTTGGAACCGGAGGACCAGCCGCCCCAGGGTCCTCCGCCGCCGCTCCTGAATAGATCCTCCGGGGAGATCCCAACTCTCCCTTGAGCGCGGGGCTAGAGGCGGCCCGCTGGCCCCCGGGCTTCAAGATGCCGGAGGTCCGGCCCTTCGAAGGATCGACGGACCCATCGGAGTTCCTTCGCGCCTACGAAACCACCATAGAGGCCGCCGGGGGGGGGGGATGACACCACGAAAGCAAAAAGCTTGACCCTGGCTCTAAGGGGGATAGTGCTAACGTGTTTCTTTACTATCCTCCCGCGCTCCGTATATGTGTGGGAGCAACTGCGGGACATAGTGTGCAACAGCTTCCAAGGAAACTACGTCGAGCCTAAGGACGCAGGAGACTTGTTCGCCATAAAGAAGACCCCGGGCAAGCCCCACCGCAGCTTCTTCAGGAGGTTTGCGGAGGTCAAATGCCAAGTGAAGGGGGTCAACGAGACGACCATGATCAATGCCGCAACGTGTGGGCTCCAGAAGGGGCCCTTAGCGGAGCGGCTCGCCCGCAAACCCGTCCGCTCAGTGGCGGAGCTCTTCGACAAAATGGAAGAGTATGCCAGGGCGGAGGAAGACATCACACGATGGGGGGTACCTCGGGCCGCCTCGCGCCAGAAGCCGCAATGGTCAGATCATGCCCCCCAAAGGAGCCAGAAGGCAGGTGGCCGCCAGCCAAGGGGCGAACGTACAACGTCGAAGGACAAGAAGAGCCAGACCCGTGCGGGTGCGGGCAGGGACGGGTCGCGCGGACAAGACGGAAGACACACCGAGGCACGGTTGTTCCGCGACCGCACGGTGAAGGGTCCCACTAACGCCGCAATGCCGAACCCCCGGATGGCGTGAGAGGCCACTCTTGTTTTGTGACTTGCACGCGAAGGCTCCCACACCACCTAACGCAGCCAGACAATCGCGCCATGCAAGAATACATGGGCGCGATCGCTGCGGGCAAAATGATGGGGAGGCAACGAACTGCACCGCCCGCCCCGTGCCTCGTGATTGAAGGGACGACGCAGAGCAAAGGACAGAGGATCATCAACATGATTGCGGGTGGCTCATCATCAGGCCTCTCGTCAAAAAGGCAACGGCGGGCTTACGCACGCCAAATACACCATGTGGCGACGTGCGCAACCTCTAGCCCGCCACGCTACGCCGGCGCCCATCACCTTCGGCTCAAGACGCCAAGGGCGATACTTCCTCACCAAGATCCTCCGTTATCTCGGCAAACATTGCGGACTTCGAGGTACGCCATCATCGTGGATGGAGGAAGTTCCGCGGACCTACTGTTCGCGGAAGCGTTCGACAAGATGATGATTCCGAGGGACCGGCTGTGGCCGCCAGGCATCCCCCTCGTAGGCTTCGGCGGAAGGCCAGTAACAACACTGGGGCAGATCGACTTGGCCGTCACCTTCGGGGACGGCTACACCTCCCGCACGGAAGTCATCACGTTTGATGTAGTCCAGATGCCGTATCAGTACAACGCCATTCTAGGACGGGCCACGCTAAATACATTCGGTGCTATAGCACACCACAACTTCCTCTGCATGAAGATCCCCGCTCGGGAGGGGGTAGTCACAGTGAGGGGAGATCAAGATCTGGCAAGGCAGATGAAGCACGAAGCACTATCCCCCGCCCGCCATGTCCACACAGTAGGAACAGACGCCACGCAGCCAACTTGTACCCCGCCAAGATGGGCGCCGAAGGCCAAGCCTGAGGGCCAGCTCCTACGGGTGCCCATCGCTGAAGATGAACCAGACAAGACGGTGGCCCTCGGCGCCGAGTTATCCACCAAGGCCTGCGAAGACATACTTACGGTGCTCCGCCGCAATAAGGATATCTTCGCTTGGGGCCCCAAGGACATTCCGGGGGTCCCACGAGAAGTTGCTGAGCACCGATTGACATTACGAAGCAACATTGTGCCCAAGAAATGTGGTTGCGTCGATGTCGAGAGCGCTCGAGGCCGCAAAAGGAGGTCGCCAGCTCTTGAAGGCTAGGGTAATCAGGGAGATCAAGCACTCGGATTGGCTAGCCAACCCGGTCCTCGTGCGGAAGGGGAAGGATCGGCGTATGTCGCCGACTTCACCGACCTCAACAAGGCCACACCCAAAGATGATTTCCCCCTACCCCGCATTGATCAACTGGTGGGCGCCACCTCGGACTGCGAATTGATGAGCTTCCTCGACGCCTATTCAGGGTACCACCAAGTGTTCATGGCAAAGGACGATGAACTCAAGACAGCCTTCATCACACCCATCGGCACATACTGCTACACTTGCATGCCCTTCGATCTGAAGAACGCGGAAGCCACGTTTACCCGACTCGTCAACAAAGTTTCGCCGACCACCGCCGAATGTCGGGTTTATGTTGACGATGTGGTAGTTAAGAGCAAGCTTCACAATTCCCACGTGTCCAACCTCTAAGAAACATTCACCAACCTCAGGATGAAGGGCATAATACTCAATCCGAAAAAGTGCGCCTTCGGCGTCCGAGCTGGAAAACTGCTTGGCTTCCTGGTCTCGCAAAGGGGCATATAGGAAAACCCAGAGAAGATCAAAGCTATATAGGAAATGGCACCCCTCGCACGGCCCGCGAGGTGCAGAAACTCACGGGCCGCCTTGCGATGCTTAGCAGGTTCCTATCCCGCTCGGCAGAGCGGGCATTGCCACTCTTCAAGACACTCCGTGGAGCAGAGCCCTTCAGCTGAACACAAGATTGCCAAGAAGCATTCCAACAGCTCAAAGAATACCTCGCCAAACTCCCTAGCCTAGCAAGCCCTACCGAGGGGCGACCTTCCGCTTACTCGCGGCCTCGTAAGCACTGCTGGTGAGCCTTGTTCAAGACGAAGGAACCCAGCGCCCAGTGTATTATGTATCCGAGGCCTTGCAAGGCGCCAGAACCCGGTATACAGAGCTGGAAAAGCTAGCCTACGCCCTCCTCATGGCCTCCCGCAAGCTCCGACATTATTTTTGGGCCCACGCCATCATAATTCCCACATCCTACCCGTTGGCCTTGATGTTAAGGAACAAGGACGCACCCGGTCGCATAGGCAAGTGGGCAGCCGAGTTAGCACCGTTCGATGTTACCTTCACCGCACGTACAGCGATAAAATCGCAGGCACTCGCAGACTTCGTCGCCGAATGGATCCCGCAACAAACAGACCAGGCACCAGACCTGGTTGAGGCACCTTGGGTGATTGCCACGAATGGATCGTGGTGCGCTGCGGGGGCCGGCGCCGCTGCCATCTTGACCACGCCAGACGGGAGCACAATCTCGTACACCGCGCGCCTGGACTTCCCAACAACAAACAACGCCTCCGAATACGAGGCCATACTACTCGGCTTACGGAAGGCTAAAGCATTGGGCGCAAAGCGCGTAATAATCAAAAGCGATTCCCGCCTCGTTGCATGACACTTCGACAAATCATTCATAGCAAGGGACCCGGAGATGTCCAGATACCTGGAGGCCGTCTGGGCCGAAGGGAACAACTTCCACGGCATCACCGTCCAGAGCATCCCGCGCAACTCCAATGACGCGGCCGACAGACTGGCCAAGATAGCAAGCGCCAATGAAAACCCACCACCGGATGTACTATACTCTAGGCTGCAGGAACCATCAACCGCCCCGGAAGCACAACGACCTAAGCCCGAAGCAATGGATGTGGAACCAGGGACGTCACCGGCCCGGGAATCGAGGCCGGTTCTGCAGGTCGAAGCAACGGACTGGCGGGACCCTATCCGAAGATACCTTGAAGGAGAAGAGCCGACGAAGCAACCGAGGCAACCCGCCTAAAGCACCGAACCCGCAACTACTGTATCATCAACGGCCACCTGTACAAGGGAGGTGTCTGCGCCCCATTGCTACGGTGCATCTCCCAGCCCGAGGGGCAATCCTTCCTAAGTGAAGTGCACGAAGGACTCTGCGGAGCGCACCAAGCGCCACGGAGCCTCGTGGGAAAAACTTTTCGTCAAGGTTTTTACTGGCCCACAACGCTTAGGGACGCACAAAACCTGGTGCAGCACTGCCAGGGGTGCCAATGGGCTAGCCATCATTCCAAGACCCCACCCGCACGGTTACAGCCACTTGCTCCAGTATGGCCCTTCGCGCAATGGGGCCTCGATATCATCGGCCCCTACCCCACCGCCAAGGGCAGCCTGCGCTTCGCATTCGTCGCCATTACTTCTCCAGATGGGTGGAGGCCGAACCGGTGGCCAAAATCACGACCTCGGTGGCACAACGGTTTGTTTGGAGGAACATTGTATGTCGGTATGGGGTGCTGAGAGACCATGTGAGAGGTCCTCCATTGTGAGTGATGAGTATTTAACAACTTGTTGAATAGGTTGAGAGTTGTGTCTTTCGGTTGTGTATCGCTGTCTGCCGAACAGGTAATCGGAACTACATTTGTGTATGGAGCGGAAGTTAGATAATCGAACTACCGCTTTGGAAATAGGAACTTCCGATTAATCTGGGAATTGAGTTCGGTTGAAGTAATCGGAACTTCCGCACCTGGGGTCGCGGTTTGTCCGATAATACTGACGTGAGTGTTCCTCTGAGACGATAATCGGAATTGAAAATCTGGGAGTGCGGACGTTCCGATAATCGGAAGTTCCGCAATGGTAAGCGAACTTCCGATAATCCTGACAAGTGCGGACGTTCCGAAAATCGGAACTTCCGCAAGGTAAAGCGCGGACGTTCGAAAATCGAACTTCCGCAAGGTAAAGCGCGGAACTTCCGATTGTGTCCGTAATCGCGCGTAGAAGTATAATTTGTGATTTTGACTTTGTATGAGTTTGAGTCTTGTACAATTGTTGATGCTATGATATTGTGCAATGCTATGTGATGTGTTTTGTCCGTGTTGATGCGCAGGATATCAAGACTAAGTCGTGGCGAGACACGAGGTGATCGGACTAGGCGCAGAGCCGCTGAGGTCGAACGGTCGATTTGTCAAGACGGCGTGAATCTTGAGGTGATTGCGTAGTCAAGTACAAGATGGTGTACGGAGGCTTCGAGAAAGGTAGCGCAAGGGGCGAAATGGTCTTTTCGCAAAGCGCACAAGTGGAGGCGGTTCCGTTGGGTATAGCGGGCTTAATGGGTTGGAGGCCCATTAGCCAAGGGCTATAAATAGAGGTGAACCCCGGGTGTTAGGTTAGACTTTGAGAGAGAAAATTAGGGTTAGCCTTAGCAAAAGGGTTTGTTTTGCTTTTTGAGAGTTTGTTGAGTTGGAGAGAATGAATCAAAATCTTTGTAATCATTCTCTCTGCTTCCTCTCAGAATCTCTTGATTTCTATCAATGAAACTCGAGGTTTTGATTACTTGGTTATGCCTCTCTTTATTCTGTGAGACCCCGGTTTATCCGGCTTGTAATGCTTAACCATCCACTTGGTCCTAGCATCACAAATCAGATAATCCGAGACTCGAGACATGTATACTTCCCAGAGTGCAAGATACACACCTCTTTACAAAGTCCATGCATCAATTCCATTCATTCACATAGAACCAAACATAAACAACAATCCAAAAGATAACATAAATAAAGGATAGTCATTACAAAAGAGAGGCCAAGGCCAAATAATGTATACATAAAGAAATTTAACAATGAAGCAAAAGTGCCATAAGATGGCTATAAAACAAAAGAGCCAATCAAGTGTGCCTTTAACCCACAAGGCAACCGACCGACCGCCAAGCTAGTCGTCGAATCCACAAAGACACCACAAAAGTGAGGCCCTTGGGCTCACCTTCTTCCTCTGCAGAACAAAAGCAAAATTTCAAGAAAAATCGGGTGAGTACTTTGAATGTACTGCAAGATATATAAGAATGATAATGATCTATGCAATATCTACATGCAAGCTTATTTAAGTGGAGCAAAGTTAGGACTCAAATTTTTAAGCATAAAGCAAGTTTTATTTGCAATAATGTAATAGATTGAAAGCAATTTTGCAATCTGATTTTATTTGATAAAAACAAGAGTAATCAAGTATCAACAACAAGAAAATAGTCCGAAGTGACTAAACCATTAGTCACCACAACAAGAGCATGAATTCCCATTCATGCCAACCATGTCAAGTTTTAATTTTAAAACAAAAACAGCTTGTTGAAGTCTAGATCTTATGGAAATCCCTGCGTGTCCATAACCTAGGACGAGGCTATTCGAATAGATTTATCCTCGCAGGTGTACCAACTTACCCACATGTCGACCGCCTTTTGCCAAGCTATTAAGCACACTTCCTTAGGTATGCAAGCACGGCTAAGTCCTACGAGACATTTCCAATATTGTGAATTATTCACGAGCCGCCGTATGGATAGAAACCCATACGCTGTGCTCTGAGTCATCGTAAAGCCTCGGCCAACTACCCTTCGGGTAAAGCCTTGACAACTACGACGCTCCTCGAGGTGGAGAGCCTACCCTAATCTCCACCACCGCACACCCAACACAAGAACACCGAGAACACATATCATGTTTCACACAACACACACAACCCCTCCGCGACTGAGATAACCCACGCCAAAGTACTAGGTCAAGAGGGTCCCATATAACCCTCATGTGGTTAGTACGCAAAGTACTTGGATCGATGGCGCAAGCAACATTTTCGGTCCTTAGGGACCTGGGCACCTTTCCTTGTCACACCCAACAATCACACCAACATGCCATTGTGCCCAAGTCAAATCATTTTGTTTCATTTTCGGTTTTTACAAAACAAAAGCATAAGGTGCTGAACCAAAAATAAACAAAATGATTTGTGTGATCAAGGTCATCGACTAAGTCGATAACCGCCTAATTCTACCGGTAGCTAAGCATTTCTAAGCACGACATCGCAAAGACAAGAAAAGAGCATAATTAAATCACGGGCTCTAATTCACCAATGATGATAATAACTTATGGTTGTGGTGGGGATAACATTTTAATGGCAACAATGCATTAGGAATAGCTACCTCTAAACAGGGCAAAATAATTGGACACAAAAGCAATGCATACATATAGTTTGTAAACAAGATATTAGACTTTGAAAGTAATGGGACATTTATGATCAAATATCTTGCCTGCTTGCTGTGGGTCAAGGTGTTGCTGAGGATCAACAATATTATGAATGTGCTCTTCGGATCCTAACGAGAAAGCAAAAGCAACCGATAAGAACGAATAAAAAGCAAGGACCCAACAGTAAACTCCCTCCAAAAATTCTAAAATTTTTACAGTAGCAAGGTCTTGATTTATAATGAATTTAGCAACAAGAACCAATTGATTTGGATTCTTAATGCCAAAGATATGATCAAAACAATTTTGGTCAGCTTTTATAAATCAAAAATGCTACTATTCATTAGCAAAAATTTCTGGAGCTATACTGAGGTTGGAAACATTTTTAACTTAAAGATGAGTTAAAAACATAACCAACAAAATTTGAATCAACCGAAAAGGATTTGAAATGAATTAGTTATGCATTTTACAAGTTATCACATTTTTCAGTTGATAACTAAATCCTTTCGGGAAAATCAGAATTTTTAAATGACGTGGCCGAACGAGGAGCGTTGATCGCGGATCTGACGGTCCGTGTTCTCAGCGCTTAACGCTGCGCGAAAGCCTTAGCGCCAACCGTTGGATCCGATCCAACGGTTCACGTGGCCCGAGCGCTCGGTGGTCCGAACGCTCACGCAAGACGCGAGCCGCCGATCTTGGATCCGACGATCCCACAGCGCAAGTAACTAACGCGCCACCCTACTCACCACCGCTAGATGAAACACTAACGGACGAGATGCTACGGAAGTTCGGGCGGTCCGAACGCTCATTCGAATCGGGACCGTTGATCTTGGATCCAACGGTCCCCATACAGAGACGCGCGGCAAACTCAAAATTTCCACGCGAACATGGGCGTAGATCATAAGATCGACGGTCCGCAACGACTCCAAGTTCAAACTTCAATCGATCTCGTCCGACAAAATTTGACGGGAAGATTGGTTTCGCCACGGCGACTTTGGCACGCGGGGTGCGAGCAAAAGCCTAAAATGAGTTCCTAACAACCTTGCGCACCCAAAGGTACTAACAATTTTGGTCATGCGGCGGTCTAGAACGCTCGCAGCCGGAGATGACCGAGAAGACTCAAAATGACCAAAACTAAAAATAAATGAGCTCAATTGCGTCCAAGGGACCGAGTGCCAAACAACTAGGGACTAATAAGGGTACCGAGCCCAAAGAAGGCACCGAGGAGAAACGAGTGGCTCTGGCGAAGAAAATAGCGATTCGGTACTTAATTGGGGAAATCAAATTGATCCGCTTCTTCCGCAAAAGCAAAATCGACAGAGGGTTAATACTCAGTGAGATGCTAAGAAGCCGGGAAGCAAGGGTTTTGAAAGAGAATGCCCGAACACCACTTTCACCGGAAGGACCCAAGCTCCAACAATGGCGCATCAGAGAGCAATTTCGAAATGGAGCTCGACCAATGCACTAACAGTGGTGCTCGAGCTCAAGAGTGTTCAAAGGATGCTAAGGAAGCCACTGGAGGAGTTTTATAGGCCGAGAAGTAAGGAAGAAGCAACGGGATGAAAAATGGAGATGCACTGTGCTGAGGTTGGCCGAGGGCGACGGGAGGTGTAATGCAGCAATGAGACGACGATCGTGGAGGCAACCGGACGGAGCATTAAATGCGAAAGAGCCGCTGGCAAAAAGGAGACGCGATCGGCTCGCTGGCAGGTACCGTGCACGCCACCGCTGTTGACTACGGCCCGGCGGCGCAGCGAGAGGAAGACGAAAGAGATCACCGTTGGATTTTAATCGACTACCAAAAGAACGGTCGCTGATAACGATTCGATCGCGCGCTTGATCTCGGGCCGTTGATGTAGAATCCAATGGTCCACATTGCGCGAGGCGCTCGGATGGTCCGAACGTTTCTCTTTTTGAGCCCGATCTTGGATGAACGGTTCGAGCATAGGGAGGATCGGCGGTCCGAACGCCACTCGAGCGCAGATAAAGACGATCGAGATCTAACGGCCGAATTGAAATCGCCCGATGCGGCCGAGTTTGCAGCTTAGTTGATCCGATCGAACCGAACGGCTTGAACCCGAGTGTGACTTGAGTCCAAGGAATAGTAAAAGCTGATTTTCAGTTATTTGTAGAGCTGACTTAGGATAATTAATTAAGATAGTAAACAAGCTCCAAAAATTATGAAATTTTAAATGGAGATTGCTGACAGCAGGAGGAACCTTATATAAAATTTTCAGAGACTTTTATGCACTGCATTTTTCTCTAAAAATTCCAGAAGGCTATTATAGGAGTTTGACTTGTCTCAAAAATTATCAAATAATTTCTGAAAATTATGAAATAATTCAGAGGTGTTAAACATCACTCCTAGGTCCAATGAAGATTATTTTCAGAGATCGGGCACAAGATTTTTATGAAGGAGGTTTGTGACTTGAGTTTAATTGGGGAAATTTGGAGTTTGAATTTCCACCAATTAAAGAAAGAGGTTTCAACACTGTAACAATACATGAGGTAACAAAAGTTTTAATTTATCCTCATTTTTATTACATTTGAAACATAAACCCAATTTGGGATGTTACATATTCCCCCTCTGTTCATGTTGAATATCTAGGGTTTTGGTGTATCTTTTGATTCCGTTTATGAAATAGCATGAAACTTGATATCTAGAGTCGTTTTGATATTGCTAATATATCCTCAAAGTTTCATGAACTAAGAATCTGAGAATTTTGTCTATTGTGGTTTTTGGTCTTTCTTGCCCCTTCTTCAAGAAACCGTTTTGCTTTGATTAATGAATCTTTGTTTGCGATTCTTCTCCATGAGGTCAAGATGTTGTTTAGGATGATGTCCGTGAAACTTGACTCGAGAAGAGCATTCAAGATTTAGTATTTTGGATTTTGGGAAAACCCGAAAGCGATCGTGTTCTTGGTCAGACAATGGAACTTCCGATTGTCCACAATGAACTACATTGGCGGAACTTCCGCGATCGGGCGGAACTACCGCAGATGCGGAACTATCACGGTAGAATCGAGCTTCCGATTTCGATGCGTAACAATCAAGTTTTGTTTTCATTCTCTGCTTTTATCTTCACTCTTCTTGAGATATCCGAGGGCTTTGTAGGGTTGTTTTAAATACAAGAAAGGGAGTTCTTAATTTTAAGGCACCATTCACCCCTCTGCTGCCATTTCGGTCCTTCAATTGGTATTAGAGCAGTTAGCTCTTCCTTATAGATCTTAACCGGTCGGTTGAGCCATGGCAACTGACAAGTATTCCACCAAGCCTCCAGCCTTTGATGGCCTGGATTACCCTTCCGAAGAGCCGAATGGAAACTTACATCCGTGCTCGGGGTATGCCATCCGGAGAAAGGTGAAGGTTAGATTTCTTTGCTCTCGCCGATGAAAACATCAATGTGGGGAACATGCCCGATGTTGAGGCAAATGCTAAGGCAAGGAACATTATCATTCGTGGTTTGAGCAGTATGAGTTTGATCGCATTTCTCATTTGACTTACGCTATTTACATCCGGGTGACCTCGATGCATACCATGAGGGCACCACCAGATTAAGACGGCTCGACAAGACCGATTCAAGCGAGAATACAAACAAATTTGAAATGCTTGCCGTGAATCTCTTGACGAGTGCTTTCACGCTTCCACAAGATTTTGAGCAACCTCCGAGCGGTCGGTCTTACATACCCGACTCGGATAACGCCGATGATGCTTTCGCACTTGATCTTCGTGGTTTGGGAGATGAAAGTGACTACCATCAAGGATAGCACGGACCTTCTCGACTCGACTCTTGATGCGCTTTACTCGCGCCTCAAGACTCACGAGATTGACATTGTCTCTCGAAGGTCGAAGTCACAATGATGGCTTTAGTCACCGATCCCACCTCGATCTTCTTCGAGTCTATACGCTGGTTCTCCTAGTCGCTCTCGTGACATAACCGATGATCGCTAGAGCGGCTTGAGGATGAACAGCTAGCCCTCCTAGCTCGGAAGTTCTCCCATGCTTACAAGAGGAGGAGGGATGGAAAAAGAGGAGGTCCTGTGATTTGATTCGAGTGTGGTGGCCCCAACCATATCCGAGCAAACTGCCCCAAGCTGGGGAAGGGCAAAGGTGACTATGGCGGTTCGGGCAAGAACGACTACATCGACAAGAACCGCAACACGAAGCCCTCAGCACCTGACCAAGGCAAGAAGAAGTACCGCAACTTTGGGAAGGCAAAGAAGCTGTTCCATCGCGTCCTCACCGCCCTCGACGAACTGGACACCAGCGAGGTGGAGGGGTGGAGTGACGATGATGGAAAGGACGATCAAGATCCCAAGGATGATGGCAACTTCTCCGGCATGTGCTTCATGGCCCTCGGGCGAATCGAGCGACAATGAGTGCATCCGACTCCGATGAGGTTAGTCCCACTTACGACCAGCTTAATGATGCTTTTCTTAAGCTAGGTAGATTTCATGCTAAGTCTAGGGCTAAGTGTGCTGAGTTGGAGAAGGAAGTAGCTAGACTATCACGGGAGCTTACTTTACTTACATCTACTAGACATGATTAAAGTAGAGAACATTAGCCTTCTTGCTGAATTAAAGATGAGTAGGGTAGCACCTCCTTCATCTACTACTGTTGAGGCTAATGCTTGCACCTCATGTGAGGTTAAGGATAACTCGTTTAGAGGTCTTTATACCATGTTGCTTGATCTGCCTGAGACTTGTGAAAATTGTAATAATCTCAAGATGAACCTAAAACGGGCAGATCACAAAATTGCTGAATTTCAAGCTGCGCTACTAGAGCCCATTGTTTCTTGTTTAAACTGTCCTAAGTTAACTGCTGAACTAGAATTTGTATCCAAGCAGTTTCAAGAAATGATTGATCACAGTAACAAACTGGCTCAGTATGCTTCTAAGGACCTTGTTAGCTCACCATGCAATCAATGTTATACACTAAAATGTGATTTGGTTGCTTTGGATGAAAAATGTGTGAAGCTAACTAAGGACCTTCTAGAGACACAATCATCTGCTTGTATTGTGTGTGCTGGGAAGAAGTCTAAGGGTTTGGTAGAGACGCCTAGCAACGTGAACCAATCTGCTAGCAAAGTAGGACTGTCCCCCCAAAGTCCTACCGTGCATGCACAAGCCAATCTTTCCTCTATCGTTGGTTCTTCTTCTCGCTCCCTTACCTTCTGCTGTTCCCTCTTCCCTCGCTCTTCTTGCACCTCTCTTTGGGAGTGTCGTGATCTTATGAACACTCTCGAGAGGTTTGTAGGAGGCAAGAAGAAGCTCAATCTCATTCTAGACAAATCTAAGATTTGCAGATTTAATCAAGGTCTAGGATATGATATCCATGAGGATATGAGGAAGCATCCACCTGTTGTGCTCAAAACCATAGCACTGTGTGTGATCAAAACTAAGCCTGGGATCGAAAGTCAATTTTAAGTCAGCGGTTTTGTTCAAAGGATCTCTCGATAAAGAAGGTGATTCCACCGCAGCCTTCGCCCATCGTAAGGAAGTATCATTGCACCTTCGCCGAAGGATGGACATTTAGTTGATCATTGCTTCAGCGCCAAGATCGCGTAGAGATCGTGTTGAGTCCGTTAGGTACATTCGTGGTCGCCTGCACTATGAGTGCACCTAAGACCAACACGAGGTCTAGGTTTGATACAACTAATGATTTAGGGCAAGATCGAGGACTTGGTTTTTCCGAAGTTTTCGATTTTCGTCCTCATGCTCCCTTTGGTCGTGACTTCCATCGCTTTGAGGGTAGATCTCGGTTTCCTTTCTAGATGGCTACTCACGGCGAGATCAAGATGTTGCGAATTTCACTCACTCTTCCATAGCGGATTCAAGAATAGCCCGTGTCCGCACACGCACCTTCCGACTTGTTGAGTGACAGAGAGCGAGGGTAGATAGAGGTCGCCTTGCTTGACTACTTCATCCGCTCGACGTGTTACTCAAGATTGGGTGCCAAAATCACCGCTGATTCACCCCAAGATCGAGACTTTACTCTGCTTGACTCAGTTCACCGGCCGGGAAGGAAAGGTCCGGATTGTAGACTCGGTGTTCTCGCCATATGACCGAGACTCTCGCTGGTTTTCTTCCTAGCCCGTGCTCGAGGTGATGAGACGATCACCTTCGAGATGCTTCATTTGGGCGCCATCGCTAAAGGTACCGTGAGCATTAATGTTTCTTTTATTTTGAAAGATGTTGCCTTAGTAAGTAAGCGCAGATAATCGCTTTCGCCTCTCACCTTACCGATGACGGTTACGAGGTGAGCTTTAAGAAAAACAATTGCAAAATTCTTGATTCTTCTGTAGCCTAGTTTATGGATTTCGATATGGGAGGATCTTTCGTGCTGATTTTTCCGAGTCTTCCGTGATCCTCTCCGGTGTTTAATTGCTTCTGAATCCCGTGATTTGACCTTCTGGCATAGGAGACTAGGTCATATAGGCTTTGATCATTTGACACGAGTTAGCGGCCACGATCTCATTCGTGGTTTGCCGAAACTCAAGATGGTCAAGGATCTAGTTTGCTCTCCATGCCGCACGGCAAGATGGTTGCCGCTTCTCACTCTCCATCATAAAGGATAATGATCGATGCACTGTGACAATCGCCCATATGGATACGCTTGGTCCAAATGAAAGTGCAAAGCAGGAGGGAAGTGGTATATTCTTGTTGTGGTCGATGAATTCTCGAGGTACTCTTGGGTGTTTTTCTTAGCCTCAAGGATGAGACGCTTACTCTTTTTCGTGGTCTTTTAGTAGGCTTTCGTTGAGCTCTGTGTGCATTACGAGCACCGTGACCGATAATGGCACCGAGTTCAAGAATTCCTACTTTGAGAGTTTCTCGTGGTGAGACAGTGTAGAGCACCGCCTCGTCTCCATACGCCCCCAATGTAATGGCGCTGTGGAGAGGAAGAACCGCACTTTGGTCGAGATGGCCAGACGATGCTTGATGAGTACTCTACACCTAGGAAGTTTTGGCCGAGGCCATTGCTACGCTTGTCATGTTTCTAATGAGTCTTTCTTCGCACTCTTGCATCGCACTTCTTATGAGTTGAGATATGGGCGAAAACCCGCCTCGCATTTTCGTGTTTGGTTGCAAGTGTTTTATTCTCAAGTCCGGGAACCTAGATAAGTTCGAGTCACGATCTTGTGATGGGATCTTTCCGGGTTACTCGACTTCTTCTCGTGCCTATAGAGTCCGGAATCGCGAGTCTAGCAAAATGGTAGAAACTCGTGAGGTGACTTCGATGAGGCCACCGGGACTAGGCCCGATATCTCGTGTTCTCTAGAGCAGCCTCGAGTCCATCTTTGTGGACGATGAGGAAGACGAGATGAGGGTTGTCTACCCGATCCAGCTTCTTCCTCCTCCTCTTGAGGTGCCTTCTTCCACTGCACCTCGAGGAGATCACCTTACCTTCGCGCTTCTTCAAGCTAGTGGCTCTATTCCTATCTCATCCGCTAATGAGGTAGAGGCCACTTCTTCATCTCATCCTCGACCTCCTAGACACATTCAAAAGGACCATCCTTCAGAGCGCATCATTGGAGACCTCTTTGAGCGTGTCACACGCTCCAAAGTCGGGTTTGTCTCTCTTCTGTCTCCATTCTCGCTGTCGCCTCATTTGAGCCCAAAGACGCTTGTCATGCTCTATCCGATGAGTCTTGGATAAACGCCATGCATGAGGAGTTGGAAAACTTTGAAAGAAACAAGGTCTCGTCCCTTGTTGAGCCCCTCAAGGTCACAATATCATTGGGACCAAATGGGTGTTCAAGAACAAGCAAAGTGAAGATGGGTTAGTCATTCAAACAAGGCTAGGCCGGTAGCTCGTGGGTACTCCCAAGTTGAGGGTCTAGATTTCAAGAGACTTTGCCCTCAGAGCTAGACTTGAAGCCATTAGAATCTCGCTTGCCTTTGCAGCCTTCTAAGGGTTTCAAGCTTTACAGATGGATGTCAAGAGTGCCTTCCTCAATGGCCTTATTGAGGAAGAAGTCTATGTCGACACCTCCGTGTTTCGAGAAACCCAAATACCCTAACCATGTCTACAAGCTTTCCAAAGCTTTGTATGGACTCAAGCAGCTCCTGAGCTTGGTATGAAAAGCTTAAGTCCTATCTCACGAGTCATGGTTTTGAAATGGGTAAAATAGACAAGACCTTGTTCATCCGCCGCCTTGGCATCGATCTTTGCTCGCCCAGATCTATGTGGACGACATCATCTTTGGCGGCTCCTCACATACTCGTGTCTCGCTTTTCGATGTTATGAGCTCGAATTTGAGATGAGCATGATGGGCGAGTTGAGCTTCTTCCTTGGCTTCCAAATCAAACAGACTGGAAGGTACTTTTCTTCACCAAGGCAAGTACACTCGAGACCTCCCAAGCGCTTCGACATGAATGATGGAAAGCCAAGATCAACTCCGATGGCATCTACACCGCACTTGATCCGATGAAGACGGCGAACTCGCTGACCAAAAGGAGTTCAGAGCATGATTGGCTCTCTCTTGTACTCACGGCCTCGAGACCGCACATACACTTCTCAGGTGTCTTTGTGCTCGGTTTCGTGCTTCTCCTCGTATCTCATCGTCAGCGTGAAGCGATCTTTCGCACCTTCGAGCTACCATTGACTATGGTATCCGTACTCTTCCTCTTCTTGTCTATCTCTTAGAGCCTTCTCCGATGCGCACTTTCTCGGGTCAGAGGATAGATAGGAAGAGCACATCCGCACTTGCCAATTCATTGGCACTTCTCTTGTCTCCGGTCGTCAAGGAAGCAATCCGGTGTTGCACACCCACCGCAGAGGCCGAGCACGCTGTCGCAGCCTGTCGTGAGTCAAATGCTTTGATGGTCTCGACCGCAGACTTTGGGTTAGTGATCGATCGTGTTCCACTTTTGTGATAACACGCCCGCGATTTGCATTGCCAAGAACCTAGTGCAACATTCTCGACCAAGCATATTGATATCGATATCACTTTCTTCGAGACCATGTAGAGAAGGGTGACATTGTGCTCCAGCCAGGAGAGTGAGCACCGCTTATCGATATCTTCACCAAGCCTCCGGACAGCTCTCGGTTTTCACTCTGGGAGAGCTTGGGTGGTTTGTCCTACGGATTGCTGTGAGGGGAGCTTATATGCTACTATTGTATTATATTTTATTTATGCTATTTCTCCTTTCTCGTTATTTCATTTATATGTTTTGGGTCTAAGTCCTTCCAAAGATAGGTTAGAATGGTTATCTTGCCAAGTTGCTTTAATCGCTAATTTATCTTGTGCTTCTAGGATGTCGCTTATTAGTCGCTCTCTTCTCTCTAAGTAGAGCTTACTCACTTCTTATAGGTTCTAGCAAGGGTCGGGCCACCCTTGGGTAGACAGGACAGATGTTTGCTCCTTAGTGTGTGAGTTGATCACTGATAGTCCTAGAATCATATGGGGTAGATAAGAACCCGTCTGAGCGATAGTATTCTCTATATCTTTTCTATGCTCTAAGGATCGCTTTTCTGCTTCTCTTATCGATTCTCGCTTTTGTTCCTTTGGTTCGTGGGGAGTTCATCTTGGTTATTCCAATTTTAAATTTGTCATAACTCAACCTCGATTAAAAGATGCATTTCATTCAAGGGATCTGGTTTTCGTGCATTTCATCCTCGCATTGTAATATAATCATATGGAGCCTTGTTTATTATCCTTATGATCTCGATTTCACTGCTTTACATCTTGCCATGATTTATGCTAAACCGCTAGATCTATCATGACTTTCTATGTGTAGTTTAGTCTTTGCCATGCTAAGGTGATTAAAAATGCTAAACTTGAATTAAAATCTTGTCATGATAGCTCTTGAAACTAGTCCGTTGAAGTTATCCTTTATGATTCTCGCCATGTCAAGTAGGTCGAGTTGAGTCTTGAATCCTATTGAGTTTTTGAGTAATCTATGTCACTTGTTAAGAAACATGACTTATCTTTAATCGTTGGTCTAAAACTTCAAAAGTAAAAATGATCTCTTTTGTGCTTAAAAACTGATCTCACCAAATCTTTCTCATGAGACGGCTTGCCATTGCACTAGGTATGAACTCAGGGGGAGCCTTGGATGACCTAAGATCACTTCCTTAAGTCATGTTGTTTGGAGTGGTCGATAAGGCTTGGGATCTAGCACATGGTTAAGATTTGAAAAATTGGTTGAAGCTTAGGAGGCAGCTTGTGGATGGCACCTAGTCCAGAGCTTGCTTTATCGAGATAAAACCATAAAGAGCTTTCAGAAAAAGAAAAATGTGCTAAAATTGCTTATCATTAAAAAGACCAAGTTCTGGATAAAATGAGTCTTTCTTCAACTGGTAGTACTCTAAACTGTTCAATATGGTTCTTCTTGTTTCAACTTAGATTATTTGACATGGCTTGTATCATCCTTGGATACCTTTAGCTAATCTACTATCTTGGTTTACTTGACTTGCAAAGGAATTAGACCAATTCTCAAATTATGGATTTTCTGTCTTAGCTATTCTATACATCAATTGTCATGATCTTGATAGCATTCTTATGTGTTATGGCTTGGTGTAATACTCTAATAGTCATTTTGGATAATCTACATGGCTCCTAATGCTTAAAATGAACATCATATAGTCTTTTCCTCCCTTTTCTACATCTTGATGATTTTATTGCCAAAGGGGAGATTTTGGAGAGAAAAGCCTTCGAGAAAAGCCTTGAGTTTTGTAAAATTGCACTTTCATCTCATCTCAAGTCTTTCTCTTGTGTCAACATGGTCTTGAGCTTCTATACTACTTGTTTAGACCATGGTTGACTTTAAACTCAAACTCATCTTATGCTTTTTCGGTGATTGTCAATATACTCATCAAGGGGGAGATTGAGAGACCATGTGAGAGGTCCTCCATTGTGAGTGATGAGTATTTGATAACTTGTTGAATAGGTTGAGAGTTGTGTCTCTCGGTTGTGTATCTGCTTCGTGGTCGAACAGGTAATCGGAACTACACGTGGTATGGAGCGAAGTTCCGATAATCTAACTACCGCTTTGGAAATAGGAACTTCCGATTAATCTGGGAATTGAGTTCGGTTGAAGTAATCGGAACTTCCGCACCTGGGGTCGCGGTTTGTCCGATAATACTGACGTGAGTGTTCCTCTGAGACGATAATCGGAATTGAAAATCTGGGAGTGCGGACGTTCCGATAATCGGAAGTTCCGCAATGGTAAGCGCGGAACTTCCGATAATCCTCGATAGCGCGGACGTTTCAAAATCGGAACTTCCGCAGTAAAGCGCGAACTTCCGATTGTGTCCAGAACTGTGCAGAGAAGTATAATTTGTGATTTTGACTTTGTATGAGTTTGAGTCTTGTACAATTGTTGATGCTATGATATTGTGCAATGCTATGTGATGTGTTTTTGTCTGTGTTGACTGCAGGATATCAAGACTAAGTCGTGGCGAGACACGAGGTGATCGGACTAGGCGCAGGCGGCGTTGAGGTCAGAACGGTCAGGATTTGTCGAAGACGGCGTGAATCTTGAGGTGATTGCAGTCAAGGACAGCAAGGTGTACGGAGGCTTCGGTAAGGTGCGCAAGGGGCGAACGGTCTTTTCGCAGCGCACAAGTGGAGGCGGTTCCGTCGTGTATAACGGGCTTAATGGGTTGGAGGCCCATTAGCCAAGGGCTATAATAGAGGTGAACCCTCGTGTTAGGTGAGACTTTGAGAGAGAAAATTAGGTTAGCCTTAGCAAAAGGGTTTGTTTTGCTTTTTGAGAGTTTGTTGAGTTGGAGAGAATGAATCGAAAATCTTGTAATCATTCCTCCGTGTTTCCTCCGTAATCTCTTGATTTCTATCAATGAAACTCGAGGTTTTGATTACTTGGTTATGCCTCTCTTTATTCCTCTCTGCTCATGTTGAATATCTAGGTTTTGGTGTATCTTTTGATTCGCTTATGAAATAGCATGAAACTTGATATCTAGAGTCGCTTTGATATTGCTAATATATCCTCAAAGTTTCATGAACTAAGAATCGAGAATCTTGTCTATTGTGGTTTTTGGTCTTTCTTGCCCTTCTTCAAGAAACCGTTTTGCTTTGATTAATGAATCTTTGTTTGCGATTCTTCTCCATGAGGTCAAGATGTTATTTAGGATGATGTCCCGTGAAACTTGACCGAGAAGAGCATTCAAGATTTAGTATTTTGATTTTTGGGAAAACCCGAAGCATCGTGTTTGGTCAGACAATCGAACTTCCGATTGTCCACAATGAACTATCACGGGCGGAACTTCCGTGATCGGCCGGAACTATCGCAAAGGCGAACTATCACGGTAGAATCGAGCTTCCGATTTTCGATGTATCGATCTCAAGTTTTGTTTTCATTCTCTGCTTTTATCTTCACTCTTCTTGAGATATCCGAGGGCTTTGTAGGGTTGTTTTAAATACAAGAAGGGGAGTTCTTAATTTTAAGGCACCATTCACCCCCTCTGCTGCCATTTCGGTCCTTCAGTGCCCCGGGACATAGTCACCGACAACGCATTACGCTTTGATTCCGCGCCTTCGTAGTTTTCTCGCTAGAGCATCGGCACCAATATATGCTTCGTGATCCGCCGCCACCCCGAATCAAATGGGGTCGAGCGCGCCAATGGCAACTTGTCAGGCCGGACTCTCCAAGCGCCTCGTGGCTCTCAAGGGGTCAGGCCGAGGAACCTGTAAAGCTTTATGGGCGATCCGCACGCCCCGATAAGAGCCACAGCTTCTCCCTTAAGCTTCTTCGGGACAAAGCAAGAATACCACCGAGATCGCGGGAAGATCTCTCTGGACAACCGCAGAAAGCACAAAGGATCAAAGGGCCTCAATAGATCTCCTAGAAGAACACCGGGTAGAAGCAATCTCCACAATGGCCAAGTATGTCGAAAGGGTCGCACACGCATACAACCGTGGTCGATCCGTGACGCGGCACTAAAGCGATATGGTACTCAAAAGGGTACCAAACGCAAGAACACCGGGAAGTTCGAATCAAAATGGGAAGGACCCTACATCATCACACGAAGCACAAGGGCAGGGTCCTACTACATAGCAACGCCAGAAGGACAACAGCTGGATCACACATGGAATGCCAAGAGCCTCCGGAAATATTACCCCTAGAAAACACCGGCTGCGCCCGGATAGCTCCTCTCCTCGAGGGTACGCAGCTCTACCCATGTAAAGCACGTTTTGATGTAAATATACACCATGAGCAAGAAGAAGACGCCACACGGGGCCCCGAGCCCCTACAAGACACTAACTCACCCTCGGGTGTGAAGTGTATAAACTGACACCGCGCATGGCCCACGGCCCCGGTAATAAAAGCGATAGCTTGCAAAGACGCCACACGGGGCCCCGAGACCCGGCGCACACTAACTCACCCCTCGGGTGTGAAGTGTATAAACTGACACCGTGCATGGCCCACGGCCCCGGTGATAAACGCAATAGCTCGCAAAGACGCCACACGGGGCCCCGAGTCCCGGCGCACACTAACTCACCCCTCGGGTGTGAAGTGTATAAACTGATACCGCGCATGGCCCACGTCCTCGGTAATAAACGCGATAGCTCGCAAAGACGCCACACGGGGCCCCTAGCCCCGACGCACACTAACTCACCCCTCAGGTGTGAAGTGTACAAACTGACACCGCGCATGGCCCACGGCCCCGGTGATAAACGTGATAGCTCACAAAGAAGCCACACGGGGCCCCGAGCCCCGGCGCACACTAACACACCCCTCGGGTGTGAAGTGTATAAACTGACACCGCGCATGGCCCACGGCCCCGGTAATAAACGCGATAGCTCACAAAGACGCAACACGGGGCCCCGAGCCCTGGCGCACACTAACTCACCCCTCGGGTGTGAAGTGTATAAACTGACACCGCGCATGTCCTACGGCCCCGGTAATAAACGAGATAGCTTCCCCCTCGTTTCAATCACAAGGGGCTCCCCCGGAGCCCAAACTAGAAAGAATGGGGGACGGCGCATGCTTCGCCTCCCCCTCATTTCAATCGCAAGGGGCTCCCCCGGAGCCCAAACAAAAAAGAATGGGGGACGGCGCAGGCTTCGCCTCCCCCTCGCTTCATCGCATGGGCCTCGAGCCCAAACAAAAGAATGGGGACGTGCAGAAGCCGCCTCCCTCGCTTCATCGCAAGGGCTCTCTGAGCCCAAACAAAAGAATGGGGACCAGCGCAGCCGCCTCCCCTCGCTTCATCGCATGGGCCCCGAGCCCAAACAAAAAATAATGGGGGACGGCGCAGGCTTCGCCTCCCCCTCGTTTCAATCGCAAGGGGCTCCCACGGAGCCCAAACAAAAAATAATGGGGACGCGCAGCCGCCTCCCTCGCTTTTCAATCGCAAGGGCTCCCGAGCCCAAACAAAAATAATGGGGACGCGCGGCTTCGCTCCCGCTTCAATCACAAGGCCTCTGAGCCCAAACAAAAAGAATGGGGATTGCGTGAGGCTTCACTCGCTTAGACCACAAGGGACGACATCGCAAAGGTACAACTCAGAAAAACATACATTGTTACATCGCAACATTACAACTCTGAAAAACTTACATTTTTACATCGCAAAGGTACAACTCAGAAAATTATACATTGTTACACGTCAAGGTCCCACTTTTCCACTTGAGCGGACCACGAAGAAAGCTCCTCTTCGGAAGAATCGGAGGCAACAAGACGATTGTAACGCTCCATCGCCCACGCAAACAGCTCCCCGTAGGGGATGCCAAGACGCACAAGACACTCAGACACTGATCCACCCCGCCGCAGATCGCCGCGCCAAGCGGTCGGGCAAAACTAACGCTCGCCGCCTAAAAGGCGCGGATCTCAGCACGACCTCGGGTGGCCTTACGCTCACGAAAACGCCAGAAGTGCTCCATGGACCCTCCGGTTACGACGTTTCAAATGCACCAGCACCACGATACAAGACCCGCGCGTAAAAAATTGCGTAGCCACCCGTGGCGCTGGGGCTTAGGGCTCACGGGGCGTGGCGGGCACGCGACCCGCCAAATAACCGAGGCGCCACCTTCACCGCGAGGTGCCGCTACCACCTTCAGATTCTACCCTACGCTGGGGTGGGCCCTCAGGTGGTCCACCGAAACACCATCGGTCCGTCCTAGAGCCAAAGCGAGCGTACAAACCAAACTCAAAACAAGCCATTATCATTCAGCGAAGAGATGTATCATTACAAAAACACGCCCCACCCGGTAGCACAAGCCGGAGCAGGGTGGAACAAACAGAATTGACACGCTAGCCTACGCTACGACTGGGGGGGCACTAGGCCGGAGGGTCACACCTTATTGCTAGGAGCGGCCCCCCGACCATCGGTAGCATCAGGAGCCTCAGCCGCCTTGCCCTTGGTCTTCCGCTCCAACACTCGACGCAGCGAAGCCATCGCAGCCTTGCGTCCTTGTGGCGCCCAAAAGGCCTGAGCAAAGGCCTGCGTCGCCCTTCGCACCAAACGTTCATCGGTAGCGATGTCTGACCCCGAAGCCACGGGCAAGGAGCGCGCTCCAAGGGCATCAACATGCCCACAACCACCTTTATGTAGCGACAAGAATGTCGTGGTCCAGGCGACCTTTGCACAGTGATCACCGTAGGCTTGGGCGGCGGGCAAGAATATCTCGCCACCACGACGGAGCCGGTCCAGCGTCCGGTCCACCTCCGAAACACGATGTGTTCTCGGTGGTCGCACGATGCCAAGCGCGGTAACATTGGCCTCCACCGCTTCCATCGCCGCCGACAAGCACGCGACATACGACTAACAGCTCCTCGCTCGAGGCGATCCACGCCCAAGTCCGCTTTAACCCGCCGGTTGCCCGTGACTCATCGCGAAGGCCCCGCCACTCCGCCTACCGCTGAAACCCGCACTCGAGCCTTCGCTTTTCGCGATCTCATCGCGCTCGCAGAAGCGCCGCCACGAGCGGCGACGAGTCCACCGCCTTGATCTCCGCAGACTCTGCGTAATGTCCGCTTCAAGAGTGCGAGAGCATCATTGTTCGCAAAACGATACGGTCGAGCACGCATAACCTCGTTAAAAAGAAAAACAAAAAGACCGGGGTGCTCACCCTAGCGGAGTTCGCTTCAATTAGCCAAGCATCTCGCTAATCGGCATTTTCTCAAACAAACCGACACACGAGGCGTGGTGGCAAAACGAGACACCTCTCGCACACCGGTGGCCGCACCGTGGCTAATCTTAAAGTCGCAGCACAACGCCCAAGATTGGTCGCGGAGCGCCCCACGAGCACCGCCATGTTGTGTCCCCGACACTAGATTGCACACCCAATCGCACTTCGCCCTCCGAAGACTCGTTGAGCGCTCCTTCGATTCCACCACCTATGAAGTCCCCGGCGGGTGTGAAAAAAAAACCATACCCAGGGTCTGCGGAGCATCTCCAACTACGTCAACCATCGTGTCTTCGGTGGCGCAGCCGTACCACCAGAGGAACCCCTAAGGGCTAGACTCGCAACGAAGAAGGACCCTGTTGCATGAGCCGGCGAAGGCGACCCGCTAGAAGCCACCCGCTCGGCCTGGCCCGAGGGCACACGGGCATCCTTCGGAAGACGGGCGGTCGACGCCTGTGCCAAGGGTAGAGCGGCGGGTTCACCGCCAGCCTGACCGCAATGGCACGGCCGATGGGCCCAAAGAAGATTCGGCTCTTCGCAAGCGCACCTTGCGCCGCTTGCCAGCATCGGGGTCTGACCGCTCCTTAAGAACGGTGGATGGGTCCAAATACGCCCGATCCAATCGCGCCGCGCACGATAAGCGCCTCGCTTCGAGTGCGTGTCACGGCACGAGCCGGTGTTGCGCAAAGACGGGCCGCCTCGCCCACGTGAAGAAGTGCAAAATATAAGGTCAATAAACGGAAGACAAGCAATACCGCATCAACAAGGCGACAATTACCGATATGGCCTCCGACAAATCAAGCGCACAACACCGTGGTGCTTCCGCCCGAGGCGACATCCCAACTCTCGCCACGCCACACCGAGCGCGCAAAATTCCTCCACTAAGTCGCGGTGGAGAACCGCGCATCACCATCGTAAGGAGTTGAAGCAGGACTCCTCCTTGAGCTAAGCTCGATCTCGGGATGGAATCACCAATAGGACCCCGCACGATCGCAAGACCATCCTAACTCGGGACACGTGGTAGAACCACCTCCGGTCCATCCGCTTCCCAATGGCTATGGAGGCAGAGCGGCGTGTACCGAAGGAAATGCGCCTTCGGTTGGAAGTTGACGCCCCAAGTTTAGGTCTCCCCAATATCTTTCTTTTTCTTCGGCTAGCAATGGGCGTCGTGAAGATAGGCGAAGAGCCTACCCTCTCCGGCCGCGCCAGCAGAGCAAACAACCCACTCGAAGACCCCGAGCTTCACAAGGGAGTTCGGGGTCAACTGAGCAAGCTCCACACGGTAAAGCTGCAGCACGCAACTCACTAACCACACATGGAAGTCGGAGGCCCGCGTCGAGGTATGAACATAACAAAATAGCCTCACTTTCTCAGGGTGTGGGAACCGTCTCCACCCCGGGGGCCCGAACGAGGAAAGGTCCGCAACCTTTCCTTCCTTCACAAGCACTCTGAGGACCGCAGAGTCACGAGAGACCGCCCACTGCCGTTAGTATCGCCAGGGCCCCCTCGTCTCGCACGCGCTTCGTCATCTAGTAGCAAGATGAGGCAAGAAAGCGCAAGTAGACGAAAAAAATGAGATGCAATCGAGCTAGGGGGCCGAACCCTCAGATTTATACACGCCTAGGGCCGCTAAACGACATGGCATGGAAATCAAGAGACGCGATCGCCAAAGAAGTGACGCGCGGTGCCCTAAAACCCAACGGCCGACACCAAAACGAAGAGGCGGACTCATTAATGAATCACGCGACGGTCAAGGAAGCGCTCGTCCCATTAATGACCAATCACACCGCATTTAAGGCAACCGCCACCGCCACCCGCACGTGTACAAAGAATGGCCACAAGGATAGGTCATGCCGAAGGTAGCTCCGCCAGGCCGAAGGGGACGGTGTGCCCAAGCCCTTCGGGAAAAAAACAGAGCGGTTTTAGCCATGGCAAAGCAGGAACTCGACCGCGAGGGGCCTGTCGAGGATGGCCCCACCGCCACAACGCCACCGGCACCCCGAGGACCCAAGCCCGCGAGGCCCGGAGGAAGAAGACCTTCTGAGCCGGCACCCCGAGGACCTCCCGCCTCGCGAGGCCGGAGCAAGAAGACCTTCGCCACCTGGCGAGCCGGCGCCGAGGACCCCAAGTCCCACGAGGCCCAGAGCAAGAAGACCTGGCCACCCCGGGCGTTCAAGCACCTCCGAGGACCCTCAAGCCGAGGACCCCGGCACCGCGAGGCCCGAGCGGCCATCCCTGGTGAGCCAAGCACCTCCAAAGCCCCGCGAGGCCCGGCAAAGAAGACCTTCAGGCCACCCTCGGGCATAGCCAAGCACCCCGAGGACCCCAAGCCCCACGAGGCCCGAGCAAGAAGACCTTCGGGCCACCCCGGCGAGCCGGCGCCCCGAGGACCCTAAGCCCCGCGAGGCCCAGAGCCGAGAGGCCTCAAGATGAACCCGAGGCTCTCACCGCCTCCCGACCGAGGTCGATAGGATGAACCAAGTCCAGAGCGTGTACCATGGACCAAAGCCTAGATGTATGGGCGAGGAATGTCTCTGCAACCCCTATGGGTACTATACTCGTAGGGTCAAAAGGTAATATACAAAACCCCACATGGGGCTATAAATAGGGGATCACCCCCTTTTTGTGGGGTAATAAAAAAAGCAAGCGCGAATTCCCTAGCAATAACCATCTCATTCTTGTCACTGGCTAGTCCCCTCTTGAGGATCCCCGGAGCCCTCTTGGCCTTATCCGGTCCCCTCTTTATCAGATAGCTCGCTTTTTTGCTACTACACTACGACATTGCATCCATACCTTTGGGTGTAGATGAGAAGGACGAGTAGGGAACACCAAATGTATGGGTGCGACGTCAAAGGGGAGGCGCACCAGGCTTGAGGGAGGAGGAGGTGATGTGTGCTTGAGGGAGGGGAGGAGGTGGGCTTGAGGAGGAGGCTCCCTGAGCTTGGGGGAGGAGGGGCGCTGGGTTCAGGGAGGCGACGGCTCATGCTTGGGTAGGAGGCGGCGAGCTCGGGGGACGAGGCGCACCGGCTCAAGGAGGAGGCAAGATCGAGGACACACGACGCCCTCCGGGAGGAAGGAGAGTTAGAGAAACTTAATCGTTTGAGTGGGGGGCGCAAGCAAACCTTAGAGTCCGAATATAAATAGGGTTGGACATCACAGACGGTTCTAAAGTAGAATGGTTTGTGATAAATAATATCACAGGCGGTTCCAATAAATAACCTTCTGTGATAGATTGTGTTTCACTGATGGTTTATAGATGAACCTGTCTGTAATAGATTATCATAGATGATTTGTAGATGAAACCGTTCGTGATATTCTTTTGTATTGGTAATCTAATTTTGTTTATTGGCTAGCCTCAGGAAATGCTAGCCATGCCCTTTGAAACAAGCAGAAATATGTATACGTCTAATTCACATTCATTTCAAAAACAAGCACATCCATGTCACAATACAAATCAATTAACTCAAATGAACTAAAATTAACCATTCAGAACCTGTACACACATGTACCATTAAGTTCAATCTTATCTCAATCAAGTTTAATCTATATTGTGGAACTTCCCAAATGATACATTCTCGACCCTTATGCGCAACCAAGGAGGAATGTTGTAGACACAGTGAGTTACATGCCAAGTGTTATGTCTGCTGCTTATGTTACCGAAAGGATTCATTCCATCTGTACTTAATCCAAACCTTACATTCCTCGGTCCCGCACCGAAGTCTGCAAACCTCCTATCGATGTTTCTCCACTTGGGGGGAATCAGCAGAGTGTCTTAGCTTTCTGTCATTCTTACGCTCCTCCGAGTGCCAATGTAGCAGTTTTGCATCCTTTGGGTTCAGAAACAGCCACTTTAAATGGAGAATTACAAGAAGATATCACACCACCTTAGCAAGAGGTCCTTTCTTCACCTCGAATCCCTCGCCATCATCTTATTGATTCTTACGCTTGTATAGGGATGTGTTGCACACTGGATATACATGCATGTTTACATACTCATATAAGACATGATACAAATGCTCGACATGCATGTATTCTTTCTAATTCCATTACCAAGGACAAAGAACCTTCTTGGCTTTGTAGGTGGTTTTGGGGAACTCATTTCCCTCCGAAAGCATGTCTGCTAAGAGACCTAACAGCGCCGTCAAACTCTTGTCGGACCAACCATTGATTGCCTTCAATTTCAGCAATTTAAGTACGAATAACAACCTTCAGATTCCAGCTTGCAACTCGAACAAAGGTTTCTCCGAGTCCTCCATCAAGCCTCGAATTTAACATACTCCCTCTTATCACAGCCTCCTGTGTTGTCATTGCAAAGAACCAATAGGAACCACAATTGACACCATCCGCGGCATATCGTTGACTTCGCTGGCAATGTCATTATTACTACCTTCCCAGATAATCTACTCTTCACCGTGGATCGTCCAACATGTATATCCTTTTGAAACCCCATCAATCAAGTGTGCTTCAACTGCGTTTCTGCTATTAACTATCTTCGATTCTTGTAGTCAATGCATGGACAATACATATATTCCACCCCATTATTCAACATATCCTCGCCGACACTCTTGTAAAAGTAGACACGCTATTAATGTACTTTTCACTCACACGGTTGTCCACAGACATCCAATTCTGGTCCATGTACGCGACGCGATATAACAATTTGGTGTTAAATATTGAATTAATTAATTAGTATACTATAGATGCAACTTTTGATATATCATTTGAAATATGTATTTCTAATGAACTAAAAAATAGAAATTCATTACAATAGGAATGCAGTAATATGTGTGTAATCAATTAACAACAACACCAACAAAATCCAAACTTCAGCCATGCGCCATAGGGTCAGGTTGTTCATCACAAACATATAATAAACAGCCCACCCAACTTCAGATGGCAAGAAGCCAAAACTTGCAAAACAAAACTAAAAACTAGATCTAAACCATCTTCAATTCTCCTTTTACCAAGCTAGATCTAGAATATAATGCAAGGAACACTAACCATCGATATTAAAGAACAAATTATCAAGCTAGATTTACAATCACTCTCTTCCTAAATCCGCAGTCTCCTTTCAAGCCCCACCACCTCAAAGCAGCAGCAGTGAGAACAGAGCTGGAATTTAAGACATATCTGTGAGGGTCGGGTCTGCAATAAATAAGATTATCACAGACAGTTTTTAATACAAACGGTTCTTTTCCAGAACCATCTGTGCTACTTCACATATGGTTTTCAACATGAATTGTCTGTGATATTACATCTTCACATACGGTTTTTAGCGCAGCCAGTAACACAGACTGTCTCTAAACCAAAACCGTCTATGATAGTATGTAATACAGACGGTTTTGGTCAACCGTCTATGAGGAGGCGTACATTATTAGCCTTTTTGTAGTAGTGTTGTAAATTTTGATACGTAGGACATGAAATGATGTTGAGGAGAGGGGGCATAGAGAATTGGATCATCTATCATGCAATAGTCGACTGTAACATGAGAAACAAGACACATTATAGAAGTTGTCTTTAATGTTGTCTATAGTTGACATAGAGAGATACTATAGACAATAATTGCCTATACCATTGTACAAACCCTTATGTTGACAGTTTCTATAAAGTGCCATGTAGGATCAAATCTGATGTGAAAGGAGAGTTAAAGAAGAGATAGAGAGTAAAGTTATGTCTCATGCAAGATACAACTCATTTAAGAAAACCAAGAAAGTTAGAATATGGAGATAGGGAGGAAGGAGAGAGAGGAGGTGGGATAGAAAGAATATGGAGATAGGGAGGAAGGAGAGAGAGGAGGTGGGATAGAAGGAAGAAATTAACTGAGTGGGGTAGTTGCTAGACACCATGCATTTAGAAGGTTATATCTAGAGTTATTTTCATGTGGTGACACGACACAAATGATAGAGCTGGAATGGGCAATGAACGACAAAAATGCCCCGATGGCACCAACCCGTCGGACATAAGCCTAAATCAATAGTCCAACACTTGACACTACCCCCAACATTTTCTACTAGCCCAACCCAACATCAATGCACTAGCCCACCAACATGAATAAAGGGAATAAGCCTAGCAAGTTAGCAGAGCACCAGCCCACCAACATGAATAAAGGGAACCAACACAAACCACCAGCCTACCAACAGTACAAAAGGGCCCTGCTAAGGTGGCACGACACGGTCCTAAGCTATGGCCCCGATGCCCAAGATATGTCGTTGGGTCTGCTGAAAGGCTACATTGGGCCAAGATTTGCAACTCGTTAGCTACCCTGCACTCCATTAGCAAATGCAAAGACAATGTAAACAAAGCCCGTATAATCCAATTAGCGGGCCCATTAAATCATACCCGAAAGACACAAACAGCCCGTTACGACGTGCGGCCCGTTTTGATGCGCGAGACAACTAAGGGAAACAAGCCGTTATGATCGCAGCCCACCGAGGCGCACGGCGACCACGAGACAAATTATATCATTTTTCTCGTGGAAAAAGTAGACAAATTATGCGACATGTCCCATATCTAGGTTCCTTCCAAAGATCGACGATCCTTCCACAAACTTTTGGCCAACCCAAGGCCACAATATACCTTCAAATGAATCCTCAAGTCCTTCCTTCCCTCGATTCAAGTCATCCCGCCATCTCCTCTGCCTCTTGGTCATGCATTTCTGCGATTGAATCCCACGCATGAAGCCAGTCTCATGAACAAGGGGGATCTGCCATCCTCCGCGAGACCTCCCATCGCCGATACCACTAACACCCACCTCTGCCCCTGACCCCTTTGCATGATCCTATTGTCCATGCAGGTCCATGCCATAGCCAATAGCAACGTTGAATTGAGTCAGTGGGGAACCAAGGGCGATGGATCGAGGGATCAATGATCGACGGCTGCGCTTCAAGGCTCAACAACCGGCAGAGATATTGGATCATGGAGGTGACGCCCTGTAACATCCCAAATTTTGGGTTTGTATTTCAAATGTATAAAAATATGATCTTTCTAAAACTTTTGCCACATCTTATTGTCATTTATTTTATTTTGATTTACATCCAATGTTTTATTGGATTTTCAAAACCTAAACATCAATTTATGGAAAACACAAACCTTTTGGATAATTAAAAAAATTAGAATAAAAGATAACAATTAACATCAAACTCAAAGATAACCAAACCAATATAAAATGGGAAATAATCGAATCATATTTTGCAAAATTTTCTAAAATCAAATAATGAAGAAATTAAACGAAAACTTCAAAGAATTATAGAGAAAAATATAACACATGAAAAACCCTATAAAATTATACAAGGATCTACATTAGGTCAAGAGCCACCCCAAAAATTTTGAGAATTTTCTGAGTTGATTTGCTATGCCTAAAAATTCACTTAACTCGAGGCACGATGCGGCCGAACCAACTCTGCCGCAGCCCACCCTCCTTCTCTCGCCGACACCCAGCCCCATCGGGCTAGGCTTCTTCAACCACGAGGCGCCACAGCGCCGCAGCCGAGCACGGCAATGGCACCGCACGCGCACCATGCGACCGCGCCAACACGCCACCCGCCGCCTCCTCCGCGCATCGCTCGGCCGCCTCTCCTTGCCCTATGCCCTCACCTTCCGCATTTCTCCACCCCATTGATGAGGACATCCTCCTTCTGATACACGCACTACACAAGACCCTCCGATTTGGGTGTTGAACTACAAGGTCCTATGACAAGAGCTAGAGCACGTGACTTAATCTATCGTAAAATCGCTTCTAGGTCGAGTGTATTATTTGAGAACTCTATGATGTCGCCTAATGGAGATGATTTACTTGTACTCGTGAATCTAGGTTTACGACCACTTCAAGAAGGCATACGACTCAGCTTCAAGAAGGTCTACGACCACTTCAAGAAGGCCTACGACCAGCTCAAGAAGGTCCACGATCAGCCCGCAGGCCTACGACCACTTCAAGAAGGCCTACGACTGATGACTCGCTGGGAGCAATCCACGATCGAGAGGCGAGCACAAGACTCGTTGGACACAATCTATGACCAAAGATAGCATGGACTCCTCAAGACCACCCTAGGACCGGCCCCACGACTAGATCTTCGACCGTAAATACGCGACACAAGGTGTCACACACCATTTTGGAAACTAATAAGACTTTGTAAACGTGATTTAGGTCGAGTCCAAAGTTGTGTACGCCTCATCCCACGGCAAGACAACCCTAGGTCGACCTCCTCACGCCCCCTATATATATACAAGAGCCGCCATAGTTTAGAGGCGGGTTTTTCTTAGATTATTCGCCAATTGCGCTTCACGACATCGGTTTGAGGAACCCCACTTGTAAACTTCATCCATATCCGCAATACAATTCAGATTGCATCTACCTTGTTCTTGTGAGTTGCTTCGATTGCTTGCAGAACCATATCCTTCGTGGTAAGGTCGATCGCGCAAGCGTGGTCGATAACGACAGCGCAAGCGGGTGTAGCGAATTGCAGGTGACGATCCGCTGGTCGGAAGCCTCAAAGCGCCAACGCCTCACGATTTAACCAAATCGAACCTATCGGAAGATCGGGCCGTGACTCATCAAGTGGTATCGTGAGCTAAGGTTGCCCGTTAGGTAATTTCGCTTATCCCCTTTTGTGAGTTTTGTTCCATCACCTAGAGTCCGTAAAATTGCCCTACAAAAAAATTTAGATCGTAATTATTCCACTGTCCCAACCACTTTGTGCCTTCGCAATTGTGTTTTCGCCGTTGTTGAATTCGAGTCCATCGCTTGTCTTTGTTGTCGGGTCTAGTCGTCGTAATCTAGTTTCTAGCGCCGAGTCTTTGCCGGTCGATCATCTAGACAACCCCCCAATACGACCACAACACCACCCCCATACGACCACCCACTCGGATTCGGCTTCTCCACCTGGTCGGAAACGAACGCCTGGTCGGATTCGACCAACCACTCGTGTCCGACAACCCTATTTATTATCGTGTTGCTATCGGACACCCCACCACCTGGTCGAAAACAATCGACTGGTCGGATTTTTCCCATAGCCAAAGTTCAGAGAGAGAGAGAGTATCTTTTAATTACCTTTTTGCCCCTGCTCTCCGGAAAAAGTTTGTTACCCATATATATCCATAGACCCAGAAAAGGGTTTTGAAGAGTTTTGAGTCAAGGTCACATTCGCAAAAAAAAAAAGGAAACCCTAGGTTGGGTTTTTGCAGTTCAAAAAAAAAAGAAAAGAAAGAAAGCAAAGAGTGCAAAAAAAAAGAGAAGAAGAAAAAAAAAGGAGAGAAGGAGTTGCTTTGTGATTTTGGATCCGATTGTGTTTATATCTACCCTATCCGTCCGTTTGCTTGAGCTAGTTCTAGGAACGCGACACAAAGAATCGTGATTTAGTAATCGTGGACTTTTATTCACTTTGCTAATCTGATTTCATTATTGCTATTCCTTGCTACTAAACATTGCCTATCCGAAGCTCCACATACTTTCGCCTCGATTGATCTCGTGATTCGCTCCGCCGTGATCGTACATCCCACCTTCGCCGATTAGACCACCGCCGCAAGTTGGTAAAAAACTCATAAGAGCTTGGTAAGACGCTTGAGAGTGTGTGATTCCACCCTCCGACCACCTAATAGTGATAGGGATAATACCTTTGTGTTGTCTTTTATCTCCTACTAACCATGTCGTGAAGGATTGATGCGCAAGAGTGTGTTTTGAGGGAAGAGCTCATGACGCTATTGGATGAACAACGCACTACCGTTAATGAGGACATCGACAGAAGCTTCAAGCTACCACGATCACATTACAACGCTCAATCAACGATAGTATTGCGCGCCACTACACGCCTCAAAAGAATGGTGAACCGACCACCAAACGTTGGTCGTGGAACCTCATGGTGCAGCCCATGACCATGAATTTGATAATGATAATGAGATGCACGACCACGACGCTTTGATGCACGCACAACGAACCGACCGAACTTCAACCGTCAAGGTATGAGAGGTAATAATGTTCAAGAACATAATGCACGTGTTAATGATGATCCATATGCAAAAGTTAAGTTCTCTATACCATCTTTTATGCGGTGCTTATGATGCTGAAATATATCTAGATTGGGAAATGACGGTAGAACAGTAAATTGAATGCTCACTTAGTTCCCAAGTACATAGAGTTAGGCAAGCCACAAGTGAATTTAAAACTTTGCCATCATTTGGTGGAATAGGGTATGCAATCAAGGATTAGCGCCTACTACGTGGAATGGTTTAAAGGTTGCTATGCGTAATAGATTTGTCCCACCTTCCTTTAAATGTGATTTGCGTAATAAATTGCAGCGCTTAAATCAAGGTAATAGATCCGTAGAAGAATATTATCGGAGCTACAAATTAGCATGTTGTGTTGTGATATTATTGAGGATGAAGAAGCTGCAATAGCACATTTGTATGGAGGATTAAGACGTGAAATTCAGGACATAGTGGATTACAAAGAATACGATAGTGTCCCTAGATTGTTCCAACTTGCATGTTTGGCGTAAAAGAATTGCAGTGGACGACAACAGAGGCCAAGGAACAATTTTGGGAGCATGTCTACACCACGACCAAAGGTCGGGCAAGCCAAAACACCCCACTTTCAGCTACACGGTCTGCCGCCCCTCCTCGAGTAGGGTGCGCTCAGAAGACCTCCAACCACATCACATGCACCCGAGGTAAGCAAATCTACTAGTGTATGTGCTCCACCAAGAGTTCTTCCTGCTGCTTCCATCGGTCGCATTCATCGGGATTATTTGCCACCGCTGTAAGGGAATGGGACACGTCATGAAGGACTGCCCAAGTCAGCGAGCATACCTTGCCACTACAGACGGTGGATATGTAAGTACTAGTGATATTGAGGATGAATATGTACTTTCAGCTAACATTGCAGTGGAGGAGATGAGATAGACCAGTGATGCTGATGATGTAGAGGAACAAGTAGTCAGCCAAGCTGACACCGAGTATCATGTGAGCCTTGTTGCGCAACGAGTGCTGAGCGCACAAGTGGAGAGAGCGGAGCAAAATCAACGGCACAACTTGTTTCAGACCAGATTTCTCGTGAAGGACAGAGCCTGCAGAGTTATCATTGATGGAGGGAGCTGCAACAACCTTGCAAGCTCCGAGATGGTCGAGAAGCTTGGCTTGACCACACAACTACACCCACATCCCTACTACATCCAATGGTTCAATTCGTGTGGTAAGTTAAAGGTAAACAAAGTTGTGAACGTACAATTTTCAGCTGGTAATTACAAAGATAGTTCTAATTTTGATATAGTACCGATGCAAGCATGCTCTTTATTGCTCGATAGGCCTTGGATATATGACAATGATGTTTTGCACCATGGTAGAGCTAATACCTACTCGTTCTTACACAAGGGCAAGAAGATTAAGTTATTGCCTTTGACACCAGCTGAGATTTTGAAAGATGAAGAAGAGCGCGCTAAAAATGAAACAAACACCGATAAGCATGATTCTAAAAATCAGCAAGTAGCAAAACGTGTTTTCCCACCTAAAAGGGAGAAAGTGGCGCGAGTCCTAAGTCCGAGGATTAAATTGAAGGGATGTGTTATGATTGCCACTAAATCAACTTGCTGAAATTTGTGATAATGAGTTGCCATGCTATGCCTTGATATGCAAAATGCCTTATACGCTTGAGGATATAGCTAGCTCTTTGCCTCCCCGTTGCTAACCTTTGCAGAGTATGTGGATGTATTCCCACTGAGGTACCCCGGATTACCACCTATTCGAGGGATAGAGCATCAAATTGATTTGATCCTGTGAGCGACTTTGCCAAACCGCAGCCGCATACAGACCAATCCAGAGGAGACTAAGAAAATTCAATGACAAGTCCAAGATCTTCTGGACCGTGGGTACGTAAGAGAAAGCCTTAGTCCTTGTGCTGCTCCAGCTTCTTTTGGTTCCTAAGAAAGACGGTAGTTGGCGATGTGTGTTGATTGCAGAGCCATTAATAACATTACTATAAGGTATCGTCATCCTATCCCAAGGCTAGACGACATGCTAGATGAATTGAGTGGTTCTATTATTTTCACAAAGATTGACTTGCTAAGTGGTTACCACCAGATTAGAATGAAATTAGGAGATGAGTGGAAAACCGCTTTTAAAACTAAGATCTGGATTATATGAGTGGTTAGTTGTCGGGACCCAAATGTGCAAATCGACCTTCAGGTATTCTCGTGACTAGTCCAGATCACGCTTAGTGCACACAAAGGTCAACATTGATGAAATATCACATCCATACAACGAATATAAGAATAAACGAGTACCTTTGAATAACAAATAATCGTTGGGACCTTACGGTCGAAGTTTACATTTATTAAGCCATGCAAGGTCGATAATAAAGAAATAAACTCAGAGCGGAAACGAATAAACTCCGTGGCTCCCATCAATTTACCACTGTGCAACCGATCGATCAAGACCCTAACGCTCAACCTTCGTGAGAACTCTCTTCAAAAGCAAAGCATTTACTCCTCCACTTCGTTGATTTGTTTAGCAAGAGTGAGTACACACCGTACTGCAAGTCATACCACGTAATGCATTTATACATGATGGCTTATTCCAAAGGAATGGCTTCGTGGTTATTTTGCGAAATGCAACATTTGCAATTGAATACAAATAATAGATTGAAAGCATAATTCAAAACAAATAGACAATAATAAGTTAACAATTGATTTCACAAAGGACACACAGCCTAATCAAGTTCTTTCACACAACAACAAGTTATCTCACACAAATGACCCTTCCCATTTATTTTATGAAAATCTACCCTCGTGTGAAATTCCTAGCATGTCCATAACCGAGGACGCGCTATTCGAATAGATTGGTTTAAACACTCGCAGAGGTTGTACACTTTACCCACACGATGAAACCAACCGGATCGTGAGTTGATCACAACAAAACCTTTCGAGACTTCATCTCAAACAATGACACTCGTGTGCTTTATCACTCGCCCAATTTGTACACACAAACTTTGAACGACACACACCATTGGACAGGATGCAATGAACCGTCCCGCGATGTGACATATCACACCTCCAAATTTCATCACATAGCTTAAATACAACCCGAGTTGTCAATGTCAAGACTCCATAACTTACTAAGTCGCCCACCATACTAGGCATGTGGTCGCACAAGAAGGCCCAGCTCAATGGCGCACAAAGTTAAGTCCTTAATTGACTAAGGCAAGACTTCCAGCTTTAACCCAAATCACAAAGTTTAATAAGCACACACCCACCATTCACACGTAATCCACCACTTGCCTCGCCTAAATCTTTTCCCACCTCGTTGATTAAGTGCAACACATGCCATCAACGAGTAATAGCACACAGACACACAGATTCATCACACGCCCATAATCACTTAGTCAAATTTATAATTGCAACTCTACATGGAATGATGACTCGTGGCATGGCTAAGCGCCTAATCGATCTAACCAACCCACGCTGGTGCTACGATAATACCAACTAATAATTAACCAACCTAGGGTGACAAAAGATCATGGCATACAATAGACAAGGTGGCATAACAATTTGGATTAATAACTACACCCAAAAGTATTTAAATAATTACTTGAAATAGAATGTAATACATTGAAACAAAGTATTTGAAAACTGGGTTCAAAATGATCAAAGGTATAACTTGCCTTGGAATAGATCTAGATATTGGTCTTGGTCTTGAGGTGCTCCTTCTTCCGCAAAATTCTCAAGTATCGACGCCTACTGCAAAACGGGACAAAAGAAACAAAACAAATAAATAACAGAGGCAAAACAAACTCCAAAATTAAATAAAATTCATAAATAAATAGATCTGAATTTTATATGAATTTACAAATTTGAATGGGCTCAATCGAGTTCGATGCAAAAGATATGGGCTTTGGAAGATTGGAAAATCAATTAAACCCTAAATTGGATTTTCTCGAATTTCCGAATTGATTTTATAAAGGAAAATCGGATTATTGCGCAATGCTTGCGCCACCGAGAATTTCGGAAAAGGAATTAAATTTAAATAGAATTCGATGGGACCCATCGCCGGCCTCGTTCACGTGGACCGAGTGCAC